>JARQOC010000011.1:130840997-131575997 GCA_033576535.1 Allobates femoralis
AGGGCTATAATACAATACACCCACTTAATGTTTACAGGCCCTCCTGCACGTCTGTATCCAGGGGCATTGTTGAACCTCCAATTTTTGGCTGCCCTGCCAAAGGGCTATACTACAATACACCCACTTCAGGTTTACAGGCCCTCATGCACGTCTGTATCCAGGGGCATTGTTGAACCTGCATGCATGGGTCATTGGTGAACCTCACAATTTTTGGCTGCCCTGCCAAAGGGCTATACTACAATACACCCACTTCAGGTTTATAGGCCCTCCTGCATGTCTGTATCCAGGGGCATTGTTGAACCTCTCAATTTTTGGCTGCCCTGCCAAAGGGCTATACTACAATACACCCACTTCAGGTTTACAGGCCCTCATGCATGTCTGTATGCATGGGTCATTGGTGAACCTCACAATTTTTGGCTGCCCTGCCAAAGGGCTATACTACAATACACCCACTTCAGGTTTACAGGCCCTCCTGCACGTCTGTATCCAGGGGCATTGTTGAACCTCCCAATTTTTGGCTGCCCTGCCAAAGGGCTATACTACAATACACCCACTTCAGGTTTACAAGCCCTCCTGCATGTCTGTATCCAGGGGCATTGTTGAACCTCCCAATTTTTGGCTGCCTTGCAAAAGGGCTATACTACAATACACCCACTTCAGGTTTACAGGCCCTCCTGCACGTCTGTATCCAGGGGCATTGTTGAACCTCCCAATTTTTGGCTGCCCTGCCAAAGGGCTATACTACAATACACCCACTTCAGGTTTACAGGCCCTCATGCATGTCTGTATGCATGGGTCATTGGTGAACCTCACAATTTTGGCTGCCCTGCCAAAGGGCTACACTACAATACACCCACTTCAGGTTTACAGGCCCTCCTGCACGTCTGTATCCAGGGGCATTGTTGAACCTCACAATTTTTGGCTGCCCTGCCAAAGGGCTATACTACAATACACCCACTTCAGGTTTACAGGCCCTCCTGCACGTCTGTATCCAGGGGCATTGTTGTTGAACCTCACAATTTTTGGCTGCCCTGCCAAAGGGCTATACTACAATACACCCACTTCAGGTTTACAGGCCCTCCTGCACGTCTGTATCCAGGGGCATTGTTGTTGAACCTCACAATTTTTGGCTGCCCTGCCAAAGGGCTATACTACAATACACCCACTTCAGGTTTACAGGCCCTTCTGCACGTCTGTATCCAGGGGCATTGTTGAACCTCCCAATTTTTGGCTGCCCTGCCAAAGGGCTACACTACAATACACCCACTTCAGGTTTACAGGCACTCCTGCACGTCTGTATCCAGGGGCATTGTTGAACCTCACAATTTTTGGCTGCCCTGCCAAAGGGCTATACTACAATACACCCACTTCAGGTTTACAGGCCCTCCTGCACGTCTGTATCCAGGGGCATTGTTGTTGAACCTCACAATTTTTGGCTGCCCTGCCAAAGGGCTATACTACAATACACCCACTTCAGGTTTATAGGCCCTCCTGCACGTCTGTATCCAGGGGCATTGTTGAACCTCCCAATTTTTGGCTGCCCTGCCAAAGGGCTCTACTACAATACACCCACTTGAGGTTTACAGGCCCTCATGCATGTCTGTATGCATGGGTCATTGGTGAACCTCACAATTTTGGACTACCCTGGTAAACGAAAATACTACAATAAACCCACTTCCTCAAAATGGGCACATTATGTCAAAACAGGGCTTCATGTACATCTCTTCTCAGAGACATTGGAGTGCCGCACAATGTTTTCACGTAAAATCTTTCATGTAATCACAAAAAGTAACATACATCAGCTATATCTCACTATTGGGTATGTGCCCTTAACATTTCCACCCTGAATATTCATTTTGGTGTCATTTTGGAAGGTTTTCTGGTGACTCCATAAAATTGGCGTGAAACTCGGACAACATTGTTCACAGCTGTGACTTTTGAGTGAGAAATGCTTACAGGGTCTTCCCCATGGTGTTGCCATGTCATTTGAGCACTCTTCTGAGACTTTTGTGACATTTTTAGGGTTTCTACATGCTGCCGGCGGTCATTTCATAAAAATACTCGGGTCTCCCATAGGATAACATTGGGCTCGGTGCTCGGCCCAAGTACACGAGTATCTTGGGATGCTCAGCCCGAGTATCGAGCACCCGAGCATTTTGGTTCTCGTTCATCACTAGTCATCATGGCCTGTCGTTTTTCCCATCCTTCAGCACAACTCCCTTTTTGTTCTTTTAGTATTTATTTAGTTCTGTCCGGGCAGTCTGATACCGAAGGTGTGCTTAAGCAGCCAGACGTAACAAGGCTGGGATGGATGGCCTCCCGCCATTTACCTAGACTAATTTTATTTTAACTTAAAATTGTACCTTGCCCTCTACCTCTAGGGGTCACCTGTAGTGACTGTCAGCATGATTATACCATCCTAGACTGGCAACATGGTGTCTACCTCACCGTGATTTACCAATTCTGCATTCAATATGCTTACCGTCATTGTAAGAATTGTACTTAGAAGAAGCTCCACCTGCTCATGAAAAAGTGCAAAAACTCAGAATCAATTGCTCTGATTACCTCATGCGAGGATCCTACCGGTGTCCAGCGTAAGATCATCTCTCCTATACGTACATCTGAAATAAAACACTCAATTAGTTTAAAAAATCTGAAAAATGCTTATTCAACAAAATTCTTATTACAATTCTCTACTAATTATATTGATAGCTATAAATTATGACTGTATTATGCTTAACCAAAAACCCATTTAAATTCTGTTATAAATGTCTCCATTGGCGCTATATTTATGAACTATAACTGTATGATGCTGAACCTAAAACCACATATATTTCTCCATATATGTCTCCATCCCCTCCCCCGCATGAGGGAATCAGAAGATATCAGAGGAAAGCTATAAATACATTATTCTTGTATAATCATAACTGGATATATAAACTGGTAGTGGAACTAACTGTGATGTAGTCTCATTGTTAACAGGCCTTTTGGGTGGTGCAAGATGGCTGCCACAGGAAGTTCTGATTGGCAAAACTTCCTCTGAGTGTTACATTCCTAAGATGGGGGGAGGGACACTCTGAGCTGAGGTTTTCTATCTGAACCTGAAAACAAGTCCATCCCCCACCTGGAGCCAGCGCCATAACAACAAAAAACTACTTTAGAAAACAATGGGATTAGAATCTGAAGATTTAACACACATATACTAAGTATTATCATCTGTTCTCTATGCCTCTTCTAAAAACTATTGTTCCTCCATAAAATTTAGACAGAAACATACAAAAATTATCCCGAATAATTATCATAGTGTCTAAAAAAAAAAATATTAACACAACACAAACAAGAAGACAGTGTGTCAGTATGACTCAATAAAATAGAATAATCCCTGTATGAAAATCAGTAAAACCTAATTCTGTATAACCTCGAGCAGGAATGTACAAAAACTGTTTAAAATAACTATTATTGCGTCCAATAATAGGCAATATTACTAGCTTCCAACTAAATACACAGTAAACAATTATGATTCTTAATGTTCACAGCCAAAAATGAAAAGAAATTCCAAAAATTCAAGCCTACTCATTCAGAATGTTAAAGAGATTATTTTCATTACTGCATGTAAAAATGAACACGCAGAATGCAGACTCCCCTTCCCCCCTCCCCTATAGTAACTGATGGGAGGGGGAAATATCTGCGCACAATTCTAACCTTCTAACGGGGGAAACATACACACATTATAAGGTAGTGTTCTCCCTAGGGAATTGATTGGCAACATGTATTCTAACCTTGGCAATTCTAATATTGGCAGAAAATCAAAACCAGGGGAACATACACACATTATAAGATAGCGTTCTCCCTAGGGAATTGTTTGGCAACATGTATAACTACACACTGCTTCACATCCCGCGTGATACAAAACGTCAAAACATACAGTCAACCCTGACATTACATCTCACATCTCAGCATACATACATTATATACAGGGGCCCCGATTACAGCTTCATTCAACACTTATGTGCACCACTCACAACCTCCTTTTAACGTACTCAAAGCCTTCTAATTGTTTGTTTGCATTTTTAACATACTTTCTCCCTTCTCTATCATGGACCATATTAATGTGTTTTTCCTTGAAAAGACGCAACATCTTTAATCACTATATACCGGTGTCTCTATCCCAGCAAATACTTATGCCACAGTACACCAGTCTTCCCTCCTTCTTGCCTGTCCTTATACTGACAGCCTGTGTTCCTGTATTAAAGGAATGCATCCTAACAAATAATCGCAAAACCACAGTCTTGATTGAGTAGAGATGCAATAATTAAGTCACCTATAATAATAATCAAGTCAAAATGACTTCAGTCTGTGATTCTTCCCCACTTTGCATCTCTCCTCAAACAAAAAATGTGTTACCTTTATAATTGTTACCATTATCTATAATCTATAAGGGGATTGTGGCGTTCAGAAGCCCAGATCCAGGACTTTACCTGGCACCTGGTACCTGTATCTGTGCCTCTGAATCCACTGGTCATTCACACAGATGAATTGCCTCCAACGGGCCATATCAAAACAACCCAATTTACCCATCTAGGCATTCCCCACTTTTCTCTCTGACATAAGGTCTCTTGGGGGTAACTTGCTGAGGCTTTGACTGATTAACACCCATATTATAGGTTAAACCCAAGTTTCTATGCTTCTATCTTGGCTATAACAGTCCACCCCTCAAGACTACCACTGTCAGCAGGGTTTTATACAGGGGAGTCAACTGGGATACCTTCAGTGAGCCTGGCATTAAAGTTTATTCTGAACACTCTTAATAACCAAAATTTTTCTACACAGGGGATAATAAAAACTCTAAAATGTATATGTTGTGCAATGACTAAAGCTTACTTAGTATGCAGAACAATAACCATTGTATTTACCCTAAGGCGGCCCCTGGACACACCATGTGTGGAACAGTTAAACCCAAATTCAATAGCCACTTCTGCAGAGCACCTTGTAACCCCTTTTTAAATATATCTAAAACTCTACCATTTAAGTGTATCCATCTGCACGGTATAGTTCCGGAGCAAAACCTTCCAAGTCTGTGTGGCAGTGTGAAAAACCACCCACCACCGACATAAACCGTTCAACAGCTTTGTTGAAGCGTTTCCAATCAGATTCTAGCAAACCTGAACCACCACAAAACCAATGTAGGCGGGGAATGATTTCTGAAAAAACTATAGCAGTCTCAGGGAACATAGAATGGACAATTTTGATGTCATGTTGAACTTTCTGCAATAAATCCGAAGTACAGACTTTTCCAAGATCATTACCTGCCAAATGGATAATAATAAGATCTGGTACGGGAGAGTGACATATCAAGTCTGCCAGAGTAGAACATAAAGAATTCCAGCGCATTCCACTATGTCCGTACCACCGTATATTGATAAAATCCTTGGGAAAAAATAAATTTCTGAATACAGACGTCCGTGGGCCCTCCTCTCTGCCCAATAGATATATGAATGTCCAACAATCCAAACATGCTTCCTAACGGCACCTGTAGCCGTCATATTACCCCTTATAAGAGGACAATTTTCGGGGAAGACACTAAAGGTACCTTTACACGCCGCTACAGGATGGTGGAAACAACCAGGTACATGAGAGAAATGTATCTTGCATCGCCAAATCAACCTGAGGTAGCGGCGTGTAAAGACGGTTGTTGCCACCCATCACTTGAGGCACCTGTTTCAGAGCAGTGCTCTAAAACAGGTTGATTTCAAGCGATGTTTACGGCCTGTATCGGAAGGAACAGGCGGGTTGTTTCGACACCTTGCTATCTACCTGGGGCGTGACACAGGCTCCGGGATACCGCGCCCCATCAGCTATCATTGGTGGAAGCTCCTGCGTTACGATTAGTAGTCGCTGCATAGGGCGGCATATTTAAGGAGCTGACCAGTCACACTACTCAATTGCTCGAGCGTCATGTATTAGTCAGCCCCTGCGCTGGCTGGCCAATCATGATGTTATTGCTTTGTCCTATCAGCGTACAGAATTCTCGTAATCCACAATTGTGGCACGCCTATGTGTTGTCCCTGCTGCCTTTGTTCTGCCCATATTACCTTGTTATAGCGCGTGTAAATGAGGTAAGGTGAGCTACAGAAGGTAACTTGTGGCACCAGGCGGTGTATCCAGAGATAGATGTAACCTACCGTAGCGCACCTTGTTGCGGCGTGTAAAGGTGTTGCGATTACCGTTTTCAACCGTTTGTGCGTGCTCGTGCACGTGAAGCACCCGGTTGTTTCCACCATCCTGTAGCGGCGTGTAAAGGTACCATAAGGGTGTCAATACCTTTTTGCTAGGGGTTTCCAAATTAGAAAATTGACCTGATAACTGTAAGCAAAAATACACATCTACTCAGTATTTGTCAGTCAGTCAGAGTCAATCTGAGGACTGGGACTGGAATGGTGGTCACCAAACAGATAAAACAGAGAAAACATCAAGCTGTGCCCCTTCTACACATCAGTGGGGCAACAACTGGGTCATATAACTTTCTTACATATACTTCTTGCAACAAGACTCCTTATATGACTATCGTTAACTGGACATGTATATTCTGTCTGCACACCTTGAGTACTGGAGAAGTGCCAGGGATTGCTATATAACCAGTTTCTTCCCGTGCATATGGCACGTCAGTAACACGATTTATTATCCAGCCAGCGGGAGTAATTGCTAGCTCTAAACCTGTTTACAAAAGCGGCACGTCATCTGGAGAGAACGGAACAAACTCCTCACTACCAAAATCTACGTAAATTACGTACCCGTCCACCACCGCAGCCAGGACTACACTCCATCCTTAGCTTGCGCGCGCGGGGTGGGAAATGGTCCGTCCTGGGAATGAAGTTTCAGTTGTGGCTGTCGTCCCCTGGACGTCTCGTCCTAGCACGTTGGGCACCAACTGTAATGGATGCCCCCCACACCTTTCGGGTGAGGCTGTCGTCTTAATTGTCTGCCGCCAAATTGGATGCTTTGTCTGGGTGCGTGCACGTCATCACCGTATAAAGAATCCACGCTGACACAGTTTGTCTCAATGTAGAGCTTAATGACAAAGACCTTTTATTAAAGGAGGGGTTAGCTGTTTTATACTCATAATTAAAGGGGCGTTCTTAAGGGTGGTTCTAGGTAATTGCATCATTTTATGCTGAATATACATTTTACTCTGTGTATTAGTTAGCTTACACTAGCCTTCAAGTCGTACAGGACGTTCAGAACAATCTGATAAGAGCTTCTATACGGCTACCTCTAAATCAAAACATTTATACAAAATCAGAGACACAGAAAATTCTAGAGGAAAGTGCAAGGATTCACATAACCATGTTTTTGGAAGGGTTCTGAATGGCTTCAATTATTCAAATAAATTATTAACTACCGTATATACTCGTGTATAAGCCGAGTTTTTCAGCCCAAAAATTGGGCTGAAAAGTACCCCCCTCGGCTTATACGCGAGTCAGTGCTGTATACCGATGTATACATCGGTACATACCGATGTATACATCGGTATACAGCAGCCCCCGTAATCCAGGGCCCCCCCAGCCTGACTCCGGTCACCTGTAAAGGAAACTATACTTATCACTGCCCGCTGTCCGCGCCCGCTCGCAGCTGCCGACCGCGATCCTCCATCTTGCGTCTTCTTCCTGTTTCTGTGCTCGTCGTGGGCAATGACGTCATTCCCTGCGACGAGCACAGGAAACAGGAAGAAGACGCAAGATGGAGGATCGCGGATGGCAGCTGCGAGCGGCACTGTGATAAGTATAGTTTCCTTTACAGGTGACCGGAGTCAGGCTGGGGGGGCCCTGGATTACGGGGGCTGCTGTATACTACCGCTGGGGCTGCAATATACTACCACTGGGGCTGTATACACCACTGGGGCTGCAATATACTACCACTGGGGCTGTATACACCACTGGGGCTGCAATATACTACCACTGGGGCTGTATACACCACTGGGGCTGTATATACTACTGGGGCTGCCTGTATACTACCACTGGGGCTGCCTGTATACTACCACTGGGGCTGTATATACTACTGGGGCTGCCTGTATACTACCACTGGGGCTGTATATACTACTGGGGCTGCCTGTATACTACTGGGGCTGCCTGTATACTACCACTGGGGCTGTATATACTACTGGGGCTGCTGCTGTATACTACCACTGGGGCTGCTGTATACTACCACTGGGGCTGCTGTATACTACCACTGGGGCTGCTGGGGCTCCTCTATACTACCACTGGGGCTGCTGTATACTACCACTGGGGCTGCTGTATACTACCACTGGGGAGGCCTGTATACCACTGGGGGGGGCCTGTATACCACACTGCTGGGGGCTGTATACCTGTGCTGAGGTCCACCCTCGGCTTATACATGAGTCAATAGGTTTTTCCAGATTTTTGGGGCAAAAGTAGGGGGGTCGGCTTATACACGGGTCGGCTTATACACGAGTATATACAGTATTTATTTGCGATAACAAAGGCAACCGCTGGCTCTCCCCCCTGTGCAGCGCTTATGATTACTACTGCTGTAATTTAGGTTATATTATCGTATTGGCACTTCGCCATGAATAATTTTGTTTTGGGTTGCGGTTTGGGCACTCGGTCTCAGAAAGGTTCCCCATCACTGCTATATAATGTACATTCCTCAGCCCCAGTATATCCTATCTAATGTATTTTGCTCAGTCCCAGTACATCCTGTGTATTGTAAATACACCATGGGGCTGTGGTTTTACAGTACATTACTTAGGATATCCTGAGGCTAGGGCTATACATATCTAAATTACTGTGGAAACCTTAGCACCATTGTATATCTATTATATAATTGCCTAGAATTCTATTTCCGGACAAAAGCCAACTTCCATGGCTTTGTCCGGAGATAAATGACCGGAGATAAGTAGCGTCACCAGCGTCTACTACACCCGCTCAGGGTGGACCAAGATGGCGGCTCTAAACGGAGCGGACCTCAGGAAGGTCCGCTGCGCTTAGGGCCGACCACCGGCGGACATTTATCTCTGGAGCGGCCGCGAGGTAGCCGGGAGCCGAGCTCGGCTCCCGGCTACCTCGCGCTGCCGGAGCGAGCTGGGGATCTCCGTGCCGGGCAGATCCGCAGTTCAGCTCCGGGGAGCCGCAAGCCAGCTGGGATTTGCCCGGTACCGCCGGCGCAATTCTAATTGGTCGCTCGCTTGCGAGCGACCAATCAGATTCAAGCCGCGGCAAAGCGCCATCTTTAAAAATCTAAGAAGTGAAAAAAAAAAATTTAAAAGATGGCGCCGGCGTTTCCCGGCGCTCTTCTCATTGGTCGCCGTCAGGCGCGAGCGACCAATGAGAAGAGTGGGGCGGGGCACGGCGCCATTTTTGAAATCCAAAGTTCCCGCAGCGGGAACTTTGGATTTCAAAAATGGCGCCATCTTTTAAATCTTTTTTTTTCACTTCTTAGATTTTTAAAGATGGCGCTTTGCCGCGGCTTGAATCTGATTGGTCGCTTGCAAGCGAGCGACCAATCAGAATTGCGGCGGCGGTACCGGGCAAATCCCGGCTGGCTCGCGGCTCCCCGGAGCTGAGCCGCGGATATGCCCGGCACGGAGATCCCCGGCGGTGCGAGGTAGCCAGGAGCTGAGGTCGGCTCCTGGCTACCTCGCGCTGCTCCTGTCCGCCGCGTGGATCGGTCGGCTCGGGCATTCACACGGCGGACCGAGCGGCTGCGAGGTAGCCGGGAGCCGAGCTCGGCTCCCGGCTACCTCGCGCCGCCGGAGCGAGCCGGGGATCTCCGTGCCAGGCAGATCCGCGGCTCAGGTCCGAGGAGCCGCGAGCCAGCCGGGATTTGCCCGGTATCGCCGCCGCAATTCTGATTCAAAATTGCGGCGGCGGTGTTGGCCAAATCCCGCTGAGTACAGTGTATTTGAAGGATGGCGCCATACAGCGCGCCACCATTGTGATTCGTAGGCGCACTGAATGCGCCGACCAATCAGAATAGCGGCGCGCGCAATGCCGCCATATTTGAAATACACTGTAGTCAGTGTATTTGAAGTATGGTGCCATACAGCGCGCCGCTATTCTGATTGGTCGCGACCAATCAGCATAGCGCTGCGCCGAACGGCACCAACGGCGGAGCAGGGACAACGTCGGGTCCCGGCTACCTCGCGCCCGCTCTGCCGGCGCGAGGTAGCCTGGAGCCGACTTCGGCTCCCGGTTACCACGCGCCCGCTCCGTGCCCCGCTCCGCTATTCTGATTGGTCGCTCGCGGCTGCCGGTAACCAATCAGCATAGCGCCGCGCCAAACGGCGCCATCTTTAAAATCTATTTTTTAACTTCAGATTCAAAACATGGCGCCGTGTCTCGCGGCGCACTTCTGATTGGTCGGCGCCTGCCGCGAGCGACCAATCACAATCGCGCCGCACTGCGACACACTCTGCCCGCCATTTTAAGGCGCGCATTTTGATTTTTTACCTCAGACACAGTTTCTACTGCGTGGAGGCGGTCCCAGTGACATCGCACTTCAAGCTCCTGCCTAATTTCGTCAAAAAAGAGCTAAAACCATTTACCAACACTATATATATTTCTTTGTGACGTGGTTCAGTGACATTTTCACACCAATATTGAACTTCTGTTTGGTGTTTTCTCTTTATATACTGCCTATTGTTCACTGACTGTTATACTGAGAGACTGCCGTTTATTAACCTTTTCTGTGCCAACTCTGCACACTGGGAATATTGCTCTATTATTTGCCACATAAGGACATTGTCCATTATTGCTGAGCAATTTCTCTGCAATATAAACTGCCTATTATTAATATCTGCATTCCTGCAAAGAACTATTGCCTATTATTAACTGGCTATTTTCCTACTACCTGACGCTGCGTCTTATTAACCTGTTGTTTGCCACTATCACGCTTAAAGCTCTTTAGCTCTGCCAACATGAGCTCTAATAGCAAGTATACTAATGACACACAGCCAAAAGCTGCTGATGCCGCACGTAAGATCAGGTGTGATAGAAAGTATACTAATGACGCAGAGCGAAAAGCCGCCGATGCTGCACGTAAGCGCAAACAGCATGCTAACAAGAGTACAGAGGACAGATGCAAGACCCTGGACACTGTTATGTATACTAATGATACACAGCTAAAAGCTGCTGATGCCGCACGTAAGATCAGGTGTGATAGAAAGTATATTAATGACGCAGAGCTAAAAGCCGCCGATGCCACACGTAAGGCCACACAGCGTGCTAACAAGAGTACAGAGGACAGATGCAAGACCCTGGACACTGTTATGTATACTAATGACACACAGCTAAAAGCTGCTGATGCCGCACGTAAGATCAGGTGTGATAGGAAGTATATTAATGACACAGAGCTAAAAGCCGCCGATGCCGCACGTAAGGCCACACAGCGTGCTAACGAGACTACAGAGGACAGATGCAAGCGCCTGAACACTGTTAATGCTGCTTTTATTAAACGCATCACTAATGAGTCTTTTGAAGAAAAAACTAATCGATTAACTAATAAAGCTGCTGTTGCACGCCATCAAAGTTGCAAACATAATATTTCCACGTCCTCACTCATAGATTCTGCCCACAATACAGCTTCTATGTCTGCATCCATTGAAAGTGCGCTGCCTGAACCTCCTGCAACCGTTGGTAAATCTGCACGTAAGAGCAAACACTGTCTTACCGACACTCCAAATGATAAACGCCGTCGCCTGCACACCGTTAAGTCTGTTTATAAGACATGCTTCACACCTGACTCTTCTAAGGCAACAAACAATCCATTACCAAATGCAGCTGCTGCACGCCGTCAACGGCGCAAAAAAAAAACCGCTTGCACCTCCACATTGATACACCCTGACCACGATACACCTTCCAACTCCTCAGTGATTGAATCTGTGGACAGTGAAGATCCTCCACCAGGTCCACGCTTTATATATGTTGGCTTACAGAACCATTCCAATGCTCCGTTACCACAACCTCTACATCCTACAGGTTTTACTAATGATGACAGTACTGTAGTAGAACACACCTGTGGTCCTATTAACTATTTATGTCAACATTGTGAAGTTTTCCATTTTAATGCTGAGATACCAGCAAATAAAAATTTTACTCTGTGTTGTCACAAGGGTAAAGTCCATATACCTATACCCCAATATCCCGAGGTCTTTAAACGATTGCTGACAGGGGAGAGTGAGTTCAGTAAGAATCTCATGGTAAACATCCGTAGTATTAACAGCTCATTTGCTTTCGCCTCCATGGGTGCCAATATTTCCCCTCCACCTGGACATGGCCCTTACTGTTTCCGCATACATGGACAAATATATCATCGTACTGGAACACTACATCCCTCTGATGATCAAGTTCCAGCTTATGCCCAACTGTATATTTTGGATACCGATACTGCGAATGAACAACGTTTAAACTGTCAACAAAATCAAAAATGTCATCCCACTTTGATGAGATAATTGCTCTTCAATTAGACAATATGAATCCCTTTGTTGCTGCTTACAAAATGTTACGGGATGTGGAACATGAAGAACATCTTAAAGCTGAAGCTAATGGCACTCTCATGCCAAATATCATCATGGCCCTTAAACAAGATCAGAATCAAGACCCTCGCCGATATAATAATCCAACTGTCAATGAAGTTGCTGTCGTATTTGAAAATGACAATGGAGAGCCACCATTCCATCGATATATTTTAATACATTTAAAACCGGACCCCAAAAATCCTTTGGCGCCAAAAACACAACAGGTCAGCATTCTACACAGTAATTTAGATGCTTTACTCTATCCTTTATTTTTCCCTTACGAAGACCAGGGCTGGCATGATGGACTCAAGCATCAAAGCGAAAGTCCACGCAGGATTACACAACTGCAATATTACTGCTATGTGCTTTCTGTCCATAATCAGTTTAATCCAATCCTGAATGGTGGCAAACTCACTCAGCAGTACTTAGTGGATGCTTATGTGAAAATCGAGGCTAATCGCCTAAATTATATCCGTCACCACCAAAAAGATTTGAAAGTAGAGGATTATTGCGTACTCCAGGAACATCTCCAGAAAAAATCCATTGAGAAGGGCATCCCCATTGGAAAAACAGTCATTTTACCATCTTCGTTTGAAGGCAGTCCCAGGAATATGCAGCAGCGGTACCAGGATGCCATGGCTATTGTAACTAAATATGGTAGCCCTGATCTATTGATCACCATGACCTGTAATCCAAAATGGAGTGAGATTACTCAGAATTTGGAACCTTGGCAGCGTGTGGAACACAGACCTGATTTGGTGGCACGTGTTTTCAAAATAAAACTAGAAGCACTCTTCAAAGACATTCACAACGCATTATTTAGGGAAGTTTGCGCTATGGTTCATGTAATTGAATTTCAAAAACGTGGCCTTCCACATGTTCACATTTTAATTATTCTGGACAGCAACTCCAAATTAAGAACTAAGGAGGACGTAGACAATACCGTCTGGGCAGAAATTCCTCATCCTACCGACTACCCTCAGCTCCATAAAATTGTTATGCAACACATGATACATGGTCCCTGTGGAGAACACAACCCAACTCTCCCTGTATGGATAATGGAAAGTGTACAAAAGGTTTCCCAAAAGATTTACAACCATCTACCATCATTGCTAAGGATGCCTATCCTACTTATCGCAGATCCATGGGTCCTTCATTTGAACACCATTCCAAGATGATTAATACTTCGTGGGTAGTGCCATACAATCCTTTCCTATTATTAAAATACAAGTGCCATATTAATGTCGAAGTTTGTGGTTCCATTCAAAGTGTGAAATATTTGTTTAAGTACGTGTATAAAGGACATGATAAAGCCAATCTTGAAATTTGCCAGACGAACATCCAACATGATGAAACACATCAATTCATGGATTCAAGATATGTTAGGGCACCAGAGGCAGCTTGGAGAATCTTTGCTTATCCTATGCATAAGCAATCTCATAGCATAATTCGCCGTGCCGTCCATCTGCCTCATTCTCAACAACTCTATTTTTATGAGGATGACTCCATTCCAAGCATCAAACAAAAGCTTCATACCAATTCTACACTTATGGCCTACTTTAATCTTAATAAGGACGACAAACATGCTCATAAGTATTTTTACCGCGAAATTCCTGAATGGTATGTTTGGCAACAAGGATCTTGGGAAAAAAGAAAACGATCAGGTAGCTCTATTATTGGCAGAATGTATACTGTAAGTCTCAAAGACCAGGAACGCTACTATTTACGGTTGTTGTTATTGCATGTGAAAGGTGCAACCAGTTTTGAGAGTCTTAAAACTGTCAATGGAGTCATACATCTAACCTTCAAAGAAGCAGCATTAGCAATTGGATTACTATTCGATGATAGTGTGTGGAGAAATACCTTACTTGATGCCTGTATTCTTAATATGCCTGCACAGCTTCGCGACCTCTTTGCCTATATCTGTATATTTGGCCCTCCAGCTAATCCTCTTGAGTTGTGGGATGAATTTAAAGAACACTTTGTACAAGACTACTGCCATGCATACCACTCCAACATTGAAGACTGTATAAATTGTGAAGGATATGCTATGACAGATGTCCAAGATGTTCTAAAAGTTCACGGGAAAAGTTATACTGATTTCAATTTACCACGCCCAGCTAAGAAACCACAACTGCTCTCGCAGTATGATAAGGATTATGAGCTAAGAACAGCTGCTGAGATGAAAGCTACTCTCAATGAGGAACAACTTTTGGCCTATGATACCATTAATCAGGCTTTAGAAGACAATAATGTAACACCCAAGTGCTTTTTCCTTGACGGTCCTGGTGGTAGTGGAAAAACCTATCTATGTCATCTCCTCCTACATCTTCTAAGGGGACAAGGAAACATTGTATTACCTGCTGCCACTACAGGAATTGTGGCTAATTTACTGCAAAGGGGACGAACAATACATTCTCTCTATGGCATTCCAATACCTGTGAATGAAACATCTGTTTCCAGGATTAAAAATGATACCGATGCGGCTAAGCATTTGCATAATACGAAACTTTTTATTATTGATGAGTGCACAATGCTATCTAAGCATGCTTTGAATGTCATCGATAGACTTTTACGAGACATCATGACAACGAATGTGGCTAAGATAGAGAAAACACCATTTGGAGGAAAAGTTATTGTTCTTGGAGGAGACTTTAAACAATGTCTTCCTGTTATTGTTTATGGATCAAGAACAGATATTGTAGAGAACTGTATTAAATATTCACAAACATGGCAACTTTTTGCTCGACTGCCGCTTATCAACAACATGCGCTCCATTGATCCTGAATACAGCGATTGGTTGCTTCGAATGGGAAATGGACAGCTGTCAAATGAAGATAACCTTGGAGACGATGTCTTTGAAATACCTCCAGACATGATGTGCACTGGCTGTTTAATCACTGATATTTTTGGAGATAAACTTTCTATTGATGTGAATGACACCGAGAGCATAAATATTGCTGCTTCTCATGCTATTTTATGTCCAAAAAATGAAGACGTTGAGAAAGTCAATTCTAACGTCAAAGATCGCTTGCCAAGTGACTATACTGAATATATCAGTGATGATTCCATCGATCCTGATGAAGCTGATGACCTCGACCAATACCCAGTGGAATTTTTCAATTTACTAACACCAACTGGAATGCCTTCACATCGGCTAAAACTTAAAGTTGGCACCATTGTCATGTTATTACGAAACATCAACACCAAGAAAGGTCTCTGCAATGGTACTCGGCTGATTGTCACTGCGTTACATAGCAATATCATACAAGCTAAAGTAATTTGTGGCTCAGCAGCAGGAAATGTGGTATTCATTCCACTAATTGATTTGTGTCCATCAGAGACTGGAATACCTTTCATATTACGAATTAGACAATTTCCGATTAAGCCAGCATTTGCAATGACCATTAATAAATCCCAAGGGCAGACCCTCAATCGAGTTGGGATATATCTACCAGAACCAGCATTTGCCCATGGTCAACTCTATGTTGCATTTTCCAGAGTCAAACAGCGTTGCAATGTCAGGGTCAAAGTGGTCAATACACCACTTCAAGGACAATTACTGCCTGATAATCCAAAGTTTTTACACGAAATATTGTGTATAAAAATGTTTTAGTTTAACATTTTTCTTTTTTTAGTTTAGTCATAGATATATTTAGTTTAGTGATAGATATATAAAAAAAGCAAAAAAAAATTAGTTTAACCATAGATATATATATTTCAAGTACTTAATTAGAAAATAGCCACGTAACATATATAGTTTTTAGTTTTACATCTTAAATCCTTTATTTAGACAGTTCATAGTATATATATATGTATATATATATATATATATATATATATATGAACACACATTTAGTAAAAGATGATAGATGTGTATCATCCAAATTTATGGATTTGGTGATATGAACCATAATCTTAAGCTCCAGCACTATAGGTGCTGAGAAATTTGCATTTCTTTTTTCACTGGGAGAGGTTTTTGTGAACAGCTAAGAGATGGGTGGGATGGCTGTTCACACACATCTCCATCTCAAGGTGTGTTCTGTACATATAGATAGATAGTTTCATATATAGATAGAAAATTATAGATTTAGCTTTAACATCAGCATTTTTCGGCTATTTGTGGAAGTTTTGGTGGAAAAAAACACAATTTCTGCACTTGCTGCCTAAGGCCTCATCTACAGCACACTTGCCGTAAGCTGCATGCAATTTATATGGAATTTGTGGTTCACTTGCGGCAGGTGCCACCAACGTGGTTACGGCAGTTTCGGCCGCAAAAACCGCACTGACCTGCGGTTTTGTAGCGGCTGCATTTCGTGCACCTGTCGAGGCCATGTGTGCCGCATTTACGGCAGGTTAACCGCAAGCTCCATATACATTGCATCAGAATTGCTGCAAGTGTGTCGCAAGTAAGCCCTTAGGTGTCAAGTGTGGAAATTGTATTTATTATATCCCCACCTTCTACAAATAGCTGAAAAATGCTGCTCTAAAACAGCTTTTAGTCTTCATAAATAGGAATTAGTTAGAGTAGGGACCCATGAGACGTAGGGCCACCTTGACGTGGTTGATGGGCAAACACAAACTGGCTGATACGCAGAATATCAATATTGATTTTTTTAAATCAAGCTACTTACTGAGTATCAAGTATTAACCAGTCGGTGTACCAAGAGCCCTACAATATAATAATTCAATTGTCCAAAAATAATATTCATCCTACAACTATACATAGTTCATGAATAGATATCATGGATTAATTGTATTATTCTTAATTTTTTAACAATAAACTATATATGGATTCTAGACTACCCGATTCTTTAGAATCGGGCCGCCATCTAGTATGCAATAAACAGGATATACTGGGGCTGAGTTATGTATATTAGATATTATATACCTTCTAAATATTCAGCAGCAAAAAGAGGCTTGGCCAGGCACCAAAGCTAATCAAAACCTTTTTATATATGGAGCTTTTTAAGGTTTGCCTTTAAACCTTGGGTTGCACCCAATAAAGGTGTTGCTCGTCACCAAAAAGCATTTATGGTCATAGCGGGAATGGAAGAAAAAGACGGCACTCACCGGTTTGCAGTGTTACTCTGCTTAATAGTAACCTGGGGAGTTTACATTAGTGGGGGAGGGGGTGGTGGAGGCAAGACAATGGCACAGTTTCGCGGTGATTCCACTTCTACAGGTCTGTGCTTGGCGTATGTGATCAGTTCCTTCATCTTTAGGGGAGAAACTATAGACGACTCAGCCATGTACAATTAGTGCAGTTAAAAACACAACAAAGATAAAATGTATCTATAGGAGACAAATATACATAACTACGGTAGATGGTGGCCCGATTCTAAAGCATCGGGTATTCTAGAATATGTATGTAGTTTAATTATGAAGATTTAAAAATAATGCAATGAATACACAGGATTTTCCCCAATCAGTGACACGGCTTCATTCAATATATTTGCACGTGTGACACCTCACCAGCGATCAGTAAGGTACCGTCGCACTTGGCAATGCACCAGCAATCCCGACAAACGATACAACCTAGTAGGGATCGCTGGAGCGTCACTACGTGGTTGCTGATGAGATGTCAAACAGTCAGATCTCACCATTGATGCAGCAATGATATGGCGGTCGTTGGGACCCTGTCACTCTAGGGCATAGTATTGAGGTCGTTGGTCATTGTCCTCGTGAAACTGTCCCAACAATCAAAAAATGGTCCAGGCCATTCTGAAGGATCAGAAATCTCACAGCAGGGGCCTGGTCGCTGCTGCGTGTCACACTGAGCGAGATCGCTAGCGCCGGTCGGGGTACTTCTGCTGTGAGCAGCCAAGAGATGACCGACTGGCGCTGGTCATCGCCCGGCTGCATCGCTGCTGACCTCCATCTCTACAGTGGAGCTGACATCATCGCCCTGGGACTGCTTCCTGTGCGCACTGCGGAGGATGGACCTGACGTCGCCCCAGGCAGCGGCTGCAGGCCTGCAGCTCAAGATCTCCTCTGGACGTGAGTATGAAAGGCGGGGGCTGGAGGGTGTTGGGAGAGGAGGGGGTTGAGGGAGGAGGGGGCGAGGGTGAGGGGGGTCGTGGGGGGAGGGGGGCCAGGGGGACTGACTGGGAGGACCCTTTGCTGAGGCTAATGGCATTGGCAGTACATACTATTGGGCAATGGGCATGATTATCATCATGCCCATTGCTCAGCATGTCCTGCTAGCCTCTGGTTACTGCTACTACCATGCCCAGCATGTACCACCAGTGGCTGGCTGGACATGCTGGGTGGGCATGATAGTACCACGGAGGCTGGCAGGATATACTAGGCATGATTCATACCTAGTATGTCCTGCCACCCTCTGTGGTACTATCAAGTCCACCCAGCATGTCTAGCCAGCCACTGGTGGTACATTGCTGGGCATGATAGTACCAGTAACCAGAGGCTGACAGGACATGCCAGGTGGGCATGATAGTACCACAGAGGCTGGCAGGACATACTTAACATGATTCATACCTAGTATGTCCTGCCAGCCTCTGTGCTATCATGCTCACCCGGCATGTCCTGCCAGCCACTGGTGGTAGTAGTGCTAGCATGATAGTACCACCCCACCAGTGGCTGGCAGAACATGCTGGGTGGGCATGATAGTACCACAGCGGCTGGCAGGACATACTAATAGGCATGATTCATGCCTAGTATGTCCTGCAGCCCCTGTGGTACTATCATGCCCACCCAACATGTCCTGCCAGCCACTGGTGGTGTGGTACTATCATGCTAGTACTACCACCAGTGGCTGGCAGGACATGCTGAGTGGGCATGATAGTACCACGGAGGTTGGCAGGACATACTAGGCAAGAATCATGCCTAGTATGTCCTGCCAGCCTCTGCGGTACTATTTTGCTCACCCGGCATGTCCTGCCAACCAGCCACTGGTGGAAGGAGTACTAGCATAATAGTACCACACCACCAGTGGCTGGCAGGACATGCTGGGTGGGCATGATAGTACCACAGAGGCTGGCAAGACATACTAGGCATGATTCATGCCTAGTATGTCCTGCAGCCTCTGTGGTACTATCATTCCCACCCAGCATGTCCTCCTAGCCACTGCTAGTAGTAGTAGCATGACAGTACCCCCAGTGGCTGGCAGGACATGCTGGGTGGGCATGATAGTACCACGGAGGTTGGCAGGACATACTAGGCAAGAATCATGCCTAGTATGATCTGCCAGCCTCTGTGGTACTATCATTCATGCCCATTGCCCAGTATATCTAACATGGATTTTCGAACCACTTTGATATAGCCCATGATAGGGATTTCACAAAATTGAGAGTAACTGCAATTGATCATATTCTCATCAACAGCAACAATAAATTGAATGCCCTAAATAGAAAAGAGATTTTGGATGTATAAACTCGATACCTTGAAATCTAAAGGTCTGAATTTGATATCTGAAATTATATCATGAAAATTTCCATAAAGTGTAATTTTTTCCTCTCAGAAAGAAAATGGTTTGTAATATAGGATTGAGCTTGAGACAATAATCTGTGTAGTTTTATTCATTTTTATTCAATATTTATATTTATTTCTTTATTTATTTACTAGATGGCGGCCCGATTCTAAAGAATCGGGTAGTCTAGAATCCATATATAGTTTATTTACTAATAGTTACTGGAGTGCGATGAAATGAATTGTGTGTATACAGGTGGCTCAGTGGGCAACAGAGTATACGGTGGCTCAGTGGTTAGCACTGCGCGGTGGCTCAGTGGTTAGCACTGGGCGGTGGCTCAGTGGTTAGCACTGCGCGGTGGCTCAGTGGTTAGCACTGCGCGGTGGCTCAGTGGTTCGCAGTGAGTGCGGTGGCTCAGTGGTTAGCAGTGAGTGCAGTGGCTTAGTGGTTAGCAGTGAGTGCATTGGCTCAGTGGTTAGCAGTGAGTGGGTGGCTCAGTGGTTAGCAGTGAGTGCAGTGCGGTGGCTCAGTGGTTAGCAGTGAGTGCAGTGAGATTGGTCAGTGCAGCGCCATGGGCAGAGTGGTCAGCGCAGCGCGTGGGCAGAGTGGTGAGCGCAGCTCCGTGGGCAGAGTGGTGAGCCCAGCTCCGTGGGCAGTTAGTGGTGGAGGAGCAACGCCGTGGGCAGAGTGGTCAGCACAGCAGCGCCATGGGCAGAGTGGTCAGCGCAGCGCCGTGGGCAGAGTGGTGAGCGCAGCGCCGTGGGCAGAGTGGTGAGCGCAGCTCCGTGGGCAGAGTGGTGAGCGCAGCGCCATGGGCAGAGTGGTGAGCGCAGCGCCGTGGGCAGAGTGGTCAGCACAGCAGTGCCGTGGGCAGAGTGGTCAGCGCAGCGCCGTGGGCAGAGTGGTCAGCGAAGCGCCGTGGGCAGAGTGGTCAGCACACACATACACACACACACACACACACTCCACTATACTTGCCACCGGCCCTGCGTCTTCCCCACCGCCTGGATCCTAAGTCGACATGTCGCCGACCCTGGACGACTGGATCCAATATGGCGTCTGGGAAGTCTAGCGAGACTTCCTGGAAGCCATCTTGGACAAAGTATGTCGGCGGCCCCGGACAACTGGATCCAATATGGCGTCCAGGAAGTTTGGCGAGACTTCTTGGACGCTATATTGGATCCAGTAGTTCGGGGGCGGCACATGTCGACTGAGGATCCAGGCGGCGGACGCATGGCCGGTGGTAAGTATAGCAGAGTGTGTGTGTGTGTATGTGTGTGTACAAAGTGATGGAAGTGCGGACAAAGTGACGGAAGTGCGGACAAAGTGACGTAAGTGCCTACATACACACACATATATACACATACTGTACATTGCATATGGAGGGGTGAGGAGAGCGGAGGCTGGAGGGGTGAGGAGGGGTTAGGAGAGCGGAGGCTGGAGGGGTGAGGAGAGCGGAGGCTGGAGGGGTGAGGAGAGCGGAGGCTGGAGGGGTGAGGAGAGCGGAGGCTGGAGGGCTGAGGAGGGGTGAGGACAGGGGAGGCAGGAGGGCTGAGGAGGGCAGAGGACAGGGGAGGCTGGAGGGCAGAGGAAAGGGGAGGCTAGAGGACAGGGGAGGCTGGAGGACAGAGGACAAGGGATCTGGAGGGCAGAGGACAGGGGAGGCTGGAGGGCAGAGGACAGGGGAGGCTGGAGAGAGCGGAGCCTGGCAGTGCTGATGCCGGGAGGTCCAGGGGGAACCTTGCTATTGTCTGTGTGGAGCCGTGTGGCAGTGATGAGCGCAGCATTTCCCCTTCCTTCCTCCCCGGCGCCTCCTCCTCCTCCCGCAGCCGCTCCTGCAGTGTGTACCACCGGCGCCTCACTGATGCTCTGTCTCCGCCGCCAGTGTCACCAGCGCCAGACACCAAGCATCGCAAGAGCCGCCGCTCCTCCTCCTGTGCCAGCACCGACCTGGCACCTGCATCTCTGGGCATCTCTGGGCATAGGTTGGCAGTGGGCAGCATGGTATAAGAGGGACAGTAAGGTATGTGGGGGAGCAAGCTGTGCGGGGGCACCATGGGGCAGCAGGGTGTGCCGGGGCACCATGGGGCAGCAGGGTGTGCGGGGGGGCAGCAGGGTGTGCGGGGACACAATCGGGCATTAGGGTGTGCGGTGGCAGCAGGGTGTGCGGGGGACAGCAGGGTGTGTGAGGGCACGGGTGTGTGTCGGCTCGCGATGGGCGCTAAAGCGTCACCGCTCGCTGCCATCTTGGATCACCCTGAGCGGGTGTAGTGCCGAAGCCACTTCCGTCGTGTGACGTCATTTTTGTCCCTTGAAGACGGAAGTGGCTTTGGATTTTATATATTAGATACCTACAGCAGTACTGGTGTGTAGCGGTGTGAGTGTGCAGCAGTGCCAAAATCCAGGAAGGGGCCGGGGAACAGCGGCCGGGTGCGGGCAGGAGGGGGCTGGTGAAGAGCAGCCAGGTGCGGGCAGGAGTAGGCCAGGGAACAGCGGCTGGGTGTGGGCAGGAGGGGGGTCCCTCCTGCCCGCACCCAACTGCTGTTCCCCGGCCCCCTCCTGCCTGCAGCAGAGTGCTTAGCTGAGTATACGGGGCTCATTGGTTAGCAGAGTATATGGGGGCTCATTGCTTAGCAGACTTTACGGCAGCTCAGTGGTTAGCAGGGTATACGGGGGCTCAGTGGTTAGCACAGTATACGCTGCCTCAGTAGTTAGCACTGTATACGGAGCCTCAGTGGATAGCACTCTATAGTGGCTCAGTGGTTGGCACTGTATATTGTGGCTCAATAATTAGAACAGTAATGTGGCTCAATGGTTAGCACTGTATATGGGGACTCAGTGGTTAGCACTGTATATGGTGACTCAGTGGTTATCACTGTATATGGTGACTCAGTGGTTAGTATTGTATATGGTGGCTTAGTGGTCAGCACTGTACGGTGGCTCAGTGGTTAGCACTGTATATGGTGGGTCATTGGTTAGCACTGCATATGGTAGCTCAATGGTTAGCACTGTATATGGTGGCCCAGTGGTTAGCACAGTATACACTGGCTCAGTGGTTAGCACAGTATGATGGCTCTGTGGTTTTCAGTGTATATGGTGGCTCAGTGGTTAGCAGTGTATTTGGTGGCTCAGTTGTTTGCACAGTGTGATGGCTCAGTGGTTTGCACAGTGCGGTGGCTCAGTGGTTAGCACTGCGCGGTGGCTCAGTGGTCAGCGCAGCATGGAGGCAGAGTGGTCATCGCAGGATGGAGGCTCAGTGTCAGCACCGGATGGGGGCAGAGTGGTCAGGCCGGATGGGGGCAGAGTGGTCACGCCCGGATGGGGCAGAGTGGTCAGCGCCGATGGGGGCAGAGTGGTCAGCGCCAGATGGGGGCAGAGTGGTCAGCGCAGGATGGGGGCAGAGTGGTCAGCGCAGGATGGACGGTAGAGTGATCAGCGCAGGATGGAGGCAGAGTGGTCAGCGCAGGATGAGGGCAGAGTGTAAGGCAGGATGGAGGCTCAGTGGTCAGCACAGGATATGAGGCTGAGTGGTCAGCGCAGGATGGGGGCAGATGGTCAACGCAGGAGGAGACTCAGTGGTCAGCGCAGATGGAGGCTCAGTGGTCAGCGCAGGATGGAGGCTCAGTGGTCAGTGCAGGATGGAGGCTCAGTGGCAGCGCAGGATGGAGGCTCAGTGGTCAGCGCAGGATGGAGGCGAGTGGTCAGCACAGGATGGAGGCTCAGTGGTCAGCACAGGATGGAGTGGGTCAGCACAGGATGGAGGCTGAGTGGTCAGCGCAGGATGGAGGCTGAGTGGTCAGCGCAGGATGAAGGCAGAATGGTCAGCGCAGGAAGGAGGCAGAGTGGTCAGCGCATAATGGAGGCAGAGTGGCCAGCGCAGGATGGAGGCTCAGTGGTCAGCGCAGGATGGATGCTCAGTGGTCAGCACAGGATGGAGGCTCAGTGGTCAGCACAGGATGGAGGCTCAGTGGTCAGCACAGGATGGAGGCAGAGTGGTGAGCACAGGATGGAGGCTCAGTGGTCAGCACAGGATGGAGTGGCCAGCGCAGGATGAAGGCAGAGTGGTCAGCAAAGGAAGGAGGCAGAGTGGTCAGCGCAGGATGGAGGCAGAGTGGCCAGGCAGGATGGAAGCTCAGTGGTCAGCGCAGATGAAGGCTCAGTGGTCAGCGCAGGATGGAGGCTCAGTGGTCAGCACAGGATGGATTGGTCAGCACAGGATGGAGTGGTCAGCACAGGATGGAGGCAGAGTGGTCAGCACAGGATGGAGGCAGAGTGGTCAGCGCAGGATGGGGGCAGAGTGGTCAGCGCAGGATGGGGGCAGAGTGGTCAGCGCAGGATGGAGGTAGAGTGGTCAGCGCGGGATGGAGGCAGAGTGGTCAGCGCTGGATGAGGGCAGAGTGGTAAGCGCAGGATGGAGGCTCAGTGGTCAGCACAGGATGGAGGCTGAGTGGTCACCGCAGGATGGAGGCTCAGTGGTCAGCGCAGGATGGGGCAAGTAGTCAGCGCAGAATGGAGGCTCAGTGGTCAGCGCAGGATGGAGGCAGAGTGGTCAGCGCAGGATGGGGCAAAGTAGTCAGCGCAGAATGGAGGCTCAGTGGTCAGCGCAGGATGGAGGCTCAGTGGTCAGCGCAGGATGGAGGCTCAGTGGTCAGCACAGGATGGAGGCTCAGTGGTCAGCACAGGATGGAGTGGTCAGCAAGGATGGAGGCACAGTGGTCAGCGCAGAATGGAGGCAGAGTGGTCAGCGCAGGATGGAGGCAGAGTGGTCAGTGCAGGATGAGGCAGAGTGGTCAGGCAGGATGGAGGCTCAGTGGTCAGCACAGGATGGAGGCTCAGTGGTCAGCACAGGATAGAGTGGTCAGCAGAGGATGGAGGCAGAGTGGTTAGCGAGGATGGAGGCAGAGTGGTCAGCGCAGGATGGAGGCAGAGTGGTCAGCGCAGGATGGAGGCAGAGTGGTCAGCGCGGATGGAGGCAGAGTGGTCAGCGCAGGATGGAGGCAGAGTGGTCAGCACAGGATGGAGGCTCAGTGGTCAGCACAGGATGGAGGCTCAGTGGTAGCACAGGATGGAGGCTCAGTGTCAGCGCAGGATGGAGGCAGAGTGGTCAGCACAGGATGGAGGCTCAGTGGTCAGTGCAGGATGGAGGCTCAGTGGTCAGCACAGGATGGAGGCTCAGTGGTCAGCACAGGATGGAGTGGTCAGCACAGGATGGAGGCAGAGTGGTCAGCACAGGATGGAGGCAGAGTGGTCAGTGCCAGGATGGAGGCTCAGTGGTCAGCGCAGGAGTAGGAGGACTCTGTGGTCAGCGCAGGATGGAGGCTCAGTGGTCAGCAAGGAAGGTAGCCAGGATGGTGCAGTGTCAGCAGGATGGAGTGGTGTCAGCACAGGATGGAGGCAGAGTGGACAGGCAGGATGGAGGTCAGTGGTCACCGAATGTCGCAGGATTGGGGCAGAGTGGTCAGCGCAGGATGGGGGCAGAGTGGTCAGCGCAGGATGGAGGCAGAGTGTTCAGCGCAGGAGGAGACTCAGTGGTCAGGCCAGGATGGAGGTCAGTGGTCAGCGCAGGATGAGGCTCAGTGGTCAGTGCAGGATGGAGGTCAGTAGTGGTCAGCGCAGGATGGAGGCTCAGTAATCAGCACAGGATGGAGTGGTCAGACAGAATGGCAGGCACGTGGGTCAGTCAGGCAGGATGGAGGAAGAGTCCAGCGCAGGATGGAGGCAGTGGTCAGCGCAGGATGGAGGCTCAGTGGTCAGCGCAGGATGGAGGCTCAGTGGTCAGCGCTGGATGGAGGCTCAGTGGTCAGGCAGGATGGAGGCTCAGTGTGGTCAATGCAGGATGGAGGCTCAGTGGTCAGCTCAGGATGGAGGCTCAGTGGTCAGCGCAGGATGGAGAACCAGTGGTCAGCTGCAGGATGGAGGCAGTGGTCAGCGCAGGATGGAGGCTCAGTGGTCAGACAGGATGGAGGCTCAGTGGTCAGCACAGGATGGAGGCTCAGTGGTCAGCGCAGAATGGAGGCCAGTGGTCAGGCAGAATGGATGGCTCATGGTCAGCGCAGGAGGAGGTCAGTGGTCAGCACGGATGAGGCATGGAGTGCAGGATGGTAGGCTCAGTGGTCAGTGCAGGATGGAGGTCAGTGGTCAGTGCAGGGTGGAGGCTCAGTGGTCAGCGCAGGGTGGAGGCTCAGTGGTCAGCGCAGGATGGAGTCTCCATGGTCAGCACAGGATGGAGGCTCAGTGGTCAGCACAGGATGGAGGCTCAGTGGTCAGCACAGGATGGAGGCTCAGTGGTCAGTGCAGGATGGGGGCAGAGTGGTCAGCGCAGGATGGAGGCAGGGTTCAGCGTCAGGAAGGAGACTCAGTGGTCAGCGCAGGATGGAGGCACAGTGGTCAGCGCAGGATGGAGGCTCAGTGGTCAGGCAGGATGGAGGCCAGTGGTCAGCGCAGGATGGAGGCTCAGTGTCAGCCAGGATGAGGTAGTGGTCAGGCAGATGGAGGCTCAGTGGTCAGCGCAGGATGGAGGCTCAGTGGTCAGCGCAGGATGGAGGCTCAGTGGTCAGCACAGGATGGAGTGGTCAGCACAGGATGGAGGCAGAATGGTCCGCACAGGATGGAGGCAGAGTAGTCAGTGCAGGATGGAGGCAGAGTGGTCAGCGCAGGATGGAGGCGAGTGGTCAGCGCAGGATGGAGGCCAGAGTGGTCAGCGCAGGATGGAGGCTTCAGTGGGTCAGTGCACGCGATGGAGGTTCAGTGGTCAGCACAGGATTGAGCTTCAGTGGTCAGCACAGGATGGAGGCTCAGTGGTCAGCACAGGATGGAGTGGTCAGCACAGGATGGAGGCAGATGGACAGCGCAGGATGGAGGCTCAGTGGTCAGCGCAGGATTGGGGCAGAGTGGTCAGCGCAGGATGGAGGCGAGATGATGTTCAGCGCAGGAAGGAGACTCAGTGGTCAGCGCATGATGGAGGCTCAGTGGTCAGCGCAGGATGAAGGCTCAGTGGTCAGTGCAGAATGGAGGCTCAGTGGTCAGCGCAGGATGGAGCTCAGTGGTCAGCACAGGATGGAGTGGTCAGCACAGAATGGAGGCACTTGGTCAGCGCAGGATGGAGGAGAGTGGCCAGCGCAGGATGGAGGCAGAGTGGTCAGCGCAGGATGGAGGCTCAGTGGTCAGCGCAGGATGGAAGCTCAGTGGTCAGCACTGGATGGAGGCTCAGTGGTCAGCGCAGGATGGAGGCTCAGTGGTCATGCAGGATGGAGGCTAAGTGGTCAGCAGATGGGGTCAGTGGTCAGCCAGATGGAGGTCAGTGGTCAGCAAAGGATGGAGGCTCATGGTCAGCACAGGATGGAGGCTCAGTGGTCAGCACAGGATGGAAGTGGTCAGCACAGGATGAAGCCGAGGGCGCGCAGGATGGAGGCTCTGTGGTCAGCGCAGGTTTGGGGCAGAGTGGTCAGCGCAGGGATGGGCGAGGTCAGCGCAGGAGGAGCTCAGTGGTAAAGCAGGACAGGATGGAGGCGGGGCGGCCAGGATGGGGCAGGGGTCAGGCAGGAGGTAGGGGTCGGCAGGATGGGGTCGGGGGGTCGGGCCGGTGGGGGCCAGGGGTCACCGGAGGGGCTCGTGGTAGAAAAGGAGGGAAAAGTGGGGGCGGAGGGGGTGGGGGAGCCAGGATGGGGGGTGGCGGCAGGGGGGAAAAAGGGGCAGGGTCCCAGGAGGAGGCGGGCGGGCCAGGATGGGGGCCGGGTCAGCCAGGTGGGGTCAGGGTGGGGCCAGGGGGAGGCTCATTTGGTCGCCGGAGGGAGGTCAGTGGTCGGCCGGATGGGGGCTCAGGGTCACCCGGAGGGGCTAGTGGTAGCACAGAGGGATGGTAGCCAGGATGGAGGCAAATGGGCCCCAATGGGGGCAGTGGTCAGCCAGGTGGGCAGGTGGTCGGCCAGGAGGGGGGCCAGGGGCCCGCAGGATGGGGCCCGTGGTGCGGGGGGGGGGGGGAGGATGGAGGTCAGTGGTCAGCCGGATGGAGGTTAGGGGGTCGCCAGGGGGAGGTAAATGGCCCAACAGGATGGGGGCCGGGGGCAGAGGTGGAGGGCCCGGCGGGATGGAGGCATGGTCAGGCAGGATGGGGGCCCGTGGCAGTGGGATGGGGCGGTGGTAGGCAGGAGGGGCAAAGTGGCCCCCCAGGGGGGCAGGGATTGGGGAGGCAGGGTCAGCCAGGAGGGGGTCGTGGTCAGCCGGGGATGGGGTCGGGGGTGGGGCAGGAGGGGGGGGAGGGTCAGGCAGGGGGGAGGCCAGTGGTCAGGCGGGGGGGCTCGGGGTTTTAGCCAGGGGGGAGTGGGTCAGCACGATGGGGCCTGGTCGGGCAGGATGGGGCAGGGGGGCAGGATGGGGCAGGTGGTCAGCGCAGGTGGGGCAGGGTTCAGCGCGGAGGGGGCCAGGGGGTCCCCAGGAGGAGGTAGGGTCAGGCGGATGGAGGTCGTGGTCGGCAGGAGGGGGCTCAGGGTCAGGCAGGATGGGGGCTCAGGGTACCCAGGATGGGGCCATGGGGCACGGAGGGTGGTCAGCAAAGGAGGCGGGTCAGCCAGGAGGGTCAGTGGTCGGCGGAGGAGGTAAAGGTGGTCAGCCAGGATGGGGGCTCTGGTACCCAGGGGGATGGCCCCAAGGTTTGGGGGGGGGGGGGCAGGTGGTCAGCGCAGGATGGGGGGCATTTTTGGTCACGCAGGATGGAGCAGGTGGTCACGCAGGATGGGGGCCCAAGGGGCACCCCAGGAGGGAAAGGCCCAGGGGGTCAGCCCAGGATGGGGCCCGGGGTCGGGGCAGGATGGGGGCTCAGTGGTCAGTGCGGGATGGAGGCCAGTGGTCACCCAGGATGGGGGCCCAAAGGGGCCCCAGGCAGGATGGAGGTCAGGGTAGGGGCGGAAAGGAGGTCAGTGGCCCAGCCAGGATGGAGGCTCGGGTGGTCAGCCGGGGGGGGGAAGGCCCAAAGGGTCACGAGGATGGAGGCTCAGGGTAAAGGTTGCAGGTGGGGGAAAAGGGGAAAAGCGCGGGGTGGAGGCCAGTGGCCCAGGCGGGGGGGGCTCAGGGGTCAGCACAGGATGGAGGTTTTTTGGTCAGCACAGGAGGGGAGGTCAGTGGTCAGGCAGGAGGGGGGCAGAGTGGTCAGCGCAGGAGGGGGGGGCAGAGTGGTCAGCGGAAGGGGGGGAAGGGGGGAAAACTCAGGGGTCAGCGCAGGATGGAGGCTCAGTGGTCAGCCAGGATGGAGGCTCATGGTCGCGCAGGATGGGGGCTCAGTGGTCAGCGCAGGATGGAGGCGGGGGTCAGCAAGGATGGAGTGGGTCAGCGGGGGAATGGAGGCGGGGGGTTTTTCACCCGGGGAAAAGGGGCCGGGTGGTCACCGCGGGATGGGGGCCCAAGGGGGTCGGCCGGGGGGGGAAAGGCCATGGTCAGCCGGGATGGTGGGGGGGCAAAAGGAGGGGGAAGTGGTCGCACAGGAGGAGTGGTCAGCCCCAGGATGGGGGCCCGGGGAGGGGGTTTCAGCGCAGGTTGGAGGCAGAGTGGTCAGCCCCAGGATGGAGGCAGGGGTGGTCAGCGCAGGATGGAGGCTCAGTGGTCAGCCGGATGGAGGCTTGTGGTCAGCCTGGATGGGGGTGGGGTCGGGCCAGGATGGGGGCCCAGGTGTAAATGCGGGGAGGGGGCCCCAAAGTGGTCGGGAAAAGGATGGGGGGGTTTCAGCCAGGATGGGGGCCCCAAGTGGTCAGCAAGGGGAGGGGGGGGTATTTGGGGGTGAGGATGGAGGCAAGTGGTGGGAAAGGAGGGGGGCCCCAAGGGGTCAGGCAGGATGGGGGCCAGGGGGTCAGCGCAGGAGGAGGCAAGTGGTCAGCCCCCGGATGGGGGCCCTCAGTGGCCCACCCAAAGGAAAGGGAGGTCAGTGGTCAGGGGGAGGGAGGCTAAAGGGGTTTTAGCACAGGATGGGGGTTTTTTAACACAGGAGGGAGGCAGAGGGCAGCCGGGGATAGGGTCAGGGGTTTTTTTCAGTCAGGATGGGGGCCCCAAAGTGGTAAATTGCAGGATGGGGGCTCAGTGGTCAGCCAGGATGGGGGGGGTTTCAGCAAGGATGGAGGAGAGTGGTCGCACGGGAAAGGGGAAAAAGTATTTCAGGGGAAAGGATGGGGGCCCAAGTGGTCAGTAAAAGGGATGGAGGCAGAGGGGTCAGGAAAGGGAGGGGGCCCCAAAGTGGTCAGGCAGGATGGGGGGCTCAGGGGGTCAGGCGGAGGGGGCTCGGGTGGTCAGCGCGGATGGAGGCTCGTGGTCGGGCCGGAAAGGGAGGGGTTTTCCAGCGCGGGTGGAGGTCGGGGGTTTTTAGTGGGGGGAAAATGGAGGCTCAGTGGTCAGCGCAGGGTGGGGGGCCCTCAGTGGTCAGCGCGGGATGGAGGCTCAGTGGTTAGCAAGGATGGGGGCTCAGTGGTCAGCACAGGTTGGGGCCAGGGGGCCCAGTGAAGGATGGGGAAGAGGGGTCAGCGCGGGAAATGGGGGCAGAGTGGTCAGCGCAGGAGGGAAAGGCAGGTGTTCAGGCGGGAGGAGACTCATGGTCAGCGCGGAGGGGGAGGCCGTGGTCAGCGCAGGAGTCAGGCAGGATGGAGGCTCAGTGGTCAGCGCAGGATGGAGGCTCAGTGGTCAGCGCAGGATGGAGGCTCAGTGGTCAGTGCAGGATGGAGGTCAGTGGTCAGCGCAGGATGGAGGCTCAGTGGTCAGCGCAGGATGGAGGCAGAGTGGTCAGCGCAGGATGGAAGCTCAGTGGTCAGCGCAGGATGGAGCTCAGTGGTCAGTGCAGGATGGAGGCTCAGTGGTCAGGGCAGGATGGAGGCTCAGTGGTCAGGGCAGGATGGAGGCTCAGTGGTCAGGGCAGGATGGAGGCTCAGTGGTCAGTAGGATGGAGGCTCAGTAGTCAGCGCGGATGGAGGCAGAGTGGTCAGCACAGGATGGAGGCTCAGTGGTCAGCACAGGATGGAGGCTCAGTGGTCAGCGCAGGATGGAGGCTCAGTGGTCAGAACAGGATGGAGGCTCAGTGGTCTGCACAGGATGGAGTGGTCAGCAAGGATGGAGGCAGAGTAGTCAGTGCTGGATGGAGGCAGAGTGGTCAGCGCAGGATGGAGGCTCAGTGGTCAGTGCAGGATGGAGGCTCAGTGGTCAGCGCAGGATGGGAACCAGTGGTCAGTGCAGGATGGAGGCTCAGTGTCAGCGCAGGATGGAGGTCAGTGGTCAGCGCAGGATGGAAGGTCAGGTGGTCAGCAGAGGCTGGGTCAGGCAGGAGCGGCAGTGATGCAGGCCAGTGGTCAGGTCAGCAGGATGGAGGCTCAGTGGTCAGGCAGGATGGAGGCTCAGTGGTCAAGGTGAGGATAGGGCTCAGTGGTCAGGGGATGGAGGCTAGTGGTCAGCGCAGGTGGAGGCAGTGGTCAGCGCAGGATGGAGGCTCAGTGTCAGCGCAGGATGGAGGCTCAGTGGTCATGCAGGATGGAGGCTCAGTGGTCAGGCAGGATGGAGGTCAGTGGTCAGGGCAGGATGGAGGCTCAGTGGTCAGGGAGGGGGTGGCTCAGTGGTGTCAGGATGGAGGCTCAGTGTCAGCGCAGGATGGAGGCAGAGTGGTCAGCACAGGATGGAGCTCAGTGGTCAGCCAGGATGGAGGCTCAGTGGTCAGGCAGGATGGGGTCAGTGGTCAGACAGGTGGAGCTCAGTGGTTGCAGGATGGTGGTCAGCACAGGATGGAGGCAGAGTAGTCAGTCTGGATGGAGGCAGAGTGTCAGGCAGGATGGAGTCAGTGGTCAGTGCAGGATGGAGGCTCAGTGTCAGGCAGGATGGAGGAACAGTGGTCAGTGCAGGTGAGGCTCAGTGGTCAGGAGCGATGGAGGTCAGTGGTCAGACGGATGGAGGCTCGTGGTCAGCACAGGATGGAGGCTCAGTGGTCAGCGCGGATGGAGGCTCAGTGGTCAGCGCAGGATGGAGGCTCAGTGGTCAGTGCAGGATGAGGCAGTGGTCAGTCAGGATGGGGCTCAGTGGTCAGTGCAGGATGGGCTCAGTGGTCAGCGCAGGTGGAGGCTCAGTGGTAGCGCAGGATGGAGGCAGTGAGCGCCAGGATGGAGGGTCAGTGGTCAGCCAGGATGGAGGCTCAGTGGTCAGCCAGATGGAGTGGCAGTCAGGATGGAGCTCAGATGGTCAGTGCAGGGATGGGGGCAGGAGTGGTCAGTGCAGGATGGAGGCTCAGTGGTCAGCGCAGTGGATGAGGCAGGTGGTCAGCGCAGGATGGAAGCTCAGTGGTCAGCGCAGGATGGAGGTCAGTGGTCAGCACAGGATGGAGCTGGTCAGCACAGGATGGAGGCAGTGGTCAGCACAGGAGTGAGGCAGAGGAGTCAGCACAGGATGGAGGCAGGTAGTCAGCAGGATGGAGGCTGAGTAGTCAGTGCAGGATGGAGGCAGTGGTCAGCGCAGGATGGAGGCGAGTGGTAGCGAGGATGAGGTCAGGGTCAGCAGGAAGGAGGCTCAGTGGTCAGCGCAGGATGGAGGCCAAGTGGGTCAGGCAGGATGGAGGCTCAGTGGTCAGTGCAGGATGGAAGCTCAGTGGTCAGCGCAGGATGGAGGCTCAGTGGTCAGCGCAGGATGGAGGCTCAGTGGTCATGCAGGATGGAGGCGAGTGGTCAGCGCAGGATGGAGGCTCAAGTGGTCAGTGCAGGATGGAGGCTCAGTGGTCAGCGCAGGATGGAGGCTCAGTGGTCAGGCAGGATGGAGGCTCAGTGGTCAATGCAGGATGGAGGCTCAGTGGTCAGCGCAGGATGGAGAAACCAGTGGTCAGTGCAGGATGGAGCTCAGTGGTCAGCGCAGGATGGAGGCTCAGTGGTCAGCAACAGGATGGAGGCTCAGTGGTCAGCACAGGATGGAGGCTCAGTGGTCAGCACAGGATGGAGGCTCAGTGGTCAGCGCAGGATGGAGGCTCAGTGGTCAGCGCAGGATGGAGGCTCAGTGGTCAGTGCAGGATGGAGGCTCAGTGGTCAGTGCAGGATGGAGGCTCAGTGGTCAGTGCAGGATGGAGGCTCAGTGGTCAGCACAGGATGGAGGCTCAGTGGTCAGCGCAGGATGGGGGCTCAGTGGTCAGCGCAGGATGGAGGCTCAGTGGTCAGCACAGAATGGAAGCTCAGTGGTCAGTGCAATATGCCACTGGATAGAGGCGTGCATGAGGGCCTCTAAATGATGTGCCCATTTTAAGCAAGTGGGTCTGTTGTTGTATTTCCCTAGGCAGGGAAGCCAAAAGTTGGGAGGCACCAAGATGCCTCTGGATAGAGGAGTGCATGAGGGCCTTTACAAAAAATGTGCCCATTATAAGCAAGTGTGTCTTTTGTAATATTTCCCTCCCACTCCTGGCTCCAAGACTTCTCACGAGCCACACCAATTCTCTGGAATACTCTACCCAAGAAATCAGGACCATCCACAACTTGCATGGCTTCAGACGCTCACTAAAAACACATCTTTTCAAGGTGGCCTATCATGCCCCCTAACAAAAAGGAGATTTTTGTGTACTCACCGTAAAATCCTTTTCTCTTAGCCTCTAATTGGGGGACACAGGACCGTGGGTGTTATGCTGCTGTCCACTAGGAGGCGACACTAAGTATTATCTGAAAAAGATAAGTGGCTCATCCTCTGCAGTATACACCCCTGAGACAATCCTCAGATCCTCAGTTTTGTGCTAAAGCAGTAGGAGCAGGTATGAACAACATAGCCTATAATAATCAGGCAACCATACCAGATAACCATATGGAAGAAACATAGAAGTCAACAAGCCCGGTGGGCCAAAAGGGTGGGTGCTGTGTCCCCCAATTAGAGGCTAAGAGAAAAGGATTTTACGGTGAGTACACAAAAATCTCCTTTTCTCCTTCACCTCATTGGGGGACACAGGACCGTGGGACGTCCTAAAGCAGTCCCTGGGTGGGAAGCTAGAACATCACTACACTGGCTGCACATTACATGTGAGTCACTGCAGCCTGCAGGATGCGCCTGCCAAGACGGTGTCTGTGAAGCATCACAACGTGCATACCTAGTCCTCGACAAATGTGTGAAGGTTGGACCAGGTGGCTACTTTGCATACCTGTGAGCAGTTGTCTGGTGCCGAATAGCCCAGGAAAGTACAACAGCTCTGGTGGAGGGTGCCTTAATACCTGAGGAAATAGGCAGGAGTCGAAGCTGATAAGCTTCCTGAATGATGATTTTGAGCCACCTGGCTAGAGTAGCCTTGGAGGCTGTCATACCCTTTCGGGGTCCTTTTGAGAGAACAAAAGGAGAGTCAGCCTTTCTGAAGGATGCATTTCTAGACACATATATTTTGAGTGCTCGAACTAGATCCAGGGAGTGCAGGGCCCTTTCTACCTGGTGTACCAGTGCCGGACAGAACGGCAATGAACTGTCTTCATTCAGATGAAATTGGGGGTACCACCTTCGGAGTGAAGGAAGGTACCGACCTGAGCACAACCTGGTGGTGCTGAAAAAGAACCAGAAAAAGTGCTTTACAGGAAAGAGCAGCAAGCTCTGAGACTCGAAGGAGCGATGTAATCGCTACAAGGAAAACCACCTGTGAGACAACAGCTGAAGGGGAATGTCCTTAAGTGGTTCAAAGGGAGGCTTCTGGAGAGCCTCCAGAACTAGATTAAGATCCCAGGCAACTGGGGTCCCTTGTAAGGGGGGACCAGGAGGCATACCGCCTCAATAAAGGTTTCAACTTTAGGGTTAACAGTTAGTCTACTTTGAAAGAGTACTGACAGAACAGAACCTGTCCCTTGATGGGGGCAAGGGTGAGGCCCTTGCCCAGTCCAGATTGGAGAAAAACTAAGGTATTTGGTAAGAAGAATTGGAGGGGTGCTTGATCACCAGATTTGCACCATGACCAAGATAGTTTCCATGTGCGAGGTATATCTTTGCCGACACCGGCTTCCTTGCTCTGATCATGGGTATGACCTCATGAGAAAAACCAGCCTGAGTTAAAAACCCAGGTCTCAAGGGCCACGCCGTCAAAAATCAGGGCCTGAAAATTCGGGCGGAAAATCGGACCCTGGGAAAGTAGATCTGGTCGGTCTGGAAGACGCCATGGAACGTCGGCGTTGAGCTGTGCTAGGTCGGCGTACCTCGCTCTCCTGGGCCAGTACGGAGCAATTAGGATTACTGGAAGCCTTTCCAGCTTGATCTTCCTGACCACTCTGGGTACGAGAGGTAGGGGAGTGAAAATGGAGAAAAGCCAAAACTGGGTTCAAGGTTGGACTAAAGCGTCTGCGCTTAGAGACTGTGGGTCGTGTGACCGGCAATGTAGTCGGGAACCTTGGCATTGAGATGGAATGCCATGATTCTACGTCTGGGATACCCCAACACCTGCAGATTTGGTGAAAGACTTACGGGTGGAGAACCCGCTTTCCGTGTGCTTGCCGGCTGAGACAAACTGCTGCCGAATTGTCAACCCTTAGAATGTGGCCTGACGATAGAAAAGAGTTGTTGTTTTCTGCCCAGGGGACAATTGGTTTGACCTCCTGCATGGCAAGTCTGCTGCGGGTCCCGCCTTGGTGATTTATAGAAGCCACTTCCATGGCGTTGTCTGATGGTATTCTGATGTGACGGCTCGCTAGAAGTCGATGGAGCGATCGAAGTGCCAGATAAATGACTAGAATTTCCAGGAGGTTGACGGGCAGTGTGGATTCCGGTTGCGTCCATCTGCCTTGGGCAGTGTGGAGGAGATCCACAGCTCCCCAGTCGGTGAGACTCGCATCCGTGGTAAGCAGGGACGTCGCTATGCATTAAGAATCGGGGCTGGAGCCCCGATTCTTACACATAGAGCCCCGAATCTCGCCGGCAGTCAGACCAGGGCTTTTTTTGTACTGGAATATCTGCTGCCGCCCCGCCCCCCGCGGTCATCGCGCCCTCCCACCTCACCTCACTAGCAGCAGTAGTGCTGCACTGCTGGTGCATGACGCTGGCTGAGGTCGGTGAGCGGCAGGAGGATCATAGCATTGCGCGGGGATAGATGCCGGGTGGAACAGGAGGACCTGCCATGACGTCACGCACACGTGGGCGCGGGCGGAGCTACGTTTTGCCGGGAAGAAGAACTGCCGCATTAGGACGAACTGGGACTGACCTTAAGGTACATGGAACATGGGGATGTGTGCAGAGGACGAGGGGGGTGTGCAGAGGACGAGGGGGGTGTGCAGAGGATGATGGGTGGGTGCAGAGGACGATGGGGGGTGCAGAGGACGAGGGGGGTGCAGAGGACGAGGGGGATGTGCAGAGGACATGGGGGTGTGCAGAGGACGAGGGGGGTGTGCAGAGGACATGGAGGGGTGTGCAGAGGACATGGGGGTGCGCAGAGGACGAGGGGGTGTGCAGAGGACATTGAGGGGTGTGCAGAGGACATGGGGGTGTGCAGAGGACGAGGGGGGTGTGCAGAGGACATGGGGGGTGTGCAGAGGACGAGGGGGGTGGGCAGAGGACATTGAGGGGTGTGCAGAGGACATGGGGGTGTGCAGAGGACGAGGGGGGTGTGCAGAGGACATGGAGGGGTGTGCAGAGGACATGGGGGTGCGCAGAGGACGAGGGGGGTGTGCAGAGGACATTGAGGGGTGTGCAGAGGACATGGGGGTGTGCAGAGGACGAGGGGGGTGTGCAGAGGACGAGGGGGGTGTGCAGAGGACATGGAGGGGTGTGCAGAGGACATGGGGGGTGCGCAGAGGACGAGGGGGGGTGTGCAGAGGACATTGAGGGGTGTGCAGAGGACATGGGGGTGTGCAGAGGACGAGGGGGGTGTGCAGAGGACATTGAGGGGTGCGCAGAGGACGAGGGGGGTGTGCAGAGGACATTGAGGGGTGTGCAGAGGACATGGGGGTGCGCAGAGGACGAGGGGGATGTGCAGAGGACATTGAGGGGTGTGCAGAGGACATGGGGGTGTGCAGAGGACGAGGGGGGGTGTGCAGAGGACGAGGGGGGTGTGCAGAGGACATGGAGGGGTGTGCAGAGGACATGGGGGTGCGCAGAGGACGAGGGGGGTGTGCAGAGGACATTGAGGGGTGTGCAGAGGACATGGGGGTGTGCAGAGGACGAGGGGGGTGTGCAGAGGACGAGGGGGGTGTGCAGAGGACGAGGGGGGTGTGCAGAGGACGAGGGGGGTGTGCAGAGGACATGGAGGGGTGTGCAGAGGACATGGGGGTGCGCAGAGGACGAGGGGGGTGTGCAGAGGACATTGAGGGGTGTGCAGAGGACATGGGGGTGTGCAGAGGATGAGGGGGGTGTGCAGAGGACGAGGGGGTGTGCAGAGGACAACGGGGTGTGTGTAGAGGACCAGGGGGGTGTGCAGAGGACATGGAGGGGTGTGCAGAGGACGAGGGAGGTGTGCAGAGGACATGGAGGGGAGTGCAGAGGACGAGGGGGGTGTGCAGAGGACGTGGGGGGTGTGCAGAGGACATTGAGGGTTGTGCAGAGGACGGGAGGGGTGTGCAGAGGACATGGAGGGGGGGTGCAGAGGACATGAAGGGGGGGGTGCAGAGGACATGGTGGTGCACAGCACCGAGCTGAGGACATGGTGGTACACTGTGCACAGCACGGAGCTAAGGACATGGTGGTACACTGTGCACAGCACGGAGCTGTGGACATGGTGGTACACTGTGCACAGCACGGAGCTGTGGACATGGTGGTACACTGTGCACAGCACGGAGCTGGGGACTTGGTGGTACACTGTCTCCCGCCACCTTAAAATCGGTCTATTTCTCATCCAGGAGAGTCGGATGAGTTACATCCGTTATTTGTCCGTTTCTCAACTGCTGTGCTAGTGGACAACATTTCTCTCAGATCACATCCGTGTGCAATCCGTGTTTTTCTCAGCAGCTATTACTGTATAATCATTTACAGGAACATTTTGCAGTGTTCTCAGCTGCAGAATGAGAATGTATCCGTGAAAAAAACAGATGCCTCTCGGACGGTCAGTGTGCGGTATGTGATTTTGTCGGACCTGTAGACTTGCATTGGTGAGTCTCGCCGGGAATCGCAGACTGTCGCAGCATGTTGTGACTTTTTTCTCATCCTGAATCTGGATGAGAAAAAAGCGTCCGACACTCGTCATTGTGCTCTCAGAGATTGACTGCAATGCGAGAAAATCACACATTGCTCTCATCAGAGTTTCACGCCAGTGTGTCCGTACCCTAATACTAAAATCCATACTGGTATGGGGAGGATTTATGGCTCAGTTAGTGCACACTCCATACTTCTTGTTATTAACCAGTTAATGCTCTCTTGTCCACCACACTGCAGTGTCAAAAGAGGACGACAGCGAGACAGACAGCAACACGGCATCAGAGAGCCCCTGACCTCCAAATAGAAGATCCTCAGATCCCGGTATTGTGACATAATATTAAAAATAAAGTTTTTTTGCACTTATTTTACACTATGAACTCCATAACACGGCAGCGAAAATGCTAACCACTGAGACACCGTACAGTGCTAACCACTGAGCCATCATATACAGTGCTAACCACTGAGCCACCGTACAGTGCTAACCACTGAGCCACCGTATACAGTGCTAACCACTGAGCCACCATATACAGTGCTAACCACTGAGCCACCGTATACAGTGCTAACCACTGAGCCACCATATACAGTGCTAACCACTGAGCCACCATATACTGTGCTAACCACTGAGCCACCATATACAGTGCTAACCACTGAGCCACCATATACAGTGCTAACCACTGAGCCACCACACAGTGCTAACAACTGAGCCACCATATACAGTGCTAACCACTGAGCCACCATATACAGTGCTAACCACTGAGCCACCATATACAGTGCTAACCACTGAGCCACCATATACAGTGCCAACCACTGAGCCACCATATACAGTGCTAACCACTGAGCCACCATACAGTGCTAACCACTGAGCCACCATATACAGTGCTAACCACTGAGCCACCATATACAGTGCTAACCACTGAGCCACCATATACAGTGCTAACCACTGAGCCACCATATACAGTACTAACCACTGAGTCACCGTATACTGTGCTAACCACTGAGCCACCATATACAGTGCTAACCACTGAGCCACCATATACAGTACTAACCACTGAGTCACCGTATACTGTGCTAACCACTGAGCCACCATATACAGTGCTAACCACTGAGCCACCGTACTGTGAGTGTATGCCTCCCCCAGAAAATAAGACCGGGTGAAACGTTCGTAGCAAACATATTAATATATTAAATATATTAATCTTGCCCGGCCCCTGACGGCAGCCCGCCTCCAACCCCACCCCCACCTCAGCTCTGAGAGGCGTTCCAGGAATTATTTTTTTACAAAAAAAGCACTGGTCAGGGCAGAGGAGAAAGTGCAGACATGCCCGGCGTCAGCGTGTCTGCTCGGCACGGCTCTCGCACAGTAGCTCAGCCGTCGCCACCCCTGCATAGATCCCTGAATCGCGCTGTCAGGGAAGAGGAGAAAGTGCAGACATGCCCGACGTGTCTGCTCTCTCTCGCTGTGTGGCGGCACGGCTCTCACAGACTCAGACACACAGTACCGTAGCTCACAGAGAGCCGTCGCCGCTGGAGTCCCGCCCAGTGCCACTCACATGACCTGGCTGCACGTGACCGATGACATCACGACCGTGCAAGTCCTGCAGCCAAGTCAGCAGAGTCAGACTCTGTAGAATTAATTGTTGTGCTCTGGGCTGGGCTGGCTGCCAGTTAGGAAGAGGGGGGCTCCCAGCTCAGTGCAACCTGCTGGGACCTGCCTTATTGAGGTAAGAATAGGGGGCACCTGGTGCAGGACATAGGGGCCAGTGGCCACAGACGTTACACAGGCAGCAGTGCAGGGGGCCAGCCAGGGGCACACTGGCCACAAGGGCTCACAGGAAGGACCCACCGGACCCTCAACCACCTCTAGTGGTAAGGACAGGCGGGAACCTGTTAAAAATATGAATCCCACCCTTGCAGCTGCCGCTCACTGGACCTGCCGCGGCGAAATTCATGCACTGTAAAATCACCGCATTAACGTCAGAAAAGCGCTCATGTGAAAGTAGCCTTAGGATTACTTGGATGTTGGCCTAATACTGTTATATTTTGTGTATTTATTGAGTGCATGTTGGCAATCTCTATAATGTTTTAAAGCATTAAAACTGTTAATATTATATATGTAGAGTGTCACTGGTTATTAAAGCACATTTTACTTGGGTTTTATTTAAATTTATTCCGAAAAATGCAGCTCAGTGGGCCCGAGCCCCGGATGTTTTTTGACCCTAGCAACGCCCCTGGTGGTAAGTAACCCCCAGCAGGCTGGGGAACGACCTGCCCCGAGTCAGGGAAAGAGGTCAAAACCACCAGAGGAATGTTCGGTGGCAGGTGAGAGGCGAAAGGTCATGTCAAATGAGTGTGGTTTCTTGTCCCAGGTAGGCAGGATCTGCATCTGGAGAGATCTGAGGTGTAGTGGTGGAAATGGGACTGCCTGTATCGCAGTGACCATGCAACCTAGTACTCTCCTGGCGAAACGAGGAGAGTGAGAGTTTTGGCCACACAAGTGGCAAACTTCCTGCTGTAGAGTTTTGGGATCTGTTCCGAAGGAGAACCAACCCCGGAGAAGTATCGAATAGTGTTCCCTAAAAAGTTAGAGACTGACTTGGGACTGGAGAAAAACTTGGGTAAGGTGATTAACCAACCTAAGCGAACTAGTGTATCTATGGTGATACAGTGTGTTCGCAGTCCCTGAAAGATGGAACCTTGACGTGACGAGGAGACAGTCTAGGAATGGTAGGGCGACAATTCTTCTCGAGCGAAATATAGTCATGACGGCCGCCATGACCTGTGTGAAAAACTCTTGGAGCTGCGGCGAGGCCAAATGGGAGGGCCACGAACTGAAAATGGTCTTCGCCGACTGCGAAGTGTAGGAATTTTTGATGGACCTGAGCAATTGGGATGTGTAGTTACGCATCCCGAATGTCTATGGAGGCGAGGAATTCCCGCTGTCCATAGAAGCTATGATGAAGCGAAGGGACTCCATGCAGAAATGTCGCACACAGACAAATTTGTTGAGATGTTTTAGGTCCAGGATGGGTCGGAATGATCCCTTTTTGTGAACAACTAAGAGGCTAGAGTAGAATCCCTGAAACCTCTTGTTTGTAGGCACTAGAATGATGACGCCGGTGTCCATTTGAAGGAAAATAATCCTACCTGGGGATTTGAACCAAGGTGCAAGAAAGTTACCATGCTCCAGAGGCAGGAGCCTTAACCATTAGGCCACTCAGATATAATTATATATATTATATTATATATATATATATATATATTATATATATATATATATATATATATATATATATATATATATATATATATATATATATATATATATATATATATATATATTATATATATATATATATATATATATATATATATATATATATATATATATATATATATAATCTTTTTTTTTTTTGGGGGGGGGGGGGATTGAGAAGGTCTATTTATGCGCGATCCGCCACCGTGTTGGGACGGTTGGCAAGTTGTTCGGCCAAATGAGTTCCGAAATGGAACGGAACCGCATTTGCTGACAGGTAACAAAAGGGCGCTTAGACTGCGTTGAGGTAGTGAGGTACAGTTACCTCCTGTTGCACCAGAGTAACTAATGTAGCTTTCCACCGGAGAGGTGTCCGCTGAGATAAGGGAGTGGCGTAAGCTGCTTCGCCTCAATGAGGCGGAGTCCACTTACCAGTCTTGGAGTCAGAGAGCCCATCTAAAATGATGGTGTTAGAGGCTGCCAAGGCTGCGCAGTTTGCCACATCTAAGGAGGCGCGCATAATATTGCCGTGACAGAAATCTGATAAGTTAAGGTGTATCTTAGATAGAGGAGCTGTCAGGGATGGAGAGGAGTGTCTTAGTAGACAGTCGTGAGATGGGAGGGTCGGTCCACCTGAGGGGAATCCGACTAGGTCTCTGTCATTGCAGGCAAGAATGGGTACAGAGACGCCATTGTCTTTCTATTCCCAAACCTTTTATCAGGATGAGATCCATGCCTTACGAGTTTGCTGCAGCCTGTAGTGTGTTGCAGTTACTGCTTGTTTTCATCGATGCCCCATAATGTGATGCTGCATTATGTGTCCGTCAGGAGTATGCAGTGGAGGTGGGACTCCTGGAGTGTGTGTGCTGTGCTGCTGCATATGCCCATTAGGAGCACGCAGCAGGGCTGAAGCTCCATGTGCTATGCTGCCGCAAGTGCCCATCAGACACACGCAGCAGGCTGAGGCTTGGAATGGGCTCGCCCTACCTGCGGTGTCTCAACCTAAAAACCCTTTAGGGGTGATTAAGGAGTCCAGTATCAGAGGGCTACTGCGTAGTCTCGACTTCAAACCAAGTTCCCCAACAGTGGGGAAATGGGGACGGAGGGACATCTGGGCGTTTTTTGTATATGAAGGAAATTGCATTATCCGTTTCCGTTTGAGGATCAGAGATATCTAGGGTCTGATTGACTGCCTTGGTAAGGTCCTCAATCAGGCTGTAGACTCAGAATAATCCAAGTCCAGATGTGTATCCACGTCATGATCTGACTCCGACTCATAGTGCCTATGTGATGTAGGCGAGTCTTGTCGGCTGTCTTTGAGTATGAGACCTGAAAGCCCGTGGAATACGCAGGTGAAGGAGATCTCCTTGACCGTTTTCTTGTGTCCTCGGACCTTGAGGAGTAGTTGTGACGATGTGAACGCCTAAGAGGGTTACTATCGTCCGTGGAGTCCTGTGGCGTAGTGCTAGGACCTACAGTCACGGGTGACAAGTGGTTTTGCAGGGTCTGAATCAAGTTAGGGGACAGTTTCTCCATACACTGTCATGGACTGCGACAGCAGAACTGCACATTCGGGTGCACCAGGGGCACTGGGTGACACCTCAGGGGCAGTAGGCTCTATTGCAGTTGTAGTAGTACATCCTGAGCAGAGCGAGGTAGTACTGCCACTGGTGAGAGAATTCTTGCATGCAGTGTAGATGGTGTACTATGCAGTATATGTCTTAGCCTTCTTGCCCTTTAGTCCTGACAAGGTGCCTGAGTACATAGGCCCTGTGATGACTAGGCCCTGCTATGTATAATGCAGGGAGGTGATATGGGATGGAAGGGGAGCTGCAGCAGAGGATGCTTATCAGTCCCTGTGGCTGCCAGCCCTTAGATGCCGCTCTCTCCACGATCCAGTGTCCCCCAGTGTCTGTGGAGCCCTGTCCAGTGCAACTCCGATGCCTCTGGAGTGGATTCGGGGTCCAGGGAGCATTATGGCGCTGATAATGGCGCCAAAACAGTGTCCCACGCTGCAGGAGAGGTGCGAGGGGAAGCCCCGCCTCTCAGCGATGACGCGGCGGCGGGGGGCGGGGATCGCAAAACTAGGCCGGAAGCCGGGGTCTGTAGTAGATTTTGCAGCCGAAAATAGAGGCGGGCCGGCGCGGAGGTCCGCGCGGACATGCGGGAGGAGCGGGGGCCGCGGGGCAGCGATTATAAAAGCGATGCCTGTAGACTACCCTAATATAGGGTGCCTAATGGGCCGCCATCACCTGTGGGGCTGTGGATCCTCATTGAAGCTGCATCCATCCTGCTGCAGAGCCCCTCTGCCGGTTTTTGTTCCCTCTGTCTTGCTGCTTGCGGTGGGGACATGGGGCATTACTGCGACCCAGAGCCCATCTGTGGGGACTGGGGAGGAATGCGGGCCTCAGAACCGGCAGGTCTGGAAGTCGCTTCAACCCTGCACCTCCAACAGTGAAGGGCCGAGGAAGGAATAGCCCTTGTCATACAAAGTAGCTCGACCCAGAGTCCCAACTGTGGGGTCTGGGGAGGTACCTGTGGTCGACATGTCCCTTCAAAAATAAAAAATCAGGTTCAAAAAGTAAAAATAATGGAGAGAGAGTCAAGACGTCTGCCTCCTATTAGACACTAAGCAAAAACTGAGGATCTGAGGATTGTCTCAGGGGGTGTATACTGCAGAGGAGGAGCCACTTATCTTTTTCAGATAATACTTAGTGTCGCCTCCTAGTGGACAGCAGCATAACACCCACGGTCCTGTGTCCCCCAATGAGGCGAAGGAGAAATTCCATTGTACTGTACATAGCCCATTCACTAGCTCTCTCGACATAACTCTTCTTTAAATTCCACCAAACCCAAAAGGTCTACACAGATTGTCTGGTGACCATTCATGCAGCTTTAGTTCTATCCCCCATTTTCTCAAGATGCCTGGACCATTAGTGTGATAAGCCCCTGTACTTTGTATAACCCCTATCTCATTGTAAATTGTAAGCTCTTGAGGAGGGTCACCTTGTTTTTTTGTTTTATCTATTATATTTTTTACATTGATTTTATGCTTATTGTATTGTTTCCTTTTATTGTAGTTTTCTTTCTCTACTGGAATTACTGCATTGTGTATTCTCTTACTGCATTATACTGTGTATTTTCATCTATTACCCACTGTCTTGTAAAGCGCTGCGGAATATGTTGGCGCTTATAAAGATTTTATTTATTATTTATTTATTAGGCAGGGAAGCCAAAGGTTGGGAGGCACCAAGATGCCCCTGCATAGAGGCGTGCATGAGGGCCTTTTCAAAAAATGTGCCCATTGTAAGCAAGTGTGTCTGTTGTAGTATTTCCCTAGGCAGGGAAGCCAAAGGTTGGGAGGCACCAAGATGACCCTGGATAGAGACGTGCATGAAAGCCTTTTTAAATATTGTGCCCATTTTAAGCAAGTGGGTCTTTTGTAGGATTTCCCTAGGCAGGGAAGCCAAAGGTTGGGAGGCACCAAGATGCCCCTGGATAGAGGCGTGCATGAGGGCCTTTTCAAAAAATGTGCCCATTGTAAGCAAGTATGTCATTTTTAGGATTGCCCTAGGCAGGGAAGCCAAAAATTGGGAGGCACCAATATGCCACTGGATAGAGGCGTGCATGAGGGCCTCTTTAAATGATGTGCCCATTTTAAGCAAGTGGGTCTGTTGTAGTATTTCCTTAGGCAGGGAAGCCAAAGGTTGGGAGGCACCAAGATGCCCCTGGATAGAGGCGTGCATGAGGGCCTTTTCAAAAAATGTGCCCATTGTAAGCAAGTGTGTCTGTTGTAGTATTTCCCTAGGCAGGGAAGCCAAAGGTTGGGAGGCACCAAGATGCCCCTGGATAGAGGCGTGCATGAGGGCCTTTACAAAAAATGTGCCCATTGTAAGCAAGTGTGTCTTTTGTAGTATTTCCCTAGGCAGGGAAGCCAAAAGTTGGGAGGCACCAAGATGACCCTGGATAGAGACGTACATGAAAGCCTTTCTAAATAATGTGCCCATTTTAAGCAGGTGGGTCTTTGTAGGATTGCCATAGGCAGGGAAGCCAAAATTGTGTTGCACTTCAATGCCCCTGGATAGAGACGTGCATGAAAGCCTTTTTAAATAATGTGCCCATTTTAAGCAAGTGGGTCTTTTGTAGGATTGCCCTAGGAAGGGCTGCCAAAAATTGGGAGGCATTGAAATGCCCCTGGGAAGAAACATGGAGGAGAGCCTTTAAAAATTGTTCCCATTACAAAGGAGCGGGTCTCCTGTGCTTGTAATGCCCATTCTGCAAGCATGGACTAAAACATTTACCACTGGGGGGCATACATGAAACTTATGCCTAACTTTTGAACTGTTAGGGTCATCATCATCATAAATATGATGTAAAAAAATTATGGTTTTGTGGCATCATGAACCACGGTCACACTGATCATATGATGGTGGCGGATGAGGAGAAGGAGGAGCAGTACAGCAAGTAGCCAAACACATGAAGTGTGTACCGATGTGTGGGTGTGCAGAGGTGCATGGGAATCTACCGGCACAAAATTTAAATTCCGCTATCATTTGGTGGTGGTGTGGTAAAGTCAGGCCCAATCCAACCCTTGTTCATCTTGATCAAAGTCAGCCTGTCAGCATTTTCAGTTGACAGGCGGGTGCGTTTATCTGTAATGATTCCAACAGCGGCACTAAAAACACGCTCTGACAAAACGCTAGCGGCAGGGCAGGCCAGGACTTCCAAGGCGTAGAGAGCCAATTCCTGCCACGTGTCCAGCTTGGATACCCAATAATTATCAGGCACAGAGGAGTCTAGGAGCACTTTAGTACGATCGGCAAGGTACTCCCTCAGCATCTTTGCAAACTTTGCATTCCTTGTGACAAAACCCTGCACCTCAGGGCCTGTGGTACGGGAGGTGCTGAGAAAAGTGTCCCAGATCTTTGAAAGTGTTCCCCTATGCTGGATTGGACTTGTGCCTCTCTCTGCCGGATGCCTTGGTTGTCCACTGAATCATGACCTCTGCCGCTAGCGTTTTCAGAAGGGAATTTTTTTAATAATTCCTTGAATATGGCCTTCTGGTACTGCAGCATTTTTGTAGACCTCTCCGCCTCGGGAATAAGAGAAATAAAGTTCTCTTTGTAGCGTGGGTCTAAAAGTGTCACCAACCAGTAATGAGTGTCCGCCAATATCTTGATAACGCGAGGGTCACGACACAGGCAGCGTAACATAAAGTCAGCCATGTGCGCCAGACTGTTAACAGGCAAGACTTCAGGGTCCTCACCAACAGCATGACTGGCCATGCTGACCTCCTTCTCCTCCTCCTCCTCTCCCCTGTCCTCTGGCCATCCACGCTCAACCGACGGTCTGATGGTTGTGCATGTATTACTGTCAATTCCGAATGAAAGTAGCTCCATTTTTTCATCCTCCTCCTCCTCGTCATAGTCCTCCAATGCACGTTGGGATGAGATGAGGCTGGGCTGTGTGTAATCACCCAGTACGGTTTCTTGCTGCAACTCATCCTGCTCCGCCTGCAATGCATTGTCTTTGATTTTGAGGAGAGAGCGTTTTAGCAGACAGAGAAGCGGGATGGTGACGCTAATGATGGCGTTATCGCCGCTCACCATCTTGGTGGAGTCCTCAAAGTTTTGGAGGACGGTACATATGTCGGACATCCATGTCCACTCCTGAGGTCTTATGTGTGGAGTTTGAACCGTATACCGACGGCCTAGTTGATGCTGGTACTCAACAACTGCCCTCTGCTGCTCACAAATCCTGACCAACATGTGCAATGTGGAATTCCAACACGTGGGGACATCACACACCAGTCTGTGAGCCGGAAGCTGCAAATGCCGCTGAAAGTCGGCAAGGCTGGCAGAAGCAAAGGGTGACTTTCTGAAATGGGCACACAGGCGGCGTACTTTGACGAGCACATCAGACATCTCCGGGTAGGATTTAATAAACCGCTGAACCACGAGGTTGAGCACATAGGCCATGCATGGAATATGTAACAGCTCGCCTCGCCTCGCCTCAGAGCCGTCACAAGGTTCCGGCCATTGTCACACACGACCATGCCTGGCTGTATGTTCAGCGGTGTGAGCCAGTGATCTGCCTGCTGTTTCAGAGCTGTCCACAACTCTTCAGCGTTGTGGGGTTTGTCACCTATGCATGTTAGCTTCAGCACAGCCTGTTGCCGCTTAGCCGAGGCAGTGCTGCAGTGCTTCCAGCTTGGGACTAGTGTGGAAGTTGAAGTGGAGGAAGAGGAGGAGGCTGAGAAGCATGACGTGCCAGAGCTGTACACTGTGGGTGAAACCCTGACTGAGTTAGGGCCTGCAATCCTTGGTGTCGGAAAGACGTGTTCCGTCCCAAGGTCAGACTGGGTTCCGGCTTCCAGAATATTAACCCAGTGTGCCGTCAGTGAGATGTACCGGCCCTGCCCGCAAGCACTTGTCCACGTGTCTGTGGTTAGGTTGACTTTGCCGGAAACTGCATTGTTAAGGGCACCTATGATGTTTTGTGACACGTGCTTATGTAACGCGGGGACGGCACACCGGGAAAAATAGTGGTGGCTGGGGACCGAGTAACGTGGGACAGCCACCGCCATGAGGTTGCGGAATGCTTCCGTCTCCACCAGCCTAAAAGGCAACATTTCCAGCGCAAGCAGTCGCGAAATGTTTGCATTTAGAACTGTCGCATGTGGGGTGTTGGCAGCGTATTTGCGCCTGCGTTCCAAAGATTGGGGTATGGATAACTGAACGCTGCGCTGGGACAAGGACGTGGCTGATGATGGTGCTAGTTCTGCTTGTGCAAGAACAGGTGAAGGACATGAGGCATCTTCACCTGCAGTATGGACAGAGGATTGTCTTGCACGCACAACAGTGGAAGACACAGCTGTGTCACCCGCAGACAATGCTCCTGTCCTCTGCTGTACATCCCACAAAGTTGGGTGCTTTGCTGCCATGTGCCTGATCATGCTGGTGGTGGTCAGGCTGCTAGTTTTGCTACCCCTGCTGATGCTGGCATGGCAGGTGTTGCAAATGGCCTTTTTCGAATTATCTGCAGACAACTTAAAAAACAGCCAGACTCGGGAAGACCTACCAGTTGTACTGGCAACATCACTCGTGTTGTTGTTCCGGGGAACAGTTGCCTGCCTTCTGCCTGCGGACACCACCCTGCTTCTTCCGGCCTGTTGTGATGCTTCGCCTAACTCCCCCTGTGCACTGCTGTCCTCGCTCTGCATGTCCTCCTGCCAGGTTGGGTCAGTTACTGGATCATCCACCACGTCGTCTTCCCCTTCCGCACCCTGGTCCTCCTCCTGACTTTCTGACAATTGTGTCTCATCATCATCCACCTCTTGTTGAGACACATTCCCACCGTTGCCTTCGTGAGACCGTGGCTGCTCAAATATTTGGGCATCGGTACATACGATCTCCTCATGACCCACTTCAACTGGCGCTGGCGAGAGGCCATAATCTACGAATGGATAAGTGAACAGCTCTTCAGAGTGTCCAAGTGTGGGATCAGTTATGTCCGGGGCCGGGCACTCGGCATGGTGGGAGGAAGGAGGATCAGGGTGTGGAATGTGCGGTCCAGTCTCACGGCTACTGACACTTGACAGTGTGGAAGACGGTATTTGTGGGGGTGCCAAACTGACTGGAAGATTTATCCGCTATCCAACTAACAACCTGTTGACACTGGTCTTGGTTTAATAGTGGAGTACTGCTGCGTTCACCTGGAAATTGGGACAAGAAAGTCGAGCGAGATGATGTGGGCGTTTGTCGTGGCGCAATTCGAGCTTCCACAAGGGCTCGGCCTCTGCCTGCACCACAATCACGTCCAGTTCCTTGTCCCTTGCCACCGGACTTGTGCATTTTCAATGTGGTGCTGACTGTATACAGCTAAATGAGTGCAGACAAGAGTTGGCTTTTAGCACGACCCTGAGATTTAAAATTAAGACCCTGCAGGTGAACTAGTCAGACACAAACGCTGACTACAATAGCAAGTCTTTTGGTGTATCCTAATTTACGCTGCAACCTACAGTAGCAGCACTAAGATGCTAAATTTGTGCAGGCAAGAGTTGGTTTTCAGTACGAGTCTTTTGGCGTATCCTAATTTACGCTGCAATAGGCAGCTGTAGGCAGCAGCAGCACTAAGATGCTAAATTAGTGCAGACAACAGTTGGTTTTTAGCACGAGTCTTTTGGCGTATCTTAATTTACGCTGCAACCTACAGTAGCAGCACTAAGATGATAAATTAGTGCAGACAAGAGTTGGTTTTTAGCACAACCCTGAGATTTGAAATTAAGGCCCTGCAAGTGGACTAGTTAGACACAAACGCTGACTACAATAGCAAGTCTTTTGGCGTATCCTAATTTACGCTGCAACCTACAGTAGCAGCACTAAGATGATAAATTAGTGCAGACAAGAGTTGGTTTTTAGCACGAGTCTTTTGGCGTATCCTAATTTGAGCTAAAAACTACTCCTGCCTATAGTGAGCTAAATTAATCCCTAAAAGCACTGTTTTGGGATGAATGGATGGATGAGATTTGCAGCCTGTACACCAGCCTCGGATGTGATGCAGGCTGGTATACTGGCACAACGAAGTTTTCTATATACCTGCCTCCCTGCCTGCCTGTATACAGCTCTATTAGTCCTCAGAAGGACTGTTGTGGTAATTAGACTGGCAGCCCTGTGCCTACACTAGCTGTAAGGCCACAAATCTGTCCCTCAATCAGGAGCTACTCTCCCTACACTGACTGTCTAATGGAGCAGAGTGACAAGCACAGCGCGGTCAGGTCTTATAAAGACCTGATGACGCTGTGCGGCCAGCCAATCACTGTAATGCCACAACCAACATTGCTGTGGCATTACAGTGTCTGTCAGCCAATCCCAGCATGCGGGCTGGCTCTAAAAAGAGCGCCAACATGCAGGGAGGTGGACCCCGAGCATAGCAACAGTATCGCAAGATTTCTCGGTACTCGCCGAGTACCCTCAGTAACGAGATATTCGTGCGAGTACCGAGTAGTGACAGGCATACTCGCTCATCTCTAGTCATTAAGTCAGCTGGGCATCTATTTTTATATTAAATTTCTTACTACATTTCTAAGAGGTGAGATAGCACAGTGGTAACGGGAGGACAATGATGTGAGGCAGGTTTGATTCCCCTGTGAAACTCTAGGTGTTTTATTTATTGAGATGGCTATTTTATATTCTTATTTAACTTTAATAATTTTTGAAGTGAATTGATTTAATGTTTTGAGTGTCATGCTTTAAAAGTTGATGTCTCTATTTTTTACTATTTATCATCGTTTGTGTCATTTTATTGTTGTATATCCAGTATATGGGCGTTCCTGCCGGAACTGACGTTCCTCCACTCCCTTATGTGAGGTCACTAATGTATTGATATAAATGTATGTTGCAATTGAGATCTGTAATACATGCCCTGAAGAAGTGGTCGGAGGACCACGAAATGCGTCGGCAAATCCTGTGTGCTGTGTGATGTGTGTCAAATAAAGTTTGTCATCCAATTTCTTGTCAGCGCGGTCTATAATCCCGGATTCTGCAAACCAACTCCCAAATATAATTGTCAGGGTGAGAGAACATATTTTCATACATTTTTATACTTACCGTATATACTCGTGTATAAGCGAGTTTTTCAGCCCAAAATTTGGGCTGAAAAGTCCCCCCTCGGCTTATACACGGGTCTATACGGTAGACCCGTGTGGTGGGGGCTGTGTGGTGGGGGCTGTGGAGGCTGGAGGAGGCGGGGGGGGCTGCTGTATGAGCGGCCCCGTCACGTGGGGCCGCTCATTATATATGCACTGCTTCCCCCTGTCAATCAGCGCAGGGGGAAGCAGTGCATATGGCCCCCCCCAAAAGCTGGCACTGTCCCCCCTTGTAAGGGCCCCCCCCGGTGCTTATACATTACCCTCCCGGTGTTCTGATCGGCGCCGCTCCTCGTGCTGCGTCGCCGTCTTCATCCTCCCGTCCGCGCTCGCTGCATCCATCCGGGTTCTCCGGCGGTCGCAGCGATATGACGTCATCGCGCGACCGCCGGAGATCCTGGATGCAGCCAGCGCGGGAGGATGAAGACGGCGACGCAGCACGAGGAGCGGCGCCGATCAGAACACCGGGAGGGTAATGTATAAGTAGCGGGAGGGGGAGGCCTTACAAGGGGGGACAGTGCCAGCTTTTGGGGGCTGTTGGTACCCCCAGGGGGCTGCTGGGTACCCCCTGGGGGCTGTTGGTACCCCCAGGGGGCTGTTGGTACCCCCAGGGGGCTGTTGGTACCCCAGGGGGCTGCTGGGTACCCCCTGGGGGCTTTTGGTACCCCTGGGGGCTGTTGGTACCCCCAGGGGGCTGCTGGTACCCCCAGGGGGCTGCTGGGTACCCCCTGGGGGCTGTTGGTCCCCCCTGGGGGCTGTTGGTACCCCCAGGGGGCTGCTGGTACCCCCAGGGGGCTGCTGGGTACCCCCTGGGGGCTGTTGGTCCCCCTGGGGGCTGTTGGTACCCCCAGGGGGCTGTTGGTACCCCCAGGGGGCTGCTGGGTACCCCCTGGGGGCTTTTGGTACCCCTGGGGGCTGTTGGTCCCCCCTGGGGGCTGTTGGTACCCCCAGGGGGCTGTTGGTACCCCCTGGGGGCTGTTGGTCCCCCTGGGGGCTGTTGGTACCCCCAGGGGGCTGCTGGTACCCCCAGGGGGCTGCTGGGTACCCCCTGGGGGCTGTTGGTACCCCCAGGGGGCTGTTGGTACCCCCAGGGGGCTGTTGGTACCCCCAGGGGGCTGCTGGGTACCCCCTGGGGGCTGCTATATGTACCCCTGGGGGCCTGCTGTATACCACTGGGGCTGCTGTATACTACCACTGGGGCTGCTGGGGCTCCTGTATACTACCACTGGGGCTGCTGGGGCTCCTGTATACTACCACTGGGGCTGCTGTATACTACCACTGGGGCTGCTGGGGCTCCTGTATACTACCACTGGGGCTGCTGGGGCTCCTGTATACTACCACTGGGGCTGCTGGGGCTCCTGTATACTACCACTGGGGCTGCTGGGGCTCCTGTATACTACCACTGGGGCTGCTGGGGCTCCTGTATACTACCACTGGGGCTGCTGTATACTACCACTGGGGCTGCTGGGGCTCCTGTATACTACCACTGGGGCTGCTGGGGAATCTGTATACTACCACTGGGGCTGCTGGGGCTCCTGTATACTACCACTGGGGCTGCTGGGGAATCTGTATACTACCACTGGGGCTGCTGGGGAATCTGTATACTACCACTGGGGCTGCTGTATACTACCACTGGGGGGCCTGTATACCACACTGCTGGGGGCTGTATAACTGTGCTGGGGTCCACCCTCGGCTTATACACGAGTCAATAGGTTTTTCCAGATTTTTGGGGCAAAAGTAGGGGGTCGGCTTATACACGGGTCGGCTTATACACGAGTATATACGGTATATACATATACTAGCTGTGAGCCCGATGCGATTGCATCGGGATTCTAGAACTGGTGTATAGTTTATTAAATTAGATTTTTAACTAATAATCCAATTATTCCATGATAGATGGCGGCCCAATTGTAAAGAATCAAGAGTGTAGCATGCATATATACATTATTCATTCAAATTTGACAATAATGCACATAACACATGATATGTATCTATCAACTACCAATGTTTGTATGGTACATGTCAGTGTAGTACATGTCATGATTCTAAGGCAAGGCTTTTCGTACAGATACTGGCACTGATGTTTTGTACAGATTACGTATATTCAATTTATATATGAATATTAATAATCTATGATTAAGCCAGTACATGTTTCCCCACCAACCACGGGAAGGTAGCCTTACAACTGGTGGGACCTACTCTACTCTACCCCTAATAATTAATAGTTAGACTCCTTTTAAAACAGATATTTTTTGGCTATTTGCAGAAGGTGTAGAATAACCAAATACAATTTCTGCACTTCGCACCAAAGGACCTACCTACAGCTCACTTTCAGCAAGTAACATGTAATGTATATGGAACTTGCAATTAGCTTGCAGTAAATACGGCAAGCACAGCTTTAACAGGTTGACTAAATGCAACCACTAAAAATCAGAGCTAACTGTGATTTTGGCAGTTGAAACTGTTGAAAGCACATGTGCCGCAACTACTGCAAGTAAAGCACAAATTCCATTAACATTTCATGCAACTTACAGTAAGAGTGCTGTAGGTCACCATTAGACAGCAAGTGTCAAAATTGATGTGTTCACACTATAAATTCCACAAATAGCAGAATAAGTCAGATTTAAAATGAAAATGTCTATTCTTTCCCTATGTGTCTAAATATGTACCTATATGTATGTATGTATTTATATGTACAGAACACACTTCAAGATAGAGATGTGTGTGAACAACTGTCCCACCCGTCTCTAATGCTGCCTTCAGACTTGCAGATGCATCTGCAGCATTTTGCAGATGCATCTGCATGCAGACAGTAAACCCTATCTTTATAATGGGACGCACAGTGTCCGCAGATGCTTCCAGACAGCCGAGCACACCCATTCACTCCTATATGTGATCTCTGCGCAGGCAGATGCTTGGGTACAGATCACAGACTCTCCTCCGCACCAGGGACACGACATATTGCATCCCTGGTGAGGGTGGGAGTGTGTGATTTGTATGCAGGCATCCGCCTGCGCACAGATCACATATAGGAGTAAATGTGTGCGCACGGCTGCCTGCAAGCATCTGCAGACACCGTGCGTCCCATTATAAAGATAGGGTCTACCGTCTGCATGCAGATGCTTGCAGATGCATTTTCAAAACGCTGCAGATGCATCTGCAAATCCAAAGGCAGCCTTAGCTGTTCACAAAAACCTCACCCAGTATAAAAAGAAAATGAAATCTCGCAGCAGCTGGAGCTTCAGGTTCTTATCACTAAATGCAAGCATTTAGATGATACACATCTACAATCTAATACAAAATGTGTGTTTATATACATATACAATGAAATGTAAAAATAAAGTTTAAAAGCTAAAAAAGTAAGTACTATATATTTTAAATAACTATTTTATATCTAAAACCTATTTATAATATCTTTATAACGAAAGTAATATTTTTGGTATTTTTGTCTATTTCTAATCTTCTACATCTATAGCTAAATTAAATTATTGTAATATTTGTATTTAATTAGAAAGTATGTATCTAAATAGAATATGTATGTAAATAATTGAAAGTAAAATATTTTTATACACTATATTTTTAGTGAAAAGTGAAACTAAGGACTATATTTCTTAAAGACCTATTTAATATCTAATAACTAATTATAATGTCTTTATCTAAAACTAAAGTAATTTGTTTGGTATTTTGGATTATTTATATTTCTATACATCTATTTGTAAACTATTTTTTTATATTTTTTTTGGTCAACTCCTATACATCTATGGGTAAAATAATTTATTTTTTTTTTTTTAGTACTATACATCTATGGCTAAACTATTTTATGGGAATATTTTTGTTTAATTAGAAAATAATTATGTATCTAAATGTAATATGCATATAAAGAATTTAAACTAAAATAATTCTATATACTATATTGTTATTGAAAATGAACACTAATGACTATATTTCTTAAATAACTATTGTATATATAATAACTAATTGTGATATCTTTTTGTATAACAAATAATATTTTTTTTTTTTTTTTTTTTCTATTGCTATACATCTATGGCTAAACTAATTTATTGTAATATTTGTATTTAATTAGAAAGTAAGTATGTATGTAAATCTAATATGTATCTAAAGAATTTAAAATAAAATATTATTAGAGAGAATATTTGTAGTAAAGAGTATTCACTACTGGGCAGCAATTTGACTTGAATGGGTGTATCCAACACTTTCACCTTAACATTGCATCATGTTTTGACTCGTGAAAAATCCACATATAACTGTCCATGTCCAAAAACTGTTTGTGCCAAAAAAATCCCTACTTTCTTGAGTGTATGGTCTTGGGATTTGTTGATGGTCATGGAAAAAGTAGACTTCACGGGAAATTGTTGACGTCTTAACTTGAAAGGTAAGGCAGTCTCTGATGGAGATAAATAAATCTTTGGAATAAACACCACATTTCCTTCTGCAGACCCAGTAATGACTTTTGCTTGAATGAGATTGTCAAACAAAGTGATGACAATGAAGCGATTCCCATTGCAAAGACCTTTTATGCTGTTAAAGGTGTGCAAAAGCATGACAATGGTACCAATGTGTAATTTGAGGCGATGATAAGGCATTCCCATTGGTGTGAGTGAATTTAAAAATTCCACTGGATATTGGTCTGAATCTTCAGTCTGAATGGAATCATCACTAATGTACTGCGTGTATTCACCAGCAATGCAATCCATAACCTGAGAGTTCACCATTTCCACATGGACATTTTTAGGGCAAAGATTGTCATGTGATGCAGCAATGTGAATGCTTTTTATTGTTATATCCATCATGTATGTAAATGTAATATATATCTAAAGAATTTAAAATAAAATATTCTTATAGACAATATATTTTGTAAAGACTTTTTCTGAATGAGGCAGCAACTTTCCTTGAATGGGTGTATGCAGTACTTTCACCTTAACAATACATCTTCTTTTCACTCGTGAAAAAGCCACATAACTGTCCATGTCCAAAAATGGGTTGTGGGGCAAAAAATCCCTACTTTCTCCAGTGTATGGCCTTGGGATTTGTTGATGGTCATGGCAAAAGTAGACTTTACGGTAAATTGTCGATGTCTTAACTTGAAAGGTAAGGCAGTCTATGATAGAGATAAATCAATCCTTGAAATAAAGACCACATTTCCTTCTGCAGACCCAGAACTGACTTTTGCTTGAATGAGATTGTCAAACAAACTGATCACAATGAAGTGATTCCCATTGCAAAGACCTTTTATGCTGTTAAAGGTGCGCAAAAGCATGACAATGGTACCAATTTGTAATTTGAGGCGATGATAAGGCATTCCCATTGGTGTGAGTGAATTTAAAAATTCCACTGGATGTTGGTCTGAATCTTCAGTCTGAATGGAATCATCACTAATGTACTCAGTGTATTCACCAGCAATGCAATCCATAACCTGAGAGTTCACCATTTCCACATGGACATTTTTAGGGCAAAGAATGGCATGTGATGCAGCAATGTGAATGCTTTCATTGTTATTTCCATCGTATGTAAGTGTAATATATATCTAAAGAATTTAAGATAAAATATTCTTATAGACAATGTTTTTAGTAAAGACTTTTTCAGAATTAGGCACCAACTTTCCTTGAATGGGTGTATCCAGCACTTTCACCTTAACATTACATCGTCTTTTCACTCGTGAAAAAGCCACATATAACTGTCCATGTCCAAAAACAGGTTCTGGCAAAAAAATCCCTACTTTCTCCAGTGTTTGGCCTTGGGATTTGTTGATGGTCATGGCAAAAGCAGGCTTCAAGGGAAATTGTCGACGTCTTAACTTGAAAGGTAATCCAGTCTCTGATGGAGATAAATCAATCCTTGGAATAAACACCACATTTCCTTCTGCAGAGCCAGTAATGACTTTTGCTTGAATCAGATTGTCAAACAAAGCAATGACAATCAAGCGAGTCCCATTGCAAAGACCTTTTCTGCTGTTAAAGTTGCGCAAAAGCATGACAATGGTACGATTTTTAATTTGAGGCGATGAGAAGGCATTCCCGTTGGTGTGAGTGAATTTAAAAATTCCACTGGATATTGGTCTGGATCTTCAGTCTCATCAGGATCAATGGAATCATCACTAATGTATTCAGTGTATTCACCAGCAATGCAATCCATGACCTTAGAGTTCACCATATCCACATGGTCATTTTTAGGGCAAAGAATGGCATGTGATGCAGCAATCTGAATGCTTTCATTGTTATCTACATCAATGACAATGTTTTCACCAAATATAGCAAGTATAATTGAGCCAGTGCAGATCATGTCTTGTGGGATTTCAATGGTATCATCTCCAAGGTTGAAATCATTGGACAATTCACCATTTCCCAGTTGAAGTAACCAACTGCTATTATCAGGATCAATGGAGCACATATTGTTGAAGAGTGGCAATTGAGTGAAAAGCTGCCATTGTCGTGAGTATTTAATACAACTCTCTATAATGTCAGTTCTTGTACCATGTGGGATGATAGGCAGACACTGTCGAAAGTCTCCTCCCAGAACAATGACTTTCCCTCCAAAAGGTGTTGTATTTTTCTTGGAGATATCTGTTGTCATGACATCCCGTAAAAGTTGATCTATCACATGCAATGCATATTTAGATAACAGAGTGGACTCGTCAATAATGAAAAGTTTGGTACTTTTCAAATGTTGTGCAGCATCTGTATCATTTTTAATCCTTGAAACGGAAGTTTCATTAATTGGAATTTTTATTCCGTAAAGCGAATGGATGGTTCTACCTCCTTGCAGTAAGTTAGCTGCAATCCCTGTACTGGCTGCAGGTGAGACAATTTCGCCTTCTCCTCTTAGTTCATGAATGAATAAATCATACAGATATGTTTTGCCACTGCCACCTGGACCGTCAATGAAAAAGCACTTAGGTTGTCCACTTCTATCGTGTAAAGCTTGATTGATCGCATCATAGGCCAAAAGTTGTTGGTCATTTAAAGTAGCTTTCATTTGCTGAGCTCTTCTTAACTCATCATCCTTGTTGTATAGTGGAGCGATGTATGGCTTTCTTTTTGGTCGTGGTAGATTAAAATCAGTAAAAGTTTTGCCATGAAATTTTAGAATAGTTTGGACAATTCTCACACTCCTCAGTGTTGGAGTGATATGCATGGCAGTAGTCTTGGATAAAGTCTTGTTTAAATTCTTTCCACAACTCCAATGGATGAGCTGGAGGACCAAAAATACATATATATGCGAACATATCACGAAGCTGTGCAGGCATGTTGAGAACACAGGCATCCAATAAAGTATTTCTCCAAACAGTGTCATCGAAGAGCAATCCAAGAGCTAATGCTGCCTCTTTGAAAGTTGGGTATGTCACTTCATTAACAGTCTTAATGTTGTCAAAACTTGTTGCTCCTTTGACATGCAGTAACAACAACCTTAAATAGTACCGTTCTTGATCTTTCATACTGACAGTATACATTCTTCCAATCACTGAAGAACCTCCTCGCTTTCTAATTTCCCATGCACCTTCTTTCCAAACATAGTGCTCTGGAATTTGTCGGTAGAAGTAATCATGAGCATGCGGGTCACTCTCATTCAGCTCAAAGTAGCCCATAAGAGTAGATTTTCTGTGCATTGTGCAACTGATGTCGTCAACAGAGTCATCCTCATGAAAATAAAGTGGTTGAGAATGTGGGAAATGTACGGCCAGGCGAATAATGGAGTGTGATTGTCTATGCATCGGGTAAGCAAATATTCGCCAAGCTGCCTCCGGTGCACTCACGTATCTTGAATCCATGAATTGATGTGTTTCATCATGGTGGATATTGGTTTCGCAAATTTCAAGATTGGCTTTATCATGTCCTTTGTAGACATATTTGAATAGGTATTTTACACTTTGAATGGAAGCACATACCTCAACATTAATATGACACTTGTATGTTAATAGTAGATAAGGGTTATAGGGAACAACCCAAGAATTATCAATCATCTTTGAACGGATTTGAAAGGATGATCCTTCCTTTCTTTGATAAGTAGGGTATGCATCCTTAGCTATGAGTGTTCTTGGTTGGAAATCTTTAGGAAAACCTTTCTTACACTTGCCAAGATCCATACATGGAGAATTGGGGTTGTGTTGTCCACAGGGTCCATGAATCATGTGTTGCATCACAATGTCATGGAGCAGAGGGTATTCTTCTGGATCAGGGATTTCAGCCCAAACTATATTATCCACTTCAACCTCAGTTCTTAGTTTGGATTTGCTATCCAGAATGATCAAAATGTGAGCGTGTGGTAGGCCACGCTTTTGGAATTCAATCACATGAACTATTGCACAAACTTTGCCAAATAATCCAGTGTTAATTTCTTTTAATAGGGCTTCCAGTTTAATTCTGAAGACACGGGCAACTAAATCAGGTCTATGTTCCACACGCTGCCATGGCTCTAAATTGTTTGTAATCTCCCTCCATTTAGGATTACAGGTCATGGTTACAAAAAGATCTGGTCGTCCAAATTTAGTCACAATAGCCATGGCATCCTGATAGCGTTGCTGCATGTTTCTGGGACTGCCTTCAAAGGAAGATGGTAAAATCACCGTCTTGCCAATGGGAATACCTTTCTCAACAGATTGTTTCAGGAGATGTTCCTGGAGTACGCAATAATCCTCCACTTTTAAATCCTTTTGATGATGACGGATAAAATTTAAGCGATTAGCCTCGATTTTCACATACGCATCCACTAAGTACTGCTGTGTTAGTTTGCCACCATTCAGGACAGGATTGAACTGATTCCGTACAGACAGCAAATAGCAGTAATACTGGAGCTGTGTAACCCGGCGTTGACTTTTGCCTTGATGCTTGAGTCCCTCATGCCAGCCTTGTTCTCCATGAGGGAAAAATAAAGGATAGAGTAATGCATCTAAATTGCTGTGTAGAATACTGACTTGCTGTGTTTTGGGGGCCAAGGGGTTATTTGGATCAGGTTTCAAATGAATTAAAATGTCTCTATTGAATGGTGGCTCTCCATCAGCATTTTCAAAGACCACAGCAACTTCATTGGCAGTAGGATTGTTATAGCGTCTCGGGTCTTGGCCTCTGTCTTGTTTAATGGCCATGATAATATTTGGCATGACGGTGCCATGTTCTACTGCCTTCTGTTCTTCTTCTAATTCAACGTGACGTAGCATTTTGTAGGCCGAAACAAAGGGATTAATATTATCCAATTGAAGAGCAATGATACTCATTAAAGTAGGATTACATTTCACATTTTCTGGAGACTGTATACGTTGTTCTACAGCGCTTGCAGTATCTAAAATGTACAATTGTGCATATGCTGGAGTTTGATCTTGAGCAGGATGGAGTGTTCCAGTGCGATGATAAATTTGCCCATGAATACGGAAGCAGTATGGGCCATGTCCAGGAGGTAGAGAAACATGGGCACCCATGGAGGCAAAAGCAAAAGAACTATTAATGCTCCTTATATTCTCCATCAAATTTTGACTGTACTCACTCTCTCCTTTCAGAAGGCGTTGGAACACGTGCGGGTATTGAGGTAATGGTACCTTTACTTTTCCCTTGTGGCAACAAAGAGTAAACTGTTGATCTGATGGTCGTTCAGCAGTAAAATGTCGAGCCTCACAATGTTCACATATTACATTCATGAAACCACAGAAATGTTCTACAATAACATGATCCTGATCAATAAATCCCATTTGATGTAGGAGAGGTGAATAGAATAAACGTAGAAGTTTATTATGTAATCCTACATAAATGAGACGTGGACGGGATGTAGATTCCAAACATTCAATAAATGAAGAAGTGGAATATATATTCCGTTCTGCCTCTTGCAATATATAAGTGGAAGAAGAAGTTTGGCGTTGTTCACGACGTAATGTAGCCAAATTGGCCAAGTGGACTTGTCTAGACGTAGGAGAATCTGTATCTTGACGCATCTGTCTTTTCCTTTTAAGCCTCAAAATTTTACACTGTTTGCTGTATGGCGTCTCCTCAGCACAGTGTTTTCGTTTTGATGTGGCCTTGCGATGCGGTAAAGGCTGTTCAGTTGTAGTTAAGATAGTAGAAGAAGAGGTGGCAGCAGTATGAGGATCAGACGAAGAGGTGGCAGCAGTATGATGGTCAGACGAAGAGGTGGCAGCAGTCTGAGCATCAGACAAAGAGGTGGCAGCAGTCTGAGGATCAGACGAAGAGGTGGCAGCAGTCTGAGGATCAGACGAAGAGGTGGCAGCAGTCTGAGGATCAGACGGATCTCCTACAGGCATTAACTTTTTCTGTTTGCGTCGTTGAGGCAGAGGCATTGATTTTTTGCCTAATCGTTCTGTCCTTCCTTGTAAAGACTTTATTGAAACCGGTGGTTTCAAAGCAGCCTTTTCCTTTTCCAAGGGAAGTTGTCTTTCTTCAGAACTCTCCTCCACACCCGTCTTGCGCATACGCACAGACACCTTGCGAAGCTTTCCTTTTTTGATTTCCATAGAGGTAATGGGAGGTGTTAAAGGCAGTTCACTTGGTAAAATGTCAGTACACGAAGAGGCTGGAGTAGCATCTGTGTCAGACGGTTCTTCAGTGACTGTAATTTTTGTTTGTTTGCATGTGGAACGCGCAGTCATGGCTCTTGTTTCCATTCGTTGGCTTGTTTTTTCAAAAGACACTTCCGAAATACGTGTATGTAAAGCAGTCTTCGCAGTATCCAAACGAAAACGTCTCAGTGGAGAAGAGAGTTTAGCAAACCGTTTGAGTTTAGCAGCCTTAGCCCTATCTAACCGAATACGTCTCTCTGCAGAAGTCTCATTTGCAATACGTTTTGCGTAAGCAGCCTTAAGACGATCTAAGCGAATACGTCTCCTTTCTAAGGTCTCTTCAGCAAGGCGTTTTGCCTTAGTAGCCTTTTCACTATCTAAGCGAAGACGCCTCTCTTCTGAAGTCTCCTTTGCAGTACGTTTCACCTTAGCAGCCTTACGCAGATCTAACCGAACACGTTTCTCTTCCAAACTCTCCTCTGCAATGCGTTTAGCTTTAGCAGCCTTATCTTGATCTAACCGACGGCGTCTCTCTTCCAAAGTCTCGTCTGCACGCTTCTTCTTCGGTGTAGATGCAGCCTCCTTGGCAAGAGCGATATTTTGTGTTGGAGAGCTCATCTTAGTAAGAATAGTCAGTGAATCAAATCCAAAATGAGCTAGAGTGTGTTAGTTAAGGAAACAATGAATAATAACTGTGTAAACAGACAAAAACAATAAAACTAAAGTATGTATTTCCAAAACCTGTTAGAATGAAATGATAGACTTCTTTAAAGTAACAAACAAAGATGTAATGATGTTTACTGTATGGAGTATTGAGTATGGAGTATATGGCAATGAGTGTGTTAAAATTCCTTAAAAACTGCCGTGAAGGCAAAACAAATGGATGTAAGGGCCCTTTCCGATACGCGGTATCAAAACAAATTTTCAACATTGTAATAAAAGCGTTAATAGAACCAGGATGACATCAATTTCTGCATAACCACCAGCAAGGTTGTTGTTTCATAAGGTGTTGAAAAATAGCAGAGTTAGGGTTAATTTATACCAAGAACTGAAGGTTTTGGTATTATAGCAGAAGTAGTGGTTTTTATTTTTGTTGGTGGAGTAGGGGAAACAGCGGCCTTAACGTGAAGTATGAAATGGCAGAATGTGACAAAGCAGGGTGAAAAAAGAAATAAGGCAACTTGGGTATGAGATGTTGAAAGAGGCAGGTCAATGTAAAAAGTAACGTAAATGTGGTGATGTAGTGTAACGTTACGCAACTGCAGCCCTGGTGACGGGTATGGAGAAGTCGCGTTTAAAATTTAAATCTTAGCCCATGTTATGGAAGTATGTAAATGTACATATACAATGGATGTGTGAAAGGGGACCCAGTCATAAATAGAGTGTAAAATATTAGGTATGTAAAAGTAGTGAATGTCCTACTGGGATGACAGAGACTTTGACATGAGCGTTAATTTCAAATAGCATCATAACCGTTGGAAAAACAGCATCTGCCGCATGTGGCGCATAGCCACAGCATAACTGCAGGACTTGCAGGCGGTTACATGAATCCCCATAGTCATAATAATTGCCATAATAGTCAGTATCTATTTATTTGCAGCAGGTGCAGCAATTTGGGTTTTGCACTTGTAGCAGGTGCTGTATGGAAAAAAAACGATGGGTAACCACGCTTTTTATGGTGGCAGGACCTGTGGCAAGTTCCCGTATATTTACTATGGGGTTAGCGGAACGACACCGCAAGTGCAGCAGTTATGCGGTGGCAATGCAGCAAACCAAGCTGATGCGATTCTGTCAGCACATCTGGCGAGATTTCAAATAACCGCTGATGTGAACTGGGCAGGTAGCATTACCACCAAACTGTTAAATATAAGACAGGTAGTAGTGCTACAGAGTCATTACTATGAAAAATATTAAAAATTGACATATAATGGGTTAACGTACTCGTAACCGTGTGATGACTGACTCCTAACTCCAAAAAAAAAATCAAAGAGCCTGTAAGGAGTTAATATAGCATTGGCACGCATAAAAAATACTGGACGATTACTAAAAATAAATATAGTATTAAAGTATTTAGTAATGAAATGCCAGTAGTAGACCACATAGTGAAATAGACAGTGAATAGGCCAAACAATAGAAGACGTTAATGTAGCACTTACATCCTATAAAAGAGTGTGGAAGAGAAAATAAATAACAAATAGTATAGAAGAGTTAAATTTGCAAATGTCCTGAGTACAGCACCTAGTAACACAGTGAGTGAATAGCAAACCGAAAGTAGGGGGTTAATGTAGCATTTCGAACCCTATAAAACAGTTTTGGAAAACAAAATGGCAAATGGCATAGAAGAGGATAATGTATAAATGGCCTTAGTGGACCACATAGTGAGATTGCAAGTGGGGCAGAAATAGAATAGAACGGGTTAATGTACAAATTGCCTTAGAGCCCTTTCACATCAGCTCTTTCGATAAAATTGCGGTAGATGCAGTGAAAAAAATGCATCTGCTGCGATAGCCACATTAACATTGCACTTGCAGGGTGGTAGCGGTAATCCCTATAGAAACCATAAGGGGACTTGCGGGCGGTGCGGTTTAGCAGTTGCGTCAAGTGTTGCTGGAAAAAAAAAAGAACTTGCCGCACCTGCCGCAAGTGTTCCTATAGTTTGTATGGGTATTCCCGCAACTGCGCCGAAAGTGCAAGGTTTAATCGTCAATCGCAGCAGATGGGTTTTTTTCAGCCCATGTGTGGTGAAGTTGTAAAATCGCAGATGTCCAGCACATAGTGACACAGTTATTGAATAGCAAACAGAATAGAAGGGGTTAATGTATGAGTTTAAGCCCTATAAAATAGTCATGGTGCAACTAAAATAGAAAAGGCATAGAAGAGGTTAATGTAAAAATGTCCTTAGTACAGCAGATAGTGAGATAGCAAGTGGAGTAGAAATAGAATATAAAGGGTTAATATGAAAAGGGTTTTAGTACAGCACATAGTGAGATAGCAAGTGGAGCACTAATAGAATAGAAGGGGTTAATATAAAAAAGGCCGTAGTACAGCACATAGTGAGATAGGGAGTGTAGCAGTAATAGAATAGAAAGGGTTAATATTAAAATGACCGTAGTACAGCAGATAGTGAGATAGGCAGTGTAGCACTAATAGAATAGAAAGGGTTAATATAAAAAAGGCCGTAGTACAGCCGATAGTGAGATATGCAGTGTAGGACCAATAGAATAGAAAGGGTTAATATTAAAATGGCCGTAGTACAGCACATAGTGAGATAGGCAGTGTTGCACTAATAGAATAGAAGGGGTTAATATGCAAAAGGGCGTAGGACAGCACATAGTGAGATACGCAGTGTAGCACTAATAGAATAGAAAGGGTTAATATTAAAATGGCCGTAGTACAGCAGATAGTGAGAAAAGCAGTGTAGTACTAATAGAATAGAAAGGGTTAATATAAAAAAGGCCGTAGTACAGCAGATAGTGAGATAGGCAGTGTAGGAGTAATAGAATAGAAAGGGTTAATATAAAAAAGGCTGTAGTACAGCAGATAGTGAGATAGGCAGTGTAGCACTAATAGAATAAAAGGGGTTAATATAAAAAAGGGCGTAGTACAACACATAGTGAGATACGCAGTGTAGCACTAATAGAATAGAAAGGGTTAATATTAAAATGGCCGTAGTACAGCAGATAGTGAGATAGGCAGTGTAGGAGTAATAGAATAGAAGGGGTTAATATAAAAAAGGGCGTAGTACAGCACATAGTGAGATACGCAGTGTAGCACTAATAGAATAGAAAGGGTTAATATTAAAATGGCCGTAGTACAGCAGATAGTGAGATAGGCAGTGTAGGAGTAATAGAAAAGAAAGGGTTAATATAAAAAAGGCCGTAGTACAGCAGATAGGAAGATAAGCAGTGTAGCACTAATAGAATAGAAAGGGTTAATATAAAAATGGCCGTAGTACAGCAGATAGTGAGATAAGCAGTGTAGCACTAATAGAATAGAAGGGGTTAATATAAAAATGGCCGTAGTACAGCAGATAGTGAGATAGGCAGTGTAGCACTAATAGAATAGAAGGGGTTAATATAAAAATGGCCGTAGTACAGCAGATAGTGAGATAGGCAGTGTAGCACTAATAGAATAGAAGGGGTTTGTCATGAAAATGAATATAGCTCATGATTTTTTCTGCAGAGACATATCTACTCCCTCATCCCTCCCCCCTTTCTTTTTTAGCTGGTTTGTAAGTAGCTTACAGAGGAACACTGTTGGCCTCCCCCACCCAAACTATTTACGATGGGTCGTAAACCAAGAGCCAGAGCTGGACAAACCAGTCCAAACCAGTCTTGTTTCTACCCAAAGAACCCAAGTCCTTTGTCTAAACTTCACAGTGGTTTCAATATCGAATTTAAGACGACCCGATCATACCACAAACACATAATGCATATTTTCAGATTCGTCATCGTGTTTTGCATTCAATGACGTGTTCCATAAAGTCGTACAACGTTCAGGAACCTGAGAAGGGATTGCTGCCACCGTAAATAAGACAATCACGTCATATTTGGTATCAAACTTCTCAGAATAACCTGACCTGAAATATGAGTTATAAATCATAATTGTGAGATGGCCCCACCCACAGATATGGAAAATGGGGACTTATAAAGCATTGTGAAAGAGGAGGGGTTAGTGGACAAGCCCACAGGGAGGTGGTCACTCCAAGCGGTGGGGGCCACACACTCCCCCGGTTTAATAAAAGCAAAGAAGGGTTTTTGGGTCATTCTGCTCCAGGAGTCCAGAGGTCTGACAGTCAACACCAGCTGTCGACAGAATCTTACCATCCAGGAGAGGGGCCTCCTCCAAGAAACTAAGTACCAAGCCTGACTAGGTCTGAAACTTTCATACTTATTCCTTTTATTTTATATAACTGTTATTCATACATGTAATATTGTCTCTGATGTAATATCTTGTAATTCTTTTATATATAGTCACTGCCATATTTCGGAGTAAACTATTTTAATTTACTAGTCTCGATCTACTTGTCCTATGAACGAGATCTCACGACCTCCCTGCGCTCTTTACGCTATCGCACAGGTGACCGATCCACCTGCAATAGATCGGTGGTGGCAGAATACCGTTTTTGTATTTATGTGCTATTGCGGCCTGGGGGTGACTGGATCGAGGTATATATACGTTCCTGGCAGGAACTGGTGGTATATATACATCCTGTCACATCACGTGCCGCAGTAGACAACATAAATTAGAGCAGCTGGGCACCTTTCTTATCCTCTGGCAATACCGGATTTGGCCAGCAGGCTAAGGGGGCGCCAGAGAGCTGCAGGTCCTGACTAAGCTAATCTTGACAATTGGTGGCAGAGCGGTGGGATCATAGGACATTAGTGATCTGGTTTGAGCAATCATTCCTCTCACTAAAAACTTGCACAGTTCTTACAAGAACTCTGCGCAAAAGTTTTGAAGATCGAACTCAGTGGTTATTAGATCTGAGACAAAACTGTGTGTGTAGCAGTTACCCCTCCCCCTCTTTGTTTTCTCTACCCTATCTTTTGATTTGGAATCATGGCCACAGCAGTGAAAAGCTGGTATAAAGACTATAACAAGGAGGCTCTCGCCTGCCTGTGCAAATACAGGAATATAGACCCCTCCAACAGAACCAAGAAGCAGATGGAGCAGATGCTGCTGCAATTGGATGTGGAGGAAGCCCGTCACCAGAGCCCAGAGAATGGAGAGGCCAGCCAAAGCCTTGTCAGTGCTGATGTACAGCGTCCGGCTGCAGAGGTCAGTCAGAGCATGGACGGTGTGGCTGCTGAGGCCGAACCTGTGGATGTAAGCCAAGTCCTACAAGGTGTTCCTACAGGGGTCCCACCTGTAGACGCACGCTGCGTCCGTGACCAGGTCAGCATGGACCCCTATCTGCAACTGGCCTTACAGCAATATCCCGCTGAGGATTCCCAAGGACGCCTGCAGCTCATTCAGCAATACCAGGAGGCTGAGAGAGCAGAGCGGCGAGCTGAGGCCCAAGCTCAGAGAGAGCACGACCTGCGGATGGCCCAGCTGGAACGGCAGCCATCTACCCCATTGAACTCTGAATCGACCCGTTCAACCACCTTCCAGCCGAATACCAAACATTTCCTGTGCTGGATGACAACGGTGATCTGGACATTTTTCTGAGGGGTTTTGAGAAGGCGTGCTTACAGTACCAGCTGCCGAAGGACCAGTATGCCCCGTTCCTCATTTCGGCGCTGAGAGACAAAGCGCTAGCGGCGTTTGTGGCTCTTCCCCGAGATCTAGATGGGAACTATGAGGCCATTAAGGAGGCTCTAATCCAGAGGTTCCAGCTGACTCCTGAGGTGTACCGTAGAAAGTTCCGGAACCTCCAGCGTGGACCACACGACAGCTACAGTGATGTGGTCCACGGGCTCAGAACCAACTTTGAGCAGTGGATTCAAGGACTGAAAGTGACCACCTTTGAGCAGATAAAGGATCTGATGGTGAAAGACCAGTTCCTGCATCTCTGCCCCACTGAGGTGCGACAGTTCGTGATGGATCGGGAGCCACCAGACGCGAACAAAGCAGCGCAGATCGCAGACACCTACGAGGCCAACCGGAGACCAGAGGCACGGAAGCCGATCATCACCAACTGGAAGGGGGGTAAGCAGATGACCACCATCCCTGCCCCTGTCAGCCGACCTTCTGGAGGCCTTGGCCCCCCTGCCAACCCCACTCGGCCGGTATCCGATCTCCGCAGGTGTTACTTCTGCAACCAGACCGGTCATCTCAGTGCCACTTGCCCAGAGAAGCAGAGGAAGAATCTACCACCCAAGGCTCCAGGGCAGAAGGCATCAGTTTTTTTTGTGGGTGGGTCGGTTGGGAGGGCCTGTGAAAATCTGCAGTCTGTCACTGTGGGGGACACTGTCACTGTGGGCCTCAAGGACACTGGGGCCGAACGCACCCTCATCCGACCTGAACTGGTGTCCACGGAAGAGTTTATCCCAGGAAAGACTCTGACTGTCACCGGGATTGGGGGCGTCCGCTGTCCCCTGCCAATGGCCCGGGTGTTTATTGATTGGGGTGCGGGGAGTGGGGTGAAGGAAGTGGGGGTGTCTGAAAACTTGCCCACAAATGTTTTACTGGGGACTGATTTGGGGAAAATGTTCGCTTATTATGTCCCTGACTCCCCTCCCCGATCTGATATGGTTAAGAAGGTTAATGCTAATGATGGGAATGTCAATGCTTTAACTGAAGATGTTGATGATGATGATAATGATGTTGATGATGATGATGATGATGATGATGTATCAGGAGGTACAGGAGAACTCAGCCATGTCACTCTGCGGGGTGATATTGCTGAGGATCCCCTACCAGGAGCAAGTGTTAGTGCTAAGGGTGATGGGAAGAGCCCCAGGGCCCTTGAAGCAGGGAGTGCCATGCAGCTGAACAGTGTCACCACAGACAGTGACATGGCTGATGGTAGCTGCCCCATGATGAGCACTGCTCCTGAGGTAACAGGGGATGATGGGGAAGTAGTACCCACAGCCAGGCAGGCTGATGGGACGGTGTTATTCCCCGGGGAGACGGCCTACATAGCCGCCGTCACCCGCAGTCAGAGTGCCCAGAACGCCAGGAACCCCCTGCCTTCTGGACCCTCCTCAGCCAGAGGAATAACCGAACCGGTTCCGGACCCAGAGCAGGTCCCAGAGAGTCCCGAGGAGGATGTGGCCTTAAAGTCCCTCCTGGCTGCCTCCAGCCAGGAGTTTCAGGCAGCTCTGCATACAGATGCTAGCCTAGAGACGTTAAGGATCCTCGCCAGTAAGCCCCCCTCCGAGACTGATAAGGAGAGGGTATTCTGGGACCAAGGGAGGTTGTATCGGGAGACTGTGCCCGGTACACCCCAACAGGATTGGCCTAGAGAACGACAGCTGGTCGTTCCCTACCAATTCAGGGATGAGTTGTTGCGGATTGCCCATGAGATCCCCCTTGCTGGACACTTGGGGGTTAGCAAAACCAAGGCCCGGTTGTCGCACCACTTCTATTGGCCCAAAATGGGGACAGATGTGAAAAACTACTGCAGCTCCTGTATCACGTGCCAAAGAGTGGGAAAGGCAGGGCCGGCTCCTAAAGCACCCCTGAACTCTTTGCCAGTGATAGAGGAGCCTTTCCAGCGGATTGCTGTGGATATCGTGGGACCACTGCCCATACCCAGCAGTTCTGGAAAGAAGTACATCCTCACTGTGGTAGACTTTGCTACCCGGTATCCAGAGGCAGTAGCTCTGTCTTCAATTAGGGCAGATAAGGTGGCGGATGCCCTGTTGGCCATCTTTTCCCGAGTAGGATTTCCCAGGGAGATGCTTACCGACCAGGGGACCCAGTTCATGTCTGGCATAATGAAGGCCCTCTGTAAGAAAATGCAGGTGCAGCATCTGGTATCAAGCGCATATCATCCGCAAACAAATGGTTTGTGCGAACGCTTCAATGCCACCCTCAAACAGATGTTGAAAATGCTGGTTGAGTCCCAGGGACGCGACTGGGAACGTTACCTCCCACACCTGCTATTTGCTTACCGAGAGGTCCCACAGGCCTCGACAGGGTTCTCTCCCTTCGAGCTCCTGTATGGCAGACGAGTCCGGGGACCCCTTGGTTTAGTAAGAGAATCCTGGGAAGAGGAGCAGAGCACCCCAGGAGTGTCCATCGTGGAGTATGTCATGCGTTTCCGTGACAAAATGCAGACCTTGACGCAGTTGGTGAATGTCAACATGGCGCAAGCCCAGGCTGACCAGAAGCATTGGTACGACCAGAACGCCCGTGAGCGGACCTACCGAGTGGGTCAGATGGTGTGGGTGCTGGTCCCCGTACCAAAGGACAAGCTTCAGGCAGCCTGGGAGGGCCCTTACGTCATTCACCAACAGCTCAACCCAGTCACCTACGTGGTCACCCTCGACCCCGAGCGGGGTAGGCGGAAGGCCTTTCACGTCAACATGATGAAGGCTCATCAAGAACGTGGGCCCTGTGTCCTACCGGTCTGCAACCTGCCCGAGGATGGGGAGGAAGATCCCCTCCTGGACATGTTGGCCCAAGCGAAGGCCAGCGGGTCCATTGAGGATGTGGAGATAAGCACCTTGCTATCCACAAGCCAGCGGTCTCAGATGCGAGCGGTGTTGGAATCCTTCCAAGTCATGTTCACCAACATACCTGGAAGGACGGCGGCGGCGGTCCATGAGGTGGACACCGGTAGTCATGCCCCACTCCGGCGGACAGCCTATCGAATCTCCGACGAGGTGCAGCACGTCATGCGCCAGGAGATCGATGAGATGCTGAAGTTGAGAGTGATTACCGAGTCCAAGAGCGCATGGGCCTCACCTGTAGTCCTGGTGCCAAAGAAGGACCGGACCACCCGATTCTGTGTGGACTACAGGGGGCTCAACGCTATCACGGCCTCCGATGCCCAACCAATGCCACGCATTGAGGAGTTGCTGGAGCGGTTAGCTAGTGCAAGCTATCTCTCCATTATGGATCTGAGTCGGGGATATTGGCAGATTCCCCTGAGCCCTGAGGCCCGGGAGAGGTCAGCCTTTATCACCCCCTTTGGATTATACGAATCCACGGTCATGCCATTCGGCATGAAAAATGCCCCGGCCACTTTCCAGAGAATGGTTAACTCCCTGCTCCTGGGACTGGAGAGGTACGCGGTGGCGTACCTGGATGACATTGCCGTCTTCAGTCCCACCTGGGGGGATCACCTCAAGCATCTGCGGCAGGTGCTCGGGCGCATCCGCCAGGCAGGCTTGACCATTAAGCCAGGAAAGTGCCAGATGGGCATGAACGAGGTCCACTACCTGGGGCACCGGGTAGGCGGGGGCACGCTGAAACCAGAGCCCGGGAAAGTGGACGCTATCGTGTCCTGGCCCACCCCCAGGACCAAAAAGCAGGTGCTGTCCTTCTTGGGCACTGCAGGGTACTATAGGCGCTTCGTGCCAAACTATAGTAGCCTTGCGAAGCCTCTCACAGACCTCACCAAGAAAAACCTACCCCATGCAGTCAATTGGACCGAGGCCTGCGAGGTCGCCTTCCAGGCTCTGAAGACGGCCCTGAGCAGTTCCCCTGTGTTGAGGGCGATTGACGGCAAGCAGCCATTCCTAGTACAGACTGATGCTAGTGAGTTTGGCCTCGGAGCTGTGCTCAGCCAGGTCGATTCCAGGAACCAAGAGCACCCAGTGTTGTACCTCAGCCGAAAGCTCCTCCCGAGGGAAGTGGCCTATTCCACGATAGAGAAGGAGTGTCTGGCCATTGTATGGGCCCTGCAACGCTTGCAGCCCTACCTGTACGGGCGCCCCTTCACTGTCGTGACTGACCACAACCCCCTGAGCTGGCTGAACTCCCTGTCCGGTACCAACGGGAGGTTGCTACGCTGGAGCCTCACGCTCCAGCAGTACGACTTTACCGTGCAGCACCGAAAAGGCAGCGAGCATGGCAATGCCGATGGGTTATCCCGGCGGGGAGAGCCCACAGGGACACGCTTGGAGGAGTACCGAGAGGTTCTTCCTCCATAGCGTCATCGAAAAGGGGGAGGTGTCATGAAAATGAATATAGCTCATGATTTTTTCTGCAGAGACATATCTACTCCCTCATCCCTCCCCCCTTTCTTTTTTAGCTGGTTTGTAAGTAGCTTACAGAGGAACACTGTTGGCCTCCCCCCACCCAAACTATTTACGATGGGTCGTAAACCAAGAGCCAGAGCTGGACAAACCAGTCCAAACCAGTCTTGTTTCTACCCAAAGAACCCAAGTCCTTTGTCTAAACTTCACAGTGGTTTCAATATCGAATTTAAGACGACCCGATCATACCACAAACACATAATGCATATTTTCAGATTCGTCATCGTGTTTTGCATTCAATGACGTGTTCCATACAGTCGTACAACGTTCAGGAACCTGAGAAGGGATTGCTGCCACCGTAAATAAGACAATCACGTCATATTTGGTATCAAACTTCTCAGAATAACCTGACCTGAACTATGAGTTATAAATCATAATTGTGAGATGGCCCCACCCACAGATATGGAAAATGGGGACTTATAAAGCATTGTGAAAGAGGAGGGGTTAGTGGACAAGCCCACAGGGAGGTGGTCACTCCAAGCGGTGGGGGCCACACACTCCCCCCGGTTTAATAAAAGCAAAGAAGGGTTTTTGGGTCATTCTGCTCCAGGAGTCCAGAGGTCTGACAGTCAACACCAGCTGTCGACAGAATCTTACCATCCAGGAGAGGGGCCTCCTCCAAGAAACTAAGTACCAAGCCTGACTAGGTCTGAAACTTTCATACTTATTCCTTTTATTTTATATAACTGTTATTCATACATGTAATATTGTCTCTGATGTAATATCTTGTAATTCTTTTATATATAGTCACTGCCATATTTCGGAGTAAACTATTTTAATTTACTAGTCTCGATCTACTTGTCCTATGAACGAGATCTCACGACCTCCCTGCGCTCTTTACGCTATCGCACAGGTGACCGATCCACCTGCAATAGATCGGTGGTGGCAGAATACCGTTTTTGTATTTATGTGCTATTGCGGCCTGGGGGTGACTGGATCGAGGTATATATACGTTCCTGGCAGGAACTGGTGGTATATATACATCCTGTCACATCACGTGCCGCAGTAGACAACATAAATTAGAGCAGCTGGGCACCTTTCTTATCCTCTGGCAATACCGGATTTGGCCAGCAGGCTAAGGGGGCGCCAGAGAGCTGCAGGTCCTGACTAAGCTAATCTTGACAGGGTTAATTTAAAAAAGGGCGTAGTACAGCACATAGTGAGATACGCAGTGTAGCACTAATAGAATAGAAAGGGTTAATATTAAAATGGCCGTAGTACAGCACATAGTGAGATAGGCAGAGTAGCAGAAATAGAATAGAAGGGGTTAATTTAAAAAAGGCCGTAGTACAGCACATAGTGAGATACGCAGTGTAGGACTAATAGAATAGAAAGGGTTAATATAAAAAATGCCGTAGTACAGCAGATAGTGAGATAAGCAGTGTATCACTAATAGAATAGAAGGGGTTAATATTAAAATGGCCTTAGTACTGCACATAGTCAGATAGCAAGTGGAGCAGAAATAGAATAGAAGGGGTTAATAAAGTATGAAAAGCAGAGGGCACTATGGTGAAATGTAGGTGATATTAAATTTGTATAAACCAAGGGTTAATGTAAGGATAGGCATTAGGTACATATACTCTGTTGTGAGATTGTACTGTGAAAACAGCTTTTTCACTTTTACATTGTTCACAAATTCAAATTTCCCGCTCTAAGATGGCGGACGCGAATAGTTTATTCATAAAAAGCCTGTAGAGGGCAGCCGCGGTGTGATTGGCCAGCGAAAACTTCATAAACATGGCGCCGTGAATCCGGTTGGTCGGCGCTATTGTGTGAAGATGCCGCTGTCCAATCACAACTCAGCGGGGCGGAGCTACAAACTTCCAGCCGGCAGAACGGCATATCCGAAAATCGTACCAGGCGCTCGGCAAGAAAAGTTCCGAAGTCCCCGCTGTGCGCTGACCAATCGGAATCAAAGCGCCATAAACAACAACCAATCACAATCGCGCCTCATTTGTCAATGGATGTCTATGGGAAGTCGACATCCAATCACAATCGCGGCGGCAATTTTGAAAATGCACTGAAATTTCCTTGCCGAGCGCCTGGTGCGATTTTCGGACACGGCGTTCGGAGAGTGGAAGTCTTTAGCTCCGCCCCGCTGAGTTGTGATAGGACAGCGGCATCTTCACACAATAGCGCCGACCAACCGGATTGACGGCGCCATGTGTCTGAAGTTTCCGCTGGCCAATCACACCGCGGCTGAAGTCTAGCGGCATTTTATGAATGAAGATTTCGAGTCCGCCATCTTAGAGCGGCGAGTTATACGGTCGGCGCCTGAATGCGTGTTCGGACACAGCGGTCTCATAGACCACGGAGGCCGCTAGAAGCGCCGAAGTTTGCGCTTGTAGCGCAGAAGTCGGCGCTTGCAGCGGCGAAGTGTCCGAACTGTGGCGCACGCTCCATGCAGCGGCGATTGGCGCTGCATGGCGCAAAATAGTAAAAGTGGTGAAAAATAAAGATAGTAAAAGAGGTGAAAATAAAACTCCACATCAGGACTATAGGCTCTGATGTGAAAAGGTAGATTGTCCAAAGGATATCTTAGCTGATCAATGGTAGATCCCGATCCGGCGCTTGCTTCCCGACGTCCCGCACGAAGGATGGATATCTCGGCTCAAATGTAGTCGAACAGACGGTCCAGCGGTAGCTTCTCGTTGTCCTTGAAAGACCCTCACGAAGGATGGATTTCTTGGCAGAAATATAATCGAACAGATAGTCCAGCGATAGGTTCTCGTTCTCCCACAAAGAGGATTCAAAGAGGTTGAAGATTCAAAATTGCCGCTATAAATAAGCGGGCTTATCTGATTGGAGGGCGGCAACTTCAGAAAGCTGGCGCCATGAATGTGATTGGTCGCTATGTATTTTCAAAAAAGGCGCGGCGATTATATAGAGATCTATAGAGATAGATAGAATAGATAGACAAAGGAGGCGATTTTATGGCCGAGCCGCTGGTTCTATTTCCGGCCAGACGACTCGGCTCAGAGCCATCATTCGACGGGGCCAGAAACTGGCAATCAGCGATTCGCGGCGATAGGTAGCGTATTACCACCGACTGGCAATCGTTGGTATCAATGTCCGCGAACCGCTGAATGCTAGTTTGCGGGCCCGTGGAAGGACGAATAAGAGCCGACTCCCGTGACCGAAAATAGAAGCAGGGGCCCGGCCATAAAAAGGCCGAGACACCGCTGAAAGGGGTGATATTATTAGCATAATTTTTTTTTTTTTATTATTATTTTTTATGTTTTTTTTTATTATTTTTTAATTACTTTTTTTTTATTTTTTTAAATATTATTTAATTATTTTTTTTATAATTAAATTTATTCGTTATTTTAAGTGAGGCTGAGACACAGTTCTCCCTCAGGTCCGCTTATTATTTTTGTATTATTTTTAATAAAATTATTTATAATTTTTTTTATTATTTTTTAATTATTTTTTTATTATTTTTTAAATATTATTTAATTATTTTTTTTATTATTAAATTTATTCGTTATTTTAAGTGAGGCGGAGACAGAGTTCTCCTTCAGGTCCGCTTATTTATTTTTGTATTATTTTTAATAAAATTATTTTTTATTTTTTTATTATTTTTTAATTATTTTTTTATTATTTTTTAAATATTATTTAATTATTTTTTTTATTATTAAATTAATTCGTTATTTTTAGTGAGGCGGAGACACAGTTCTCCTTCGGGTCCGCTTATTTATTTGTGTATAATTTGTATTTTTTTTTTTTTGATTTTTATTATTTTTTAATTATTTTTTTATTATTTTTTAAATATTATTTAATTATTTTTTTTATTATTAAATTTATTCGTTATTTTAAGTGAGGCTGAGACACAGTTCTCCTTCAGGTCCGCTATTTATTTTTGTATTATTTTAAATTTAATTATTTATAATTTTTTTATTATTTTTTAATTATTTTTTTATTATTTGTTAAATATTATTTAATTATTTTTTTATTATTAAATTAATTCGTTATTTTTAGTGAGGCGGAGACAGAGTTCTCCTTCAGGTCCGCTTATTTATTTGTGTATAATTTTTTTTTTTTTTTTTTTTTTTTATTATTTTTTAAATATTATTTAATTATTTTTTTTATTATTAAATTTATTCGTTATTTTAAGTGAGGCTGAGACACAGTTCTCCTTCAGGTCCGCTATTTATTTTTGTATTATTTTTAATTTAATTATTTATTATTTTTTTATTATTTTTTAATTATTTTTTTATTATTTTTTAAATATTATTTAATTTTTTTTTTATTATTAAATTAATTCGTTATTTTTAGTGAGGCGGAGACACAGTTCTCCTTCAGGTCCGCTTATTTATTTGTGTATAATTTTTTATTTAATTATTTATTATTTATTTATTATTATTTAATTATTTTTTTATTATTTTTTTAAATATTATTTAATTATTTTTTTTATTATTAAATTTATTCGTTATTTTAAGTGAGGCTGAGACACAGTTCTCCTTCAGGTCCGCTATTTATTTTTGTATTATTTTTAATTTAATTATTTATTATTTATTTATTATTATTTAATTATTTTTTTATTCTTATTTAAATATTATTTAATTATTTTTTTTATTATTAAATTTATTATTTAGGCTGAGACCCAGTTCTCTTTCAGGTCCGTTTATTTTAAATTTATTTTTTTATTATTTTTAAATTTTTTTTAATTATATTTTTTATCATTAAATTAATTTGTTCGCATTGAAATACATTAGCGGTGTGTCGGCGATTTTACGGCCGCCGACCTGGTTCTATTTGTCGGCCCTAAAATCGTGGACACACCGCTAATGCATGTCTATGGGCAGTGAGCTCGAATTCTGTTTGGTCTGCGTCCAATCCGAAATCGGGCGGACTGGCCATAGAGATGCATTAGCGGTGTGTCGGCGATTTTAGGGCCGACAAATAGAACCAGGTGGGCGGCCATAAAATCGGCGACACACCGCTAATGTATTTCAATGGGATCTGAGGTGCTCTTCTGATTGGCTGAGGGCATTAGAGAGCGACCAATCAGAAGAGCAGCTCACATCTCATTAAGATAGAATGGCGGATTTGTCGTCCATTGTATGTTAATGATAACTGAAGAGGACGTCGGAGATGGAAGTTGGCGGAAAGAAGAGAGAAGACCCGGGGGCCGGACGAAGAGCCGGAGATGGCGGAAAGAAGAGAGAAGAGCGGCGGGGCCGGAGGAAGAGGACGGCTGGGTGGACGAAGGGATTGTGGATCGGACGGACGACGATGCAGAAGAGTAAGGACGACGGGCTTCGGTAAGTGTGGGGGACAGACTGGGGCTTCGGGTGGGGTAGGTTGGGCCTTAGGTGTTAGCGGCGGCAGCTTAGGAGGCGGCGGGGCTTAGGGGGCAGGGGGGGTAGGGGTTTAAGTGCGGATTCGGGGGTAGGGGGTTAGGGGTGCGACTTAGGGGGTTAGGGGCTGTGGCAGAGGGTAGTGGGGGGCGGGGCGGGCGGGGGTAGGGTGGGGGGTAGGGCTGTGGCGGGTAGTGGGGCGGTGGGTGGCGGGGGGGTTAGGGTGTATGGCCTTAGGTGTTAGCGGCGGGAGCTTAGGAGGCGGCGGGGCTTAGGGGGCAGGGGGGGGTAGGGGTTTAAGTGCGGATTCGGGGGTAGGGGGTTAGGTGCGACTTAGGGGGTAGGGGCTTGCGGCAGAGGGTGGTGGCTGCGGCGGGGTAGTGGGGGCGGCAGGGGGTAGGGGCTTCGGCGGCGGGGTAGTGGCGGCGGGGGGGGTAGGGGTTTAAGTGCGGATTCGGGGGTAGGGGGTTAGGTGCGACTTAGGGGGTAGGGGCTTGCGGCAGAGGGTAGTGGCTGCGGCGGGGTAGTGGGGGCGGCAGGGGGTAGGGGTGGCTGGGGCGGGGTAGTGGGGGCGGCAGGGGTAGGGGCTTCGGCGGCGGGGTAGTGGCGGCTGGGGGGTAGGGGTTTAAGTGCAGATTCGGGAGTAGGGGGTTAGGGTGTAGGGCCTTAGGTGTTAGCGGCGGGAGCTGCAGAGGGTAGTGGCTGCGGCGGGGTAGTGGGGGCGGCAGGGGGTAGGGGTGGCTGGGGCGGGGTAGTGGGGGCGGCAGGGGGTAGGGGCTTCGGCGGCGGGGTAGTGGCGGCGGGGGGGTAGGGGTTTAAGTGCGGATTCGGGGGTAGGGGGTTAGGGTGTAGGGCCTTAGGTGTTAGCGGCGGGAGCTTAGGAGGCGGCGTGGCTTAGGGGGCAGGGGGGGTAGGGGTTTAAGTGCGGATTCGGGGGTAGGGGGTTAGGTGCGACTTAGGGGGTAGGGGCTTGCGGCAGAGGGTAGTGGCTGCGGCGGGGTAGTGGGGGTGGCAGGGGGTAGGGGCTTCGGCGGCGGGGTAGTGGCGGCGGGGTAGTGGCTTAGGGCGGCAGGGGGTAGGGGCTTCGGCGGCGGGGTAGTGGCTTAGGGCGGCAGGGGGTAGGGGCTTCGGCGGGGACTTAGGGGGTAGGGGGTAGTGGCTTAGGGAGGCAGGGGTAGGGGTGTTTTAGAGCATGGCGCTGTAGTTGGCGCTGTAGTGTACAGCGCGATGGTATACTACAGTCCCATGGGCATACGCGTGTCGGCCCTTATGGGACTGTAGTATACTATAGCGGTGTACACTACAGTGGTATGGGCTTGTGGTATGGGCTTGTGTGGCTTGGTTAGCGGTGGTATGAGATACTAAAGGGGAACCTAGGAATGTATCACGGGGGCAGCATACACAATGTGTAACCTAGATTAGAAGGGGCACTGTCAGCACATAGGTGTGCATACATGTCAAGAAGCTTTGAGCTCTAGATATACAAGAGAGCGGGCAGCTACAACTAAAACATCAGGGTAGCATATATTGTAACCTGTGTCAAAGAGAGGTGCCAGTACACAGATACACAGGTCTTGTAAGAGATAAGAGCCTTAAGATCACACTATAGAGTGTATAGCTGCTTTGAGTGATAAATAAAATAAATAAGTATTCCCTTATACACCTGGTATTATCGGTTAATGTATAATAAATACTGTATAAACATTAATATAAGTGGTCTTAGTCCTGGACCCAGATATAAATGATTTTAGTTATCAGGATACTCCTATGCAATGAATTTTAGTGTTTTTTATGTAATAATTATAAATTTATGACTAATAAAGTGATCACTTGAAAATAGATATTGTACTCATTCATCTGAGAGCCCTTGTTAGGGAATTCTGGGGTTTTGTGTAAGGTGAGACATTGACAGTTGGTGGACTTTTGAGATAATAACCAGCGTCCCAGGAGTCTGAAATCTGGTTTCCCTGTTATTCACAGTATTACAACACTCCCCAGGGATCTCAGGTATAGGGACTTAACCACTCACCGGGTAGGGGTCGTGGTAAACCCAGCCAATTCTAACCTGTCAAATATAGGTGGTTTGGCCCAGCAGATAGCGTACAAGGGAGGCCCGGTCATAACCCAGGAGTGTCAGGCTTATATTGCCGCTCATGGCCCCTTGCAACCGGGAGGAGTTATGGCCACCCAAGGGGGAAATTTGTCTTGTGACGTGGCGTTGCATGCTGTGGGCCCTGTATATGATCCCAATATGCCTGAACGCAGCCGTGTAGTGCTACAGACTGCCCTAAGGGCTGTGATCACATTTGCAGGGCAGTTAGGGACAGACATACTTCCTCGTAGATCTCTGGCTATACCATTGATATCCTCTGGCCTCTTCAGTTACCCTCTGGGCCCTTGTATGCAGGAGCATGTTGAAGTTATCAAGAACTGCTTGCAGACTACTCCCAACCTCAACTTACAGGAAGTCAGGATCGTCTGTTACCGTGAAGCCGGAATGGAGAGTGTCATGGCTCTGGTATCTGAATACATGGTGCCGTTAATGTATGCACTTGTAAAGCAAGAGGAGTTGCCACCGCCACCACCGCCTGTCCCTGATGACACTCCAGTTGTACCGTCGCAGGCCAAGGATGATGAGAAGGTGAGATATCAGCCCTTTGATCCAACGCAGATTGATGCCATTGTTAAGTTACCGGACCCTGATAAACAACCCATGCAGTATGTGAGGAGATTGGAGCAAATCAGACAGATTTATGGAGCCACCTGGGCGGATTTGGCAGGTATCACATCCATCAAGGCCTCAAGTTATTTCCTCCCCACAATAGAGAAGGAGATGGATTCTACTCAGGCAGGACCTTTGAATAAATTCAAATCTGGACAAGAATATATGTCCCAACTCACTAAGTGGGCTCAGAATCGTCTCTCTGACTAACTTGGATCAATTCAAGATGTGCAGCAGGAGTCTGGAGAATCTGTGGAAAAGTACACTGCCAGAATAACTATGCAATTTGAAGATTTAGGTTATTCAATTTATGTGAAAACACAGGAAACCTCGTTGGTCCGTGCATTTATTGAAGGTTTGGAAGATGCATTGAAAGATAAAGTCATGCAGCTTCGTCCTGAATTACCTGATTGTCCCTTTCAACAAGCCCTCACTGTTGTGAAGAGTTTCCAGAAAGTGCTCCAGAGGGAAGAGAAAGAAGCACAGAAGGCCAAGGCCAAGGAGAAGCCGGCAGTGGCCCCAGCAGCACCTGTCATGGTGTACCAGGCCCAGGAATGGTATACTCAGCCACCATTGGGACCAAGGTATCCACTTGATCGACACTACAGGAACAGACAAGATCGTGATGCTCAAGGGAGACCTCTGGGTTGGACGTGCAGAAGCCCTGATCATGTGAGAAGAGATTGCCCCCAGTATGTAGGCTATCAAAAGCCTCCTCCACGTTCATGAAGCTCAGGCCAACCGGTGCCCACCTTCCCTGCCACTTGTGCTTCTTCATCTTGCAGTACAGTGACTATGGAAGTGGACAACCATCCTCTTCTCAACTGCCTTCTACTGTCTCCCTGTCTCCGGACTTCCTCACATGTGTGGGAGTGGAAGGCCAGCAAATCTCATCGCCACTCACGGTCCCTGTTCCAGCTGGTCCTTTTTCCGGTGTCTTTACTAAGTTCCTGGTGTCTGAGACCCGCCCTGTCAACCTTTTGGGAGCTGACCTCCTTCAAAGACTTTGTGCTACCATTGTCTTTGGTGATCAAGGGATGGAATTGCAGTTACAAGAGCCTGTCTCCCAACAGGGCAGTGAAGATCGCTGTGTCCTCAAGGCCTTCCCTCTGATGATGATGACTCTACAGCCCTCACCTCCCTTAGTCTTGCCAGACTTACCTGCTGCCTTGTGGTTAACTGGACCTGATGATGTGGGACTGCTCAAAGTGCCTCCAGTGCAAGTCCACCTTAAACCTGGACACCCATACCCCAGGGTACCTCAATACCCATTGAAGGTTGCCCAAGAACGGAGCCTTGGTGTACAAATTACCTCCCTTCTACGTTCTGGAGTTCTGGTCTGTGTTTCACCCTGAAATACACCCCTGTTTCCAGTGAAGAAGAAGACAACTCCTGGAGACCCTCCAAAGTACAGGCTTGTACAGGACCTTAGAGCTGTCAACTCAGCCACCATCTTGGAAACACCTGTGGTACCCAATCCAAATACCTTGCTCTCCCAAGTGCCTACTTCAGCTTCCTTTTTACTGTCATTGATCTGGCCAATGCCTTCTTCAGTGTCCCTCTCCATGAAAATTCGCAGTTTCTATTTGCTTTCACGTTTCAAGGCTCACAAATGACCTGGACCAGGACGCCACAGGGGGCCCAGAACTCCCTTTAACCAGTTCACACATGCTATGAAGTTGGTTCTGGATCCGTGGGTGATGAAGAATTCCCACGTGACACTTCTTCAGTATGTTGATGACCTCCTCCTTTGTGGAACTGAAGAGAACCTGTCTGCTGCTTCTGAATCCCTACTTCTTTTCCTCCATTCTGCCAATTGCAAAGTCTCAAAGGCTAAGGTCCAATGGTGCAAAGAAAAGGTTATCTTCCTTGGACACTGTATCTCTCAAGGCTCAAAGCATCTCACTGAGGACAGAAAGCATGCCATAAATGACATCCCGTATCCTAAGACATACTCTGCTCTGCAATCTTTCCTGGGACTCATAACCTACTGCTGGCAATGGATTCCTGATGCCTCAAGACTCATGCAACCTTTGAATGACTGCCTCAAGACTGGTGGACCGGAATGGAACTATGCTGAAAACCCAAACATCTTTACCCAACAGCAAGACTGTTTCCAGGCTCTCAAGGACACTGTTGTCAGTGCACCGGCCCTGGGTCTACCAGACTATACTCAACCGTTTCACCTTTTTGTCACGGAGTCTGAAGGTCATGCTTCTGGTGTACTAGCTCAGAAACATGGTGACCGTTTCCGTCCTCTGGGATATTACTCAGCAAGATTAGACCCTGTGGCTAGAACTGCTCCTTCCTGTCTCAAGGCTGTCCACTCAGCCCATGTTCTGCTGGACAGGTCTGCTGATGTTGTTCTGGGACATGACTTAATCATTCAAGCTGGACATGATCTATCTGCTGTCCTTCAACAAACATCTCCTAAGCATCTGACAAGCCAAAGACACCTTAGGCTTCAGTGTTCCCTACTTCTGCCTTCTAACATCAGCTTCCAGAAATGTACTACTATCAACCCTGCCACTTTGCTTCCACATTCTAGGGGGGAGCTACCCCACTCCGATTGGAGACCACCACCAGATGACCCACATGATTGTGTGGAAGCACTGGAACGTGACATTTCTGTGCCACAGAATGTGGTGACACAGGAACTCCCCAACCCTGATTTACAACTATGGACTGATGGATCCCGTTTTGCAGACTCTTGTGGCAAGTTCCATACTGGATATGCTGTTACCACTGAAACGGAAGTTCTTCTGGCCGAAGCTTTGCCACCTCGCCTGTCATCACAGGAAGCTGAACTTGTAGCCCTTCAACAAGCATGTTACACAGATGGAACTCTCTTGTGTGGCTTCTGGTGTGTAGGTCCCGAGGGTTCATTACGGCTACAGGTACTCCAGTGAAACATGCACTAAGGATCAAGGCCTTGATGGAGGCGCTGGTATTACCTACACAACTTGCTGTGATCAAGGTTAAAGCCCATGGGAAAGTCAACTTGAGAGAAGCCAGAGGAAATTATCTAGCGGACCAAGCTGCTAAAGCTGCTGCCATGAAGAATGTCTCAGCAAAGTGGGAAGAAGAAGAAACAGCAGAGGACCCCATTGGAAGGATACCCCTAAATTTGTGATGCCTGCCCTTACCAGAGCCCAGGCAAAGGAACAAGCGGCTACAAAGGGATCTGATGCCCAAAGAAAGCAGAAGGGGCTCATAGAGGACATGGAGATGGAATATCCTGCTCTTAGAGTTAGCTACAAACTTGCCAGACCACCTGAAGAGAGATTGTGGGAGGAACAGAAATTGGTTTCAAAAGCAGAAGAACGGCAATGGAAAGATGCAGGAGCTACCTATGAGAACCGCAGATCTGCTGGACAGCATGAATTTCCCAGACTCTACAAAGTGGATGGCAAACCCTGTTTGCCCAGAAGAATGTACCCAGCTGTTGCAGCGTGGGCTCACGGGTCAACTCGTAGAGGGAAGAATCAAGCCTTAGCTTGTATCAAGATGCTGTACTGGGCCCCGGGAATCTCCTCCACTGTTACGGCCTACTCAAGAGCTTGTCCGGTTTGTGCCACTTGTAACCCAACAGCCACTACCAAAGTCCCACTTCAACATCTTGCTAAACCAGATTACCCTTGGCAGAGGATTCAAGTTGACCACATCCAATTGCCAAAGTCAGGGAAGTATGAATATGTCCTAGTGGCTGTGGACATGTTTTCAGGATGGCCAGAAGCCTATCCAGTGACCAACATGACTGCCAGGACCACTGCTAAGAAGCTCATCACCGAAATCTCGTGCAGATTTGGAATTCCTGAAGTAATTGAATCTGATCAAGGACCAGCTTTCACTGCTAGCATCTACGAGGAACTGTGGCACATGTTAGGGACAGGTTTGGGCCTGCACACCTCATACCACCCCTCCAGTTCAGCTAAAGTTGAGAGAATGAACTCCACAATTAAGACCCAGTTGTTGAAAATGAGTCAGGACTACCCACTCTCATGGCCAGATTTACTTCCTGTAGTCCTATATCATATCAGACACACTCCACAGGCTAAACATGGGTTGACCCCTTTTGAGATTCTCTTTGGTGCACCACCTAAGATAGGAGATATCAGGCCCCAAGAGTTGTCTGAAACCAATGATAGAGTTGTACAATTTGTGATTGCATTATCTAAAGAATTGTCTAACATCCATTCTACAGTTTCCGCTTCTCTCCCAGAATCTACAGGTGATGTGGTCCACGATTTTGTACCTGGTGACCTGGTGTATGTGAAAAAGTTAATTCGCAGAGACTGTCTTCAGCCAAGATTTGATGGTCCTTACATAGTGATCCTGGTCACTCCTACTGCAGTAAAACTCGAAGGAAAAGGCACCTGGATCCACGCTTCACACTGCAAAAGAGACAAAACCAGCTGCCGGTGATTGAAGGAGGATGTTACTGTTGCTCCTAGTTTTGGGGTTGGGGTCACCCTCACTCCCATCTTCTCGACCTCAATTGTAAATAAGAATGCAGATGCTACCATCCTTTGGGTAAATTTGACGGCCCCTGTAAACATCTGGCGCTTTGATTTCTGTGATATAGTCAAGTGCCCTGAGACTCAAAGGGTGGTGGAGGGAATTATCCAATTCTATATATGTGTTACCAGGACTAATAATGATAACTGTTATTATTGGTCAGACGCTGCCTGGAACACGGGAATTGATTGAGGATATAAACCTAAGGAAGCTATGTCCCCCAGAGACAGGGCAGGTCGAAGCCTTCGTGGAAGAATGCACCTGACTGCCCTTTTACAAACATTCCGGGGTTGTACATGGGGTAGAAGCTGCCATCCCCTCCTCCTTAATCTGGAGAACCCCCAATCTGCTGATTTACAGACATTTGTGCTGAGAAGGTATTACAATTATGTCTTTAATGGTGGGTATTATGGGAATTTAGGGCTAATACAACTTCGGGATATTAACTCCAGACCAACTAAGGCCCCTGCTACTGATAAGGTAACACCAGGCTCAAAATTACAGAATGTGCTTAATGAGGTAGTTCCTATTCCAGGTCTCAATTGGAAGGAGTTTTTTTCCATAGAAACTCATATATACCCAGAATATCTCTATAGGATGTATTGCTTGTGCTGCTGCAAATACCTATCTATACACACATGCACTGGCTTTCCCTGATGACAACACCACTACCTGTGTCATGAATCTATTGATCCACAAAGAATCTAGAGTGAGAGTTCCAGGAGGAGTGATCATATTAACGGACAATTATACATGTTATACCTCAGATAACAACACAAATATCTCAGTAGGGATCTTTGAGCCAGGGTTCTGTAAAGAAAACAGTTCTATAGGTACAGATTTGTTAGCCAAACACATGCGATATATGTATGACATTTATTGGTTGTGTGGAGATGGTAAGCTCCGATTTAGGTTGCCTAATTCCTGGACAGGTCAATGCACCCTTATTAAACTGGCTATGCAGTTCAAAATTTTGCCATGGGATCCAGAATTTTTCAGTGAACCTACCAGGGAGAGGAGAAGTCTTGATCAACTCCATATGGGTTATGAAGAAGACCCTCAAGTATATATCGATGCTATTGGAGTGCCAAGGGGGTGCCTGATCAGTTTAAGGCCCAGAACCAGGTATATGCTGGATTTGCTTCCATAATCCCACAGGTACAAATTAATAAAAATGTTGATTGGATCAATTATATATATTACAATGAACAGAGGTTTGTCAACTATAGCCGTGATGCTTTCCAAGGTATAGTCGAGGAATTGGGCCCTAATACCAGAATGACCCTTCAGAATAGGTTGGCCCTTGATATGATCCTAGCCGAGAAAGGAGGGGTCTGTGGAATGGTGGGAGAAGAATGTTGTACTTATATCCCCCAAAACTCAGGGGTAAATGGGAAAACCATGATAGCCCTCAAGAAAATTACTGGGTTAGCAACAGAGCTGAAAACTAATGCTGGGGTGGATACATCTTTAATTTCCAGTTGGTTGGGTGGACTTAAGGGATTTCTTCAACATGCTTGCTTGATACTAATTGCCCTAATCCTAGTTGGGTTGATGGCCCTCTGTTGTGTTATTCCCTTGTATAAAAAGGCTATTGCCAAAGCAACTTCAACTGGCACATATCTCTGTCAAGAAGTTGACCCATTAGATTTAGGAGATATTCCCAAAGATGTCCCTCTCACAAAGTTAAAGGATACCCCCTATTTTCAGATGAAGTCAAAGAGATTAAGGGAGTTAATTTAGGGACTGTGGGAGAAATCCATGTGAGGCTAGGGTAGGGTTCAGGTGCCTGGGGGCCCTTCACAAGGAAGGAGTCTCTAAGGTGTCTGGATGAAGAAATTCACTTCCCTTTCCCCATCACATGGACAGTCTCGAAGGACCTTTAGGGAAAAACTTAGTGTTTAGGGGGGAATTGTCAGGGTGAGAGGACATATTTTCATACATTTCTATACTTATATACATATATATATATCTTTTTTATACTTTTATATATTAAACAATAAGTTTTTCCTTTGTTTGCTTATATACTAAAACTGTTGTAAGAAGATTGCTGGAGTTAACCTATTTCCTGGATTCCAGAGACCCAAGAATGAAACCTGAGCAAGAAGAAGGAGGAATCAACAGAAGACTAAAGGACTAACCAGTAATATTAGATGTTAGATATATTTGCTTAACCCCGCCTAACCCTGGTTATTGCACGCCTTTCTTCTAGAGTATATAATGTAATGTAACCGGAAATAAAGTAGAGTTGCTGTGACCGTTGCTGATGCTTGTAGAGGCACGGGCATGTACTGAGATTGAACCAGATACCTTTGTCTGACTCGTTCTTACTTGGGTACCCCATGCCCTTAGTTTAATTTGGAGTGACTGGTGAAGGAGTGTATTGTATTGTCGCAACGACCTCGACATAATTAGTGGTCTGGGAACTTGCTATCAACCTTATGGAGACAGCGAAATAGGTGAGGAGATTGTATCCACCTCCCTCCTCTCAGATATATGCAAATTTGCACTTCACTAAGGAAGTGGAGAAACTCCAGTGCCACATTTAAGCAGCTTCCTCAAGGTCATAATCGCTTTCCAACAAGCTTTTAATATGACAAAGGGATTTGTGCCAGATCAGAACCCCAAACTACAGACGCTGCGTTTCGGGGTACCTGCCCCTCATCAGTGTAGTGTGTGGGATATTCTGATCTGGCTGTGCGAGTGGGCTAAGACAAGGTCTGGGAACTTGCTATCAACCTTATGGAGACAGCGAAGTAGGTGAGGAGATTGTATCCACCTCCCTCCTCTCAGATATATGCAAATATGCACTTCACTAAGGAAGTGGAGAAACTCCAGTGCCGCATTTAAGCAGCTTCCTCAAAGTCATAATCGCTTTCCAACAAGCTTTTAATATGACAAAGGGATTTGTGCCAGATCAGAACCCCAAACTACAGACGCTTTGAGGAAGCTGCTTAAATGTGGCACTGTAGAATTTTTAGATCTACCATTCACCTATCACTAGATACTTATTTGCTAATCCTTCACCTATCTGTGCAATCCCAGAAATACGAATAACTCAATTCACTACCATCACCTACATTCAATAATTTAACACAAAATTTTCATAATCAATTACAGGCACACACTGGCTATTGCAGTTAATCAGTGGCGTGTGCCGGCTCCCATAGGCAATGAATAGCACGCGCTAGTTTTTATAAGTTAATCACCGGCACGCGCCAATCTGCATAATCAGTCACTGGCACACGCTTGTTTCTTTTAATAATAAGCAACATGCACCAGCTCTCTTAACCCATTACAGGCGTGTGCCGGCTTTCATAGTTAATGAATGGCACTTGACAACTTACACAGTCCCATTATAGGCACTACGCCAGCCCTCACAATTTAATCCCTGACAGCTGGTGCTCAGAGTCAGTTACTGGCGCGTGCCGGTAGTTAACAGTATATATCAAGAGCGCTTGTCAGTTCTCACTGCCAGCCAATACATTTTGAATACATTTATCACTGGCACACACCAGGAATCAGAATTAATCATATACACTGTCCATTGTTGATGCACATAAGCTTTTAAAGCTAATCACTGACACACGCTGGAGTTTGGAGATAATTGCTGGCGCGTGCAAGTCCTCATTTTTCTCATTCATAGCACGTGCCGACTATTGTACTCAGTCACTGGCACGTGCCAGCTTTCACAATTTAACACTGACACACGCCAATTCTCACACAGGTTAATTTTTCATTCTTATTTGCTTCCCTCCACTAAAGTTAAACACTGGTGTATTTTATATCAATCACAGACATACAGAAGGTACTGAAATAATTTCAGACATACACATTTTTTTTCCCCCTTATGGCTTTCTTCTTCTTCTCTTTTTAGTTTCAAGGTGTTATGTATCTTCCAACACCTTTCCTTTTTGCTTTGAAATATCTTCTACCTGCTAATAATATCATCACATTACCCAATTGTTCCGATTCCTGGTTTAGCGCAGACCGGTTTTCCTCCATTCACAGAATAACACAGAATGTGGGACCTACAATAATCAGACTGGTTAAATCTGGTTCTATTCCTGTTGATACCCTACTGGAAAAACTCATGCATAAATATAGTTCTTTCATTATATGATACAGGAAGTATTATTATTAAAAGTATAATTATTTGAAATTTTAGTACATATTTTATTAAACAATTCAGTACACACTTACATTTTATGAAATTTTTATTAATTTCCCCAGTTTTGATAGATCGATATTTAATCATTTTTTGTTCATTTTTATTCAGTAATATCCATCTAATCTTTAATATTTAAACATAAATAAATAGATTTTAAATTTAATGCTATTTTTAAAAATATTTTCGGGTAACTGTTCTATATATTATTTTTTGACACATATATCAAGTATATAATTGTTGTCATTGATGACTAATTATTGATCCTTTTTCCTCTTCATTTTTTCTCAATAACGATGATATCTACAAAAACATATAAAAAAATCATAATCATTGAAACTCACACTTTCTTTTATCAATATGAATTTCAGCATTGACAATTTAGCATAAACCACTTGCCTAATACACAATCCACTTATTGAGTTTTTACTATAAGTTCAATCCCTATTTTCCACTTTTGTTCCTTTATCACAATATTTTTATCACACAATATTAATTCTTTTTATCTAGATATTGCTAGCTTTTATATTAAAAATAAAATTTTTTATATTAATTTCCAATTTTTTAATGCAAATTTTTCACCCCTCCCTCCCCCTTTTTCATTGAAATGTGTCCCTTATTATGCCATAAGGATAAACATGTGGACATTTAGCACAACAGATAGAGCACGTACTAGATTCATGATATGGACACTGTTTTTATTTTGCGGGTTCTAGCCCACTCTATGTTTGACATTAATTTTATATTTATTCTGTTTTTGAAAAACAATATTTTTATCTTTTTAATGTGTTTGACACTATATTTTTGTATTTGATATATCTACCTTATGGAGAAATTCATATGCCTAATGATTGTATTTCTATGTGACTAATGGGTATACATTGTGACGTAATGTATGGATCCTCCCTGTTTGGTGAGGTCACTGCAATCATGTCCGCATCATCTTTTGGCGCCTTTTCATTGCTAAATATGATTGTGCTCAGTATAATCTTGATGTTCCCTGAGGAAGGAGCTCGGTATGTGGCTCTGAAACGCGTCGGATAATAAACCAAGTCATCACCTTATTCCAGACATTCCGTTGTTTCTGGTGTCTTCTCTATCCATTTGGCAGCATCGGGGGTCTTGAGGTACTTTGTCCAGAACTTTCATTGCCCAGTTCCTGCCTCTGTGGTACTATCATGCCCACCCAGCATGTCCTGCCAGCCACTGGTGGTACTATCATGCTAGTGCTACCACGAATGGCTGGCTGGCATGACATGCCAGGTGAGCATGATAGTACTACAGAGGCTGGCAGGACATAGTTGGCATCATTCATGCCTAGTATGTCCTGCCAGCCTCTGTGGTACTATCATGCCCAGCATGTCCGGCCAGCCACTAGGTGGTAGTACCACAGAGTCTGGCAGGACATACTGGGCAATTGGCATAATAGTACCACAAAGGCTGGAGGACATACTGGGCAATGGGCATGATAGTATCACCATTAGACTGACTAGGCGGTCTCCAGGGCTCCGTCTCCCCTCCTCGCTGCTGTTAGGCTGGGGTAACATTGCATTTATGCTATGCGTTACAATGGATCCATTGCAAATAAGCACAAACGCAAAGTACCGTAGACTTGCATTGCAAAAATGCATACTAACGCTTGCAAAAATAGGCATGCGTTTGAAAGCAGAGGCTAACTGGCGAAGCAAAACCTGGGTGGCAAAATTTTTCCGGCAGCCCTTGGGTGAGGACCGGGGGGGAGAGGGGTGCTGTCGGAAATTTTCGGCGGCCCGTCTCAGTCCCTCCAGCCAGGCCCGTATTTGGAGTTCCTGCCACCCTAGGCACTGTCAGCGGTGCACCCCCCCCCATCGCGCCACGCCCCCCTGCTGACAGAGGAGTAGCTGAGCCTAGAGGTTCCCATTATGGTTGGAGTAGTGGATGGTTGCTAGACGACCGCCAGCAGGGAGGTGTCAGTCATGTTTTGGGTCGTAATCATGTGGAGAGAGCTAGTTTGCCCCCATAGGGTCCATGAAGGCATGAAAAGGACGACGGCAAAGTATATATACTTTTAGACTGACCACTTTTTTTCTTCGTACAAAATCATCCCCATGCATGACAATGCACCATCTCTTGGTACAGAGCATAGCCCTGAGTAATTGGCTGCTATGGACATAAAAGTAGAGAAAACCATGGTGTCTCCCCTGATCTCAGCCCTATTCAGAAACTTGGAAGTACCATTAAGCAAAAAAAATCTAAGATGCTGTAAGACATTAACCGTCAAACCAGCAGCTCTGGGTGTCAATTATGACATCCTGCAAACAAATGCAATCAGAAAACATCCAAAACCTGACAAGTGCAATAAATGCAATATTTGTGAAGGTGATATCAAAGAAAGGCGATATACAATATGAGACATACTGGTAAGATGTTTTCATTGTGAGCCCCAATGGGGACAGTGTTGATGATGTATGTAAAGTGCTGTGGAGTTCATAGTGTAATGTAAATGTAAAAAAATATTTCTTCATATGTCGTCACAATACCGGGATCTGAGGATCTTCTATTTGGAGGTCAGGGGATCTCCGATGCCATGTCGCTGCCTGTCTCGCTGTCTTCCTCTTTTGACACTGCAGTGCGGTGGACAAGAGAGCATTAACTGGTTAATAACGAGAAGTATGGAGTGTACTAACTGAGCCATACACCCTCCCCATACCATGAAGTATGGTGTGTGTACTAACTGGGCCATAAACCTCATCATACCATGTCCTGCAGACATTGTAGGATTACTATATGGATTTTATTATTAGGGCACGGACACACTGGGGTGAAACTCGGATAACTGCAATGTGTGATTTTATCGCAGTGCAGTCAGTTAATCAACGTCTGAAACACATTGGCGAGTGTCGGACACTTTTTTCTCATCCAGATTCTGGATGGGAAAAAAGTCACAACATGCTGCAGCAGTGACTCATGTGCGAGACTCGCCAATGCAAGTCTATGAGTCCGACAAAATCATGGACCGCACACGGACCATCCGAGAGGCATCTGTTTTTTTCACTGATACATGATCATTCTTCAGCTGAGAACACTGTAAAATGTTCCTGTAAATGATTCTACAGTAATAGCTGCTGAGAAACAAAACAGATTGCACATGGATGTGATCTAAGAAAACTGTCGGACACTCGCACAGCATTTGGATGTCCCAGTGGCCAGCTACACAGACAGCCCGCCACAGCCACACACAGAGCCACAGCCACACAAAAACAGTCAGCCACATAGACAGCCAGCCACATAGACAGTTACACAGACAGAGAGAGCCACACAGAGAGACACAGCCACATAGACAGCCAGCCACATAGACAGTTACACAGACAGAGAGAGCCACACAGAGAGACACAGCCACATAGACAGACACACACATAGCCACAGCCAGCAACATAGACAGCCATAGCCAGCAACATAGACAGCCATAGCCAGCCACACACAAGCACACACAGACACAGCCAGCCAAACACAGAGACAGCCAGCTACACACACACAATCAGCCACACATACAGCCACACACATAGCTAGCCACACACAGCCAAAGCCAGCCAGCCACACATACAGCCACACACATACAGCCAGCCACATAGACAGCCACACACACAGCCAAAGCCAGCCACATACAGGCGCAGCTACCCACACACACAGACACAGCCAGCCACACACACACAGCCATAGCCAGCCACACACAGACATACAGCCAACCACACATCCAGCCACACACACACAGTCAGCCACACACAGCCAAACAGCCCCAGCCACACACAGCCAGCCACGCAGCCTCAGCCACAGCCATGCAGCCACAGCCACGCAGCCCCAGCCACATACAGACATAGTTAGGCACACACAGCCAGCCACAGCCACATAGCCCCAGCTACATAAAGACACAGACACACAGACAGCCACATGCAGCCACGCAGCCCTAGCCACACAGTCAGCCACACAGACACATTTTGCCACACACAGCCAGCCACGCAGCCTCAGCCACACAGACACAGTCAGCCACATAGTCAGCCACAGCCACGCAGCCCCAGCCACACACAACCAGCCACACAAAGCCCCAGCCACAAAGCCCCAGCCACAAAACCCCAGCCACATACAGACAAATAGTCAGCCAGACAGACACAGCCCCACACACAATCAATCCTATACACACACCTAATCCCATACACAATCATATACACATTCAGACATACACATATTAAAGTGCTGTGTAAATCATGTGAAAAGGATGACAGAAAAGACAGTGTAATCAGCTAATCCAATCTGCATACAGTGCACTGCTGCTGAAATAGATATGGCACAGAGAAATCAGCTTGTCCAATATGCTAAAATTGCACCACTACCACTATTAAGACAGATACAGCTACACCCAGATGAAGATGATAGTTACAGCCCAATTATATTGACAATGCAAATCTCCTGTAATAAATACCTTCCCATGTATGGGGGGTTTGATGCTCGGGGACACTGGCTGCACATCTCCCACCTTTCTTGTTGCCAATGTGAACAGTAGATTGCGGTTTCCTCCTTGGCGGGAAGCACGATGTGGACGGAGCCTCGTCAGTATTGGCTATGGCCAGCAGCCACACACAGCCCTCACTGCTGAGATGCCGGCACTGCACAGGTAGCCGCCGGCCGCATCCCAGTACGGGAGGCTGAGGGGCCGCCAGCAGTTTGCTGTGTGCAGCCATAGTGGATTCTGACAGCAATCATGCTGCCCCAGCCCGTATAGCTGTCCAGCCCACCCCTGGGTACGAGCGAGGACTACTTTGACCCAGGAGGCAGTGTTCCAGCCCTTGCAGTTGAGGAGCGGGGGGGGAGTGCTGATGGATGAGGTGAGGTGAGGTGAGGAGCGGCGGGCGAGAGAGGGGGGCTGTGGCTGCTATCACGCAGCCCGCACTCACCATACTTCCTGCCGGGCATGTCCACTGTCGGCTGCTGTGATGCAAGCAGCTGCGGCCACAAAGCAGAGCCGCCGGGCCGTTTCAGTATGGGGGCGGCCCTAGATGAGGGCAATTCCACCAGCCAGGGGGGCACTTGCCCCCCTGCCACCTGGGCCAGTCCGCCCCTGTTTGAAAGTATGCACAGGAAACACGGTCGGTGAGCGCTTCTGTCACTTACAGGTGTGTTCTACTGTTATTCTGTGCCTGCTCATCTCTGTCAGCAGACATATTTGTCTGATGGCAAAGATGTAGCAGAGCTGAAGACAGAAGATCCGTGAATTACGTCGGAGCGAGGATTTTTTTTTATTAAAGATGGAGTCCCTAAATGTGTTTTGTTTTATTTTTATTAAAAAAAAATTTCCTCTGTGTTGTGTTTTTTTCTGTTTACTAGAAATTCATGGTGGCAATGTCTAATTTGGCATGACACCATGAATTTCAAGCTTAGCACCAACTGATAATACAAAGCTAGTACTAACCCCATTATTACTCAGCATGCCACCCCCCAGCAAGGCCGCTGGAAAAGCCAGATAAAGCATCTACAATGAATGTGCCAATTCCAGGGGTGGCTGCGGGTTACCGTTTTCAGCATGGGGGGCCCATGCTTGGGCCTTACCATGCTGAAAATCCCAGCTCCCAGCTGCCTGGTTTTACCTGGCTGGCGATCAAAATATGTCGGGAACCCACACATTTTTTTTTTTAAATAATGTTAAAAAAATTGTCTTTGCTTGACTTTTGATCACCAGTCAAGGTAAAGCCAGGCCATTGTGGCAGCCCATAGTTTCTGCTTTATCTGCGCTGAGAAACAAAAAATCTGCGGAACGCTATGTAATTTTTTTATTTATTTATTTATTTTCACCCTTCTATATGCGTGACAGACTCAACAGACAATCACAGACGCTGACACAGAGAATGGGCGTCTGTGATTGGCTGCCTGAGTAACCTGAAAGCAGTTCATACATGGTATCATACTAGAATGTATGGGCTAATTGTAGATTGCTCAAACAGCCAATCACAGACACCCATCCTCTTTGATAGCATCTGTGATTGGCTGTTGGCTCTGTCACATATACAAGTGTGAAAAGAAAAAATTTTTAAAATCATGACGCAGTACTCCGCAGAATTTTTAATTCTCATCGCAGATAAAGCGGACAGCTACGGCCTGCCACCCCCAGCTGCCTGGCTTTACCTTGGCTGGCGATCAAAAGACAGAGAAGCCTAATATTTGTTTTAAACTTATTTAAAATTAAAGAAAAAAATGTGTGGGCTCCTGCCATATGTTGATCGCCAGCCAGATAAAACAAGGCAGCTCGGGGCTGGGATTCTCAGCATGGTAAGGCTCAAGCGTTCTTGGCCCCTCACGCTGAAAATCGAAGCCCCCAGCCACCCCTGAAAATGGTGCTATGATGAATGCACCATTTTCAGGGGTGGCTGGGGGCTTCGATTTACTCAGCTCTTCCAGCGGCCCTGGTAGTGAGTGGCACCCTGAGTAATAATAGGGTTAGTACAAGGCCAGCTTTGTATTATCAGCAGCTACTAAGCTCAAAATGCATGGTGTCACGCCAAGTTAGACATGGCCACCATAAATTTCTAGTAAACAGAAAAAAATAGAAACATTTTTTGTATTAAAAATAAAACACAAAACACACTTAGGGACTCCATCTTTAATAAAAAAAATATCCTCGTTCCGACGTAATCCATGGGTCTTCTGTCTTCAGCTCTGCTACATTTTTGCCATCAGACAAATATGTCTGCTGACAAGTATGAGCAAGATTGCAAAGTATTCACTGATCTCAGGGAGACCAGTCCAAGAAAACACTGCGGGCAGCTGGCTAAAGCGCTCAAACACAGTGAATTCCTTTAGCCAGAATCCTACTCCACACTGATGAGGGGCAACACCCCGAAACAGCTGTATGTGGATGGATACCTGGCCTTGGTATTCCGTTGTCATATCTGTAAACTTGTAAAAGAGTTGGATATTGACTTAAAGGGCCACTTCATATGGTGGTTATGGTGTTCTCCGCAAGAGCCACCCCTTGGCTGAGTCCTTCCTGGAGGGATATATGGCTAGTTCTGTGTTTGACACTCCTAACCGAGGCTCCACAGACTCTATTTGCATATTCATATGACAAGTATGAGCAGGCACAGAATGACACTGGAGCACTGTTACTGTGCAGTGTGGCACTATGTCACTTTTTTTTAATTTGATGTAGTGTAGAGATCTTGGGAAAAGTGTGGATTGTGCTCTGGATGTGATCAGTTATAAATAACTAAGCTATTTTCTGCAGAGATAAATCCTACATAGAAGATGTGGTATCGGTCTGCGACAGATAAAGAACTTCACCTAGAGCCATCACTGGTGAGTATGTGTATTACATATACACACACACTGACACTATATACAGAGCTTCTGTGTATAATGTCACTGGTGATGACTGTAAAACCTGTACACTATATAAAGAACTCCTGTGTATAATGTCACCCGTGATTACTGTATTACCTTTACACTGACACTATATACAGAGCTCCTGTGCATAATGTCACTGGTGATAACTGTATAACTTGTACACTGACCCAATATACAGAGCTTTTTTACATTTTTCTTATTTTAGCATTATTTGTCACATAATGATGTGCTTTGGTCATGACTTGACGGTATTTGTCCCTTGTATGTGGTATTATTCGGTCACTATATGGTGGTAATATGTGGTCTCAAGGTGTGGCAGTATTTATATCTTGTATGTGGTAGTATTTGGTCACTATGTGGTGGTATTATGTGTTTTGGTCATGGTGTGGCAATATTTGTGTCTGGTATGTGGCATTATTTTGGCACTATGTGGTGGTAATATGTGGTCTGGTCATGGTGTGGTGGTATTTCTGCCTTCTATCTGGTATTATTGGTCTTGGTAGAGTGGATTCTTGTTGGTCATTTGTTTTATCTGATATCAATAAGGGGAAACTTCTTTATTTCCAATAGCTATTAAATACTTGTATGTTTAACCCCTCCCTGTCCTGTGACACAGCAGCAGAGATGCAGAGGTTCGCCAGAGAAAGAAAGTTGAGTATATGGTGAGATTTCCACCTCAGTATTTATAAGAGAAAACCAGGAGAGGGAGAGCAATGCAGAAAAAATGATCTCTCATTGCTCCACTCCTAGGTTTGTCTTACAAATACTGAGGTAAAAAAACTCACCAAATACTCAAAGTGCCACATTCTTCTGACAGTGCGGATCCACTGGACAGATTCCACCAATAAATAAGTGATCACCTTTCCTAACCTGTACATTGCTGATAACTTGTTTTCACCAAAAAAATCCCTTTAATGCAAACTACAGTAATTGTACATCGCAGTAATGGTGAACGCACAGTGATGTGCAGGAGCCGCCTGTGTTTTACAGTCCACGCTCCACTATGATGGGTATAACAGCTAAGGCCTCTTTCACACATCCGTGTCACCACGGACGTGTGATACAAGGCTGTTTGTGGGTGGGGCGTGCACACGTGTCACGGACGTGTGACATGTGTGCTGTCCATGTGCTATCTGTGGATAGCACACGGACAGGCTGTCATCGCATACTCACCTCCCTCTCGCGCCACTGCTCCTCTCACGTCTGGTCCGCTGTCAGGCTCAGTGAAGTGAATATTCATGACTAGATGGTGGCCCGATTCTAACGCATTGGGTATTCTAGAATATGTATGTAGTTGACATACTGTGACTGACAGAACTTGTTAAGTGAACGTGAGTGAACTACATATATATATAGCAGCGCTATGGTATATGGTGGTACATTACAGCACAGCGACCAGGAGGCCACATAGGGAACTGCAGCCAGGTAAGACAGGAAGATAGCTGCACCACAAATACCCTCACAGACATCCCACACACCACTAGGGGGCAGCACCCAACCCGGAGCTCGGGACTCTAGGCAGGCAAGGGGTGGTGGGTTTAGAGAACAGTGGGTGGGACAGCAAGCAGGTCAGGTGATAGATGGTAGAAATAGAAAAGGGGAGGAGGAAGGAGTCAGTAGGCCGACCAGAAAAGACCAGACTAGGCCGAGGTAGGCTGAACAGACAAGAAGCACACGTCCTGGAGGAGTGGTGTGAAAGGAGCGCAGAATCCGAAGAGCCAGTGTGTAGCCACGGAGAGAAAGCCCATCCAGAGCCAGCAACCCAGGAAGGACCAGCAGCACTGGGTCCTAGGAACACAGCCTTCCTATAGAACCTGAATCACACGGTAGAAGGGAGCCTGATAGAGCCTAGCACAGCAGGACTATTGGAGGCTAGGCTAACAGCAGAGTGTCGGCTCTGAAGGGGACCGACGATTTACCCGGTTTCCCCAGATTAACCGACGGGGAGCTCTAACTCCATGCTAGAGTTCCTACCCCAAAGAACAGGCAGCTCAGTGGCAACCACGAGAGCCCACAGGGGTCCGAGCCACCGCCATACCGTCCGGAGACACACACACAAAGTGAGAGAGAGAGAGTAAAAGCCTGGAAAGGACAGAGAGGGAGTACAACCTGGCTGCAGGGAGTAAAGGAACCCGGACCGGAAAGTTGTAACCCGTGTAAAGACTGTACTTGAACTGTTGTACCAAGAGAACTGCCAAGTAAACACGGTGAACTCTGCTTCTGACTCACTTGCATAATTCTCTATTTCCTGTGCATGATTCCCTCCAACAGGACTGCAGAGAGATCCCACCTGGAGAGCCACATCCTGTCAGCTCCACACATACAGGCTGGAAGGAAGAAGTCTGCAGCAGTAGGACAGTAAGTGAACTGCACTCACCACAAGCCTACACCATACACCTAAATTATCACTGCCCCGGGGAACCCAGTTCTACCTGCAGTGAACTATTCCATCTATAACATCTTTAACATCATCCCCGGAGGTTCTGCAGCAGTGGTGGTCCCATTATTGACCACAAGCCGTCGGTGGCGTCACGACAAACATTAATCCCCTGTAAATATTCCCCTTTTACTTACCAGGGCCCGGGACACGGTTCGGACCAGGACCTCCGTAACATCCCCACTAGCAAACCCGGTCTGGTACCGAGTACCCCGTCCCAGTGGGCTCGACATATAGCAGCGCTATGGTATATGGCGGTACATTACAGTACATGTATAGCAGCGCTACGGTATATGGTGGGACATTACATTACATGTATAGCAGCGCTATATGACGGTACATTACAGCACACGAATAGCAGCTCTATTGGATATGGCGATACATTACAGCACATGTATAGCTACACTATGGTATATGGCGGTATATTACAGTACATGTAAAGTAACACTATAGTATATGGCGGTACAGTACAGCACATGTATAGCAGCACTATAGTATATGGCAGTATATTACAGTATATGTACAGGTGCACTATAGTATATGGTGGTATTTTATAGCACATGTATAGCAGCACTATAGTATATGGAGGAACATTATAGTACATGTATAGCAGCGATATGGTATATGGTGGTACATTACATTACATGTATAGCAGCGCTATAGTATATGGCGGTACATTACAGCACATGTATAGCAGCACTATGGTATTTAACGGTACATTACAGTACATGTAAAGTAACACCATAGTATATGGCGGTACAGTATAGCACATATATAGTAGCACTATAGTATATGGCAGTATATTACAGTATATGTACAGGTGCACTATAGTATATGGTGGTATTTTATAGCACATGTATAGCAGCACTATAGTATATGGCGGTACATTACAGCACATGTATAGCAGCACTATGGTATATGATGATACTCCGCTCCCCACAACCCCCCGCTCCTCTACAGTAAAATTTTAAAAAATCCTCAGTGAGGATACTCACCTGTCCACTGGCTCGCTCCACCTCCGTCTTCTAGGTCCTACAGGCCTTTAGGACCCTTCGTTGCCTGGGAAACCGATCAGCTGATCGGTCACATGACCGCTAACTGCTGGGGGGCAGGATGGAGCAGGGGGGCAGGATGGTGACGGGGGTGGAGGGGGGATAAGGATGGAGTGAGCGGGGCAGGATGGAGCAGGGGGGGCAGGATGGAGCCGGGGGAGGGCAGGTTGGAGCCGGGGGGCAGGATGGAGCCGGGGGGGGCAGGATGGGGGCGGAGGGGAGGCAGGATGGAGGCGGGAGAGCAAGAACAGTGGGGGCAGGATGGAGGCGGGGGCAGGATGGAGGGAGCAGGGCAGAATGGAGGGAGCGGGGCAGAATGGAGCGAGCGGGGCAGAATGGAGCGAGCGGGGCAGGATGGAGCGAGCGGGGCAGGATGGAGCCGGAGGAGCAGGATGGAGCCGGAGGAGCAAAATGGAGCCGGAGGAGCAGGATGGTGGCGGGGGGCAGGATGGTGGCAGGGGTGGGGCAGGATGGTGGCAAGCAGGGCAGGATGGTGGCGGGGGGGCAGGATGTAGCGAGTGAGGCAGGATGGAGAGAGCGAGGCAGGATGGAACAGGAGGAGCAGGATGGAGCCGGAGGAGCAGGATGGTGGCAGGGTGGAGCAGGATGGGGGGGCAGGATGGAGCCAGCGGGGGTAGGATGGTGGGGAGCAGGGCAGCATGGTGGCGGCGGGGCAGGATGGAGCGAGTGGGGCAGGATGGTGGCGAGCGGGGCAGGATGGAGCAAGCGGGGCAGGATGGAGCCGGTGGGGCAGGATGGAGGCGAGCAGGGCAGGATGGAGTGAGCGGGGCAGGATGGAGCCAGCGGGGCAGATTCGAGCGAGCGGGGCAAGATGGAGCCAGGGGGGCAGGATGGAGCGAGCTGGGGAGGATGGAGCGAGCGGGGCAGGATGGTGGTGGGGGGGCAGGATGGAGCAGGAGGAGCAGGATGGAGCCAGGGGGGCAGGATGGAGCAAGTGGGGCAGGATGGAGCCGGCAGGCCAGGATGGAGCCAGCGGGGCAGGATGGAGCTGGCGGGGCAGGTTGGAGCGATCAGGGCAGGATGGAGCAAGCGGGGCAGGATGGAGCGAGCGTGGGAGGATGGAGCGAGGGGGACAAGATGGAGCGAGCGGGGCAGGATGGTAGCGGGGGGCAGGATGGAGTGAGCGGGGCAGGATGAAGCGAGCAGGGCAGGATGGTGTTGGGGGGGCAGGATGGAGCGAGCAGGGCAGGATGGAGCCGGAGGAGCAGGATGGAGCAGGAGGAGCAGGATTGTGGCGGGGGGGGGCCAGGATTTGGGTGGAGGGGCAGGATGGAGTGAGCGGGGCAGGATGGAGCCGGTGGGGCAGGATGGAGCGAGCGGGGCAGGATGGAGCGAGTGGGGCAGGTTGGAGCGAGTGGGGCACGATGGAGCAAGTGGGGCACGATGGAGCCGTGGGGGGGCAGGATGGAGCCAGGGGTCAGGATGCAGCCGGGGGGGAGGCAGGATGGAGCCGGGGGGGCAGGATGGAGCCGGGGGGGCAGGATGGAGCAAGCAAGGCCGGATGGAGCCAGGGGGGGGCAGGATGGAACGAGCGAGGCAGGATGGAGCCGGGGGGGCAGGATGGAGGCCGGGGGGGGCAGGATGGAGGTGGGGGTGGCAGGATGGAGCCGAGGGGGGAAGGGGGCAGGATGGATGCGGGGGGGGGGGGCACAATGGACGAGGGGGGGGGCACGATGGAGGTGAGGGGCAGGATCCCCCTCGCCCTCCTCTGTTCTCACCCGTCTTCAGTAGTTGTCATGTGACAGGGCGGGCTGTGTGATGTCACATCAGCCCACCCTGTCACATGACCGCAGTGTGAGAGAGAAGACGGGTGAGAACAGCGGGAGGCGAGGGGAGGCAGTATGGATGCGAGTGGGGTGGGAGGCAGGGGGCAGTATCCCTCTCGCCTCCCGCTGTTCTCACCCGTCTGTACATAGTTGTGTACAGACAAGTGAGAACAGCGGGAGGTGAGGGGGGAGGCAAGGTGGGGGCGTGGGGGGAGAGGCGAGGTGGGGGTGGCGGGTTATGAGTGGTTGTGGGAGTGTGTGTGAGTGGAGGGGGGGAGGTGCGATAGTGTGGTGGCAGGGGGGGTACGTGTGTGTGGACGTGGCGTGTGGTGGGGGAGTGATTGATGCGCTCCGGTAAGGTGGGGGGGTGTGGCAGGCAGGGGTGGGAGACGGGAGTGTGTGTGGTGCAGGAGAGGGTACCGATGGCGGGTGTGGGGTTTGTTTAGCCCCACTCCCGCTAACGGTCGACCATGTTAGGTCACCCTGAGTGGGTGTACAGCCAGCTTCAGCAGGATGTGACGTATCATACGATGACATCCTGACGGAAGCTGGCTTAGGGTTTTATTATAATAGATCCTAATGAGCGGCACCAGAAGTGAGAGGAACTGTCAGCGCTGGAGCGAGGTGAGTATGAATTTTTTTTTTATATATTTTTCACTGTTGTCCGTGGTCCGTGCACTCGGATGTCACACGGATGACATCTGTGGGCACGGACGTTTCAGAGCAAAAGCGGTCCATGCCTCCGCAAAAAAAAACAGACATGTCACCGTGTGGAGCACACGGACAGGCATGTGCTCCACACAAAGACATGGACCATGTGGAAATACGGACATGTGAATGGGGCCATAGGGGAACATGTGTCCCCGTATGTCCGTGCCTCCGGCATGTGTTGGCACAGACTGCATTTGTGCCAGAGGCATGGATGTGTGAATGAGGCCTAACAGGTATTTGCAAATCGCTGAAAGGTGCGCGGGCCTGGTTGGGTGGGCTCCTGGAGTCAATTTCCCTGGTGGGCCCCAGACACCCTGTCCGGCGCTGATGTTGGCAGTCACTCCCCTTCAACAAAGCAGCCTAGAAGATTAAGAGCTGTCTATTGACATGAAGCAGCAGAATCACTGGCTGGAGAGATTTGTGACTGACCTATGCAAGTGGTAGGTAGAATCATATTCCTATTAGTTTTTTGGATCATATTAAAAAATTAAACAACTTCTATTTAGATTTGATAGTTGCATCTATTAGATAATTGCCGTAGCGACTTCCGTCGCTACTTCCGTGGCTTTGTTCGCGTGGCTTGGCTGTTTCTCCAGGACTTTCTCCGTGGCCGCATAGCGGCCACGGCGACCTGCGAGGCATTGCCCGCGAAGCGGGCATTGCGAGCCGTTGCAGCCCCGCGAACAAAACCACCAATATCCCCCCTGACCATGCCCCAATATCCCCCCTGACGCCCCCTCACCATGGGGCTGTAGTGTACCCCGCTATGGTATACTACAGCCCCATGCCCAGCCGCCTCTCTGCCCTGTTCCTCTCGCGCCGCCGGCATGGGGCTGTACTGTACACCGCTATGGTATAATACAGCCCCATGCCCAGCCGCCTGTCCCCCTGCCGTCACCCCCTGTCACCCCCTAAACCCCTACCGCTGTCACCCCCTAAGCCCCCGCCGCTACCCCCTAAACCCCGCTACCCCCTAAACCCCTCCGCTGTCACCCCCTAACCCCCCGCCGCTGTCGCCCCCTCCGCTATCACCCCCTAAGCCCCCGCCGCTCTCACCCCCTAAGCCCCCGCCGTCACCCCCTAAGCCTACGCCGCTACCCCCTAAACCCCCGCTACCCCCTAAACCCCCGCCGCTGTCACCCCCTAACCCCCGCCGCTACCCCCTAAAACCCCGCCGCTGTCGCCCCCTCCGCTATCACCCCCTAAGCCCCCGCTACCCCCTAAACCCCCGCCGCTGTCACCCACTAACCCCCCGATGCTACCCCCTAAACCCCCGCCGCTGTCACCCCCGCTGCTCTCACCCCCTAAGCCCCCGCGCTCTCACCCCCTATGCCTCCGCCGCTGTCACCCCCTAAGCCCCCGCCGCTACCCCGTAAACCCCGCTACCCCCTAAACCCCCGCCGCTGTCGCCCCCGCCGCTATAACCCCCTAAGCCCCCGCCGTCACCCCCTAAGCCTCCGCCGCTACCCCCTAAACCCCCCCTACCCCCTAAACCCCCGCCGCTGTCACCCCCTAACCCCCCGCTGCTACCCCCTAAACCCCCGCCGCTGTCGCCCCCTCCGCTATCACCCCCCTAAGCCCCCGCTACCCCCTAAACCCCCGCCGCTGTCACCCACTAACCCCCCGACGCTATCCCCTAAACCCCCACCGCTGTCGCCCCCGCCGCTATCACCCCCTAAGCCCCCGCCGCTCTCACCCCCTAAGACCCCGCCGTCACCCCCTAAGCCCCCGCCGCTACCCCCTAAACCCCCGCTACCCCCTAAACCCCCGCCGCTGTCACCCCCTAACCCCCCGCCGCTACCCCCTAAACCCCCGCCGCTGTTGCCCCCTCCGCTATCACCCCCTAAGCCCCCGCTACCCCCTAAACCCCCGCCGCTGTCACCCACTAACCCCCCGCCGCTACCCCCTAAACCCCCGCCGCTGTCGCCCCCCTCCGCTATCACCCCCTAAGCCCCCGCTACCCCCTAAACCCCCGCCGCTGTCACCCACTAACCCCCCGCCGCTACCCCCTAAACCCCCGCCGCTGTCGCCCCCGCCGCTCTCACCCCCTAAGCCCCCGCCGCTCTCACCCCCTAAGCCACCGCCGTCACCCCCTAAGCCCCCGCCGCTACCCCCTAAACCCCTGCCGCTGTCACCCCCTAAGCCCCCGCCGCTACCCCCTAAACCCCGCCGTCACCCCCTAAGCCCCCGCCGCTACCCCCTAAACCCCCGCCGCTACCCCCTAAACCCCCGCCGCTGTCGCCCCCTCCGCTGTCACCCCCTAAACCCCCGCCGCTGTCACCCCCTAAGCCCCCGTCGTCGTCGATCACTTACATGTCTTCTTCTTCATCTGATCCTCCGTCCGCTCCAGGAGTCCTTCGTCCGTCCCCGGGGGTCTTCAGTCTTCTTTTCGCTATCTCCGCCTCCGACGTCCTCTTCACTTCCCATAGAGATACAATCGATCGAAAAATCGTCCATTCTATGTCTATGGGAAGTGACTTTGTGTCGCCGTCAGCACAGAGCGACCAGTCAGAATAGCGCCTCACTTTCCATAGAGATACATTAGCGGTGTATCGCCAAATTTCAGGCCGGGCCCCTGGTTCTATTTTCGGCCACGGGGCTCGGCTCTGATCCGTCGTTCCACGGCTCCGGAGGCTCGCCTCGCGGCCATTGCTCGCGCCTTAGCAATGGCTCGCAATCATTGCGAGTCGTTGCCGATGCGCCAGGAATCGCGGCGAAGCGCTCATTGCGAGTCTCCGCCCCCGTGGAACGACCGACCACAGCCGAGCCCCGTGGGCGAAAATAGAACCAGGGGCCCGGCCTGAAATTTGGCGAGACACCGCTAATGTATCTCTATGGAAAGTGAGGCGCTATTCTGATTGGTCGCTGTGTGCTGCCGCCGACCAATCAGAAAAGCGCCTCACTTCCCATACACATAGAATGGACGATTTTTCGTCCATTCTATCTCTATGGGAAGTGAGGCGGTATTCTGATTGGTCGGCGGCAGCACACAGTGACCAATCAGAATACCGCCTCACTTCCCATAGAGATACAATGGACGATTTTTCGTCCATTCTATCTCTATGGGAAGTGAGGCGCTATTCTGATTGGTCGCTGTTTGCTGCCGCCGACCAATCACAATTCCGCCTCACTTCACATACACATATATACACATATAATGGGAGATTTAGACTTTCAAATTTACCGCTAAAAGTGAGGCGCGATTCTGATTGGTCGGCGGCAGCACACAGCGACCAATCAGAATAGCGCCTCACTTTCCATAGAGATACATTAGCGGTGTATCGCCCAATTTCTGCCCGGGCCCCTGGTTCGATTTTCGGCCACTGGGCTCGGCTCTTGCCGGTCCAGGAAAATCGAAAGGGACCGACGTGCCGGATTTACCGCGTCTGCAACTACTCACCTATCTATCTCTCTATATGTATCTATCTATCTCTATTTATTTACTTATCTATCTCTAAATCTATTTCTCTATGTTTCTATTTTTCTATCTATATTTTAATCTATCTATCATATCTATCCATTTATGTATCGGTCCAACGACCGAACATAGCCCAGCCCCGTGGCCGAAAATATAACCAGGGTCCCGGCCTGAAATATGCCGAAACACCGCTAATGTATCTCTATGGAAAGTGAGGCGCTTTTCTGATTGGTCGCTGTGTGCTGCCGCCGACCAATCAGAAGAGCGCCTCAGTTTAAGCGGTAATTTTGAAAATCAACGTCGTCCGTTATATGTCTATGGCAAGTGAGGCGCTATTCTGATTGGTCCGCGTTAGCACACAGCGACCAATCAGAAAAGCACCTCACTTCGCATAGAGATAGAATGGATGCTTTTTTGCCCATTCTATCTCTATGGGAAGTGAGGCGCTTTTCTGATTGGTCGCTGTGTCCTGCCGTCGACCAATCAGAAAAGCGCCTCAGTTTAAGCGGTACATTTGAAAATTTACGTCGTCCGTTATATGTCTATGGCAAGTGAGGCGCTATTCTGATGTGTGCTAATGCCGACCAATCAGAAAAGCGGTAAATTTGAAAATCTAAGTCGTCTATTCTATGTCTATGGCAAGTGAGGCGCTTTTCTGATTGGTCGGCGGCAGCACACAGCGACCAATCAGAATAGCGCCTCACTTTCCATAGAGATACATTAACGGTGTCTCGCCAAATTTCAGGCCGGGCCCCTGGTTCTATTTTCGGCCATGGGGCTCGGCTGTGGTCGGTCGTACCACGGGGGCGGAGACTCGCAATGAGCGCTGCGCCGCGATTCCTGGCGCATCGGCAACGACTCCAATGATTGCGTGCCATTGCTAAGGCGCGAGCAATGGCCGCGAGGCGAGACGCCGGAGCCATGGAACGACGGATCAGAACCGAGCCCCGTGGCCGAAAATAGAACCAGGGGCCCGGCCATAAAATCGCCAACATAGCGCTATGTATCTGTATGGGGAGTGAGGCGCTCTTCTGATTGGTCGCTCTGTGCTGACGGCGACCAATCAGAAGAGCGCCTCATTCCTCCATGTATCCCTATGGAAAGGCGCCCTCCAATCGCAATCACGGCGCTATTTTTGAACATACACAGCGACCAATCACATTCATGGCGCAATCTTTCTGAGGTTGCCGCCTACCAATGAGATAAGCCCGCTTATTTTTAGCGCCAAATTTGAATCTTCCGCCTCTTTGTATCCTGTTTGAGGGAGAACGAGAACCTAACGCTCGAACATCTGTTGGACTTTATTTCTGCCGAGATATCCATCCTTCGTGAGGGTCTTTGAGGGAGAACGAGAAGCTACCGCTGGACCATCTGTTAGACTATATTTCAGCCAAGATACCCATCCTTCGTGAGGCCCGTCGGGAAGCAAGCGCCGGATCGGCTTCTGCGATTTATCAGCTAAGATATCCTTTTTGAAAGATACCTTTTCACATCAGAGGCTATATTCCTGATGCTAACTTTTATTTTCACCTCTTTTGCAATCTTTTTTTTTCACCACTTTTACTATGTTGCGCCATGCAGCGCCAATCGGCGCTGCATGGAGCCTGCGCCACTGTTCGGACACTTAGCCGCTGCAAGCGCCGACTTCTGCGCTACAAGCGCAAACTTCGGCGCTTCTAGTGGCCTCAGCGGTGCATCAGCCCACTGTGGCCGAACACTCATGCAGGCGCCGCCCATACAAGTTTCTGCTCTTTCCGCTGACCGCCGACCAATCGAATTCTCAGCGTCTCTTCCCATAGAGATGCATTGAGAAATGAGGCGCGATTGTGATTGGTCGCTCTATATTTTCAAAAATGGCGCCGCGATTGTGATTGGTCACGGTAGATGGCGCTCTGATTCCGATTGGTCAGTGGTCAGCGGGGAAAGCCGTGCTTTCCCTGCCGAGGCCCTGGTTCCATTTTCGGCCATAGTGCTTCGCGCCATCGGCCTTCGATTTTTTGCGCATTTCATTAATTTTATCTTATTTTCATTAGTTAATGTTATTCTGATTTAAATTTTATATATATATTTTTTTTTTTTCAAAATATAGTAAGGTCTTATTTTGAATTGAAGTTTTATTTTTGGATTTTTTTTTTTTTAATTTTTTTTTTTCCATGTTATAAATATTTTATTTTTATACATTTTTATTTTAATTTTTTTTTATGTGCATTTATTTATTATTATGTTATTTTATTTTTTATTTACTGATTTTTTGCCATTCCGAAAGATGGAGGAATGAGGCGCCAATGTGATTGGTCGCGGTGTATTTTCAAACATGGCGCCTTGATTGTGATTGGAGGGCGTCTTCCCATAGGGATACATGGAAGAATGAGGCGCGATTGTGATTGATCGCGGTTTTATTCCGATTGGTTGGCGCTCCGCGGGGAAAGCCGCGCTTTCCCTGCCGAGCGCCTGGTTCTATTTTCGGCCATATTGGTCGGCGGCATCGGGGTCGCCGCTTTTAGCGCGGAACGCCGAGCTTGGAGCGCCAAATTGTGGGAGTGTGTGCAATTTTATGCCGGCGCTCAGCGGGGAATGCGGCGTTTTCCCTGCCGAGCGCCTGGTTCGATTTTCGGACACGGCGTTTGTGCACCTTGGAAGTGTCTAGCTACACCCCGCTGTGTTGTGATTGGACAGCGGCAACTTTACAGAGTAGCGCTGTGATTCCGATTGGTCGGCGCTCAGCGGAGAAAGCCGCGCTTTTACTGCCGAGCGCCTGGTTCCATTTTCGGCCATAGTGCTCGCCGGCATCGGGGCCGCCGCTTTTACCGTGGAGCGCCGCGCTTGGAGCGCCGAACTCGGCGCCGATTTGTGGGAGTGTGTGCCGGCGCTCACCGGGGAAAGCTGAGCCACACACTCGCACACACTTCCAGAATTCGGCGCCGAGTTCGGCGCTCCAAGCGCGGCGTTCCGCGCTAAAAGCGGCGACCGCGATGCCGCCGACCAATATGGCCGAAAATAGAACCAGGCGCTCGGCAGGGAAAGCGCGGCTTTCCCCGCTGAGCGCCGACCAATCGGATGCTCAGCGCCATCTTCTCAAGTTGCCGCCAGACCAATCATAGCATAGCGGGGCGGAGCTACATACTTCCATGCTACGACCGACCTGAGCCGTGAGCTCTGGCCGAAAACAGAACCAGGCGCTGGGCATCCAAGACGCCGTTCTCCCCGCTGAGCTCCGACCAATCGGATTCACACCGCCATGTTTTTTAAGTTTCCGCTGCCCAATCACACAGCGGCTGGCATCTGCCGCTATTTTATGAATGAACATTACGCGTCCGTCATTTTAAAACGCGAAATTTGAATTTTTGCAGTGCTTAAAACCTAAAAAGCTGTTTTCACAGTACAATATCACATCAGAGTATATATTCCTAATGCCTATGCTTTTATTAACTCCTTCTTTATACCAATTTGATATGAGCTACATTTCAACATATTGTTCTGTTTTTTAATAACCTTTTTAACCCCTTCTATTCTATTTGTACTCCTGTTGCTTTCTCACTATGTGCTGTACTAAGGCCACTTTCTACATTAACCTCTTCTATGCCATTTTCTTTTTAATTTTGTGTCACACTGTTTTATAGGGTTCAAAATGCTACATTAACCCTTTCCATTCTGTTTGTGTCACTATGTGCTGTTCTCATGACATTTGAAAATTAACCTCTTCTATACCATTTCTTATTTATTTTCTCATCCACACTGTTTTATAGGATGTAAGTAGTATATTAACCCCTTCTATTCTCTTGGCTATTCACTGCCTATGTCACTATGTGCTCTACTACTGGCATTTGAATACTACCTTTTGTGGTAACACGCTCTGGGATCGCCTTTACTGGGACCGAAGGGCCCGTAGCTTTCTGCATTCAACTCAGGCGGACAGCAGAGATCCGTGTGCAAATGATGCTGGGTCACATTTATTCAGGTGATAGCAACACAGAAAGCAAATAAAACAGCAACAAAATAAATCCTTGCCTGTCCGGCTCTAACTAAACAGGATGAAATCCTAACTACAGACTGGAGGGCTTCTCCCTTCCAGTTAAACACATAAATACTGTAAAGCTTTCACTCACATGTGTCTCATTCACAGAGAGGCTTTCAGTGTTCCCTGGCTGAGACTCCTGCCCAGCATGGCATGTCCTGCTCCCCTCTTTGCAGGATATAGGGAGACTCACCACATATGTCCTGCACCTTTGCAGGCTTGTGGAAAACTGGCCTCCTCACACAGGTGCAATCCAGTGTGTTTTCTAATCACTCCTTCACACAGACCTCAGCTTTCAGCAGCAGCAGTTAACCCCATGTGTGCTGCTACCAAGCCAACCTGCACTTAACCTGTGCATGCTGCAGGGTTTAGTAATCCCCCCTTACCGCCGGTCACGTGAGTCATGCCAGCCACGTGCCATAGCGCCGGCATGCCTCACATATCCCTCCCCCCTGTTCAGACCCGTAGGGGCGAACATGTGCCAGCGCACCGAAGCCCTGGGACAGGGCATCCATCGCCGTGTGCCCCAGTAGTCGAGGGGACCTCGGCAGGCGACCAAGAGCGTCAGCTCCCAGCTCATGAGCCGTCAGATTTTGTAGGGGTCTACCATCAGTCACGGTCCTACACGTTTGCCTCGGGTAAACCCCAGGATCAGACCACGTCAGATCACGTGTCCGAGTAGACAGTTTGCCAGACCTCCCCCGCTCCCAGCGGTCACAGCAGTGCGAGTCACTTGCCTCTGTATCCAGGGTCGGATCGGACTTTGTCCTGTCCCGCAATCTACTGGGCCGTCTGATCGGGCCTCTCAGACTCAAGGTACTGGAGGATTCACTCCCACTAAACTCACGCCCACTATCCTCAGGACGTCTTTGGAGGTTTCTCCAATGGCGAATTTCTTCATTGCCTCCTTTACCTAGCGAACTATCATTATTATTGGGAAGGTCCCTTCTTTGTTGGGTCTCATGGTTTACAGGCCGTCGCCATTGTCTGCTGCGCTGGCGACGCTGTCTCTGAACTCGCAGTCTTGCAAGATTTAGCAGTTCTACATCTCGGAGGTAAGCCACTCGGTATTCCATGAGCATCCGTACGTAATCAAGACTTTCCTCTGTGCCTATGGCGAAGAACGACACCATACCATTCTTGTCAGGTAACCAATCTTTGTGATCACGTAGTCCGCTCACTTTCACCACCCCGGACTTCCTTACTATTAGTTGCATGGCTTGGCCATTTCTCCCAATGAGCTTCCTCACTAGAGCCTGAGGGACCTGAATGACGTCTTCCCGCAGACTCTGAGCTTCCTTCATAAGCTTCAGCTGTCTAGCGGCTTCTTCAGTCTCCAACCGGATCATCCGCTTTGTACGAATGCACCGTAAGTGCATGTCACTTAGGATACGGACTCGCTTCACTGTGACTTCTGTCGTGGACAGGACCACCAGCTGTTTGGATTCTGAAGTCCAGTACACCTTATAGGCTTCCACGGCCTTCTTAAACTCTTCATGCACCGACTCTCTGGTGCATTCTTCTCTCAAGTCCTCAGGTACATCTACGAGACACTTGTATAGAGGAGTTTCTGACATACCACTGGTCCCCTCCAGTTCCCCTGGCTTAGGTTTCAGGGCCAATGGAATTTCAGCTTCTTCAGCGCGTTTGCCCGGGAGGAACACTGGGTACTCCACCTTCTCCAAGGTTGCCTCGTTCCTCATATGGCATGCGTCCAGGCGACTTTTGAGGTCAGAGACTTCCTCCTCTAGTTCGGCTACTCGCCTCTCAGCAGCTTGTCTTCGAAGCTCCTCCTTCTTCAGCTGTTCTTCTACCACAATTCCCGGAGACCTCTGTGTCTCCAAAGCACCCACTCGAGACTCAACAGCCTGTCTCCACAGCTTCTCTTGTCTCAAGTGGCCCTGAAGCATCTCCGTGAGCTCCCTTATCTTGGCTCCGACATCCACCGGACCAGGCAAGCTTACAACACTTGAGGATGTATCCACTTCAGCCCTCACTTTCTCAGTGGCTTCTTCCACTTCTGCAGTCATCTCCCCTTCTTGGGGTCCGGCAGCACCCTTAGCAACCTCGACCACATCATCGTGTGTCTGTCCAGGGGTCTCCAGTTCTTCACCTGTGACCTCTGCCACAGCACGCCACTCTTGGGCATCGGCAGCCCCATCTGTGACCCTCACCAGGGTCTCATCGGTATCAGCTTCCTCCTTCTCGTAGGTCTCAGCATCGATACCTTCGGCCCTTTCTTGGGTCTCTGTAGCGTCACCTTCAGAGGTTCTCTCACCCTCCATCTTTTCAACCTTTTCCGAAACTCCACCCATCTCTGCTGCGGTGCTGTCTCCGCTTCCAGCCACTTCAGTGGTGGGTCTATTCTTAGTCTGCTCTCCATGACTTTCAGGGACTCTTGCTCCACTAGCTGTCCCCAGGATTTCTCCTCCTACAGCGCCACCAAATGACGGACCATCAGCTGCTTGTGCAGACATGGGAGCGGACACCCCTACAGTCTTCCTGGGTGGCTCTTTCTCCTTGTCTTCCACTTGAACAGTAGTGTCATCACACAGTGTCAGTTCCTTAGACAGCACAATATTGGTCTCAGCTCCAGCGGTTTCTACGGGCAATAACACTTCACCTTCCATTCTGTTCTTCTCGGTGTCTGGAAGAGAACTCATACATGGCATAGAAGCAGATGACAATATAATGACAGCTGGGGTCACCTGGGCAGCCTTTTTGTGGCGCTTGCTCTTTTTGGGACGGGAGGAGTTGCCATCCTTACTGGACCCTTCCTTACTGTACACCCTTCCTTTCTCAGAGTCACCGTCACCCTTGAGTCAGTGTTATGCTCCACAGTATGATGAACCCCCAAGGCACTCTCTAACTTGGTGCCGGCTCCATTCTTTTTGGCTACCATGTCACTACCAGTTACAGTGTGGTTACAACCAGTCACAGTGCGGTTTACCTCTTTACTCGTCGTGTCGCTATGTTGGGGAGAACCACCCTTTTCTTTGGTCACCCCTACCTCTGGGATGTCACACTTATTGGGTACCAACATATTATTACACATAACAACATCACAGACATTCCCTTTAGCCTCCCGCTGTAACAGCAGCTCCTTTGGACTGTTCTGGCTGTTTCCTGAGCAGCCAGATACAAGCCCTTGCTCCCAGAAGTTCATAAACAATTTAGAGTCCCGGCCTATTATGACCGGAAAAGCTAAATCTGGGACTACGCCCACATCGGGTCGCTCCAGTTCATAGTCCGTCTGAAGGATCACTCTGCCCAGTGGGTACTCTTTAGTGGCCCCATGGCTGCAGCGTCCTTCGATTCGCCGTCCCGGCATAAGATGGAGTTCTGGTGTGGCCCTCACTAGGGTAACAGAGTTCCCCAGGTCTAGAAGACCTGACACACCTTGTCCATCCATCTTCACAGAACACATCCGTGACCCTAAGCTGGTTGGACGGTCTATCCCACAGATAGGACATTGGTAAGAGGAGCCCCAGAGTCCCCAGCTCCCGTCAATCCGTTCAGAGTTTGATTGCTGCGCCCCCTTATGGGTAGCCACCCCTTTTGAGGTCTCCACCCCCTTTTGGGCAACCACCCCTTTTTGGGTCTCCGCCCCCTTTTGGGCAACCACCCCTCTTTGGGCCATGATCCCCTTTATGGAACCCACCCCCTTTTGGGACATTATCCGCATTCCTGAATCCGCCCCCTTTTGTGACTCCGCCCCCTTTTGATCAACCCAGTCTATAGGGGATGCTTTCTGGGGACACCCCACAACATATTGCTGGTGCTGCTGCTCCTGGCTCTGCAGCAGAAACTCCAGGATCTCCTCCATGCTGCCCGGCCTCTCCGGCTGCAACAAGAGAAAAACAGGAGGGGCGCTCCAATGGGTAATACCCGGCGTTCAAGGGGAAGGGGGGGGGGGGTAGAATACCACTAACCTTTCCTGGTTGTACCGCCCGTACAACCAGGATCTGCAGCCTGTGGTGTATTGCTGCTCACCAAGCAGAGCCCACGTCTCACAGCCAGTCACTTGACTCCTCCCACTTGCATCTGGGTTGAGTGCGCTGTCCAACTTCGTGACCCCGCCGAGCCACCAGCCAGATGCTTGTCTCCCAGCTCGTCGTGTGGTTACCTCTAGTAACCTGGCTGCACTGCTGCCACAATCCTGACACCTGTGGTGTTGCCTCCAGCAACCGAGCTTGTATGCGTCATCTTCATGACCCCACCGAGTCACCGGAAAACGTGCTTGGGTACGTTGTGCAGTTGCCCGTAGCAACCAATGTCCATATAAGTGCACCTGCACCGTTACCACAATCCACAACCAACCTTGTAGGCCTTGTCCGTTGCCTCCAGCAATAAGGCTGCTACAATGCCCGCATTCTCCACCATAATGTGGTAACACGCTCTGGGATCGCCTTTACTGGGACCGAAGGGCCCGTAGCTTTCTGCATTCAACTCAGGCGGACAGCAGAGATCCGTGTGCAAATGATGCTGGGTCACATTTATTCAGGTGATAGCAACACAGAAAGCAAATAAAACAGCAACAAAATAAATCCTTGCCTGTCCGGCTCTAACTAAACAGGATGAAATCCTAACTACAGACTGGAGGGCTTCTCCCTTCCAGTTAAACACATAAATACTGTAAAGCTTTCACTCACATGTGTCTCATTCACAGAGAGGCTTTCAGTGTTCCCTGGCTGAGACTCCTGCCCAGCATGGCATGTCCTGCTCCCCTCTTTGCAGGATATAGGGAGACTCACCACATATGTCCTGCACCTTTGCAGGCTTGTGGAAAACTGGCCTCCTCACACAGGTGCAATCCAGTGTGTTTTCTAATCACTCCTTCACACAGACCTCAGCTTTCAGCAGCAGCAGTTAACCCCATGTGTGCTGCTACCAAGCCAACCTGCACTTAACCTGTGCATGCTGCAGGGTTTAGTAATCCCCCCTTACCGCCGGTCACGTGAGTCATGCCAGCCACGTGCCATAGCGCCGGCATGCCTCACACTTTTTTAATACTATTTTTAATTTTATTGATCGTGCCGTATTTTGTACGCGTGCCAGTGGTACATTAACCCCTTACAGACTGTTCTTTATTTTATTTCTACTTGCAGTGTGTCGTTAGACTCTTATGAGTACATTAACCCATTATATGCTATTTTGCTTATATTTCATACTAATTAGTCTGTAGGACTACTACCTGTCTTATATTTAACAGTTTGGATGTAATGCTACCTTACCACTGTCTTATTGTCGTGCCAGTGGGACATTAACTACTTTTACATAGAAAATATATTGGTTGCATGGCATTTTGCACTCTATGACCCACTGGGACCCCTTTCTTATGCGCGTTGTACATGTAGATTTACATAATTCTATAATGTGGTAATATTCTGATTCTTTATGCACGTTCACCATCTCCGCCACAAGGGGTGCAGTTGCTTAAGGTCCCGCTACAGTGCCCGATTAATGTTCATTTTTACATTGGCCTGCCTGTTTCACTATGTACTGCGGATGTTGCCTTATTTCTTTTTTCACCCTGCTTGATCACATTACGCCATTTTACGTTCGCCGTTAATGCCGCTATTTCCCCAACTGCAGAGAGAAATATAAAAACAACTTTTTCTGCAATAATCACAAAACCATAAATTCAAGGTAAAACTGAACGCTACCTCTGCCATTTTGTCCCAACTTCTGCAACTCCACCACTGCTGGCGGTTAGGCAGAACTTGCCGTCATATCGGTCGTTTAATCGCTTTTTTTTACAATGTTGGAGCTCTGCATTTACAACGCGCGTCTGAAAGGGCCCTTACATCCATTTGTTTTGCCTTCAAGTCTCTTTTTAAGGACTTTTAACACACTGATTTGCATTCACAACTACATACAGTAAACATCATAAAATATTTATTTCGTACTCTACAGACGTCCATGATTTGCTTTTCACAGGTCATTGAAATACACACTTTACAGGCACGGGAGAGGAGCTGTGCGGGAGGGAAGCGCCTTCCCGCCGGACGCCATTAGCGTGGATCCCCACCCGGGTGACACCGGCAGCTACTGATTCGGCTCCCTGCCTACAGTGGACCAGGAGAGACCGGCGGTCGGCATGGGGAGCCGACGGGAGTGAGGGGCAGACACGCGGGCCCACACGCGCTCCCGACCAGCTACCAAGGAGAGCGGATCCTATATCCTTATCACCGACTGAGGCATAGAGGGGCCTGGACGGGGAACGCAGGAGAGCTTGCCGGTCTTGATACAAGAGGTGAGGAAGGGGGAAAAAGCGGGAACCGATAGGTGGGAGTAACATAAAAGACGCATTATATCATTATAAAGACGGCACCTGTACTGCGGCTACTGTAACATAGATTTACCCCATTCCCCCTGCCCCCTGTGGACTTGGGAGCCTGCCAAAACCCTGAAACAGCAGTCCTAAACAACAAGATTGTAGAGCACAGGGTACTTTATCTTTTCAATCAAGCACAGACACCGTGCTAAGTGTGGATGACAGTATACAGACTAGGACATTGTGCAGCATATCCTGAACCACTCCACCATAATAAGGGAACACTGAATGCTTGATTAACCCCCTCACTGCCTTGATTTTACATACGGACTTCTCTCATCACTTACCAGCAGGGGGCAAGGCAGACCTATCCTATAGTCCCAGCTATTCTGATCCTCTAGGAACTCTTTCTTCAGAATTCCAGGTACCATACAATGATGCCCAATGTACATTTCTACAAATTCTGATTGAAATACCACAGCAATTTCCACCCACCTGCCCTGCTCAGCGGAAAACATATAAAGAACTTTTTCTCCACCAAGTTCACCCATCTTCTGGATCCCTACCCAAACTTTTCCTGACAGATTCTTTCTATAAGCCCGCAATGTGAAGATCGAGTGACGTTCTGGGAGGGCTGACGGAGAACAAGAACCAGATAGACTTTCAACTTTTTACTACGTCACCATGGTTAAAACTGGCACAAAAACCACAAAATCCTCCACTAAAGCGACCACTAACACCACCCAAGTGGATTTGGATAAATATTTAAAAAAACAAGCTGGCCTGTCTTCCTTATCCAAAGCTTCGAGACAACTATTGGTCGAAGACAACATGCCGAAGGACCACGATAGTGACTGTGAGGAAACAGATGATGATGAGGAACTCCCGATTACTAGAGCCTACCTCAAAAAGATACTGAATAAGGCTTTAGAACCCCTGGCAAAAGAAATGGCGGATATAAAACAAGACCTCACACAGACTGGCCGTAGAGTCGAGGCCCTAGAATCGACCAACACAGAGGTGGTCAAACAAGCCAATGCTACCCTTTCTGGCCTCCAACACCATGAAGACCACCTTAACAAGATATACTCGATGTTAGAGGATCATGAGAACAGGGACAGGCGAGGCAATCTACGCTTGAAGGGGGTTCCTGAGACAATCACACAGGATGCTTTAATCCCAACCATTATAGATACATTCCGTTCATTATTACAGTCAGATGACCCGACCGGTATGGAACTGGTGAGAGTCCACAGAGCATTACGCCCGAAGCCCCAACCTGACGAGTCTCCGCGAGACGTAATCTGCCGCTTTTTGGATTACAGAACAAAGGAGCTGGTTATGAAGAGGGCCAGGGAAAAGACTAATGTAACATGCAATGGCTCCCCAATTCAAATTTTCCAAGATCTTTCATGGATAACTTTAACTAAACGGAGACTCTTAAAGCCATTAACAACGGTTTTCCACCAAAGACACTACCCATTCAGATGGCTATTCCCCTTCGGCATATCTGTGACAGCTGGAGAGAAAAGGATCCAAGGCCGTACGTCGGCAGATATCAAATGGATGTGCCAAGAATTGAGTATTGAATTGGAACATTATCCTAATCTGGAGGAAGTGGGAGCTGCATACCAGATGACGCCCCTGCAGCAACCGCCACCATGGCAAACTCACCTGACGCCAAAGTCTCAAAGATCAAAACGAAAAAACTCAAGGCTGACCGACCATCGAGGCGATGACAGCCCGAACGGATGATAAAATCAGAGGATCGATCGCGTCCTCTTCTGCTTCCCAAGGCCTCCCCTCATTGTGACATTGACGTACCTGCGCACACCTAATTACACAATGGGCCTGGGACACCAACATTCCTGTCTCCTTCTTTGAGACGCCACTGTTGTGGCTGACAGGAATTATATTCCAAATTGTTTTTGATGACCATTGTGTCAGACACACACTAACTGGTTGGCCCCTAGGGGCGCTCTTGGGGTAGTTACACTTCTCCATGTTTACTCTTTGACGTTATTACCACTTTTTTCTGGTTCTTGTAATAGGTTCTACTTGTATGCAGGCTAATTTGCAAGAGACTATCTTGTCACCATGTTAATAGTACGAAAGCCTGATAATTATATTTCCTGATAAAGAGTGGAACCCTCTCTGTCGGCCCACTCCGTCACATGCGGACTTTACGCAGTGCCGGGATGGCTGTGATAGAGATGAATCTGTTCACTCAGATCTTTCATCTACAAAAGTATATTTTTACAAAGCATGTATATGCATTGATCTTCCCTTGTTTTGTGTTTTCAGAAAATTTTTCTCCATTGTTTCCTTTCCTTCCCTCTGTTCTCTCCCTCCCTCCCCAATCACAACTCCCTGCAAGAGAGTCTACACTTCCCCTCCAGCATGAACCAGAACGTCCACCATGATCGACAACCGTAAGTCATACCAAGTGGTATCGCATAATCTACATGGCTTCAACTCCCCTATTCCTAGGTCTCAAACACTACACTACCTTAAGAAGGCAGGCTATGACATTCTGTTACTACAAGAAACCCACTTTGTTGAATCTAAATCGCCTAATTTCGAAAAGAATCATTATAATAGCTGGTACCATGCATACTCTCCCCAAAAAAGGTCCAGAGGAGTAGCTATTGCCCTGACGAAAAATGTCCCATTCTTACTCATTGACAAACTGGTTGACGATGAGGGTAGATATATATTTGTGAAGGGTTTACTGGAGGGTTCCATGATTACATTAGGAAGTATTTACGCCCCAAACACAAAACACTCTTCCTGGATAAAGAAGGTCCACAATAAACTCTCACTATTTGCTGAAGGCTCAGTTTTGATTGGAGGAGACTTAAATATAACGTTGGAACCTTTATTGGATACCTCGACAGGGAACAGTAACATCTCAAGGCGAGAATTAGCTCAAATACGATCTTCTTTCCACACAGCAAACTTGATAGATATATGGCGATATCACCACCCCCAGGATAGAACATACACTTATTTCTCTCACCCTCATAAGAACTATCATAGACTAGACTATTTATTTGTATCCAAAAATCTCCTCCCGACAGTTATAGAAACAGGAATCCTTCCGGCGTTGTACTCAGACCATGCAATGGTGACTATAAAGCTGGAATGGGGCAGACCTATCCAACCCAATAGGACATGGAGATTGAATGAATCCTTATTAAAATCTACCGAGATTAAACTCAAAATTCAAACGGCCATTAAAGATTATTTTCAACATAATAACACCCCAGACGTAGATCCCACGATTATTTGGGAAGCCCATAAGGCAACTATAAGAGGTATTATTATATCTATAGCATCATTCCGAAACAAACAAAGGAAAGCTGACATAGAAAAATTGTATAAAGATATTATTTACCTAGAGAAACAACACCAGACAACACTACACCATCCAACCATGATAAAACTCACAGAATGCAGACAACGCCTTAAAGATCTCCTCAATCAGAATGGAGCTAAATACTTCGCAAATTGGAGAAACCGAATTATGGTACATGGGGATAAAGCTTCCAAGTTAATGGTCTCTTTGATTAAAAAGAGACAATCCCGAACCTTTATCCACAGGATCAAAACAGGTACAGGCCAAATATCACAAAACTATGATCAAATTATCTCAGAATTCCTAACATTCTATAAAAATTTATATCAGATTCCAACACACAACCTTGTAGTGAACCAAACTCACAGACAACAAGACATAGACTCATTTCTTTCATCTTTATCCTTACCGAAATTAGATGAGCAACAACGGGAACGGTTAACAAAACCCTTTGCGCCGGAGGAACTCCAGTCCATCCTGTCTGAGGGTCAATCGGGCAAATCCCCAGGGCCAGACGGCTTTTCGCTACTCTATTATAAGACGTTTTCTCCAGAATTAAACGCACACTTGTTAAAGATGTGCAACGCAGTATTAAACGGCAGCTCTCTTCCCCCCCAGTCCTTAGAAGCACATGTTACACTTCTGCATAAAGAAGGCAAAGATCCAACACAATGCGGGAACTACAGACCCATCTCCTTGCTCAATGTGGACTTAAAACTGTATGCTAGCTTAATAGCAAGACGCTTGACGGACCTGATTCCCCATTTGATCTCGCTGGAGCAGACGGGATTTGTGCGAGGACGGGAGGGAAGAGACAATGCAAGCAGAATTTTACACCTAATGCAATACGCCAAAAGAAACCAAAAACAGATGGTCCTTCTGAGTACAGACGCCGAGAAGGCCTTTGACAGGGTGGACTGGACATTTCTTCGTAGCACCCTAATGGCTTTTCATATACCTTCCCCATTAATAGAGGCCATATTCAAAATGTACATTTCCCCGTCAGCTAAACTAAAAATTAATAACACACTTTCAGATCCCTTTCTAATAAAAAATGGTACGAGGCAGGGGTGTCCCTTGTCCCCCTTATTGTATGTTTTAGTTATGGAACCATTGCTACGGAGCATCCAAATGAATAAAGATATTAAAGGATTCCAACTGAATAATGTACACCACAAGTCAGCGGCGTTTGCAGATGATTTGTTGGTAATTCTATCCGAACCGGATAGGGGCATCCCTGCCTTTGTTCAAACATTAGAAAAATATGGCCAACTCTCCAATTATAAAATCAATTTGTCTAAATCAGAGGCGCTAGGCCTCAATATTCCCGAACATATCATAACCAAATATAAAACTAGATTCCCTTTTAAATGGCCAGAGAAATACATCACTTACCTAGGTATAAAGATTGGACACTCGGATAAAGATCTTCTCTCCCTTAATGTACTTCCCACATTAGAAAAAGCAAAAGAAACGATTAAATCATGGAGAGCGCCCTTCCTATCGTGGATAGGCCGAAAAAATCTAATTAAAAGCATGATCCTACCAAAATTCCTTTATCTATTTCAGATGCTCCCAATCCGCATCCCGGAATATATGTTGAACAGAATCCACACATTTATTTCTAACTTTATCTGGAATGCTAAAAAACCGCGTATCAAATACCGGACACTTACCATGCCAAGAAAAAGTGGTGGTATGGGAGCACCTGATATACGTAAATACTATACGGCAGCTATGCTGACGAGAGTCGTGGACTGGATTAGACGACCACCACATAAGTTATGGTTGCCAATTGAAGAAGCTATGTCACCCGTACCTTTAAGGTCCCTGGCACTTCTCTCAGATTGCTATACTGACTCAAAGTTATTTGGTAACACCTTTACTAAAACCATTGTAGCCATTTGGAAAAAAGAATGTGGTCGGCTGCTCCCTCCAACGACTCCGATTCTAAATTTGAGAGACCTCGTAGGCAGATTACCGCCAGGTTCTCGAGCTAGCAACCCAGGGGACTTGGAACTGAATCCTAATGACCCTATCCCAATCGATCTCCTCCTGTTGGATGGAGCACTGCTCTCCCACCAAGAAATACAGCAATCCAATTTACTGCCTAATTTATCCTTTCTGCAATACGGTACATTAAAAGCATTTATGCACAAACACCTGAAACACTTAGACTTCATGAGACCTTTGACAATGTTTGAACAATTATGCTCACAACTGGCAGAGCCCACAAAAATACTATCTTCACTATATAAACAACTAACGCTTGACACAGACCATATTAAGAGAGACTTTCTGGAACAGTGGGAACGGGATCTACAAATACAATTTTCAGAACAACAAGTGAGACAGATATACAGAGGATCTCATGGCCCTTCCTCTTGTGTAAAAATTCAAGAAAGCACTTATAAAGTGGTAACGAGATGGTACCGCACCCCCTCACAACTACATAGATGGCACCCACAAATGTCAAGCTCCTGCTGGAGATGCAACTCCGGAGAAGGGACATACTTTCATATGTGGTGGCAATGCCCTCTTATCCAAGTATTCTGGTCAATGGTATCAACATTACTCACGGATGTTCTACAGAGGGACACAACTCTCACGCCTCTTACTTCCCTTCTTAATTTTTACATATGGCCAAAAGACCTGTTTGTATCCAAATTAGCTTCTAATATCATAGCCGTTTGTAGACTCCTTGTCTCTGCCCTATGGAAATCTGATAAGACCCCGACGAAACCACAAATAATACGAGAAGTAGACATGGTGTATCGTGCAGCTGAACTGGCAGCTCTTTCATTTGGTTCACAAGAGACCTTTGAGAAAACTTGGACGCTCTGGATGTGGTATCGTTCGACTCCTGAATTTCTGTTGTTGCATACCTCCGAGTGAGGAAAATATCGGGTTCTCTCTTGCATATACACCCCCCCCCCACCTCCTTCCCATCCACCCCTATTTTTCCCTCTGTTCCCCCCCCCTGTTGACTCTTTTTTACTTTTACACTTTTGCTATGAATGCAGAGTATTTACAAAAATGTTCTATTACATTTCTATTGAATGTTTTATCTGTATCTACTGTTATGCCTTTTTCCCTATGTTAGGGGACGAAAAATGTTGATTGTTTGATTATGACTTAAATCTTCAATAAAAAGACCATTAAAAGAAAGAAATACACACTTTACTTTTATTGTTTTTGCCTATTTATAAATAGTTATTATTGATTGTTTCCTTAACTAACACACACTAGCTCATTTTTGATTGGATTCACTGCGTATTCTTACGAAGATGAGCTCTCCAACAAAAAAAATCGCTGTTGCCAAGGAGTCTGCATCTACGCCTAAGAAGCGTGCAGAGGAGACTTCAGAAGAGACACGTCTTCTGTTAGATTGTCAGAAGGCTGCTAAGGCAACATGCACTGCTGAGGAGACTTCGGAAGAGACACGTCTTCCCTTAGATAGTGATAAGGCTGCTAAGGCGGAACGCACTGCTGAGGAGACTTCGGAAGAGAGACGTCTTCGCTTAGATAGTGATAAGGCTGCTAAGGCGAAACGCACTTCTGAGGAGACTTCAGAACAGATACGTCTTCGCTTAGATCGTGTTAAGGCTGCGCAGGTCAAACGCATTGCAGAGGAGACTTCAGAAGAGACACGTCTTCTGTTAGATCGTCAGAAGGCTGCTAAGGCAACATGCACTGCTGAGGAAACTTCGGAAGAGACACGTCTTCCCTTAGATAGTGATAAGGCTGCTAAGGCAGAACGCACTGCTGAGGAGACTTCGGAAGAGAGACGTCTTCGCTTAGATAGTGATAAGGCTGCTAAGGCGAAACGCACTTCTGAGGAGACTTCAGAACAGAGACGTCTTCGCTTAGATCGTGTTAAGGCTGCTCAGGTCAAACGCATTGCAGAGGAGACTTCTGAAGAGAGACGTCTTCGCTTAGATCTTCGTAAGGCTGCTAAGGCGAATCAGACTGCTGAGGAGACTTCGGAAGAGAGACGTCTTCGCTTAGATAGTGATAAGGCTGCTAAGGCGAAACGCACTTCTGAGGAGACTTCAGAACAGAGACGTATTCACTTAGATCGTGTTAAGGCTGCTCATGCGAAACGCATTGCAGGGGAGACTTTGGAACAGAGACGTCTTCGCTTAGATCGTGCTAAGGCTGCTAAAGTGTTACGCATTGCCAAACTCTCTTCTCCACTGAGACATTTTTGGTTGGATGCTGCGAAGGATGCTTCGAAAAAACTTATTTCTGAACTGTCTTCCCAAGAAAGAAGTCAACGAATGGCAAAAATAGCCATGGCTGAGTGTCGCAGACGCAAACAGAAAATACTTCCAGTCACTGAAGAAACATGTGACAAAGATAGTACTCCTGCCTCTTCCTCTACTGACATTTTACAAAGTGAACAGCCTTTAACACCTCCTATGACCTCCATGGGAAAAACAAAAGCAAAGCTTGACAAGGAGGAAGTGCGTATGCGCAAGAAGCGTGCGGAAGAGAGTTCTGAAGAAAAACGACTTCGCTTGGACAAGGAAAAGGCTGCTTTGAAGACACGCCTTTCAAAAGAGTCTTTGGAAGGAAGGACGGAACGATTAGGCAAAAAATCAATGGCTGCGCGTCAAAGACGCCAACAACAAAAGTTAATGCCTACAGGAGATCCGTCTGATCCTCATACTCCTGCCACCTTTTCGTCTGACCCTCATACTGCTGACACCTCTTCCTCTGATCCTCATACTGCTGCCTCCTCTTCTTCTACTGTGTTAACTACAACTGAACAGCCTTTACCACATCGCAAGGCTACATGTAAACGAAAACACTCTGCTGAGGAGACGCCATACAGCAAACAGTCTAACATTATCCGCAAAAAAAGGACAAGACAGATGCGTCAAAATACACTGTCTCCTACGTCTAAACAACTCCGCTTGACCCATTTGGCTGCATCACGTCGTGACGTACGCACATGTTCTTCCACTTCAACATTGCAAGAACCACAACGCAATTTATATTCAACTTCTTCTTTTCTTGAATGCTTTGATTCTACGTCTCTTCTACGTCTCATCTATATAGGATTACACAATAAACAGTTACATTTGTTATCTACACCTTTCCTACATCCAATGGGATTTACTGATGAGGATCATGCTATTGTAGAACATACCTGTGGTCCCATGAAGTTAATATGTGAACATTGTGAGGCTCTGCATTTTACTGATGAACGCCCATCAGATAAACAGTTTACTCTTTGTTGCCACAAGGGAAAAGTAAAGGTACCATTACCTCAATACCCGGAGGTCTTCCAACGCCTGCTGAAAGGAGATAGTGAGTACAGTAAAAATTTGATGGAGAATATCAGGAGCATTAATAGTTCTTTTGCTTTTGCCTCCATGGGTGCCCACGTTTCTCCGCCACCTGGACACGGCCCTTACTGTTTCCGAATTCATGGGCAAATTTATCATCGCACGGGAACACTCCATCCTGCTCAAGATCAACCTCCAGCATATGCACAACTGTACATTTTCGATACTGCCACCGCTACAGAACAACGCCTACACTCTCCAGAAAATGTTAAATGTCATCCTACTTTAATGAGTATCATTGCTCTTCAATTGGATAATATTAATCCCTTTGTTTCGGCCTACAAAATGCTACGTGACGTTGAATTAGAAGTACAACAGAAGGCAGTAGAACATGGCACCATTATGCCAAATATTATCATGGCCATTAAACAAGACAGAGACCAAGACCCTAGACGCTATAACAATCCTACTGTCAATGAAGTTGCTGTGGTCTTTGAACATGCTGATGGAGAGCCACCATTCAATAGAGACATTTTAATTCATTTGAAACCTGATCCAAATAACCCCTTGGCCCCAAAAACACAGCAAGTCAGTATTCTACACAGCAATTTAGATGCATTACTGTATCCCTTATTTTTCCCTCATGGAGAACAAGGCTGGCATGAGGGACTCAAGCATCAAGGCCAAATTCAACGCAGGGTTACACAGCTCCAGTATGATTGCTATTTGTTGTCTGTACAGAATCGGTTCAATCCTGTCCTGAATGGTGGCAAACTAACGCAGCAGTACTTAGTGGATGCGTATGTGAAAATTGAGGCAAATCGCTTAAATTTTATCCGTCAACACCAAAAGGATTTAAAAGTGGAGGATTATTGCGTACTTCAGGAACATCTCCAGAAAAAATCTATTGAGAAAGGTATTTCCATTAGCAAGACGGTCATTTTACCATCTTCCTTTGAAGGCAGTCCAAGAAACATGCAGCAACGCTATCAGGATGCCATGGCTATTGTCACTAAATTTGGACGACCGGATCTTTTTGTAACCATGACATGTAATCCTAAATGGAGGGAGATTAAAATCAATTTAGAGCCATGGCAGCGTGTGGAACATAGACCTGATTTAGTCGCCCGTGTCTTCAGAATTAAACTGGAAGCCCTATTAAAAGACATTAATAGTGGATTATTTGGCAAAGTTTGTGCAATGGTCCATGTTATTGAATTCCAAAAGCATGGCCTACCACACGCTCACATTTTGATCATTCTGGATAGCAAATCCAAACTAAGAACTGAGGTTGAAGTGGATAATATAGTTTGGGCTGAAATCCCTGATCCAGAAGATTACCCTGTGCTCCATGAAATTGTGATGCAACACATGATTCATGGACCCTGTGGACAACACAACCCCAATTCTCCATGTATGGATCTTGGAAAGTGTAAGAAAGGTTTTCCTAAAGATTTCCAAACAAAAACAGTCTTAGCTGAGGATGCGTACCCTACTTATCAAAGAAAGGAAGGATCATCCTTTGAACACAATTCTAAGATGTTTGATAATTCTTGGGTTGTTCCCTATAACCCTTTCCTACTATTAAAATACAAGTGTCATATTAATGTTGAGGTATGTGCTTCCACTCAAAGTGTTAAATACCTATTCAAATATGTCTACAAGGGACATGATAAAGCAAATCTTGAAATTTGCCAAACTAATATCCACCATGATGAAACACATCAATTCATGGATTCAAGATACGTGAGTGCACCGGAGGCAGCTTGGCGAATCTTTGCTTACCCTATGCATAGACAATCCCACTCCATTATTCGGCTTGCCGTACATCTCCCACATTCTCAACCACTTTATTTTCATGAGGATGACTCTGTTGAAAACATCAGTTACACAATGCACAGAAAATCCTCTCTAATGGCCTACTTTGAGTTGAATGAGAATGACCCACATGCTCAGGATTACTTCTACCGCCAAATTCCAGAGCACTATGTTTGGAAACAAGGTGCATGGGAAATTAGAAAGCGAGGAGGTTCTTCAGTGATTGGAAGAATGTATACTGTCAGTATGAAAGAACAAGAACGGTACTATTTAAGGTTGTTGTTACTGCATGTCAAAGGAGCAACAAGTTTTGACAACATTAAGACTGTTAATGAAGTCACATACCCAACTTTTAAAGAGGCGGCATTAGCCCTTGGATTGCTCTTCGATGACACTGTTTGGAGAAATACTTTATTGGATGCCTGTGTTCTCAACATGCCTGCACAGCTTCGTGATATGTTTGCATATATATGTATTTTTGGTCCTCCAGCTCATCCATTGGAGTTGTGGCAAGAATTTAAACAAGACTTTATCCAAGACTACTGCCATGCATACCACTCCAACACTGAGGAGTGTGAGGATTGTGAAGGATATGCAATGACAGATGTCCAAAATGTTCTAAATTTCATGCCAAAACTTTTACTGATTTTAATCTACCACGACCAAAAAGAAAGCCACACATCGCTCCACAATACAACAAGGATGATGAGTTAAGAAGAGCTCGGGAAATGAAAACTACTTTAAATGACCAACAACTTTTGGCCTATGATGCTATCAATCAAGCTTTACATGATAGAAGTCTACAACCTAAGTGCTTTTTCATCGACGGTCCAGGTGGCAGTGGGAAAACATATCTGTATGATTTATTAATTCATGAACTAAGAGGAGAAGGCGAAATTGTTTCACCTGCAGCAAGTACAGGGATTGCAGCTAACTTATTGCAAGGAGGAAGAACCATCCATTCGCTTTACGGAATACCAATTCCAATTAATGAAACATCTGTTTCCAGAATTAAAAATGATACAGATGCTGCACAACATTTGAAAAGTACCAAACTTTTCATTATTGACGAGTCCACTCTGTTATCTAAATATGCATTGCATGTGATAGATCAACTTTTACGGGATGTCATGACAACAGATATCTCCAAGAAAAATACAACACCTTTTGGAGGGAAAGTCATTGTTCTGGGAGGAGACTTTCGACAGTGTCTGCCTATCATCCCACATGGTACAAGAACTGACATTATAGAGAGTTGTATTAAATACTCACGACAATGGCAGCTTTTCACTCAATTGCCACTCTTCAACAACATGCGTTCCATTGATCCTGATAATAGCAGTTGGTTACTTCAACTGGGAAATGGTGAATTGTCCAATGATTTCAACCTTGGAGATGATATCATTGAAATCCCACAAGACATGATCTGCACTGGCTCACTCATACTTGCTATATTTGGTGAAAACATTCTCATTGATGTACATAACAATGAAAGCATTCAGATTGCTGCATCACATGCCATTCTTTGTCCTAAAAATGACCATGTGGATATGGTGAACTCTAAGGTTATGGATTGCATTGCTGGTGAATACACTGAATACATTAGTGATGATTCCATTGATCCTGATGAGACAGAAGATCCAGACCAATATCCAGTGGAATTTTTAAATTCACTCACACCAACGGGAATGCCTTCTCATCGCCTCAAATTAAAAATCGGTACCATTGTCATGCTTTTGCGCAACTTTAACAGCAGAAAAGGTCTTTGCAATGGGACTCGCTCTGCCGAAGGAAATGTGGTGTTTATTCCAAGGATTGATTTATCTCCATCAGAGACTGGCTTACCTTTCAAGTTAAGACGTCGACAATTTCCCGTGAAGCCTGCTTTTGCCATGACCATCAACAAATCCCAAGGCCAAACACTGGAGAAAGTAGGGATTTTTTTGCCAGAACCCGTTTTTGGACATGGACAGTTATATGTCGCTTTTTCACGAGTGAAAAGACGATGCAATGTTAAGGTGAAAGTGTTGGATACACCCATTCAAGGCAAATTGCTGCCTAATTCTGAAAAAGTCTTTACTAAAAATATTGTCTATAAGAATATTTTATCTTAAATTCTTTAGATACATATTACATTTACATACATAATGTACGTAACAATGTAAGCATTTCAATTGGTGCATTAGATGCCATTCTTTGCTCTAGAAATGACCATGTGGATATCTGGATTTGGTGAACTCTAAGGTTATGGATTGCATTGCTGGTGAATACACTGAATACATTAGTGATGATTCCATTGATCCTGATGAGGCTGAAGATCCAGACCAATATCCAGTGGAATTTTTAAAATCATTCACACCAACGGGAATGCCTTCTCATCGCCTCTAATTACTAATCGGCACCATTGTCATGCTTTTGCGCAACTTTAACAGCAGAAAAGGTCTTTGAAATGGGACTTGCTTCATAGTCATCACTTTGTTTGCCAATATGATTCAAGCAAAAGTCATTATTGGGTCAGCAGAAGGAAATGTGGTGTTTATTCCAAGGATTGATTTATATCCATCAGACACTGCCTTATCTTTCAAGTTAAGACGTCGACAATTTCCCGTGAAGCCTGCTTTTGCCATGACCATCAACAAATCCCAAGGCCAAAAACTGGAGAAAGTAGGGATTTTTTTCCGCCAGAACCCGTTTTTGGACATGGACAGTTATATGTGGCTTTTTCACGAGTGAAAACACGATGCAATGTTAAGGTGAAAGTGCTGGATACACCCATTCAAGGCAAATTGCTGTCCAATAGTGAAAAACTCTTTACGACAAATATTCTCTACAATAATTTTTTATTTTAATTCTTTAGATACATATTAGATTTAGATACATAGTTACTTTCTAATTAAACAAAAATATTACAATAAATTAGTTTAGTCATACATGTATAGGAATAAAAAAAAAAAAAATAGTTTAGCCATAGATATATAGGAATAGAAAAAAACAAACATACCAAAAAAAACAGTTTAGTTATAGATAAAGACATTATAATTCGTTATTAGATATAAAATAGTTATTTAAGAAATATAGTCGTTAGTGTTCGTTTTCACTACAAATATAGTCTATAAAAATATTTTACTTTAAATTCTTTAGATACATATTACATTTAGATACATATGTACTTTCTAATTAAAGACAAATATTTGAATACATTAGTTTAGCCATAGATGTATAGTAATAGAAAAACAAAATGCCAACAAAATTACCTTAGTTATAGATAAAGTCATTATAATTACTTATTAGATATAAAATAGTAATTTAATATATATAGTCGTTAGTTTTAGTTTTCACTAAAAATATAGTGTATAAAAATATTTTAATTTTAATTCTTTAGATGCATATTAGATTTAGATATATAGTTACTTTCTAATTTAACACAAATATTAAGATAAAATAGTTTCGCCATAGATGTATAGGAATAAAAAAAAAATTTACAAAAAAATTCGTTTAGCCATATATGTATCAGAATATTAAAAAAAATTTGTTTAGTTATAGATAAAGACATTATAATTAGTTAACAGATATAAAATATTGAATATATATAGTCGTTAGTTTTTTAAGCTTAGAAACATTATTTTTATATTTCATAGTATATGTATATACCGTATATACTCGTGTATAAGCCGAGTTTTTCAGCCCAAAATTTGGGCTGAAAAGTCCCCCCCTCGGCTTATACACGGGTCATATACGGGGGGGCTGTGTCCCGGGGGCTGTGTGGAGGCTGCTGTATGAGCGGCCCCGTCACGTGGGGCCGCTCATTATATATGCACTGCTTCCCCCTGTCAATCAGCGGCAGGGGGAAGCAGTGCATATGCCCCCCCAAAAGCTGGCACTGTCCCCCCTTGTAAGGCCTCCCCCCCGCTGCTTATACATTACCATCCCGGTGTTTCTGATCGGCGCCGCTCCTCGGTGCTGCGTCTTCATCCTCCGCGCTGGCTGCATCCATCCGGGTTCTCCGGCTGTCGCAGCGATATGACGTCATCGCGCGACCGCCGGAGATCCTGGATGCAGCCAGCGCGGATGGGAGGATGAAGACGCAGCACCGAGGAGCGGCGCCGATCAGAACACCGGGATGGTAATGTATAAGCAGCGGGGGGGAGGCCTTACAAGGGGGGACAGTGCCAGCTTTTGGGGGCTGTTGGTACCCCCAGGGGGCTGCTGGGTACCTGGGGCTGTTGTACCCCTGGGGGCTGTTGGTACCCCCTGGGGGCTGTTGGTACCCCCAGGGGGCTGCTGGGTACCCCCTGGGGGCTGTTGGTCCCCCCTGGGGGCTGTTGGTACCCCCAGGGGGCTGTTGGTACCCCCAGGGGCTGCTAGGTACCCCCTGGGGGCTGTTGGTACCCCCTGGGGGCTATTGGTACCCCTAGGGGCTGCTGGTACCCCCAAGGGGCTGCTGGGTACCCCCTGGGGGATGTTGGTACCCCCTGGGGGCTTTTGGTACCCCCAGGGGGCTGTTGGTACCCCCGGGGGGCTGCTGGGTTCTCCCAGGGGGCTGCTGGGTACCCCCTGGGGGCTGCTATATGTACCCCTGGGGGCCTGCTGTATACCACTGGGGCTGCTGTATACTACCACTGGGGCTGCTGGGGCTCCTGTATACTACCACTGGGGCTGCTGTATACTACCACTGGGGCTGCTGGGGCTCCTGTATACTACCACTGGGGCTGCTGGGGCTCCTGTATACTACCACTGGGGCTGCTGGGGCTCCTGTATACTACCACTGGGGCTGCTGTATACTACCACTGGGGCTGCTGGGGCTCCTGTATACTACCACTGGAGCTGCTGGGGAATCTGTATACTACCACTGGGGCTGCTGGGGCTCCTGTATACTACCACTGGGGCTGCTGGGGAATCTGTATACTACCACTGGGGCTGCTGGGGAATCTGTATACTACCACTGGGGCTGCTGTATACTACCACTGGGGGGCCTGTATACCACACTGCTGGGGGCTGTATACCTGTGCTGGGGTCCACCCTCGGCTTATACACGAGTCAATAGGTTTTTCCAGATTTTTGGGGCAAAAGTAGGGGGGTCGGCTTATACATGGGGTCGGCTTATACACGAGTATATACGGTAAACACACACTTTGTTGTAGATTGTAGATGTGTATCATCTAAATGCTTGCATTTAGTGATAAGAACCTGAAGCTCCAGTAGTATAGCTGCTGAGAGATTTCATTTTATTTTTACAAAGGGTGAGGTTTTTGTGAACAGCTAAGAGACGGGTGGGACGCCTGTTCACACACATTTCTATCTCGAACTGTGTTCTGTACATATAAGTACATACATACATATAGGTACATATTTAGACACATAGGTACATATTTAGACACATAGAGAAAGAATAGACATTTTGATTTTAAATTTCAATTCTTCTGCTATTTGTGGAATTTATAGTGGGAAAAAAGCAATTTTGCCACTTGCTGCCTAATGGTGACCTACAGCACTCTTACTGTAAGTTGCATGAAATTTATATTGAATTTGTGGTTTACTTGCGGCATTTGCGGCACATGTGGTTTCGACAGTTTCAACCACCAAAATCGCAGTTGGCTCTGATTTTTAGTGGTTGCATTTAGTGAATCTGTCGAAGCTGTGCTTGCCGTATTTACTGCAAGCTAACTGGAAGTTCCATATACATTACATGTTACTTGCTGAAAGTGATCTGTAGGTAGGTCTTTTGGTGCCAAGTGCAGAAATTGTATTTTGTTATTCCACACCTTCTGCAAATAGCTGAAAAATATCTGATTTAAAAGGAGTCTAAGTATTAATAATTAGGGATAGAGTAGAGTAGGTCCCACCAGCTGTAAGGCTACCTTCCCGTGGTTGGTGGGGAAACATGTACTGGCTAAACCATAGATTATGTATATTCAATTTATATATGAATGTTAATAATCTGTACAAATCGGTGCCAGTATCTGTACGAAAAGCCTTGCCTTAGAATCATGACATGTACTACATTGACATATACTATACAAACATTGGTAGTTCATAGATACATATCATGTCTTATGTGCATTATTGTCAAATTTGAATGAATAATGTATATATGCATGCTAGACTCCCTATTATTTAGAATCAGGCCACCATCTTAGACATATAATGGACGACTTTGAGTTTCACATTTACTGATGAAAGTGAGGCGCTATTCTCATTGCTTGCCCGCAGCAGACAGCAACCAATGAGAATAGCGCCTCATTTACAATGGTAAATGTGAAACTTAAAATATTCCATGTATTTGAAGTATGGCGCCATACAGCGCGGCGCTCTTCTCATCAGTCGCCGCCTTCAGTGCGCTGAACAATCAGAATAGCGGTGGCCGCTATGCCGACATATTTGAAATATACTGAGTAAACTCTACACAGATTCTAGAATCCCGATGCAATCGCATCGGGCTCACAGCTAGTTCTAAATAAATATTACAATCTATATGTTTACATAACTTTGTTGCACTATGAGGGGTGGTGTATCCCCAAATAATGTCTTGCACAGGGGCCCACTACAGCCTGTGTCGCCCCTGGTTGGGGACAACCTTTTCCCGTCGAGATGGATTTATAGTGGTCTTTAAATCTCACAAACATGGGGTGGATAGTTTTGCCTATATAAAATCTTTTGCAGGGACACAATACCGCATAAATCACCCATTTGTCTTTATCTACGATATATGTTTTCACCCTATGTAATTTATTCCCTATTTGAATGGGATTATCAGTGATGTAATGGTCACAAAATTTACAGTTTCTGCATTTGTAATTGCCTATTGGGCACATTACATCTAGCCATGTTTTATTTGATTTTTCTGGTTTCACGCTATTTCTCACTAGGAGATCCTTCAGGTTTTGGCACCTACTATATAATAGTCTAAGGGTTTTTTGAGTGTGTCTGTAACCAAAATCGCCACACAGAGGCAGCTCATTGGCTGCCGCCAAAGTATGCAGATAACGCGTGCTGAACATTCGAATTTCGCGCCAATTTGCAGCCCGGCGGAAGCGGCACAGTCCGGCAAACGGTGGACCCAGCATGCGCGTCTCCTGGCTGGCGAGCCTCTAACCGGAGCTCAGCCGCGGCTACCTGCGGCACGGAGGTCCGCGGCGAGCCAGCCGGTAGATGAAGCAGCGGCGGCGCACTTCGCAGCATTCAAACCGTGCGCCAAGCCGCAGTACTCTTCTGATTGGCGCGCGGTTTGAATGCCGCCATTCTGATTGGTCGACTGAGTACAGTGTATTTGAAATATGGTGCCATGAGTACAGTGTATTTGAAATATGGCGGCATAGCGCGCTCCGCTATTCTGATTGGTCGGCGCTGAACGCGGCGACCAATGAGAGAAGCTGCATTCAAACTGCGCGCCAAGCCGCAGTACTCTTCTGATTGGTCGCCGCGGTCGACCAATCAGAGGAGCGGAATTCAAATCGCGCGCCAAGTCGCGCTACTTCTCTGATTGGTCACCGCGGCTGCGGCGACCAATCAGAAGAGTACTGCAGCTTGGTGAGCGGTTTGAATGCAAACCCCATCCTTGCAGCCTCCTCCATCCCCTCAGCCTCCTCTGTCCTTACAGCCTCCTCCATCCCCTCAGCTTCCCCATCCTCACAGCCTCCTCCATCCTCACAGCTTCCTCCATCCTCACAGCTTCCTCCATCCCCTCAGCCTCCTCCATCCTCAAAGCTTACTCCATTCCCTCAGCCTTTCCATCCTCACAGCCTCTTCCATCCCCTCAGCCTCCTCCATCCACACAGCCTCCTCTATCCTCACTGCCGCCTCCATCATCACTGCCTCCCCATCCTCACAGCCTCCTCCATTCTCACAGCCTCCTCTATTCTCACAGCCTCCCCATCCTCACAGCCTCCCCATCCTCATAGCCTCCTCCATCCCCTCATCCTACTCCATCCTCACAGCCTCCCCATCCTCACAGCCTCCTCCATTCTCACAGCCTCCCCATCCCTCAGCCTCCTCCATCCCCTCAGCCTCCTCCATCCCCTCAGCCTCCTCCATCCTCACAGCCTTCTCCAACCCCTCAGCCTCCCCATCCTCACAGCCTCCTCCATCCCCTCAGCCTCCTCCATCCTCAGAGCCTCCTCCAACCCCTCAGCCTCCCCATCCTCACAGCCTCCTCCACCCTCACAGCCTCCCCATCCTCACAGCCTTCCCATCCTTTCAGCCTCCTCCATCCCCTCAGCCCCCTCCATCCTCACAATCTCCTCCAACCCATCAGCCTCCCCATCCTCACAGCCTCCTCCATCCTCACAGCCTCCCCATCCTCACAGCCTCCTCCATCCTCACAGCCTCCCCATTCTCACAGCCTCCTCATTCTCACTCCTTACTCCTGTCTATTAGGTCTGTCATTCAGTGTCACGAACTTCACTCCTGTCTACAAGGCTGTCAGTCAGTGTGACACAGTTCACTCCTGTCTTCAAGGCTGTCAGTCAGTGTCACAAACTTCACTCCTGTTTACAAGGCTGTCAGTCAGTGTGATGCACTTCACTCCTGTCCACAAGGCTGTCAGTCAGTGTGACACACTTCACTCCTGTCTATAAGGCTTGTCAGTCAGTGTCATGATCTTTACTCCTGTATACAAGGCTGTCAGTCAGTGTCACAAACTTCACTCCTGTCTTCAAGGCTGTCAGTCAGTGTGACGAAGTTCACTCCTGTCTACAAGGCTGTCAGTCAGTGTGACGAAAATCATTCCTGTCTACAAGGCTGTTAGTCAGTGTGACGAACTTCACTCCTGTCTACAACGCTGTCAGTCAGTGTGACGCACTTCACTCCTGTTTACAAATTATTCTAGAATACCTGATGCGTTAGAATCGGGCCACCATCTAGTCTTTTATAAGTAATTAAAGGTGGTCCTATATTATGTGTATTAAAGGGGAACTCCAGTGAGAAAAAAACTTTTTAGTACAGTTCCTGCCCTCCTAGATGATGCAGCAGAGCTGTACATTGCACTTCTAGGATCTATAGATCTCTTATAAATCGATAAAATCATACCTGCTCCTTTGCTCTAGCCCCCACCTCAGGGAATCCAGATTTCTGCCTGTCAGCTTCAACTATTAGCAAAAAGCAGGTGGTGTGTCGGGGGGTGGATGCTGTGAGCTGCAGGATCAGCCTACATTCACACCCCCTCACAATTCTGTATGGGCAGAGGGCATGGCAGGGGGCGTGACCGCTGATCCCATGTTCACACACATACAATCCAACCCCTGATATACCATTTTATGTGACAGGGGGTCCAGGCTTCAAATAGCAATCATGTCACCAAGTAGATACAATTACACGCTGTGATCATCTGCTGTATGATGATGCATAACTAGAAATAGGCCCGATGCTATTGCATCAGGAGGGCAGTCTTTGTGCCTGTGTCCCCTTGTGCAGTCTCCCCTGTCTGTGCTGTCTCTTCCCCTGTGTGCTCTGTCTTAGGCTGGTTTCACACTACGAATTTTTCAGTTCCGATGCTGTCCGATAAAAATCGGACACATCGTACCGATTTTGGCCCCCATGCAGCCCTATGGGCATCGGACCGAATCGGATGTGCACTAAATGCCATCCGATTTGGTCCGATCCGATTCTGTACGATTTTTTTATCGGTGCAAAAATTGGACCATTTTAACAGGCGGTCACGTGATTGTGACATCACGGCAGGTCCTTTTCAGAAGAAGAAGACCTCTGCAGACACCGGGAGCCTGCGGGACCGTGCGGGAGACAACAGGGGCCTCGGGGACAGGTGAGCATACATTTTTTTTTTTTAATCAGCCCGGAGGGAGCGAATTTTTGCCGGAATCGGATGCCTATTTGGCATCCGATTCCAGGCATCAGAAGGGAGCCGATGCTGTCCGACAAAATCGGACAGCATCGGCTCACTCCAAAATCGTTATGTGAAAGTAGCCTAACTTGTGCCTTGCGCTCTGTGTGCTCTCAGCCCCTGTGTGCGCTGTCTCTCCCTGTGTGTGATGTCTCTCCCTATGACTCTGCCTCCCTTGTAGCTTCTGCGTCCCCTGTGCCTTCTCCCTCCCCCATGCCCCTGCCTCCTCTGTGCCTTCTCCCGTGTGCCTGCCTCCCATCACTGAGCCACCATACAATGCTCACCACTGAGCCACCACACAGTGCTAACCAATGAGCTACTGTAGAGTGCAGACCACTGAGCCACCATACAGTGCTAACCACTGAGCCACCATACAGTGCTAACCACTGAACTACCATTCCATGCTAACCACTGAGCCACCTAAACATTGAGCATTGTGGAGAATCCCGACCACCGAACCTGGCAGCTCCACAGCGCCTCCTGTTAAACCCAGGTCAGTCAGAGAACTGCCTGAGAATAATGAAGGGCCGCAGCTGCCTTTCCTGTGCTGGTTTATTAAGGCACCTCTCAGTGAGTGTGGTATATGCCTTCAATCCCGCAGCCAGAAGCACATATAATAACCTCCACCCCGTCACTGATAGAGACCCTGAATAACCCCAAGCACAAATGCTGCCACCAGCTTCTCGTTTAATATAAGTCCGGTCCGTGGTCGGGCTTATATTGGGTCAGAAACCAACCCAGGTAGCGTTAAATGAGCACACGGACGTGAGAATCGTGATCAAGATAAAAAGAGCAACTCAAGATTAAATTTATATATTTAATCACGCTAATGGTACACTAATTATTAATATTTACAGTTATTATTCAGATGTTATAAATAGGATAGTCAGATATGCCAATAAAAGGATGAATGGAATACACAGAATTACATACACATGTGAGCAGTTACCTTAGTGCTGATGGCACCACAAGGGCAGCGTGATGCCAGTCTGTTCCTGGGGTATTCTCTGGCTTTGGTGGAAAAATGCCTCTTCAGATGAAATACCAGGTGAGATGGAGCAGATGAGTTTTATACATTATGGGCTGACCCCTGTCTCCACCCATCTCGCACCTCTGGGCTGTCTCACAATTCCCACCCCTCTGAGGGGAGATATGGACACCCAGATTCTATAAGCTGACCTAGCTGTGTCCATGGGCATCGCAGACGGAAGACAATACTTTCATATTTTTAGTTATGATTTTATCTTCGTCTGGATATGAAACATGGCTACTCTGAGAACACCCTACTAGCCAATATCCTGTTTAGATGGCTTACAGTCATCTTACATTCATGTAAATATAGCCCTATTACCGTCTAGATGTCGTGATCATGGATCTACGCTTGCCATGTTCATAGACAGCACGGCTCATGAAATATTAACGTTATATTCACGACTCCGTCCTGTCTGAGTCTGAAAAGGAATTTCCTCTCTTCTGCCATTTGGAAAGTGTCACCTAGTCTACATCTCCTTAGGAAGTTCCCTAGCTGATTACCATATCAAAGTTGAGGAAGAATCCTTTTGTGTGTCCAGTTGGCTGACATGTTCATGCTAATTACTGTGCTACTTGCCAGAGATGAATGACTTCTGCCTTCCAAGGGTGGGGGCTTATCTCTTTGTGAGTGAGATATGCCTTATCAATTGCTTTCTGTGAGGGATGGAATATGGGGGATATGGCAATATTCCTTACCAATATTCATCACAAGCACCATATACAGTTCTAACCACTGAGCCACCATATAGTGCTAACCACTGAGCCACCATACAGTGCTAACCACTGAGCCACCATACAGTGCTAACCACTGAGCCACCATACAGTGCTAACCACTGAGTCACCATACAGTGCTAACCACTGAACCACCATACAGTGCTAACCAATAAGCCACCATACAGTGCTAACCACTGAGCCAACATACAATGCTAATCACTGAACCACCATACAGTGCTAACCAATGAGGCACCATACAGTGCTAACCACTGAGCCACCTTAACACTGAGCCACCATATATAGTGCTAACCACTGAGCCACCATACAGTGCGAACCATTGAGCCACCATACAGTGCTAACAACTGAACCACCATACAGTGCTAACCACTGAACCACCATACAGTGCTAACCACTGAGCCACCTAAACACTGAGCCATCATATACAGTGCAAACCACTGAGCCCACCATATAGTGCTAACCACTGAGCCACCATACAGTGCTAACCAATGAGCCACCATACAGTGCTAACCACTGAGCCACCATACAGTGCTATCCACTGAGCCACTGTGCTGTGCTACCCACTGAGCCACCGTACAGTGCTAACCACTGAGCCACCATACAGTGCTAACCAACTGAGCCACCATTCCGTGCTAACCGCTAAGCCACGTAAACACTGAGCCACCATTTAAATCACGCGCCAAGAGTGCTGATTAAAAAACATACACTGAAACAGATAAGAAGGGTTAAAATCATTTAAAACTTAAAGTAGGTCCCATGACCCCGATTACATATGTATTAGCCATATCCAAATATATACATGAAAAGGAAAAGCTTGAAACTGGATATCAAAAACCCCTATTAGTAACAATTGTTTCCAGAGACGGGGATACCCAAATCCTGTACTTTATTTTCCAATCAACAGTCTGTGCCCAATAAACTCATAGCATATTCTGATAATAGAGTGTGGAAAAATAACTAGGGGAGCTTGAAACTGGATATCAAAAACCCCTATTTCAGTTGAGGAAGCTGCCTAGTGCAGCGGAACGTGTGGGCCCTTTGACCACCAGGTTGCAGCAACGGCAGTATGTTTGGATGAAGTATGCTGTGATGTCTCCCTCCCCTAGTTATTTTTCCAATCAGCGAAGCGGCTCGCGGCTTGGCAGGAGATTTGAATCAGCGACCAATCAGCGCTGTTGGGGCGTGACGCGCTTGGGTGTTCCAATATGGCAGTCGGATCACTTCTGCTGTGATCTCCCGACGGTAGATTAAGGTCTGTGTTACTTACTTTTGGCACTTGTGTTGCTATCCCACAATGATGCCGCGGTGCATTGTGGGATAGTGACTTAAGCGCCGGAAGTCTGTGACACATATTATTGGAGATTATATATTAGATGTGTACTGGTAATGTAAGCCTAGGAGCAGAGACAAATCATTACATTGATCGATTCAGCTATACATGGTCTCCCCTCCCCCATAGGAACATGGTAGATTCCTGTCCCTGCAACTTTCAATAGATCATCATCATCATCACTCCTCAGTGACAGGCACAGCAAAGGCATCCAAAGTCTGCAGCATCTGTTAGACATGGTATAAACCCCAAAGTTTCATTATTCCTTTAGCAGTAAATAAGAAAAAAATGTGGCACTCACCGAGCAGAGCTTATTTCTTTTTTATTTCAGAGTCCTCTGTACATAGATTCTCTGCGATGGGGAAGGGAGTGAGGAGACACACAGGTGACGGATTCCGTTTCGGAGCACCTGCCCCTCCTACGGACCTTGTTGTCAACAAGGTCCGTAGAAGGGGCAGGTGCTCCGAAACGGAATCCGTCACCTGTGTGTCTCCTCACTCCCTCCCCCATCGCAGAGAATCTATGTACAGAGGACTCTGAAATAAAAAAGAAATAAGCTCTGCTCGGTGAGTGCCGCATTTTTTTCTTATTTACTGCTATTGCTGTCTAATAAGCGTGCACCCGGGCACATGAACCTGCTTTACTCGCACCCATACATGTGCAAGTAGCACCGATCCCTGTAACACAGCAGTGCCCAGTATATATCTGCAAAACGTTTTTTCATTATTCCTTTATCTGTTCCTTATACTGTGCACCAGACATACCGTATATGGGCTTAAAAATAACTTTCCATTATGTATCTCTCACATCTCTGTGTATTTATCTATCATCTATAAATTAGTCTATCATATATGTTAAGGCCATGTTACACACACAGATATCTGTTCAGATATTGGTCACAGATCTCTGGTTCCAGTGAAATCATGGACACATTCTTCCATTTTGTGGCTGTGTACTATGTATCCATGATTTCACTGCAACCAGAGATCTGTGACCAATATCTGAACAGATATCTGTGTGTGTAAAGTGGCCTTTAGATAGATTTATGGGTGGATGGATAAATATATATCTATTGTTATGGGCCAAACGGAGTGACAGGTATGTATCGCACAGACAGAGGTCTGCTGCGATCTTAACCCAGGTTGATTGCGGAGACCTGTGGTTCTACAACTTTCTATAATGTGATGTGGGCTGGAGTTAATAGTTAACCAAAAGTGATGGGCATGTCTGGTTAACTACATACCTCCCAGGGGAGGGTGTGTTGCTGGGGGTTATCAGGTGGGCACTCCCTGGTCACATGTCTCTGTCAGCCAGTCTCTGGAAGACTTCCTGTTTGTAGCACATGTGAGGAAAACCATGTGTTGGAATGGAGGTTGCCAGAACGCCAGTGAACCCCGACCCGCTTAGTGATTGCTACGTCACATTTTGGTGGAAAATGCGGGCATTGTAGCAGCCTTGTTACTGTGGGAAACGGACGAGGCCTACAAGTTCAGTTGCTGGGGGAAAGTCGATCAGTGGCATGTGTGCAGATTGCATCAGTGGTGCAGCCTGGTTGCTAGGGGCAACTGCACAGCTACAAAAACATGGATGCAAGCATCTGGCTGTGGCTCAGCGGGCCACGAAGATTAAAGCATCTGGCTGTGGTTCGGCGGGGCCACGAAGTTTGTCACTGCTCTCGACCCAGGTGAACGTGGGAGGAGTCAAGCGACTGGCTGTGAGTTGTGGGCTCACGAAAATTTTTCAGCGAGAGCCGTGCTGAATACCAGGAGGATCGGTGTGCAGAGACTGGAGGACTTTAGAGGACGTCACTGTCGCAGGATCTGGCCATCCAGGAAATGCTGGGCTGCTTGGTGAGCAGTAACACACCACAGGTTGGAGATCCTGGTTGTACGGGTTTTTTTTTATCTCATTGCAGCTAGAGAAGCCTGGCAGCATGGAGGAGCTCCTGAAACACCTGCTGCAGAGTCAGCAGCAGCAGCGCCAACAACCTGTTTTGAGGTGTCCCCGGAAAGGATCCCTATAAACTGGGTTGCCCAAGAGGGGGTGGTGTCCCAAAAGGGGGAGGTGTCCCTGAAGGGGGTAGATGCCCAAAAGGCGGTGGAGCATCCCAAATCCCAAGCAGAGGCGCAGATGGACTGTAGCCGACATCAGTTTTGTTTGTACTATAAGTGTCCAGTCTACCATATGGACTACCCACCCGGAGAGGTTCCAAGCAGGTGTTCAGTGGAAGTTAATGCGGAATCCGTGACTGGTCTTGTAGACTCTGGGAACTTGGTTACCCTACTGAGGGCCACACCTGAAATCCTTCTGATGCCCGGACAGCAAATACAAGGACGCTGTATTCATGGGGCCACTAAAGAGTACCCACTGGGCAGAGTGATAATTCAGACAGATGTGGATCTGGAGCGACCCAATGTTGGCGTTGTGCCGGACTTGGTGTGTTCGGTGATCATAGGCCGGAACGCAACATTTTTTTTTTACTTTTGGCAGAAGGGGGTCGTGTTTAGTTGCTCAGATGAGAGCTGGAACATTTCTAAAGAGGTCCCTCTACAGCAGAAGGATGAAGGGCTCTCTGCTGATGGGGTTGTGTCTGATAAGGAAGTGGCACCTTCCAAAATTGACGGTTGTGAGGTAGGGGTGACCAGTGAAAGTCATATGTCTGCCCAACTTAGTGACCTGACGTCCCCTGAAGTGTACCACAGGATGACTGGTAGTGATGTGGTGGCTAAAAAGAATGGAGCTGACACCAAGTTAGAGAGTGAGTTGGGGGTTCACCAGTCTGTGGAGTGTGACACAGACTCAAAAGTGACTGTGACTCTGAGAAAGAAAGGGAGTACAGTAAGGAAGGCCCCAGCAAGGATGGCAAATCCTGCCAGCAACTCAGAGACCCAGCAACTGAACTTGTAGGCCTCGTCATTAAAAGAGCAAGCACCACAAAGAAGCTGCCCAGGTGACCACACACTTCTCAGTTTCTGGAAGAGAGCTCACACATGGAATAGAAGCATATGACATTATATTTAATGTCATGTGCTTCTATTCCATGTGTGATTTCTCTTCCAGACACTGAGAAGATCAGGATGGAAGGTGAAGTGTCATTGCCCGTAGCAACCTCTGGGGCTGAGACAGATATTGTGCTGTCATAGGAACTGACACAGAGCAGACCTATAATAGACCCAACACTGGGGAGACTGGGAGCATAAACAGTGCCCTGGGTAAAGTAGTCAAGAAGGTTGGAGATTCCCAAGAACTTGAGAAGGAAGAGAGGGGAGGCCTGAATCCTTCCGACACTGATACTGTGTGAGGATAACAGATGGTGCTGCCGATGCCCAAGAGTTCCGTGACGCATCAGAGGTCACAGGTGATGAACTGGAGACCCCTGGACAGGCACAAGGAGATGTGGCCGAGATTGCCAGGGGTGTTGCCGGACCACAAGAGGGAGAGGTAACTGCAGAAGTGGAAGAAGCCACTTGGAAAGAGAGGGGCGAAGTGAATACCTCCTTGAGTGGTGTGAGCTCGCCTGGTCCGGTGGATGTCGGAGCCAAGATAAGGGAGCTCACAGAGATGCTCCAAGCACACTTGAAGCAAGAGAAGCGGTGGAGACAGGCTGTTGAGAATCGAGTGGGGGTTTTGGAGATGGAGAGGTCTCTGAGAGTGCTGCTAGAAGGGGAACAGTTGAAGCAGGAAGGACTGCGGAGACGAGCTGCTGAGAGGTGATTAGCTGTGCTAAAGGAAGAAGTCTCTGAGCTCAAAGGTTGCCTGGCAACGTGTCAGTCGAGGAATGAGGACAACTTGGAGAAGGTAGAGTGACCAGTGTCCCTCCCCGGCAAGCACGCTGAAGAAGCCAAAAGTCAGTTGGCCCTGAGACCTAAGCCGGGTGATCATGTGGGGACCAGCAGTAAGACAGAACCATCTCTCTACAAGTGCCTCGTGGAGGTATCAGAAGAATTGAGAGAAGTGTGTGCCAGAGAGTCTGTGCATGACAACTTTAAGAAGGCTGTGGAAGCCTGTAAGGTGTACTGGTCCCCAGAAGTGAAACAGCTGGTGGTTCTGTCCACATCCGAAGTCACCGTGGATCGGGTGGCTATTCTAAGGTACATGCACTTGAGGTGTCTTCGCATGAAGTGGTTGATCCGTCTGAAGAATGAAGAAGCTGCCAGGAGGCTGGGGCTAATGAGGAGAGCTCGGAGTCTACTACAAGATGTTGTCCAGGTGCCTAGCGCTCTGCTAAAAGAAGTTGTTGGGAAAAATGGAAGACTCATACAGGAAATGGTGGATAAATCTGGAGAGATGAGACTACGAATTCCTGCTGATGGTGAAGACAAGATACCCAGGAAAGTGGGTATAGTTCCGCTCCTGGTAGGGACAGCGGAGTGTCTTAGCAATATGCGGATTCTGCTCACATATAGGGTGATTCACTTAAAAGAAGTACAGCAGTTACGGCTGGAAAGAGCAAGAAACGAGAGATTGCTTCATCAAGAGGGTAGAAGATGGCAGCAGCCTGCAAGCCAAGGTGATAGAGCTGTTAGCTCAAGGATGAGGAACTCAGACGAGAAGCCCTGTAGTGTAGGTGATGATACAGAGTCAGTCCACCCACTAGACACAGGGGCGCGTGGAAAGCTCTACTGTACTGACCATTGGGGTCGGGGAAGGCCTATCCAAGACATGACTCTAAGACCTGAGGTGACGGAGTCCGATAAACCCTGGTTCACAAATGGACACTTGGTGTCTCTGCGAAACTACATGCTGAGAACTAACACTCATAGTCGACTTGGACGTCCCCTCAACTGGTAGGCCGAGGCTACAAGGCTACCCTGTCTCGGGGCCCCAGATTGTGGTCATGTGTTCATTCCCATGGATCTGAACAAAGGGGGAGGATATGTGATGGGCCAAACAGCTATGTTAGGAGTGACAGGTATGTATTGCACAGACAGAGGTCTGCTGCGATCTTAACCCAGGTTGATTGCGGAGACCTGTGGTTCTACAACTTTCTATAATGTGATGTGGGCTGGAGTTAATAGTTAACCTGAAGTGATGGGCATGTCTGGTTAACTACATACCCAGGAGGTGTTGCTGGGGGTTATCAGGCGGGCACTCCCTGGTCACATGTCTCTGTCAGCCAGTCCCTGGAAGACTTCTCGTTTGTAGCACATGTGAGGAAAACCATGTGTAGGAATGGAGGTTGCCAGAACTCCTGGACGTTGAGACTGGATGGAGCAGTCTGAAACCTGCAGAGCTGTGGGGAGCAGGTAACCCCAGAGAATGGGGACATAGGTGTATGGACTGGCCCATGTTTATTTTCTGGAGTGTGGTTTATGAAAGGCAATAAACCGACATTGGACTGTTCTAATATAAATCCGTTGCTGTGTAGATTGTTTTGTGCTGCCAAGTGAGTGACCCCCAACCCTGCATATTGGTTGCTACGTCACATTATCTATCTATCTATCTATCTATCTATCTATCTATCTATCATCCATCCATGTGTGTACTATAACGTTTGTTTAACAGATGCTGACGACTTTAGAAGCCCTGGTATGCCTGTCACTGATGATGATCTATTTGGAGTAATTGGAATCTTCATGTTCCTATGGTGGAGGGGAGACCATGCAGCAATGTACATTAAATCTATCAATGTAATGATTTGTCTCTGCTCACATTACCAGTACACATTATACATTATCATACAGCAGAGGATCACAGTCTGTATTTGTATCTGCTTGATGATATGATTGCTATTTCAAGCCTGGAACCCCTGTCACATAGAATGGTATATCAAGGGCTGGATTGTGTGTGTGTGAACATGGGGCCGGCGGTCACGCCCCCTGCCATGCATTCTCCCCATACAGAATTGTGAGTGGGTATGAATGTAGGCTGATCCTGCAGCTCACAGCATCCACACCCTTGACACACCTCCTGCTTTTTGCTTCTAGTTGAAGCTGACAGGCAGAAATCTGGATTCCCTGAGTTGGGGGCTAGAGCAAAGGAGCAGGTATGATTTTTATCAATTTATAAGAGATCTATAGATCCTAGAACTGCACTGTATGGCTCTGCTTCATCACGTAGGAGGGCAAGGACTGTACTAAAATGTTTTCTCTCACTGGAGTTCCCCTTTATGTTCCCTGATTCTATTACACACCAATGCTTGTAAATAATAGATGTTATCTTCTCAAACATGTTAATGAATTTGAAGGTGAAAGTAAATTATTTTTTCTCATTTACCCCCTCTTTCTTCTTGTTCTATTTTCGTTTTTGTATGTCAGTGACCTATCCCTAGCTTCTTGGACCACTTTCAGTAGGTAACCTCTATGAATGAATCTGTTTTGTAAAACATCTGCCTACTTCTCAAATAAATCAGTGGTATTGTTAATTCCCTTTAATCTTAAAAATTGACTGAAAGGCAGTGATCGTTTTGTGTGTATGGGATGCGCACTGGAAAAATGGAGGAGTGTATTTGTAGATGTAGGTTTTTAATACAGTGATCTTACTAGTTTACCTTCCATTATTTCTAAACTTACATCAAGGAAATCCAATTTTTGCCCCCAAAAAATGTGGTGAAAAACTATGTCGATTGATATTAATTTGTACCCTTCCTAATATCATCTATATATTTGATGAAATCCCAAGTGTCTTTAACATAAGATGGAATCCTTTTTAAAAGCGGTCTCAAAATCCAATCTATGTCAAAGAGCGAGTCCCTGATACTATAGGCCGGCCTGCTGGGCATGTTATGCTTTTGTGGATTTTTGGCAAATAGCACCAGTGGGCTCTTGTAGGATGTTGTGAAAATAATTTTTCAGCCATTTTCTGCCCAATGGTGCCATTTTCCACGTATTTTCTTAAAAGGGAATGCAGCTTATTTTTATATTGGCGAGTAGGGTCTGATGCAAATTTTTTATATGTGTTGTTATTTTCTAGCTGTCTTAAAGCCTCCTTTTAAGTACGGTAGTCTGCCATTGTTAGCAGTACAATACCCCTGCCTTTATCGGCTTTTTTAATTAGACTATCCTTCTATTTTTGCATTGTTTTTATTGCATCACATTCTGTATCAGTAAGATTAGAATGGGGGTTGGGATAAATTAAAGCCTCAATGTCTCTAGACACTAATTCCTGAAATAAATCTATACTATTTCCCGGGAAAGTACAGGTACAAAGGTTGACTTTAGGCCTCCTAAGAATGGTAAAAACCCTTCCTGCTCAACCTCATCAATATTGCTGTTACTCATAGTTATACTGAGTAGAGCATTTACATCCTCTTTTAGGCTGGCTTCAGACTTGCAGATGCATCTGCAGCGTTTTGCAGATGCATCTGCAAGCATCTGCATGCAGACCGCGGCCCCTATGTTTATAATGGAGCGCACGGCGGTCTGCAGATGCTTGCAGACTGCCGTGCGCACCCATTCACTCCTATATGTGATCTGTGCGCACGCGGATGCCTGCGCACAAATCACACACTCCCGCCCGCACCATGGACGCGAGATGTCGCGTCCCTGGTGCGGACGAGAGTGTGTGATCTGTACACAGGCATCCGCCTGCGCACAGATCACATATAGGAGTGAATGGGTGCGCACGGCGGTCTGCAAGCATCTGCAGACCGCCATGCGCTCCATTATAAACATAGGGGCCGCGGTCTGCATGCAGATGCTTGCAGATGCATCTGCAAAACGCTGCAGATGCATCTGCAAGTCTGAAGGCAGCCTTAAGGTGTTATCATTATTGAAAAAGCCCAGAGAGCTAATAGTAATTTGTTTATCTGCTGCTTTACTTACATTTGCACTTTCACTTTTTAGCAGATTTTAATAGTGCTTAAACAAATGGATTTTCCTTATAGACTTACTAGCTGTGAGCCTGATGCAAATGCATCGGGATTCTAGAACGTGCATTAATTTGATTATAGTAGTAATAGCTGTTAGCCTGATGCAAATGCATCGGGTGTCTAGAATATGTTTATTGTTTTTTTAAAGATTTTTAAATAATAATCCAATTATTCCAATGACATCTTTCCACCAACTACATATATTTGTATTGTTGATATCATTTAAGGAAAATTGAACTATTATGTTGTAAGGGTCTTAGAACACAAAGTAGCAATACTTCTTAATGCGTCAATCGTTAGAATTGATGAATTAATAGTAGTAATGTGTGTATCAGCCAGTTTGTGTCAGCCCACCAATCGCGTCAAGATGCCCTTACGCCTGGTGAGTCCCTACTCTAACTAAATCCGAATTGATATTATTTATATATGTTTTATGGCTGGATTTTTCTTAGATTTTTTGAGGATTATGTTGTAAATAAATACATTTTATAACTTGATACAGAAGGAGTTACCAACTACAGACTTACAGCAATGTCGATGCAATAACTAAAAAACTTGTAGTTAACCTGCGGTAAATGAAGTGAACGTGGCTTTGGCAGGTGCATAACATGCATCCACTAAGTAAGCACAGGTGACTGTAGATGATGTGGATGACACTGCCGCAACTATGTTGTCTGCACAAACCGCAAGTGAAGTACAAATTGCATACATGCAGTCATGAAAATTACAGCAAGTATGTTGTCGGTGAGTCCTTCATGATCAATTATTATCATTTAGTATATTCCTCAATAATGTGAAAAAAATCTAAGAAAAATGGCATGGTAGAATCTAATGAATAATTTATTTTTGGCCCTATCTATCTAAACATGTGTAACACACCTTGCTAATGAGATGTGTGTGAACAGCCATCCCACCCGTCTCTTAGCTGTTCACAAAAACCTCTTCCTGTAAAGAATGAGAATGAAATCTCTCAGCACGTATAGTGCTGGAGCTTTAAATAGTGGTTTCTATCACCCAGTGTAGAAATGTGGATGATACACATCTCTCATATTATCTTAAATGTGTGTTCACAAAAATATAGTAGAAATCTGTATATAAAATAATAAAATTTGAAAGACTAAAATTTTTTTTTTTTTTTTTTTTCAAAAGATAAATAAACGGAAGAATACTCATAGGGAAAAGTTCAGTGCAAAATATTCTTGTAGACAATATTGTTGGTAGATACTTTGTCACTGTTAGGCAGCAATTTGCCTTGGATTGGAGTGTCCACCACTTTCACTTTTACATTAGATCGTCTTTTCACTCTTGAAAAAGCTACATACAATTGTCCATGTCCAAAAACAGGTTCTGGCAAAAAAATCCCTACTTTCTCAAGTGTTTGTCCTTGGGATTTGTTGATTGTCATGGCAAAAGCTGGCTTCAGAGGAAATTGCCGACGTCTTAACTTAAAAGGTAAGCCAGTTTCTGATGGGCACAAATCAATCCTGGGAATGAAAACCACATTTCCTCCAGCAGACCCAGTAATGACTTTTGCTCGAATCATGTTGTCAAACAAACCGGTGACAATTAAGCGAGTCCCATTGCAAAGACCTTTTCTGCTGTTGAAGTTTCTCAAAAGCATGACAATGGTGCCGATTTTTAATTTCAGACGATGAGATGGCATTCCCGTGGGTGTAAGTGAATTTAAAAACTCAACAGGGTATTGCTCTGGGTCCTCTGTCTCGTCCGGATCAATGGAATCATCACTAATGTATTCTGTGTACTCTCCAGCAATGCAATCCATGACCTTAGAGTTGACCTGATCCACATCGTCATTTTTGGGGCAAAGAATGGCATGTGATGCTGCAGTATTAATGCTTTCATTGTCATTGACATCAATTACAATGTTTTCACCAAAAATGTCAAATATTAGTGAGCCTGTGCAAATCATATCTTGAGCGATTTCAATAACATCATCTCCAAGGTTATAATAATTGGTCAATTGTCCATTTCCCAGTTGAAGTAACCAACTGCTGTATCCTGGATCAATAGAGCGCATGTTGTCAAGTAGTGGCAATTGAATGAAAAGCTGCCATTGTCGGGAATATTTAATGCAGCTCTCTACGATATCAGTTCGTGTTCCATGAGGAATGGGACACTGACGAAAGTCTCCTCCCAGAACAATGACTTTCCCTCCAAAGGGTGTTTTATTTTTCCCTTTCGAGATATCTTTGGTCATAACATCCTTTAATAGTTGGTCAATGACATGCAGTGCGTATTTAGATAGCATAGTGGACTCATCAATAATGAAAAGTTTAGTATTCTTCAAATGGTGTGCAGCATCAGTATCATTTTTGATTCTGGAAACGGAAGTTTCATTGATTGGAATTGGTATCCCGTAAAGTGTATGGATGGTTCTTCCTCCTTCCAGTAAGTTGGCTGCAATCCCAGTACTGGCAGCAGGTGACACAGTTTCTCCTTCTCCTCTTATTTGATGAATTAATAAATCATAGAGGTATGTTTTCCCACTGCCACCTGGGCCATCAATGAAAAAGCACTTAGCTTGCTGACTTGTATCCTCTAATGCTTTCTTTATGGCATTATAGGCCAAAAGTTGTTGTTGATTTAAAGTTTCTTTCATTTCTTGGGCTCTTCTTAACTCCTCGTCTTTGTCGTATTGTGGTTGTAGTTGTTGTTTTCTTTTGGGGCGTGGTAGATTAAAATCCTTAAAGCTTTTGCAATGAAATTTTAACACATTTTGAACATCTGTCATTGCATAGCCTTCACAATGCTCACAGTCCTCATTGTTAGGGTGATATGCACGGCAGTAGTCTTCTATAAAATCATTTTTAAATTCTTGCCACAACTCCAATGGATGAGCAGGAGGACCAAAGATACATATGTAAGCAAACATATCCCGAAGCTGTGCAGGCATGTTTTGAATACAGGCGTCCAGTAAGGTATTTCGCCAAACACTGTCATCCAAAAGTAATCCAAGGGCTAATGCTGCCTGTTTAAAAGTTGGGTACTCGACTTCATTAACGGTCTTAATGTGCTCAAAACTTGTTGCTCCTTTTACATGTAATAACAACAACCTTAAATAGTAGCGTTCTTCATCTTTCATACTGACCGTATACATTCTTCCAATGACTGTTGCTCCACGTTTATGCCTAATTTCCCATGCACCATCTTTCCAGACATAGTGCTCTGGAATTTGGCGGTAGAAGTATTCATGAGCATGTGGGTCATTCTCATTCAGCTCAAAGTAGGCCATAAGAGTTGATTTTCTATGCATCATGGCAGCAATGTTCTCAACAGAAGCATCTTCATGAAAATAAAGTGGTTGTGACTGTGGCAGATGTACGGCAAGGCGAACAATGCTGTGTGATTGTCTATGCATTGGGTAGGCAAAAATTCTCCAAGCTGCCTCCGGTGCACTGACGTATCTTGAATCCATAAATTGGTGAGGTTCATCATGTTGTATGTTTGTTTGACAAATTTCCATATTGGCTTTATCATGTCCTTTGTAAACATATTTGAATAGATACTTGACACTTTGAATGGACGCACAGATTTCCACATTTATATGACACTTATACTTTAATAGTAGGAAAGGGTTATAGGGAACAACCCAAGAATTATCAACCATGTGAGAACGGTGTGTAAATGAAGGTCCTGCATTGCGTTGATAAGTTGGGTAGGCATCCTGTGCTATTATAGTTTTTGGTTGGAAATCTTTTGGGAATCCTTTTTTACACTTTCCAATATCCATACATGGAGAATTTGGGTTGAATTGTCCACAGGGTCCATGAATCATATGTTGCATCACAATTTGATGGAGCACAGGATACTCGGATGGATCAGGAATTTCTGCCCAAACAGTACGATCGACATCAACCTCAGTACGTAATTTAGAATTGCTATCCAGAATGATCAAAATGTGAGCATGTGGTAGTCCCCGCTTTTGAAATTTGATTACATGAACCATTGCACAAATCTTGCCAAATAATCCACTGTTTATATCTTTTAATAGGGCTTCTAATTTTATTTTGAAGACACGGGCGACTAAATCCGGTCTGTGTTCCACACGCTGCCATGGTTCTAAATTGTGGATAATCTCGCTCCATTTGGGATTACAGGTCATTGTTATAAAAAGATCTGGGCGTCCAAATTTTGTAACAATAGCCATGGCATCTTGATAGCGTTGCTGCATATTTCTTGGACTACCTTCAAACGACGATGGTAAAATGACCGTCTTGCCAATGGGAATTGCTTTTTCAATAGATTTTCTTTGCAGATGTTCCTGTAGTACGCAGTAGTCCTCCACTTTTAAATCTTTTTGATGTTGACGTATAAAATTTAAGCGATTAGCCTCAATTTTTACATACGCATCCACTAAATACTGTTGCGTTAGTTTTCCACCATTTAGAATAGGATTGAACCCAGGACGTACAGATAGCAAATAACAGTAATACTGCAATTGTGTAACTCTCCGTGGATTTTGACCTTGATGCTTCAGTCCCTCATGCCAGCCTTGTTCTCCATGCGGAAAAAATAACGGATACAGTAAAGCATCTAAATTACTGTGGAGAATACTGACTTGCTGTGTTTTTGGGGCTAAAGGATTGTTTGGGTCAGGTTTCAGATGAATTAAAATGTCTCTATTGAAGGGTGGCTCTCCATCAGCATTTTCAAAGACCACAGCAACTTCATTAACAATTGGATTATTATAACGTCTTGGGTCTTGTTCTCGATCCTGTTTAAGAGCCATGGTGATATTAGGCATGACAGTACCATTTTCAGTTGCCTTCTCCTGTTCCTCTTGTTCGACAAAACGTAACATTTTGTATGCAGAAACAAAAGGATTGATGCGATCTAATAAGTTAGCAATGAGCCGCATCAATTTAGGATGACATTTTTTATTTTCGTCACACTGTAAACGTTGGTCATTAGCAGTGGCAGTATCTAAAATGTAGAGTTGGGCATAAGCAGGAGCTTGATCTGGAGCAGGATGTAGTGTTCCAGTACGGTGATAAATTTGGCCATGAATCCGGAAGCAATAAGGGCCATGTCCAGGTGGGGGAGCAACACTTGCACCCATAGAAGCAAAACCAAAGGAACTATTGATACTTCTGATGTTATCCATCATATTCCGACTGTATGGACTCTGACCTTTAAGAATACATTCCAACATCTCTGGGTACTGAGGTAACGGAACCTTGACCTTCCCCTTGTGACAACAGAGAGTATACTGTTTATCCGATGGCATCTCATCCATGAAATGTCGAGCTTCACAATGGTTACATATGAATATCATTGAGCCACAGCTATGTTCCACAATGCAAAAATCACTATCTGTAAATCCGGGTGGATATGAAGAGGGAGGTGTAGGTAGGTAAATACGATGTTGTTTCTGCAAACCAACATAGATCAGACGTTGAACTAATAAAGCAGAAAAAGAGGCAGGATCCACTTGTGTAACAGTAGGAGACGTCTTTTTGCGGTGTAGACGACGTGAGGCAGCACTTTTGCGTAAGCGGCTCTGATTGGATTGTGAAGACTCCTGAGCAATTTGTGCCTCCAAAGGAGTTTGTTGTTGTTCAAGCCGAAAACGTTTGGTGCGTGACGTCTCCTGAGCAGAATGTTTGCGCTTTGCTGTTGCTTTTCACGGTGATGAAACTTTAGGAATTGTGTTACTTTCATCCGGTGAACTGATAGAAAGAGCTAGAGCAGACTGTAGTACTGGTGAGCTTAGAGTTGGATCAGCAGACTGTAGTACTGATGAGGTTACTGTCTGATCAGCACAGAGTTAGATGAGTAGAGTGTTGTACTGGTGAGCTTACAGTTTGATCATCAGACTGTTGTACTGATGAGGTTACTGTCTGATCAGCAGAGTGATGTACTGGTGGTGTTACTTTTTGTTTTTGACGGCGTTGACGTTCCTTCTCAGCTTTTTTTGCCAAGCGCAGTTGTTTTTTTTCCAGCGACTCCGTTGCAATGCGTTGCTTATACTCAGCTTTAGACTTATCCAAACGACATTGTCGCTGTTCTTGAGTTTCCTTAGCACGTGTCTTACGCATCCATGCGGCTTTGTACCCGCCAACAACCTTGCTAGTATCCTTTGAAGTCATGTTAGGACATACAAAGGTAATACTATGCTTGGAGAGGTATAGGTACGTAAGAGCTTTTACAAAAGCTTTTTGTGAGAAAAGAATTCTTGAAAAGTATAGAATAATTATTAAGGAAAATAATAAGTTCCAGATAGATAATGTACATATTTAAATATCATGTTTTGTATGTCCTTATAATGTACCCTACGACGTATTACAAAGATATAGACATGTTTCTCATTGATATCAATAATATTAACAGGTAACAGAATAGTTAAGGACATCGAATGTGCATACATAATACCAATAGCATGAATACCAATACCATCATCAATACCATCATCCATACCATACCATCATCCATACCATCATCCATACCATCATCAATAGGATCATCAATAGCAATAATATTAGCAATAGCATTATTATTAGCAGTAATAGCAGTATTAATAGCATTATTAGCAGTATTATGAGCATTAATAACACTATTAATAGCATTAATAGCAGTATTAATAGCATTAAGAGCAGTATTAATAGGAGTAATAGCATTATGAATTGCATGAATAGCATTAGTATGTGCATTAATAGCATTAATAATAGCATTAATAGCATAAATAATAGCATTAATAGCATAAATAATAGCATTAATAGCATTAGTATTAGCATTAATAGCATTAATAATAGCATTAATAGCAATATTATTTGCATTAATAGCATTATTATTACCATTAATAGCATAATTATTAGCATTAATAGCATTATTATTAGCATTAATAGCATTATTAATAACAATAATAGTACTAATAATAGTATTGTTATTAGTATTAATAGCATTATTACCATAAATAGCATTAATAATAGCGGTAATAGCATTATTATGAGGAGTAATAGCATTCTTAGCATTAATAAAATTATTAATAGCATTAATAGAATTAAAAATAGCATTAATAGCATTATTAATAGGATTAATAGCATGATTATTAGCCTTAATAGCATTAATAGCATTAATATTAGCATGAATAGCATTATTAATAACATTAATAGCATTATTAATAGCATTAATAGCCTAAATAATAGAATTAATAGCATAAATAATCGCATTAATAGCATGAGTATTAGCATAAAGAGCATTAATACCAATATTATTAGCATTAATAGCATTTTGAATAGCATAAATAGCATGATTATTAGCCTTAATAGCATTATTAATAGCGTTAATATGATTATTATTAGCATTAATATTAGCATTAATAGCATAATTATTAGCATTAATAGCATTATTATTAGCAGTAATAGCATTATTATTAGCATTAATAGCATTATTAATAGCATTAATAGCATTAATAATACAATTAATAGCATTAATATTAGCATTAATAGCATTCATAGTATTAAAAATAGCATGAATAGCATTATTTATAGCATTATTAGCATTATTAATAGCATTAATAATAGCATTAATAGCATAAATAATAGAATTAATAGCATAAATAATCGCATTAATAGCATTACTATTAGCATAAAGAGCATTAATAGCAATATTATTAGCATTAATAGCATTTTGAATAGCATAAATAGCATGATTATTAGCCTTAATAGCATTAATAATAGCATAAATAGCATCATTATTAGCATTAATAACATAATTATTAGCATTAAGCTTATTATTAGCATTAATAACATGATTAATAGCATTAATAGTAGCATTAATAGCAGTATTAATAGCATTATTAGCATTAACAGCATTATTATTAGCATTAATGGCATTATTAATAGCATTATTAGCATTAATAATATCATTAATAACATTATTAATAGCATTAATAGCAGTATTAATAGCATTATTAGCAGTATTAATAGCATTAATATCATTATTATTAGCATTTTTATTTTATAGTGTAAGTATTGTGATGTGTATGATTGTATATTAATGTGATAGTAATTGAGAGAATTTTTACCATTGAGAAAGATGTATGAATGACGGTTGAATGTGATTGGCTGTTGTGTATGTGTAAATGTAGTATTTCCCATTGATAAAGATGTATGAATGAAGCTGGAATGTGATTGGCCGTAGTGAAATAGTAGAATAGATTTTTCCCATTGATAAAAATGTATGAATGAGCCTTGAATGTGATTGGTTGGTGTGTATTTGAATGTGATTGGTGCATTTTGGATCCGTGGGCGGGGCTTCCAGAAACTCGCGGCGGCCATCTTTAATCTTCAGTCAGCGAAGCGGACTGAATAGAAAACATCCAGGAGCCGGAGCTCGCTGGAGGAAGAAAGAAGACCCCCGAGGCCGGAGGAAGAGGATGCCTGGGCTGGATGGAAGACTCGTGGCCCGGGCTGAAGGAAGAGGACGCCTGGGCCGGATGGAAGACTGGACCTGACGAATCAGATGTCATGAAGACAGGTAAGTGATCGACGGCGTCGGGGCTGTGTGGACATTGTGGGGGAGGGAGGCTGTGCGGACATTGTGGGGGGGGGGCTGTGCAGACATTGTGGGGGGGGGCTGTGCGAACATTGTGGGGGGGGCTGTTTGGACATTGTGGGGGGGGCTGTGTGGACATTGTGTGGGGGGGGGCTGTGCGAACATTGGGGGGGGAGCTGTTTGGACATTGTGGGGGGGGCTGTGTGGACATAGTGGGGTGGGCTGTTTGGACATTGTGGGGGGGGCTGTGTGTACATTGTGGGGGGGGGCTGTGTGTACATTGTGGGGGGGCTGTGTGGACATTGTGGGGAGGGGGCTGTTTGGACATTGTGGGGGGGGGGCTGTGTGGACATTGTGGGGGGGGGCTGTTTGGACATTGTGGGTGCGGGGGCTGTGTGGACATTGTGGAGGGGGGCTGTGTGGACATTGTGGGGGGGGCTGTGTGGACAATTTGGGGGGGGGAGGGTGTGTGCGGACATTGTGGGGGGAGGCTGTGCGGACACTGTGTGGGGGGGGCTGTTTGAACATTGTGTGGGGGGGGCTGTTTGGACATAATGGGGGGGGCTGTTTGGACATTGTGGGGGGGGGGCTGTGTGGACATTGTGGGGGGGGGGGGGCTGTTTGGACATTGTGGGGGCAGGGGCTGTGTGGACATTGTGGGGGGGGGCTGTGTGGACATTGTGGGGGGGGTTGTGTGGACATTGTGGGGGGGGGGTATGTGCGGACATGTGGGGGGTGGCTGGTGTGCGGACATTGTGTGGGGGGGCTGTTTGAACATTGTGGGGGGGGGCTGTTTGGAGATGATGGGGGGGCTGTTTGGAGATGATGGGGGGGGCTGTTTGGACATTGTGGGGGGGGGGTGGCAGTGTGGACATTGTGGGGGGGGGCTGTTTGGACATTGTAGGGGGGGGCTGTGGGACATAGTGGGGGGGTGGGCTGTGTGGACATTGTGGGGGGGGCTGTGTGGACATTGTGGGGGGGGCTGTGAGGACATTGTGGGGGGGGCTGTGTTGATATTGTTGGGGGGGTGTCAGTGTGGACATTGTGGGGGGGGGGCTGTTTGGACATTGTAGGGGGGGGCTGTTTGGACACTGTAGGGGGGGGCTGTTTGGACATTGTGGGGGGGGGCTGAGCGGAGATTGTGGGGGCCGTTTGGACATTGTGGGGGGGCTGTGTGGACATTGTGAGGGGGTGGCTGTGCGGACATTGTGAGGGGGGCTGGGCGGAAATATGGGGGGGGGTGCGGACATATGGGCGTGGTGTGCGGACATGCGGGGATCGGAGGTGGCTTCTCCGCCTCCGGTCCCTGATCCCCCGCGGGCTGGAGCGGAGGCTGCAGGGCCATGGTCCCTGGGGGGGCCTGCAGCCTCCGCTCCATAGAGGGGGCGCACATGGGAAGAGACGCGGATGTGGGGAGCGGAGGCGGCTGGGCGGCTCCACTGTGCGGTGGGGTGGCGGGGCGGAGAGGGTAGGGCAGGCGGGCTGTGGCCAGCGTGGAGCGGAGGTGGCTCCGCTCCATGATCCCTGGGGGGCTGGAGCGGTGGCAGCTGGGAGCGTTGCATGGCTGGGAGCGTTGCGTGGCTGGGAGCGTTGCGTGGCTGGGGGCGGTACGGGGCTGGAGAGCGGTGCGTGGCTGGGGGCGGTACGGGGCTGGAGAGCGGTACGGGGCTGGAGAGCGGTACGGGGCTAGGGACTGTGGCCGGGTGGCGGTGCTGGGGAGCGGTGCGGGGCTGGAGAGCGGAGCGTGGATGGGGGCGGTACGGGGCTGGGGAGCGGTACAGGGCTGGAGAGCGGTACGGGGCTGGGGAGCGGTACGGGGCTGTGAAGCGGTACGGGGCTGGAGAGCATGGCAGGGGGCGGTGCTGGGGAGCGGTGGGGTGCGGTGCGGGGCAGTGGAGCGTGACGGGGCTGGGGGCGGTGCTGGGGTATGTAGCAATGTCCGGCGGCGGGCGGCATCGGCGGGGAAGGGTTTTTGGTGAGCACAGCCGGGAGTCGGGGTAATGACGGGGGTAGTGTGGCGGGGTGGGCGAGATAGGCAATAGGAATATAAGAGGCATTATAGGGCAAAGAAGAAAAAAAGGTAGATATGTAGTGTACAAAGTAGAAGTTAGAAAAAAAAGGGAGTATAGAAAGGGTAAAAGTTAAGAAAAAGAATTTAAATAAAGGTTATAAGCTCCAAAAGGATATCTTATCTGCAGGGAAGTTGAGGTAGTCTTGAGCTTGCGTCTGTCAATCCTTCAGCGAGTCTTCTTGCACCATGAAAGAATCCGGAACTCCGTGTTTCAGGTAGCATGTAGCAGGAATCAAGATTGATTTCAAATTTCGCGCGTTTTAAAGGCGCCTGTGAAATTTGAAACCAAAAACATGGCGGAGGGGGCGTAAGGCAAGTTCTGATTGGCCTTTGAAGGAAAGACTCAGTTGTCCTTCAGGTCCGCTAAAAGGGCTCATAGAGTTACATGGCGGATGATGGTAGACGCTGATTGGTCGCTTCTTCCCATAGAGAAACATGGCAATGTTTCTCTATGGGAAGAAGCGACCAATCAGTGTCCAGCATCATCCGCCATGTATCTGTATCACCCCTTTCAGCGGACCTGAATGGAAACTGTGTAATTTCTAAAGACACAGTTTTCATTCAGGTCCGCTGAGAGGGGTGATAGAGATACATGGCAGATGATGCTGGACGCTGATTGGTCGCTTCTTCGCATAGAGAAACATGGCCATGTTTCTCTATGGGAAGAAGCGACCAATCAGCGTCCAGCATCATCCGCCATGTATCTCTATCACCCCTTTCAGCGGACCTGAATGGAAACTGTGTCATTTCTAAAGACACAGTTTTCATTCAGGTCCGCTCAAAGGGCTCCTACAGATACATGGCGGATGATGCTGGACGCTGATTGGTCGCTTCTTCGCATAGAGAAACATGGCCATCTTTCTCTATGGGAAGAAGCGACCAATCAGCGTCCAGCATCATCCGCCATGTATCTGTAGGAGCCCTTTGAGCGGACCTGAATGGAAACTGTGTCATTTCTAAAGACACAGTTTTCATTCAGGTCCGCTCAAAGGGCTCCTACAGATACATGGCGGATGATGCTGGACGCTGATTGGTCGCTTCTTGGCATAGAGAAACATGGCCATGTTTCTCTATGCGAAGAAGCGACCAATCAGCGTCCAGCATCATCTGCCATGTATTTGTAGGAGCCCTTTGAGCAGACCTGAATGAAAACTGTGTCTTTAGAAATGACACAGTTTCCATTCAGGTCCGCTCAAAGGGCTCCTACAGATACATGGCGGATGATGCTGGACGCTGATTGGTCGCTTCTTCCCATAGAGAAAGATGGCCATGTTTCTCTATGGGAAGAAGCGACCAATCAGCGTCCAGCATCATCCGCCATGTGTCTGTAGGAGCCCTTTGAGCGGACCTGAATGGAAACTGTGTCTTTAGAAATGAAGGCCGGAAGAAGAGGATGCCTGGGCCGGATGGAAGACTCGTGGCCCGGGCTGAAGGAAGAGGACGCCTGGGCCGGATGGAAGACTGGACCTGACGAATCAGATGTCATGAAGACAGGTAAGTGATCGACAGCGTCGCGGCTGTGTGGACATTGTGGGGGGGGGGCTGTGCAGACATTGTTGGGGGGGGCTGTGTGGACATTGTGGGGGGGGGCTGTGTGGACATTGTGGGGGGGGGCTGTTTGGACATTGTGGGGGGGGGCTGTTTGGACATTGTGGGGGGGCTGTGTGGACATTGTGGGGGGGCTGTTTGGACATTGTAGGGGCGGCTGTGTGGACATTGTGAGGGGGAGGCTGTTTGGACATTGTGGGGAGGGGGCTGTTTGGACATTGTGGGGGGGAGGCTGTTTGGACATTGTGGGGAGGGGGCTGTTTGGACATTGTGGGGGGGGCTGTGTGGACATTGTGGGGGGGGGCTGTGCGGACATTGTGGGGGGGCTGTGCGGACATTGTGGGGGGGGATGTTTGAAAATTGTGGGGGGCTGTTTGGACATGGTGTGGGGGATGGCGGATGATGCTGGACGCTGATTGGTCGCTTCTTCCCATAGAGAAACATGGCCATGTTTCTCTATGCGAAGAAGCGACCAATCAGCGTCCAGCATCATCCGCCATGTATCTGTAGGAGGCCTTTGAGCGGACCTGAATGAAAACTGTGTCTTTAGAAATGACACAATTTCCATTCAGGTCCGCTGAAAGGGGTGATAGAGATACATGGCGGATGATGCTGGACGCTGATTGGTCGCTTCTTCGCATAGAGAAACATGGCCAAACAGAGCTCCCTAACTCTGGTTCCTCCACCCCTTTCCCGGGTTTCTTTCCCTACTCTTTACCCACCACTCAGCTCCCCCCACTATCCCCTGCCTGACATGAAGTGCTAGGTCTAGGGATTAGGGATGTGTTGGGTGTTGGTGTGGGGTGGTGTCCCAGCTGCAGTACCATACTGTGGCCACCAGTCCGCAGGGGTGCCACCAAAACAATTAAAAGCAACAAAAGGTTACAAATTCAAGAGGCGGTGAACAAATAAGCACATACCTCAATCCCCAACCCTATAGACCTTCACTGAACAAAGCCACTAAAGAATGCTATACAAGACATACTATTTGTTGAAAGTGCAGAGTGCTAGCAGTAATACACACGTGGTCAAAATTGTTTGTACCCCTCATTTAATGAAAGCAAAAACCCACAATGGTCACATAAATAACTTGAATCTGGCAAAAGTAATAAAAATAAATAAAAATCTATGAAAATGAACAAATGACAGTCAGAAATTGCTTTTCAACCCTACTTCCACAGAATTAAAAAAAAATGTAAACTCATGAAATAGGCCTAGAAAGAAATGATGGCACCCTTAAGTTAATATCCACAACCACAACCTTTTGAGGCAATCACTGCAATCAAACGATTCCTGTAACTGTCAATGAGACTTCTGCACCTCTCAACAAGTATTTTGGTATACTCCTCAAGTGCAAACTGCTCCAGTTCTCTTGTGTTTGAAGGTTGCCTTAATTTCAGCTCTTTCCAAAGATGCTCAATCGAATTTAGGTCAGGGTTCATAGAAGGCCACTTCAGAATAGTCCAATGTTTTCCTCTTTGCCATTCTTGGTTGTTTTTAGCTGTGCGTTTTGGGTCATTATCCTGTTGCAAGACCCCACCATGACCTGCGACTGAGACCAAGATTTCTGACACTGCAGCACATTTCTCTCTACAACTCCTGGTAAAAATTATGGAATCACCTGGCTCGGAGGATGTCCATTCAGTTGTTTAATGTTGTAGAAAAAAGCAGATCGCAGACATGGCACAAAACTAAAGTCATTTTAAATGTCAACTTTATGGCTTTACGAAACACTAAAAAAATCAAGATAAAAAATGTGGTACTTAGTAAGGGTACCTTTTTTCTGACCAAGCAGAGGGAAAAAATTATGGAATCACTCAATTCTGAGGAAAACATTATGGCATCACCATGTAAATTTTCATTCCCAAAACCAGCACCTGCATCAAATTAGATCTGCTCATTAGTCCGCATCTAAAAAGGAGTGATCACACCTTGGAGAGCTGTTGCACCAAATGGACTGACATGAATCATGGCTCCAACACGAGAGATGTCAATTGAAACAAAAGGGAGGATTATCAAACACTTAAAAGATGGTAAATCAACATGCAATGTTGCAAAAGATGTTGTCACGCGCTTAGTTGGCGCTGACATTGCTAGATGCTGCTGTGTATGTTGTTTGTCTTTAAGAGCTGCATGAGCTACTTCAGCACCAGGGAGCTGTCCCCTGTGAAGCGGTTCAGCACCATTTCGCAGGGGACAGCTGAGCTCGGCTGCATCCAGCTACAAACAGGACCGGAGCCCTCCGGTTCTGTTTGCAAATTCGGTCCGGGGCTGTCAGGTTCACGGCCTTAGTTGATCTGTTCTTGAAATGTTCCATCTTAGAAAATGCTGCTTATTCTCACCAAGCACAGGAAGTGTGTCCTCTGAGCTGTTTGTCAACCACATAAACCATAATAAGGCTCTCTTCTCCCAGAGCCAGGGGTGGTTGGTTTATTCTTAGGGAATTAAAAAGTTTAGAGAGTCTCGGCTTATGTTGGTGTGAATTACAGTAGATATAGAGTTTACACAGATAGGAAGGAAGAATCAGGGAGAGATAGAGAGATGGGAGATGGGGGAATTAAAAAGGTAGGGAGGGACAAAAGAAAAAGAAGGGAAGGAGGTAGGGGCTGGTCTCCCCCCTCTCATGAGAGACCAAAGATCTTCGCATATCTTGGAGAATTAATAAACATCGTCCATCGTCCCCATGTGATTATGAATTTATCGCTGGAGCCATTCAGTTCCGCAGTGAGATCCTCCATCCTAAAAAAACTGTGCATTTTCTTCCACCAGTCTGCCAAAGGAGGTCAGACTGCCTGCTTCCAATATCATGGAATGATGATATGAGCCACTGCTATGCAGAACCGCAAAATATCTCTCTTTTGCGATTTAATGGTGCCCGGGAGGATGGAGAGTAACGCCATCTGAGGCGATGCTTCCATGTCCTCGCCGCTTATCTCTTTATATGCAGAGAAGACCCCCTTCCAAAAGGGCTTTATTTTGCTACAACTCCACCAAATATGAGCCATAATTCCCCTCCCCGCCAGACACCTCCAGCACCTATCAGATATGGAGGGGAACGCCACGTGGAGATCAACCGGACAACGGTACCATCTGGCGATGATTTTCTAATTTTTCTCCTGAGCTTGACAGACCATGGACAATTTATGCAATAGGACAAATGCCCTGTCCCATTCCTTCCCCGAGGTGGTGATCCGCAGCTCCTCGTCCCACTTCCTGGTATATTTAGGTTTGTCTTCTGTGCCAGGATGACTTAAATGTGTGTAAATTGAGGCCAATCAGCGGGCAGGTGGAGAATTTTGTAGGAACAATCTCTCGAATGGGGAAGGCTGGGAGGAGAAATCAGGCCCCCCCCCCATCCTTCGTCTGTATAAATGATTTGAACTGTGCATATTCCAGGGAACATTACCAACCGACCTAATAAAGGTGTCATATGGCATTGCCCTTCAAAATGTGATGGCAGCATGGCTCGTCGTCCACCCTCTAATTAAAAAAACGCTTTACTCCCATTCCAGGAGGGAAATCCGGGTTATTAAACAAGGGTGTGAGGGGCCCCCTAACCAGAGATAAGCGTTTCTTCCCAGTCTCCTGATCCCTTAGCCGAAGGGCGACCCTTAGAGCATCCGAACCTGGGCCAAAACGAGCTAACTCAGGGCAAATTGTGCAGGGGAACTCCCGAACAACCCTGCTCCAAACTGACCCATTGTTTAGAGCTTTTGTTATAATGCCAATCAACCAGTCTTGTCAGGATGGCCGATCTATAATATAATTTGAAGTTGGGAAGACCTGCCCCTCCCTTGTGTTTATGTCTGTATAGTGTGTTTATAGCAATCCTGGGCCTCTGGGACCCCCCATACAAACCTTATCAGAACCGTCTGGAGTTTCCGGAAGAAAGACGCCGGCAGTCTAATGGGTACCGTTTGAAAAAGGTATAAAAACCGGGGCAAGACATCCATTTTTTTTTTTTTTATAAAATATTTTTATTGAGTTTTCATTTTTAATAACAAGGAAAAGAAGAAAAACAATCCAACCCCCATACCCCCCCAGCCATCAATAGTTACAGCGAAAATACATTCAACAATCTCCCAAGACATACAAGGTCGGACATTGATTATAATCGATATTCAATACCAAAACTACACCATAGTCACATCTCCTAACAGTCATAAGAAATGAAATGGAAAAAGTGTTATGCCTGCCCCGAGTCGCCTGGAGCAGGGGATACCCGTAGCCTTCCCAAGGACCCTTGTAACTCCTCCAGCAGATACCAGGACGATTGCACAAACGGTAGGACTACTGAGTGCAGTTCTGCTGACGATAGCTTGGTGGTTATGAACCCTCTCCAAGTCTCAAAAAACTTCCCCGTCAACGCGTCTTTATCCCTTGCCGCTTCCAGGCATTCCACGTGCATTACTGCCTTCAATTCGTTGAGTATACCAGTCATGCCAGGGTTGTGCCCAGATAGCCAGTCCCTCAGGATTAGTCTTTTAGTAACCATTGCCAGCATATGGAGTATTCTAGCAGGTTTGCCTTCCCACACTCCAGATACCGGGAAATGAAACAACCAGGCAAGCATATCCAATGTAACGATTTTGCCGGTCACCTCCCTCGCTAAGGCTTCCACCCGCTTCCATAGTTTCTGCACCTCCCCACACAGCCATATACCATGCACCATATCTGTTTTTGGTTGTCCGCATTTCGGGCATTGTTGTCGTCTATAAGGGAACCTAGCATTCGGGGGTAGGGTGAATCCGTAGATTGCCCTGTGTATGATCCTATATTGTACATCCCTCCATTTTTCGCTGATTATATTTTTCCTCAGTACCTCCCAGCCCCTCAGAATCGTGTCCGCTATATCAGTCCGAGGTATGTACTTTAGCCACCCGCGAAAGATGTTATCCTCCCTTAAGGCCAGAGTCGTGTCTTGTAAACTACCATAAAGGTAAGATACGTTGACAGTCAGAGGGTCCGCTCCCAACCAGGTATCCCAGATAGTCAATCTGCATTCCTGTGATACATTTTGAAGGTGTCGAAGGACGTGATGGTGTAGCTGCCTGTATTGGATGATATGGTGTGGGCTCAATTGGAACTTTTCCAAGACTTCTGACTCCGTTAACCACCTTCTGTCAGGTTTGTGTAACAAATCTCCCAATGTGTGAATCCCCTTTTCTTGCCATGGTGCGAATAAGACGTTCTCACGCCCTAATCTGAATCCTGCGTGGGCCCAAGGATTAAGGTATTTCGACGTTTTCCAGGTCATCATTAACTTTTTTCGAACCGCTTTCCAGCACATAGCCGTATCCCTATAGATGATCATGTTTTTCAGGTGTTTAGGCACGGCCGGCCATGGCGAGTGCAGTAAGCTGGCCGGTTCCCAGGGTCTGCATAGCGCCGCTTCCATGGTATAATTAGAGTATCTGTTGGACTTTTTGAGCCAGTCTATAACGTGACGTAATAAGCACGCCAAATTATATCCCCTGATGTCAGGGAGATTTAGCCCTCCTCCAAGTTTTGGGAGCATTAAGGTGCGACTGGCTATTCTGGCCTTCCGTCCCCTCCAAAGAAAGCTGGAGAAAGCTGTGTTGAGTCTATGCACATCCGCCCTTCGCAGTAGCAGTGGTATGGTCTGCAGCGGATATAGTAACCTGGCGAAGCTAACCATCTTAAGTAGATGGCACCTCCCCAGAAGAGTCAGCGGCAGGTCCCTCCATCTCTCCAATTCCCGCGTGATTTTGGTAATTAAAGGGCCATAGTTCAGGGGGTAAATTTGGCTAGTGTCGCTGCTGAGTATGATGCCCAGGTATTTGATGTGGTGAGTTTTTACTTGTATGCCCTCCATCTCCGCCCCTCCCCTGGCCCCCCCTTCCCCAGGACGGCAACGAGGCTTTCCCAGTTGCAAGATCTCGCATTTAGCTTTATTGAGCTTAAAGCCCGAGAATGTGCCAAAAACCGTGAGTTGTTGAAGCAGTTCCCTTAAGTCCCTCTCCGGTCTATTCATATAGATGATGACATCATCAGCAAATAGCGCTGACTTCACCGTCACCCCTCCAATGTTGATGCCCTCGTGTGAATCATTGCCGTTCAAATATCTGGCAAGAGGTTCGATGGCCAGATTGAAGAGCAATGGCGAGAGAGGGCAGCCTTGCCGCGTTCCCTTTTCCAGAGGGAAAGGGGCGGACAGAAAACCGGGGGTGCATATTCTAGCGCTCAGGTTCTCGTATAATGTTTTTAGGAATGTCCTGAATGGGCCTTGTAGGCCTATCTTGTCCAATACTAAGTTCAACCAGGACAGATTGACATTGTCGAACGCCTTTTCGGCGTCCAACAAGACCAATGCCGGACGATCATCACATAGATTCTCTCGATGCCCCACTGAATCCAGCACTAACATAGTTTGTCTGATATTACCCACCGCCGATCTACCCCTAACAAATCCCGCCTGTTGTGGGCCCACAAGAGAAGGCAGTAGCCCCGCCAAACGGTCCGCCATAATCTTGGCCAGAATTTTCAGGTCTTGATTTATCAGTGAGATGGGGCGATATCCGGCCGGGTCAGTGGAGCTCACATTTCCCTTTGGCAACAATTTAATGTGTGCCGTGTTAGTGTGGTTCGAGATCTTGCCCCCCGCTAGAATGTCATTAAAAAGAGAGACTAAGCAAGGAGCCACCTTGTCGCATAAAGACTTGTAATAGTCGCCGGTAAATCCATCTGGACCCGGAGCTTTATGGGCACTCAGGTTTTTGATAGTCATTTGAACTTCAGCCAAGGAAATCTCAGCGTTCAAGGTGGCCAAGCCGTCCTCAGCTATGGTAGGTAGTGAGACCTTCTCAAGCCAGTCCCCTCCCACCTCCCTTGCATTCTGCACTGTATCCTGTGTATATAGTTTTGCAAAGAATTTGCCTAAATGAGAGTTGATATCTTTTGGTGCATTAAGGATGTTACCCTCGGAGTCCACCAAAGAGGCAAACGTCGTGGGCTTAGTTTTACCCCTGGCCAAGTTCGCTAGGATCCTCCCCGCCTTGTCTCCATACTTATAGAGATCTACCTCCCATTGTTCCTTACTCCACTGTTCCCTTTGTTTAGCCCAGACGTCATACTCTCTCTTTGCTCCCACCCATTTCTCCTTTGTTAGCGGTGAAGGGTTGTTTTTAAATTCCTCATATGTGCTTCTTACCTTTGAACTAGCTAGATGGAACTGTTGAAATGTTTTCTTTTTTTGAGTGCTGGTGTATGCCATTATTTTACCCCTCATGACCACCTTACTTGTTTCCCAGTATAACCGAGAGTCCGTCTCATGGTCTGCATTGTGGAAGACGAAGTCAGACCACCACTCCCCCAGGAGTCTGTCAAAATTGGCGTCCCTTCTAAGATGTGATGGAAAGCGCCATATAAAGTCAGTGCCCCTAATGTGCACGTCTCTTAGTTCCAGGGCCACGGGGCTATGGTCGGAAATTACCATATTTTCAATACCCACTCTGACCACTCTAGCCAATAAGTGGTTGCTGAGTAGAAAGAAATCAATACGAGACCAGGACCCGTGGGCATGGGAGTAATGAGTGAATTCCCGGTCTAGGGGGTGGTGTATCCGCCACACATCATGCAATGCCAGTCCCCTTGTCAGCATATGTAGCGGGCTCAACGGTCGGTCGTCAGGGGTGGAAGCAGTATTCAACTGGTCGCGTCGCCTATCTTCGCCCCCAAAGAAGACACTATTGAAGTCCCCTCCCACGATCCGGAGATGCTCTGTATCTCCTAACAGCTCCTCCTGCAGGTGGGAGAAGAAGGCATCTTGCGACTGGTTAGGGGCATATATATTCGTGATACTAAGACGTCCCGCCGGGCTATCTAAAACCAGCCGCACATACCTTCCCTCATCATCTTTAGTTTCAGAAATAATTGTACAAGGGAAATTTTTATGGATAAGTATCAGTACCCCTGCCTTCCTCCCCACTGATCCAGAGCCGTGTACCGCCCCCACCCATAACCTGTGCATTCTAAAAAATTCCGAGTCTTGAAGATGCGTCTCTTGTAGGAGAGCCACATCTGTTTTCAATCTCTTGAGATGTTTGAGTACCATCGAGCGTTTCTCGGGTGACCTGAGGCCCTTAACATTCCAGGACAACAGATTAACCATGATCAAGAAACAGTCGATGGGATATGTCAACCCCCGCTATGTCCAGGGATGTTTTGAGTAGATCGCTGAAAAATAAGCATACTGTACAAGATGGCTGTAACAACATAAATTCAAGCCCCCCACTCCCCCTGTAACCCCTCAACAAGCAGTCTAGTGACCGCGTACCGAACAATCGAATAGAACAAAATCCCTCCCCCTCCCCAAAACTATTCAAATAAAAGATATGGACTTCCATATTCTGAAGGGTACACCTCTCCAACAATCCCGCCCTGCGGCCGTAGTGTAAGTCGAGATAGTCAGCACCGTGCACTGGAGTCAGTCGATACCTATTAACAGTAGTATAACCGCATTGTTGTCATTATGAATAACATTAACACTTCCCAAAAGTCGGTTAAGGCATCTAGTGTGCAATTGCCCAGATAACGCAGATCAGGATACGAGATCCGTAAGACGTGACTTCGGTCCCTCCTGGCGCAAAAAATAAGGAAAAACAAGAAAGAGAAAAGAGTCACCATATGTTCCGTTCAAGTCCCGTCATGGACCTCCGCATCCCTCGGTCCAAGCTCAGAGTCCGTACGACGTCTCCCTCTACTTCCGTCACGTCGCTTGGACCTCTGTTCGTTTGGCAAGCGGGGCCCAATGCTAATCTCCCTCTCAGACCCCCGAGGAGAGCCTTCTCGTGGCCCAGGGGACTCCGGACATGAGTTCTCGCCCCCTCCTTGGGTTCCAATGTGGTGCTCCCGTTGTCCTCCATGGTGGCTCCCAGCCAGGTTCCATTGGGTCAAGCTCCTAAGGGCCTCCTCAGGACTATGATGCACCTTGATGGAGCCATCCGGACCCCTATATTTCAGAATGGCCGGATACAGAAGTTGGAATCGTACATTGCGATTGTACAAAATACTGCACGCCTCCCCAAAGGCTCTCCGCTTTCTCGCAACCTCAGGAGAGTAGTCTCCGAACAGTAGGACCTTGTGTCCTCTGATGGTTAGAGGGGTCCGCAAGCTCTTGTAGGAGCGTAGGAGATTCTCCTTGTCCCGATAATTTAGATAGCGAGCAATAGTTTGTCTGGGCTTCCCTCCCCTGGGATGGAGAGCCTGGTTTGATTATGTGGTCTGGCGGGGGGCCTATGCGGTGAGCTCTTTCTACCATGCAAGGGCCCCTACTCCCCAAAATCCGCGGGAGGTCAGTCTCAAATATGTCCAGCAATGCAGAGGGGGCAATGGTCTCGGGAAGCCCCACCAGGCGCAGATTGTTGCGGCGGGAACGATTTTCCAAGTCCTCCAGCTTATTGACTGTACGTTCCTCCCTCTCTTTATAGGAAGAGACTTGTTGTTCCAGCCAGACTACCTTATCTTCGGTGTCTGACAGTCTTTGCTCCAGAACTGTAAGCCTGGATTCCTGTGCAGCAGCATCTGCTTTAATGTCTCTGAGGGATTCCTGCAGCAGCTCCTTTATCATATTCTTGAACAGATGCCTCAGCTCCCCCGCTAGTTGAGAGGAGACCTCAGTGGCCAGGAGCTTATAGTCTATAGAGGACTCAGGCCCGCGCCCCTCCGCTCCCTCCAGCGTCTCACCTCCCCCGCCGCTGCATCGTCCTGGGTGTCCTCCAGCTTCTCTCCCTTGTGATCGGGGCTGTAATTTGTTTGCTCCCTCCTTGCCTCTGTTGTTTGCCCCGCTCGGCGCCACCTTGGAGGAGGAGGGCCCGGTCTGCCTCGTCGCCATCTCCACCGCACCCTGTCCGCCGCCGGTGCTCCGGAGCCACCGGCGCATGCAAGGATGATGTAGTGACTGGTAAGTGTGCCTTCGGTACCGGTTGTCGGCGGTTTGCACGCCTTTTTAGCAGGTTAGCGGCCGCAGGCTTTGGGAGCTCATCCCCTTGCGTCCTCACCCATCAGGCCGGAAACCGGAAGTCGATGTTGTTTTAAATAGAGATCCAGAAGACAGATTATTTTGGTTTAAAGAGTATATCCCAATAGTTCATATTCTGAGTAAACTGATAGACCGGTGAGATGTATTAATCAGGTTCTTCAGAGATGCTTGTGCTAGGAGATTTTATAATTGTCAGATTATATGAAGCATAGCTTGTCTCCCTCAGAGCATCAGCACCATCCAACTCCAGAGCAGTCCATCCTGATAGTTTCAGCAAGGCTCCTTAGATGACAATAGGGGCTCTTTTCCAAGCAGCTGCAGAGGTGAAGTCTGTATGCTGTATCCCTCATTAATGGCTGCTTGGGCAGAAATGAGCTACTCTCTCTGGTTCCCACACTTCCCTTATCTCTTCTCCCTGCTGATTTGATGGAGTCTCCTCACAGAGCCCCGATGATAAAACAGTATGTAACAGGGATTTGCAGGCTGGCAGTCTTAGGTGTCCAGGAGCAGGGAGGAATTCAGACAGTCTGAGGCAGGGAGGAAGGGGAGTGCAGCATTCACCACCTGAGAAGAGAGTTAGAGCAGAGGTCCCAATGTCAGTCCTCGAGGCGAACCAGTGCAGGTTTTCAGGATTTCTTACTATTGCACAGGGATTGGAATCATTGCTGCTGTGCAATACTAAGGAGATCCTGAAAACTGCACTGGTTCGGCCCTCGAGGACTGACATTGGGGACCTCTGGTTTAGAGGCTCTGCAGGCTTTAAAGATCCAGATCCTCCCAGCCCTGGTGTTGTGGACTGCAGCTGATGAATCTTTGATGGCAGATTATGTGTTCTCTGAGGCTGGATGGCTCGGATGGTGAAGTGTGGCAGGGAGCTGTGTCAGATGCAACCTCCCTGGTCAGCGGCCATCTTGGATCTAAGACATCCATTTTAATCGTGTTAATTCTCCCGAACCATGATAAAGTGCGTTTATCGTATCCATTTAAATCCCTAATCATTTTTTCTAAGAGGGATGTATAATTCAAAGAGAATATCTGTGAGGGATCCCTTGGAATCCAAACCCCCAAATACTTCAAAGCAGATGTCTGCCATTTAAACTGGAAGTGGTCTTTCAGGATACATCCGTGGTCGTGAGAGTAGCGTTCAAAGTCTCCGATTTGCCGAAATTTACCCTAAAGCTGCGAAGACGACCGAACCTCCCAAATTCTTTCACCACCGCGGAGAACGAGGTCCGGGGGTTAAAGACAAACAGCAGGAGATCATCCACGAACAATGTGGCCTTATATTGGGTCAGGAAACCCTTAGATATGCGGATTTCTCCTGATAGCTATCGCCAGGTGTTCCATTGTAATGACATATAACAGAGGTGACAATGGGCACCCTTGCCTGGTGCCATTGTTGATGAAAAATGATTTCGATAAAAGACGATTTACCTTGACCCTGGCTGACGGGCATCCGTATCGGGAGGAAATCTTCCCCAGACCAACCTGGCGCAGGGAGGCCATCATAAACCGCCAGTCCACCCGATCGAAGGCTTTCTCAGCGTCTACTGAAAGGAGACACATTGGAACAGAGTCAGCCCTCACTCGGTCCATTAGAATGAACAGCTTATTCGTATTGTTCCAGACCTCCCTACCTCTCACTAAGCCAACTTGGTCTGTGTGGATTAAACCTGGAAGCCAGGGGCAAAACCTATTAGCCAGAGTTTTAGAGAACAACTTAATATCCACATTGATCAGGGATATTGGTCTAAAGTTAGCAACATTGGTATGATCCTTGCCTGGTTTAGGGAGGACACTTACCGTATATACTTGTGTATAAGCCGAGTTTTTCAGCCCAAAAATTGGGCTGAAAGGTTTCCCCTCGGCTTATACACGGGTCAATACGGTACATGGTGTGTGGTGGTTGTGGTGGGGGCTGTGTCCGGGGCTGGGGAGGCTGGAGGGGCGGGGGGAGGCTGCTGTATGAGCGGCCCCGTCACGTGGGGCTGCTCATTATATATGCACTGCTTCCCCCTGTCAATCAGCGGCAGGGGGAAGCAGTGCATATATGCCCCCAAATGCTGGCACTCGTCCCCCTCTGTGTAAGGGACCCCTCCCCGCTGCTTATCTTACCATTCCCGGTCTTCTGCACAGTGCCGGTCCTCGGTGCTCCGTCCGGCTACATCCGGGATCCCCGGCCGTCGCAGGCATATGACGTCATCGTGCAACGGCCGGGAATCCCAGATACAGCGAGGACGGGAGCATGGAGGACGGAGCAAAGAAGACCGGTGCTGTGCAGAAGACCAGGGATGGTAAGTTAAGCAGCAGGGGGGGCCTTACAAGGAGGGGGGGTGAGTGCCAGCATTTGGGGGCTGCTGTATACCCCCTGGGGGCCACTGTATACCCCCTGGGGGCTGCTGTATACCCCCTGGGGGCCGCTGTACACCCCCTGGGGGCTGCTGTACACCCCCTGGGGGCCGCTGTATACCCTCTGGGGGCCACTGTACAACCCCTGGAGGCTGCAGTATACCCCCGGGGGCTGTTGTATACCCCCGGGGGCTGCTGTATATACTGGTGGGGCCTGTTTACCACTGGGGCTGCTGTATATACTGGTGGGGTCTGTGTATACCACTGGGGAGGCTGCTGTATACCCCTGGGGCTGCTGTATACCCTGGGGCTGCTGTATATACTGGTGGGGTCTGTATATACCACTGGGGAGGCTGCTGTATACCCCTAGGGCTGCTGTATACCCCTGGGGCTGCTGTATACCCCTGGGGCTGCTGTATATACTGGTGGGGTCTTTATATACCACTGGGGCTGCTGTATATACTGGTGGGGTCTGTATATACCACTGGGGAGGCTGCTGTGTACAACTGGGGCTGCTGTATATACTGCTGGGGCCTGTATATGCCACTGGGGAGGCTGCTGTATACTACCACTGGGGGGCCTGTATACCACACTGCTGGGGGCTGTATACCTGTGCCGGGGTCCACCCTCGGCTTATACACGAGTCAATAGGTTTTCCCAGGTTTTGGGGGCAAAAGTAGGGGGGTCGGCTTATACACGGGGCGGCTTATACACGAGCATATACGGTATATGGACCTCCAGCAACTGGGGGACCCAGGGGGACTGTGGTGAGGCCGCATTAAATACTTTTATTAAAAATGGGACCAGTTTGGCAGAAAAAAATGTAAAAAACTTGGGGGTAAAGCCGTCGGGGCCAGGGCTCTTACCCGACGGGGAATCCTTAATTATGACAGTGATCTCCTCTTCTGAGAAGTCGTCTTCCAAAAGCAAGGCAGTGCTCCCCGGTAGGACTGGCAGGGCAGTGTCTCTGATATATCTATCAATAGCCAAATCGAAGTCGCCCGGAGGCCCCCCTGCAGCCTGCCCTTTTGGAAGTACACTGAGCTGTAGGCTTATTTTCTGCTAATGGAAAAAAAAAATTATTTAAATCTCTTTCTTGGCTAGTGTGACACGAGCTTAGTGTGAACGGGAGCGCAAGTGCGGACGGAAGTAAGTGTGTGACTTGTGATTCAGTGACTTTGGATTAAGGGAGTTTGGAAGGGAGGACTTACTGAATTACTGGTTGTATTTTATTAATACTTTGCATTTCTTTTTACTTATCATTTCTGTCTGGTGCAATCTCCATTAGGAAATGAGCTCCATAATTGACAATGCCATCCAGTGTACATCTTGCCACATGTATGCAATCCTTGAACAGCCGGTCGAGGGTGCATACTGCTGTGTGAGATATCAGTATGTTGTGCATTTGGAAGCCCAGATACTGGATCTAAATGAACAACTGACATCGCTGAGATCCATAGACAATATGGAAAGGAGTCTGCTGCTCACTGAACAGCTGCTCAATGGGATACATGTGGGGGAGGATGGTAGCATGGAGCTGCAGGACAGTGAGGTAGCTAGCTTGGTGACAGTTAGAAGGCGGGGTAGGGGAAGAGTGTCAGGGAGGCTAGCCCTGATCTGGCACACTCCAATAAATTTGCTAAGTTGGCAGATGAGGGGGGTGTGAGTTCAGGGATAGCACTGCTGCAGCAGGGCATGACCTCTGAAAGCCAGAGGAGTGTCTGCTCCAGTAAGGGGGAAAACAGGAGAGAAGGGCAGGCCAGACAGGTGCTCGTAGTGGGGGACTCAATTATTAGGGGAATAGATATGGCAATCTGTCACAAAGACAGGGATCGTCGAACAGTGTGCTGCCTACCTGGCACTTGAGTCCGGCACATCGCTGATCGGGTTGACAGATTACTGGGAGGGGTTGGTGAGGACCAGCGGTCATGGTGCACATTGGCACAAATGACAAAGTTAGAGGTAGGTGGAAGGTCCTTAAAGATGATTTCAGGGAATTAGGCTGCAAGCTTAAGGCAAGGACCTCCAAGGTAGTATTCTCTGAAATACTGCCAGTACCACGTGCCACACCAGAGAGGCAACGGGAGATTAGGAAGATAAATAAGTGGCTCAGGAATTGGTGTAGGAAGGTGGGGTTTGGGTTCCTGGAGAACTGGGCCGACTTCTCTGTTGGCTACAGGTTCTATGTTAGGGATGGGCTGCACCTCATAAAGTGCATGTACACTAATGCCAGAAGCCTCACCGACAAAATGGAGGAATTAGAATTGATTTTGTTGGAAAATAATTATGACATGGTGGGGATTTCGGAGACATGGCTGGACGAAAGCCATGACTGGGCTGTTAATTTGCAGGGCTATAGTCTGTTCAGAAATTACCGTACAAATAAGCGAGGAGGAGGTGTATGTTTATACATAAAATCATCCTTAAAACCCATCCTGCGTGATAATATAGGTGAATCTAATGGAAATGTAGAGTCCCTGTGGGTGGAGATAAGGGGAGGGGGAAGAAATAATAAATTACTGATAGGGGTTTGTTATAAGTCCCCAACAATAATGGAAGTGGAGGAGAATATCCTCATAAAGCAAATAGATGAAGCAGCGACTCAGGAAAAAGTCATTATTATGGGGAACTTCAACTATCCTGAAATACATTGGGGATCAGAAACCTGCAGTTCCGGCAAAGGTAATAGGTTTTTGAAAACTATGAGAGACAATTACCTTTCACAACTGGTTCAGGACCCAACAAGAAAGGGGGCACTGTTAGACCTAATATTAACCAACAGGCCGGACCGCATATCAAATATACAGGTTGGAGGTCACTTGGGTAATAGTGATTATAACATAATAAGTTTTCAAGTATCCTTTACTAAGATGTGTAGAAGAGGGGCTACAAGGACACTAAACGTCAGGAAAGCAAATTTCCGACGGTTGAGAGATGATCTTAGTGCAATAAACTGGGATGATGTCCTGAGACATAAAAGTACACAAAGCAAATGGGAGATGTTTATTAGCATCCTGAATAGGACCTGTGCACAATATATACCCTATGGAAATAAGCATGCTAGAAATAGGAGGAAACCACTATGGCTAAATAAAGCGGTAAGAGGTGCAATAAGTGACAAAAAGAAAGCATTTAGGGAATTAAAGCAAGTAGGTAGTGATGAAGCATTAAATAAATACAGAAAATTAAATTACATCTGTAAAAAGCAAATCAAGGAAGCAAAGATTGAGACAGAGAGACTCATTGCCAGAGAAAGTAAAAATAATCCCAAAATATTTTTTAACTACATAAATAGTAAGAAACTAAAAAATGATGGTGTTGGCCCCCTTAAAAATAGTCTGGGTGAAATGGTGGATGAGGATGAGGAAAAAGCCAATATGCTAAATGACTTGTTTTCAACAGTATTTACACAAGACAATCCCATGATAGACAATATGATCAGTGATAACAAAAACTCTCAATTAAATGTCACCTGCTTAACCCAGCAGGAAGTACGGCATCGTCTAAAAATCACTAAAATTGACAAATCCCCGGGCCCGGATGGGATACACCCTAGAGTGCTGCAGAAATTAAGTACTGTCATAGATAGACCATTATTTTTAATATTTAAAGATTCTATAATAGCAGGGTCTGTACCACAGGACTGGTATATAGCAAATGTGGTGCCAATATTCAAAAAGGGGACAAAAACTGAACTTGGAAATTATAGGCCAGTAAGCTTAACCTCTACTGTTGTTAAATCCTAGAGGGTTTTCTAAGAGATGCTATACTGGAGTATCCGAAGAAAAATAACCTCATGACCCAATGTAAACATGGTTTTACGAGGGACCGTTCCTGTCAAACTAATCTAATACAAAAAATAGTAATGGCGGTCTGATTAGCAGCGCTCTAAGGATCAGACATATCCTGATGAAGACTGTTTCATACAGTTGAAACGCGTAGTGGAGCTGTGAGGGGAACTAAGAAATTAATAAAAGGTTTGCCATTTATTCACACATCTTATATGTCTGATCCTTAGAGCGCTCCTAATCAGACCGCCATTACTACTTTTTGCATGAAAACTACTCCCTTTGTGAGGGATTGGCGGCTGGAGCAGCTCAGGAACAGCACAAACTATCTGCCTTGAGGACCTGGCGTTTCTCTGGTAACCCACAACAAAGACCGGTGAGGCAAATTCGGTTTTGCGGTCACATGACCGGATAGGTCTGGTTCCAAGGACCAGGAGAGAAGAGAGCGGAGAGGCAGCGCACATATCGCCAGCGGTGGAGGCTGGTAAATCGGGTTGTGCAGGACGTGCACAACCCGATAAGGTGAGTGGCCACCTACCCACGCCACTTAGACGTTTTTAATAAGGTATCCTACACATTTGCGCCCCTCTTCCTTTTTGTTTTGCAAACTAATCTGATAAGCTTCTATGAAGAAGTAAGTTCTGGACTGGACCAAAGAAATACAGTGGATGTGGTGTATATGGACTTTTCAAAAGCTTTTGATACGGTGCCACACAAAAGGTTGATACATAAAATGAGAGCAGTGGGGATAGGGGAAAATATGTGTAAGTGGGTTAAGAACTGGCTTAGTGATAGGAAACAAAGGGTGGTCATTAATGGAACACACTCAGAATGGGTCACAGTTAACAGTGGGGTACCATAGGGGTCAGTGTTGGGCCCGCTTCTTTTTAATATATTTATTAATGACCTTGTAGGGGGCATACAGAGTAGAATCTCAATATTTGCAGATGACACTAAACTCTGCAGGGTAATCAATACAGAGGAGGACAATTTTATATTACAGGAGGATTTATGTAAACTAGAGGCTTGGGCTGATAAATGGCAAATGAGCTTTAATGGGGATAAATGTAAAGTCATGCACTTGGGCAGAGGAAACAAAAGGTATAATTATGTGCTTAATTATAAAACACTGGGCAAAACTATCACTGAAAAAGACCTGGGTGTATGGGTAGATGACAAACTCACATTTAGTGGTCAGTGTCAGGCAGCTGCTGCAAAGGCAAATAAAATAATGGGATGCATTAAAAGAGGCATAGATGCTCATGAGGAGAACATAATTTTACCTCTATCCAAGTCACTAGTGCGATCACACTTAGAATATTGTGCATAATTCTGGTCTCCGGTGTATAAGAAAGACATAGCTGAACTAGAGCGGGTCCAGAGAAGAGCGACAAAAGTCATTAGAGGAGTGAGGGGTCTGCAATACCAAGACAGGTTATTAAACTTGGGGTTATTTAGCTTGGAAAAACGAAGGCTTAGGGGTGATCTTATAATATTGTATAAATATATGAGGGGACAGTACAGAGACCTTTTTAATGATCTCTTTACTCTTAGGCCTGAGACTGGGACAAGGGGGCATCCTCTACGTCTGGAGGAAAGAAGGCTTTATCATAATCACAGACGCGGATTCTTTACTGTAAGAGCAGTGAGACTATGGAACTCTCTGCCACATGATGTTGTAATGAGTGACTCACTACTAACATTTAAGAAGGGCCTGGATGCCTTTCTTGAAAACTATAATATTACCAGTTATATATACTAGATTCTTTGATAGGGCGTTGATCCAGGGAACTAGTCTGATTGCCATATCTGGAGTCAGGAAGGAATTTTTTTCCCCCAATGTGGAGGTTAGTGTTGCCACATGGGTTTTTTTTGCCTTCCTCTGGATCAACAAGTTAGGCTATGGGTTGAACTAGATGAACTTAAAGTCTTCCTTCAACCTTAAAAACTATGTTACTATGTAATCATTGGGGGAACATACGTGGGGTGCTCAATAAAAACTGGGCCATTCTAACTTCTGATCCTAAAATCACACAATTTCTTCCTGAAAAACCACAACTTATTGCAAAGAGATGTAAAAACGTGCGTGATAGATTATCTTCTAGCCACTTCATAAGACCCACAAATGCTCTGGGGAGAGGCCAAAGATTGGTTGGCAGTTATCCCTGCGGGAATTGCAACATATGTCCCTACATGATTACATCTGACTCTTTCGTTCTACCTATCCATCCTGGTAAAATCTCGACTAATTTTTATGCAAATTGTTGCTCTAAAAACGTAATTTACGTTTTGATCTGCAACTGTCCAATATTACATGTAGGGAAAACAACGCAAGAGGCTCGCAAGAAAATTCAAAACCTTATATCAAATATTGCTTGTGCAGAGGCCCACCTGAAAGCTGGAAAACCAATCTCATCAGTTGCACGCAGGCCCGGCGTCAGCACCCGGAGCACCCAGGCAAGTGCCGGGGCCCGACTGCTTGGAGGGGGCCCACCGGGCCCCTGAGGGCTAGGGTCACACTTGCTTGTGACCTTAGCTGATGCAAGTATTGTCCGCTGCAGCGCAGAGCATTTAATGCTTTGCGCTGCCAGCAACAGAGCCCATAGAAACCGAATGTTTACATTGCCAACCAGGCAAGGTAAACATCGGGTTTCTATGGGCTCCAGCGCATAGCATTAAAAGCTATGCGCTGCAGCCGAAAATACTTGCATCAGGCTAGAGTCACAATGCAAGTGTGACCCTAGCCTCAGGGGCCCCTGAGCACTGCCCCCACAGCCAGGGCCATATCCAGGGATCAGGGGGCAGCTGGGGGGTCATTTTCAGCCTCCTGCAGCACCGGAGGTCTCCCTCCCCCCCTCCATGGGAGCCGACAGAGCCGCACACTCTGGACTGACAGGACCTGTGATGATGTCAATGGAGGGTGGAGTCAGGGGTCACATGATCAGCTCCTCAGTATATGCAGGACTCTGCTGTGCTGCCCATCATGATGCTCAGTTAGGTGAAGTTTGTTTGGGGTCAGGAGGGATTTACAGTGTGAATGTAGCAGAGGCGAGTGTGTGCTAGGTGTATAGCAATTAGGTGAAGTTTATGTGTGGGGTCAGGAGGGATTTACAGTGTGAATGTAGCAGAGGCGAGTGTGAACTAGGTGCATGAAGTGGAGCCGAGTGGGTACTAGGTGTATGGAGCGGAACCGCGTGCGTACGAGTTGTACGGAGCGGAGCCGCGTGCGTACGAGGTGTACGGAGCAGAGCCGCGTGTGTACGAGGTATGTGTACCAGTGGTAGCCCCCTGCGGATTCCGCTCCTATAGTCCCAGCCATCTTTGCCAGCAGCATTCTACTCCATAGTCTCTTCTGCCGCTGTCTGCATTCTGCAGCTCAGCATGGATGGGCATGATGTTGTCATCACTGTGCTGATATGTGCAGAGCGACCGAAGGAGACCAGAGCGGCGAGAAGAAAGGTGAGGAGAAAGAGAGATCCAGACGGCCAGACACTCCGCTTGGATGCGGTGCCACCCATATGGCAGTGTGACTCCATTGAGCTGCTTGCATTATTTGTGCGCTTCAGGATGCTTGCGTATATACCAAGCATCCTCAGATGCACAAAAGTGCAACATTTTGCATTTGAAGGGTATTTTTAAAAAGCGCAAGGGAACGCAAATGCATTTTAGCCCGCTCCTAACAACGTGTAATATACTCACTGTCAGAAACAGCTCTTGCTGGTTTCAGCAGTCACTGTTCCTTAGAAACAAAGCCCATTTAGGCTCAGAAGTAAGGATCGACATCCACCACATAATCGTTTATGTGGAAGGGTCACCTTAAGCATCAACATATTCATGAAGCATTTGAAAACAAGAGGATCTGAATATGATGCAAGCTATGATTTTTATTAGATGAATGACATATTTAAAAATTATAGGAGTGACAAACAGCGGTGTACACAAAAGAAGCCGTTTGCAGGAAAACAGGGGGTAAAAAACATATAAATACAGGATATATTCCAGTTTTTACATAGCTGTTTCAATGTTTACTACATACAGCAGGGGTGGGGAACTCCAGTCCTCGAGGGCCGCAATCAGTGCAGGTTTTCACGATTTCCTTAGTATTTCACAGGGATTGGAATCATCACCAGTGCAAGTGATTATGTTATCACCTGTGCAATACTAAGGAAATCCTGAAAACCTGCACTGTTTGCGGCCCTCGAGGACTGGAGTTCCCCACCCCTGACATACAGGATACATGGCAGTCTTGCAGCTAGTTCTATTGACTGGCTTCCATTGCACAGCACTATGCACTTTATCTATTATATAATTGCCGTAGCGACTTCCGTCGGAGCGGCGCAACTTCCGGTGGCTTTGTTAGCGAGCGAGCTGCTTCTCCTGGACTCTCCCCGTGGCCGCAAAGCGGGCATTGCGAGTCGTTGCAGTCTTGCGAAGCAATGCCCGCGAAGCGGGCATTGCGAGTCGCTTCGCTAACAAAGCCAGGGCTGGCTAAGAGCATGGCGCTGTAGTGTACACCGCTATGGTATACTACAGTCCCATGGCCATACGCTTTACACCTGACAGGCGTATGGCCATGGGACTGTAGTATACCATAGCGGTGTACACTACAGCCCCATTCTCTTAGCCACCCCCTCAGTGCGCCGCCCCTACCCCTAAGTCGCCACCCGCTAAGCCCCGACCACCTAACCCCCGACCCGCAGCATCCTAACCCCCCGCCGATACCCCCTAAGCCCCGCCGCCCGGCGCTGTAGTGTACACCGCTATGGTATACTACAGTCCCATGGCCATACGCTTTACACCTGACAGGCGTATGGCCATGGGACTGTAGTATACCATAGCGGTGTACACTACAGCCCCATGCTCTTAGCCACCCCCTCAGTGCGCCGCCCCTACCCCTAAGTCGCCACCCGCTAAGCCCCGACCACCTAACCCCCGACCCGCAGCATCCTAACCCCCCGCCGATACTCCCTAAGCCCCGCCGTCTACCCCCTAAGCCACCGCCGCCCTCAGTGCGCCGCCCCTACCCCTAAGTCGCCACCCGCTAAGCCCCGAACACCTGCGCCGCCCCTACCCCTAAGTCGCCACCCGCTAAGCCCCGACCACCTAACCCCCGACCCGCAGCATCCTAACCCTTCGCCGATACCCCCTAAGCCCCGCCGTCTACCCCTAAGCCATCGCCGCCCCTACCCCCTAAGCCCCGCAGCAGCCCCGACCACCTAACCCCCGACCCGCAGCATCCTAAGCCCCCGCCGATACCCCCTAAGCCCCTATCCCCTAAGCCGCGACCACCTAACCCCCGACCCGCCGTTTACCCCCTAAGCCCCGCCGCCCCTAAGGCCCTACCCCCTAAGCCCCGCAGCAGCCCCTAAGCCCCTACCCCCTAAGCCCCGTAGTATCCTAGGCCCCCGCCGATACCCCCTAAGCCCCGCCGCCTATCCCCTAAGCCCCCGCCGTCCCCTAACCTAACGCCGCTGTCACCTAAGGCCCTATACCCGAAGCCCCCGCTGTCCCCTAACCTAACGCCCCCGTCGATCACTTACATCCCTTCAAGTCATCTGATCGTCCGTCCGTCCGATCCTCAACTCCTCCGTCCGGCCAGGCGTCCTCTTCCTCCGGCCCCGGGGGTCTTCTCTCTTATTTCCCCCATCTTCGCCTCTTCGTCCGGCCCCGGGGATCTTCCACCTCCGACGTCCTCTTCCTTCTCATTAAGATAGAATGGAAGAAAAATCCCCCATTCTACCTCAATGAGATCTCAGGCCCTCTTCTGATTGGTCGCGGTATACTGCCCTCAGCCAATCAGAAGAGCCCCTCAAAACTGAGACGCAGTTCTCATTCAGGTCCGACTTTTTTTTCCCATTGACATACATTACCGGTGTGTCGGCGATTTTATGGCCGCCCACCTGGTTCTATTTGTCGGCCCTAAAATCGCGGACACACCGCTAATGCATCTCTATGGGCAGTCAGCCCGATTTCGGATTGAACGCCGACCAATCAGAATTCGAGCTGACTGCCCATAGACATGCATTAGCGGTGTGTCCGCGATTTTAGGGCCGACAAATAGAACCAGGTGGCCGGCCATAAAATCGCCGACACACCGCTAATGTATGTCAATGGGGAAAAAAAAAAGGCGGACCTGAATGAGAACTGCGTCTCACTCTGAGTTAAAAAAATAAATAAATTAAATAATAAAAATAATAATTTAAAAATAATTAAAAAATAATAAAAAATAAATAAAAAATATTAAATAATTAAATAAAAATAATAATAAAAAAAAAAAAAATGCGGACCTGAATGAGAACTGTGTCTCACTCTCACTTAAAAAAATAAATAAATTAAATAATAAAAATAATAATTTAAAAATAATTAAAAAATAATAAAAAAATAAATAAAAAATATTAAATAATTCAATAAAAATAATAATAAAAAAAAAAAAAAAATGCGGACCTGAATGAGAACTGTGTCTCACTCTCACTTAAAAAAATAAATAAATTAAATAATAAAAAAAATAATTTAAAAATAATTAAAAAATAATAAAAAAATAATTAAAAAATATTAAATAATTAAATTAAAATAATAATAACAAAAAAAAAAACTGCGGACCTGAATGAGAACTGTGTCTCACTCTCACTTAAAAAAATAAATAAATTAAGTAATAAAAAAAATAATTTAAAAATAATTAAAAAATAATAAAAAAATAATTAAAAAATATTAAATAATTCAATAAAAATAATAATAAAAAAAAAAAAAAACTGCGGACCTGAATGAGAACTGTGTCTCACTCTCACTTAAAAAAATAAATAAATTAAATAATAAAAAAAATAATTTAAAAATAATTAAAAAATAATAAAAAAATAATTAAAAAATATTAAATAATTCAATAAAAATAATAATAAAAAAAAAAAAAAACTGCGGACCTGAATGAGAACTGTGTCTCACTCTCACTTAAAAAAATAAATAAATTAAATAATAAAAATAATAATTTAAAATAATTAAAAAATAATAAATAAATAATTAAAAAATATTAAATAATTAAATTAAAATAATAATAAAAAAAAAAAAAAACTGCGGACCTGAATGAGAACTGTGTCTCACTCTCACTTAAAAAAATAAATAAATTAAATAATAAAAATAATAATTTAAAAATAATTAAAAAATAATAAATAAATAATTAAAAAATATTAAATAATTAAATTAAAATAATAATAAAAAAAAAAAAAACTGCGGACCTGAATGAGAACTGTGTCTCACTCTCACTTAAAAAAATAAATAAATTAAATAATAAAAATAATAATTTAAAAATAATTAAAAAATAATAAAAAATAAATAAAAAATATTAAATAATTAAATAAAAATAATAATAAAAAAAAAAAAAATGCGGACCTGAATGAGAACTGTGTCTCACTCTCACTTAAAAAAATAAATAAATTAAATAATAAAAATAATAATTTAAAAATAATTAAAAAATAATAAAAAAATAAATAAAAAATATTAAATAATTCAATAAAAATAATAATAAAAAAAAAAAAAAAATGCGGACCTGAATGAGAACTGTGTCTCACTCTCACTTAAAAAAATAAATAAATTAAATAATAAAAAAAATAATTTAAAAATAATTAAAAAATAATAAAAAAATAATTAAAAAATATTAAATAATTAAATTAAAATAATAATAACAAAAAAAAAAACTGCGGACCTGAATGAGAACTGTGTCTCACTCTCACTTAAAAAAATAAATAAATTAAGTAATAAAAAAAATAATTTAAAAATAATTAAAAAATAATAAAAAAATAATTAAAAAATATTAAATAATTCAATAAAAATAATAATAAAAAAAAAAAAAAACTGCGGACCTGAATGAGAACTGTGTCTCACTCTCACTTAAAAAAATAAATAAATTAAATAATAAAAAAAATAATTTAAAAATAATTAAAAAATAATAAAAAAATAATTAAAAAATATTAAATAATTCAATAAAAATAATAATAAAAAAAAAAAAAAACTGCGGACCTGAATGAGAACTGTGTCTCACTCTCACTTAAAAAAATAAATAAATTAAATAATAAAAATAATAATTTAAAAATAATTAAAAAATAATAAATAAATAATTAAAAAATATTAAATAATTAAATTAAAATAATAATAAAAAAAAAAAAAACTGCGGACCTGAATGAGAACTGTGTCTCACTCTCACTTAAAAAAATAAATAAATTAAATAATAAAAATAATAATTTAAAAATAATTAAAAAATAATAAATAAATAATTAAAAAATATTAAATAATTAAATTAAAAATAATAATAAAAAAAAAAAAAACTGCGGACCTGAATGAGAACTGTGTCTCACTCTCACTTAAAAAAATAAATAAATTAAATAATAAAAATAATAATTTAAAAATAATTAAAAAATAATAAAAAAATAAATAAAAAATATTAAATAATTCAATAAAAATAATAATAAAAAAAAAAAAAAACTGCGGACCTGAATGAGAACTGTGTCTCACTCTCACTTAAAAAAATAAATAAATTAAATAATAAAAATAATAATTTAAAAATAATTAAAAAATAATAAAAAAAAAATAAAAAATATTAAATAATTCAATAAAAATAATAATAAAAAAAAAAAAAAAATGCGGACCTGAATGAGAACTGTGTCTCACTCTCACTTAAAAAAATAAATAAATTTAATAATAAAAAAATAATTTAAAAATAATTAAAAAATAATAAAAAATAAATAAAAAAAATAATAAATAATTACATAAAAATAATAATAAAATAAATAAATGCTAATAATAAATGCTATTAATGCTATTAATAATGCTATTAATGCTATTAATGCTAATATTTATCTTATTAATGGTATTATTAATGCTATTAATGCTAATAATAATGCTATTAATGCTATTAATGCTAATAATAATGCTATTAATGCTATTATTAATGCTAATAATGCTATTATTAATGCTATTTATGCTAATAATAATGCTATTAATGCTATTAATAATGTTATTAATGCTATTATTAATGCTAATAATGCTAATAATAATGCTATTAATGCTATTAATAATGTTATTAATGCTATTATTAATGCTAATAATGCTATTATTAATGCTATTTATGCTAATAATAATGCTATTAATGCTATTAATAATGCTATTAATGCTATTAATGCTAATATTTATCCTATTAATTGTATTACACAGGTCAACAAAAAAAATTTTTTTTTCTGGTGTCCAAAATATTTTAATGAATTTGGGGTATTTTTGGGGTGCTGATTCTGAATATGCTATCAGTTTTGCCAGATTGGCTCAAGTTTTTGAGATTTTTGGTATCTTATTTATAGCACTTGTTGGTAAATGCGACGCATCATCTCATTAATTTCTTTGGATTAGTACTTGAACTGAGCAGTTCTCAATATAGTTTTGTGTTAATTAGTGTTCTAAAAGTTTGTTCATAGCTTGATTTTTGCACTAACTTTATGTTGTTGTCTGTTTTCCAGTGAAAAGCATGAACTCATCAAGAAGAAGTTGTCTTAACGATCCAGACTCATTCTGTTACATTTGTGGTGAATATACACTGCCAAAACATAGAAGAAACATAACAGACTTCGTTAAAAAAGTGTATTTTGCCTATTTTGGGGTTATGCTTGGGGACCAAGACAAGTTTTGGGCACCACACATAGTGTGCAAAGCATGTATCGAATTATTACGAAAATGGAGCAAAGGACAAAGAACAAGCTTCAAATTTGGTGTTCCAATGGTGTGGAGAGAGCAAAAAAATCATCATGATGACTGTTATTTCTGTGCAGTGCAAGTACAAGGATTCAATAAGCATAAGAAACGAAAATGGGAGTATCCTAACATGGAATCTGCAAGAAGGCCTGTCCCTCATTGTGAAGATGTGCCTGTACCTGTGTTTACCATGTTACCTGACCTTCCCCCACCTGATGATGATGATGAAATGCAGGGTATGGAGCTAAGCATTAGTTCTGGAAGTGAACTAGAATATGAAGGAGGTTTCAGAACACCTACGCAATTTACCCAAGGAGAGCTCAACGATCTAATAAGAGACCTCAACCTCTCAAAAAGTGCATCCGAACTTTTAGCTTCAAGGCTAAGTGAAAAAAATTGTCTGACGCCTGGAACTAAAATTACATCTTACAGGACCAGAGAAGAAGCACTTCTTCCATTTTTCTGTGAAGATGACCTACTTGTATATTGTAAGGATATTCCTGGCCTGATGCTGCAAATGGGTTTACAAGTATATCGTCCTGTAGACTGGAGGCTTTTCATAGATAGTTCTAAAAGGAGTTTGAAATGTGTTTTGTTGAACAATGGCAATCAGTGTGCATCTCTTCCAGTAGCTCACTCAACTAAACTTGCAGAACAATACCAAAATGTCAAAATGGTCTTGGAGAAACTGTGCTACCATGAACATTCGTGGCTGATATGTGTTGATTTAAAAATGGTCAACTTTTTACTTGGACAGCAAAGTGGATACACAAAGTATCCTTGCTTCATCTGCATGTGGGATAGTAGAGCAAAACATCAGCACTGGGAGAAACTGAATTGGCCTCCAAGGGACACCTTGACAGTAGGAGCATCAAACATAGTGAACGAACCTTTGGTGGACAGGGAAAAAATCATTCTACCACCACTTCACATAAAGTTAGGATTAATGAAGCAGTTCGTCAAGGCATTAGACAAAGATGGTAATTGCTTCATGTACATCTGCAGATCTTTCCCTGGTCTTAGTAGCGAAAAACTGAAGGCAGGAATCTTTGATGGTCCTCAAATTCGGAAACTCATTAAAGATTCAAATTTTCCTAAGGAAATGAATGACATTGAAGCTGCTGCATGGTGTAGTTTTGTGTTGGTAGTGAAGAACTTCTTGGGAAATCAAAAGGCAGACAATTATGAAGAACTGGTACAAAACATGCTATTGAGATTTAGAAATCTGGGTGTACACATGAGCATTAAATTGCATTATCTTCACAGTCACTTGGACAGATTTCCAGAAAACCTTGGAGATTTTAGCGAAGAACAAGGGGAGAGATTTCATCAGGATATTATGGTGATGGAGGAAAGGTACCAAGGCAGATGGGACAGACATATGATGGCTGATTACTGCTGGAATCTACAGCGTGACTGCCCCAATAGCTCACATAGAAGAAAATCATATAAAAAGCGCTTTTCCAGCGATTAAATGTCTATCTTTCATGTCTTGTTCATTTTTGAAGATTACTTTCTAAAACTAGTTAAAATAAACTAAAATCAACATTTACTTTGTTAAATTTATTGTATTCATGACAATATCAATAAAGTTAATGCGCGTGTAGCAAAAAACGTCTTTTTTTTTACACATTTTACGAAAAATCTCAAAAACTTGAGCCAATCTGGCAAAACTGATGACATATTCAGAATCAGCACCCCAAAGTTACCCTAAATTCAATGAAATATCTTTGGCACCAAAAATGCTGTTGACCAGTGTTATTAATGCTATTAATGCTAATAATAATGCTATTAATGCTATTAATGCTAATAATAATGCTATTAATGCTATTAATAATGTTATTAATGCTATTATTAATGCTAATAATGCTATTATTAATGCTATTAATGCTAATAATAATGCTATTAATGCTATTAATAATGTTATTAATGCTATTATTAATGCTAATAATGCCAATAATAATGCTATTAATAATGCTATTAATGCTATTAATGCTAATATTTATCCTATTCATGCTATTAATCCTAATAATAATGCTATTAATGCTATTAATAATGCTATTAATGCTATTAATTATGCTATTAATGCTATCAATGCTAATATTTATCCTATTAATGGCATTATTAATGCTATTAATGCTAATAATAATGCTATTAATGCTATTAATAATGTTATTAATGCTATTATTTATGCTAATAATGCTATTATTAATGCTATTTATGCTAATAATAATGCTATTAATGCTATTAATAATGCTATTAATGCTATTAATGCTAATATTTATCTTATTAATGGTATTATTAATGCTATTAATGCTAATAATAATGCTATTAATGCTATTAATGCTAATAATAATGCTATTAATGCTATTAATAATGTTATTAATGCTATTATTAATGCTAATAATGCTATTATTAATGCTATTAATGCTAATAATAATGCTATTAATGCTATTAATAATGTTATTAATGCTATTATTAATGCTAATAATGCTATTATTAATGCGAATTATGCTAATAATAATGCTATTAATGCTATTAATAATGCTATTAATGCTATTAATGCTAATATTTATCCTATTAATGGTATTTATTAATGCTATTAATGCTAATAATAATGCTATTAATGCTATTAATGCTAATAATAATGCTATTAATGCTATTAATAATGTTATTAATGCTATTATTAATGCTAATAATGCTATTATTAATGCTATTAATGCTAATAATAATGCTATTAATGCTATTAATAATGTTATTAATGCTATTATTAATGCTAATAATGCTATTATTAATGCTATTTATGCTAATAATAATGCTATTAATGCTATTAATAATGCTATTAATGCTATTAATGCTAATATTTATCCTATTAATGGTATTATTAATGCTATTAATGCTAATAATAATGCTATTAATGCTATTAATAATGCTATTAATGCTATTAATTCTGCTATTAATGCTAATATTTATCCTATTAATGCTATTAATGCTAATATTTATCCTATTAATGCTATTAATGCTATTATTAATGCTAATAATGCTATTATTAATGCTATTCATGCTAATAATAATGCTATTAATGCTATTACTAATGTTATGAATGCTATTATTAATGCTAATAATGCTATTATTAATGCTATTAATGCTAATAATAATGTTATTAATGCTATTAATAATGCTATTAATGCTATTAATTATGCTATTAATGCTAATATTTATCCTACTAATGCTATTAATGCTAATAATAATGCTATTAATGCTATTAATAATGCTATTAATGCTATTAATTATGCTATTAATGCTATTAATGCTAATATTTATCCTATTAATGGCATTATTAATGCTATTAATGCTAATAATAAAGCTATTAATGCTATTAATAATGTTATTAATGCTATTATTAATGCTAATAATGCCATTATTAATGCTATTAATGCTATTAATAATGCTATTAATGCTATTAATTAGGCTATTAATGCTATTAATGCTAATATTTATCCTATTAATGCTATTAATAATGCTATTAATGCTAATAATAATGCTATTAATGCTATTAATAATGTTATTAATGCTATTATTAATGCTAATAATGCTATTATTAATGCTATTAATGCTAATAATAATGCTATTAATGCTATTAATAATGTTATTAATGCTATTATTAATGCTAATAATGCTATTAATAATGCTATTAATGCTAATAATAATGCTATTAATGCTATTAATAATGCTATTAATGCTATTAATTAGGCTATTAATGCTATTAATGCTAATATTTATCCTATTAATGCTATTAATAATGCTATTAATGCTAATAATAATGCTATTAATGCTATTAATAATGTTATTAATGCTATTATTAATGCTAATAATGCTATTATTAATGCTATTAATGCTAATAATAATGCTATTAATGCTATTAATAATGTTATTAATGCTATTATTAATGCTAATAATGCTATTAATAATGCTATTAATGCTAATGATAATGCTATTAATGCTATTAATACTGTTATTAATGCTATTATTAATGCTAATAATGCCATTATTAATGCTATTAATGCTAATGATAATGCTATTAATGCTATTAATACTGTTATTAATGCTATTATTAATGCTAATAATGCCATTATTAATGCTATTAATGCTAATAATAATGCTATTAATGCTATTAATAATGCTATTAATGCTATTAATTAGGCTATTAATGCTATTAATGCTAATATTTATCCTATTAATGCTATTAATAATGCTATTAATGCTAATAATAATGCTATTAATGCTATTAATAATGTTATTAATGCTATTATTAATGCTAATAATGCTATTATTAATGCTATTAATGCTAATAATAATGCTATTAATGCTATTAATAATGTAATTAATGCTATTATTAATGCTAATAATGCTATTAATAATGCTATTAATGCTAATAATAATGCTATTAATGCTATTAATACTGTTATTAATGCTCATAATACTGCTAATAATGCTATTAATACTGCTATTACTGCTAATAATAATGCTATGGCTTATATTATTGCTATTGATGATGCGATTATTATTTAAAAATGTTTAAAAAAACAATAAACATATTTTAGATACCCGATGCATTTGCATCAGGCTAACAGCTATAACTACTATAATCAAATTAATGCACGTTCTAGAATCCCGATGCATTTGCATCGGGCTCACAGCTAGTTTATATTAAATGTGGGTATAAACCATTGATTATTAAAACGTATGTATTTGCCTTGAATCCTGTATGTAGTAAACATTGAAACAGCTATGTAAAAACTGGAATATATCCTGTATTTATATGTTTTTTACCCCTGTTTTCCTGCAAACGGCTTCTTTTGTGTACACCGCTGTTTGTCACTCCTATAATTTTTAAATATGTCATTCATCTAATAAAAATCATAGCTTGCATCATATCCAGTCACTGTTCCTGTAAGGCTGCCTTCACATAGGCGTTTTTTAAAAATGTGGCAGTTGCGGTAAAAAAAACCTGCATCTGCCGCATTTTCCGCCTAGCGGCTGTACTTGCTACACATTTGCGGCGAGCCCCATGCATTGTCTATGGGGCTTGCGGTAAGTGTGCGGCATATATATATATGTGTGTATATATATATATATATAGTCTGCGATATGTACTAAAGGGGGCCCACTGAGACCTTTTCGCCCGGGGCCCACAGAAACCTGGAGCCGGCGGCCTGGTTGCACGCCACTTTTTAGATGTCCACAACGGCTCACCAAGAGGCCTGCGAATTATCATAGTGGACAAGGTATAACCTAACATCAGGGGTGGCATATTGGTGGATGAACTTTTGAGGAGAGAGACCCGTTGGACCTTTGACCTCAAGAGCATGACCCCTGATGGTATAAATGAGGAATTCCTCTTTAAATGCTTTTATAAACCCAGATGGAACATTTTGTCACCAGGCTGACAATATTAGCATCATTTGATTTCTTTTCCTTCATTTACCAAATCTTTCTAATTCCAATAGATTATGCGGTTCCTTCTTAATATGACACCATTGGGAGCAAAGACTTCTGGGAACAGTAAAGATCTTTATGGTGCATGGACTTTACTCTTCACAAGACAAAGAAGAAGAAGAAGTTAACCAATTGAATATTTATGGACATTGGATTCCATCTTTATGAAGATCCTATCTACACTGGAAGCGACTCTTCTTAAATCAGCAAGAGATCCACCTTACAAAAAACCTTTTTGTTTACTGTTATAATTTTAAATATATCTCTTTCTTGGGTTGGGAAAAAAAACCTTTTTCCCTCCAACACCACTTCACCCCAAACCCCCCTCCCTTGTTTCCACCCCTCCCCTTCCCCTCCTTTCCTTCTTTCCCCCCTTTTTCCTTCCCCCCTCCTTCCTACATCTAACTGAAATTCTTTCTATTTAGAGTCTAATCACTATACTATGCCACAGACCTATTTGTCCTGATGGACCAAGGTTAACAATTCTCTCCAAATTAACCAAGAATTAATTCTTTCTATTTTTTCTATTAGGTTCATTGTAGTCCAGCAATAATTAATATACTCTTACCAATATATGTTTCAATATATGTTCATAACACTATTTCTGTTTTTTAATTGTGTAAGATTACCTATATAGGATCTCAAAAAGAAGAAACATACAAAAGATTCAAAAAGGGAACAATAAAACCCTTAATCTAACCTGGCCCTTTAAACAGTTAGCTCTTAAACACGATGCCTGCGCTATTCTGACATGCGCAGTACATCCTTCGACCGGCCAGTGTTGTGCATGCGCTTTGATGCCTAATGATGGAAGTTGTTTTCCCCTCACTATGCGCGTCATCACTGACCCCCGCCCATCACGTCCGGACGCCAGACCACGGTGCCAGCTGCAGCACTTCTACCCAGCACTACTTAAGGGCACTACACCTGGTATGGTCCTGTGCTCCACTACCCCTGATGACGCCGCCCCAAGGACGGCGACACACGTTTGGTGACAGGGCTTTAGTCCCCCATGGCAATTTCACCACTTGCATTGCAGATTATCATCTGAACCTAGGGATCTTTATTCCTTGCCTGCTGTTTCTATTACAGGTTGTGTAACCAGCATTATTCTCATTCCTTCACAGATGTTCTGCCTGTGGATTTAATATCTTTCTGCAACCATTGTTATGGTATTAACATATAGGTCATTTGGCTTCCGGGTCATTCCATGTCAAGTGATCCAAAAATGAATATTTTTTTTCCCTGACGTCTTCAGATTTTTTAAATTTTTTTTCTATATGAAGTACGACTTTAGTTAATTACGAAAAAAAAGTTTTGAATTTTTTTCTTCATGAGTTAATTTTTTACAGATTTTTAAAGTTTTAAAAAAGTGCGAATTTTGGCCTAGTATGACTTTACACTTTCTATCATATCTCGGGCTAGAAATAAGATAGAGAGACAAAATAAACACCGTTGTACTCAGAACTGTACAGGCTTTCACCAGATATGTCACAAGAGTATATTTGTTAATATTTTACCCATGCGATCGCAAACGCAAAATTTACGAAAAAAATATGTAAAAAATCTAAAGACGTCAGGTAAAAAAAAATATTCATATTGAGATCACTTGATATGGAATGACCCATTGACGCTATTAATAGTAAAATATTTTAAAATATGATCCCATCGCGATCCCAACTTGAAATTTGGTACAGATGTGGCTAAGAGCACAGCAGACATATGGGCACTTTCTGAAATATTTAAATGATGCCGATTTTTCGTAAATGCATTTTAAAATTTTGCGTTTGTGATCGCATGGGTAAAATATTAACAAAGATCTCTTGTGACATATCTGGTGAAAGCCTGTACAATTCTGAGTAGAATGGTGTTTATTTTGTCTCTCTATCTTATTCCTAGCCTGAGTTATGAGGAGAAATGTAAAGGCAGGCAACACCGAAATTCGCACTTTTTTCGAACTTTGAAAATCATTTAAAAAAGAAAATTTTTTTTTTTATTTTTCTCTTCACATTTTGCATTGTCTGACATGCTATTATCAAATAACAAAATCTCAAAAGAATTAAAAATATAGAGGTAATAATCATTGGTTCACTTGACATGGAATGGCCCTTCCCAGATTTTTATTTCTAGGGTAGCTGTTTCTATAGTAACTAGGCATGTAGGCTATCCTTAGCAGCACATTTGTTCTGTGTTCATGTTCAATGTTACTTTCAAGGAACTATGCTGATTTTCTGCTTTATAACTGCTTCAGCAGTCTAAATGTCTACTTTCTCATTCAATACTATTGATTTGCATGTTCTCTTATGGTTGACTGAACAATTTGACCTGTGCTTAAACCGCAATTCCTTGGTTGTTGCTTTTTGACATCATTAATTCTTCCATCGAGCTATACAGCTTCTTTGTACCTAGCACTATCAGCACTTTTAGGCTTATAAGGTTGAAATGATCCCTTTACTCTAGGTTCTCTACCTTAATTATATGGTTCAAATTTTCCTGCAAGCAGAGGTGCTTTAATATTCAGGGATATTATGGAGGGATAATTTCCACAACCCCTGATTCATTGTAACCTAATAACTTTGACATGGTTGGTTTATGCATTATGGTTTTTACCATTTTTAATTGTTTTTAAACGTTGTATACTGATTTGTGCATTACATATTGAATAAAATTTACCTTTTTCACTTCAAATTGAATTGTGCCTGATCCGAGTTAATATACACTTTACCTACTTTCTCTATACTCCAAGTCTCTATACGTGTAACTGGTGATCACGCTGTGGTGACACCCTAACCCCCCTTTTTTCTATATTCTCAAACATATCTTTCTCTATGCTGATGTGCAAAAATTCAACTTTTCCCTGCTGCAAAGTCAGTTTGATGTTATATTTATTCTTATTGAGCTGGTTCATGAGGTCACAGAGCCCATCCTCAGACCCCTCCCAAATCATCAGAATGTAGTCAATAAAACGTTCTCACACTCACCAGAAATGGATGTTGCAGTGGATCATAGAATTTTAAATCGTGAAAGTTTAAATTTGTGTTTGTGAAGAAGAAAAAAAAAAAATCCAGAGTAGATTTGTGGCGCTTCTCAGCAGTGTGAGGTCTATTCCAATTCAAAGAATTTATTCATATGACCATTTCAGTTAAAAATCCTTGTTTTGGCCTTTAAATTTAACCCCTTCACCCCCCAGCTATTTTCCATTTTTCATTTACCTTTCCATAACTTTATTATCTTTCTGTCAATATAGACATATGACGGCTTGTTTTTTGCGGGATGAGTTGTACTTTCAGATGAAATAATTTATTTTACCATATAGTACACAGGAAAATGGGAAAAAATTCCAAGTGCAGGTGAAATTGCAAAAAAAATGCAATTACTAGTTTGTTTTTTGGGTTTTTTATTCATCATGTTCACTATATGGTAAAACTGATGTGTCGGTATGACGCCTCAGGTCAGTATGAGTAGATTCCAAACATGTATACTTTTATGGTTATCTAAGTGGTGAAAAATAGAAAAAGAACCGCACTTTGGTGCTATTTTCTGCGACCCGTAGCATTCTCATTTTTGGGAACTGGGGCTGTGTGATGGCTTATTTTTTGCGTCTTGACCTGAGGTTTCTAATGATTCCTTTTTTGGTAGATACACTGTTTTGATCGCCCATTATTGCAATGTTGCACAACAAAAAACATAATTTTGGCATTTGGACTTTTTTTTTCATTACGCAGTTTACCAATCTGATTAGTTGATTTTATATTTTAATATATCGGGCATTTCTGAACACAGCGATTCCAAATATGTTTATTTTTTAAAATGTTTCAATAGTTTTATTTTCAATGGTGCAAAAGGGGGGTGATTTGAACTTTTATTTTTTTTTTCATACTTTAAAACTTTATTTTACTATACTTTACTTTAACCACTAGAGGGCATCAGCATTCCACAGTCTGATCTCTTCTATTATGTTTGTATGGGCTACAGCCCATCCAAACATAGGGGAAATGTTCACTCCCTGCTAATAATATCATTGGGATATCAGAGGCAGGAAGTCAATCAGGACAGCTTCCAGGGTCATTACAAGACCCAGGGCTATCCAGCATATGTCATGTGATTTACTTTACTGGATATGTGATCCTGGTGGGGAATAGCGTGATCCCCGCCACGGAGGTTCGGATCGCGCTGTCAATGACAGCGCGATCCAAAGGGTTAACAGTGCCAATCGGATCACGGATCTGATCAGTGCTATTAAATACACATCTCAGCTGATGACATCAGCTCAGAAGTGGGGGGATGCGAGTTCACAGTGTGAGCTTGCATCAAAACGGTAGGAGGCAGCCTATGACGCATATATGAGTCATAAGTCATGAAGAGGTTAAAATAAGCCTTCCTCAGGTACATATTTAGAACAAATCCTGTAATTAGCTTTGGGACAGCATTATGTAGTCTAATGCTATGGTATTATTTTAAGGGTTGCTACTCACAGTTAATTAGGCAGCTCACCTATAAGCCGCTTCCTTAAAGGGTAAATTAATTAAACAGAGTTGGATCTGCACAAGTATAAAATACAAACACTGCAAGGGTTTAAAATATAAATAAATAATAAAATTAAAAATGAAAATATATAGATAGTAATGAATATTGAATGACACTTGAATATTGGTAGTAATGAATATTAAAAAAGGGAAATATTTCACATATAAACGTGGTTGTATAATAAATAATAATGAATTTTAAAAATGAATTATTTCACATATTGTAGTCTTCATAAAATCTCTATACAGCCTATATGTTATATGTGGTTAATATAATAGAAGAAGGCACTAATAGTGACAATAAGATAGAATGACCACAGGGTTAAATAGGGGGTTAAATGGCTACTACAAGATTAAAATCCAGAGGGACATTTCACTAGATATTTTCTACTTTATCATTTAGCCCATCTGAATGTAAAATTGTAATATATTATACACTGTCTGCAGAATTATTAGGCAAATGGCTATTTTGATCACATGTTGTCCTACTCCAAGCTGTATAGGCCTGAGAGCCAACTACCAATTAAGCAAATCAGGTGATGTGCATCTCTGTAATGAGGAGAGGTGTGGTGTAATGACATTAACACCCTATATAAGGTGTGCATAATTATTAGGCAAATGCCTTTTCTTAGGCTGGTTTCACACTGCAGTTTTTCACTGATCAGTGTCCATCAGTGTTTGTGTGCCAAAACCAGGAGTGTCTCCAAAGCTCAGAACAGGTGTCAATCTTTCAATTATAGTTTTTCTCTGCAAGTTCCTCTCCTGGTTCCTCTCCTGGTTTTGGCACACAAACACTGATGGACATTGCAGTGTGAAGCCAGCCTAAGGCAAAATGGGTCAGAAGAGAGATGTTACAGGCTCTGAAAAGTCCAAAATTGTGATATGTGTTGCAGAGGGATGCAGCAGTTTAAATTGCAATTGAAATTGCCAAACATTTGAAGCGTGATCACCGAACATAGTAACATAACATAGTTTTTAAGGTTGAAGGAAGACTTTAATTCCATCTAGTTCAACCCATAGCCTAACATGTTAACCAGAGGAAGGCAAAAAAAAACACATGTGGCAATACTAAGCTCCACATTGGGGGGAAAAAATTCCTTCCTGACTCCAGATATGGCAATCAGACTAGTTCCCTGGATCAACGCCCTATCAAAGAATCTATTATATATAACTGGTAATATTATAGTTTTCAAGAAAGGCATCCCGGCCCTCCTTAAATGTTAGCAGTGAGTCACTCATTACAACATCATGTGGCAGAGAGTTCCATAGTCTCACTACTCTTACAGTAAAGAATCCGCGTCTGTGATTATGATTAAGCCTTCTTTCCTCCAGACGTAGAGGATGCCCCCTTGTCCCAGTCTCAGGCCTAAGAGTAAAAAGATCATTAAAAAGGTCTCTGTACTGTCCACTCATATATTTATACATTATTATGAGATCACCCCTAAGCCTTCGTTTTTCCAAGCTAAATAACCCCAAGTTTAATAACCTGTCTTGGTATTGCAGACCCCTCAGTCCTCTAATGACTTTTGGCACTCTTCTCTGGACCCGCTCTAGTTCAACTATGTCTTTCTTATACACCGGAGACCAGAATTGTACACAGTATTCTAAGTGTGGTCGCACTAGTGACTTGTATGGAGGTAAAATTATGTTCTCATCATGAGCATCTATGCCTCTTTTAATGCATCCCATTATTTTATTTGCCTTTGCAGCAGCTGCCTGACACTGGCCACTAAATGTGAGTTTGTCATCTACCCATACACCCAGGTCTTTTTCAGTGATAGTTTTGCCCAGTGTTTTACAATTAAGCACATAATTATACCTTTTGTTTCCTCTGCCCAAGTGCATGACCTTACATTTATCCCCATTAAAGCTCATTTGCCATTTATCAGCCCAAGCTTCTAGTTTACATAAATCCTCCTGTAATATAAAATTGTCCTCCTCTGTATTGATTACCCTGCAGAGTTTAGTGTCATCTGCAAATATTTAGATTCTACTCTATATGCCCCCTACAAGGTCATTAATAAATATATTAAAAAAAAGCGGGTCCAACACTGACCCCTATGGTACCTCACTGTTAACTGTGACCCATTCTGAGAGTGTTCAATTAATGACCACCCTTTGTTTCCTATTACTAAGCCAGTTCTTAACCCACTTACACATATTTTCCCCTATCCCTATTGCTCTCATTTTATGTATCAACCTTTTGTATGGCACCGTATTGAAAGCTTTAGAAAAGTCCATATATACCACATCCACTGCATTTCTTTGGTCCAGTCCAGAACTTACTCCTTCATAGAAGCTTATCAGATTAATTTGACAGGAACGGTCCCTCATAAAACCATGTTGACATTGGGTCATGAGGTTATTTTTCTTCAGATACTCCAGTATAGCATCTCTTAGAAAACTCTCTAGGGTTTAACCACAGTAGAGGTTAAGCTTACTGGCCTATGATTTCCAAGTTCAGTTTTTGTCCACTTTTTGAATATTGGCACCACATTTGCTATACGGCAGCCAAGGATCAAGCGTTTAATGGCAAATAGCCAACAGGGTCGCAAGAAGCGTGTTAGGCAAAAAAGGCGCAAAATAACATGAATTGAGGAAAATCAAGCGTGAAGCTGCCAAGATGCCATTTGCCACCAGTTTTGCCATATTTCAGAGCTGCAACGTTACTGGAGTATCAAAAAGCACAAGGTGTGCTATACTCAGGAACATGGCCAAGGTAAGGAAGGCTGAAAAAAGACCACCTTTGAACAAGAAACATAAGATAAAATGTCAAGACAGGGCCAAGAAATATCTTAAGACTGCTTTTTCAAAGGTTTTATGGACTGATGAAATGAGAGTGACTTTTGATGGGCCAGATGGGTGGGCCAGAGGCTGGATAAGTAAAGGGCAGAGAGATCCACTCCGACTCAGACGCCAGCAAGGTGGAAGTGAGGTACTGGTATGGGCTGGTATCATCAAAGATGAACTTGTGGGACCTTTTCGGGTTGAGGATGGAGTGAAGCTCAACTTCCGGATCTACTGCCAGTTTCTGGAAGACAACTTCTTCAAGCAGTGGTACAGGAAGAAGTCGGTATCATTCAAGAAAAACATGATTTTCATGCAGGACAATGCTCCATCACATGCATCCAACTACTCCACAGCGTGGCTGGCCAGTAAAGGGCTAAAAAAGAAAAAATAATGACATGGCCCCCTTGTTCACCTGATCTGAACCCCATAGAGAACGTGTGGTCCCTCCTAAAATGTGAGATCTACAGGGAGGGAAATCAGTACACCTCTCGGAAAAAGGTCTGGGAGGCTGTGGTGGCTGCTGCATGCAATGTTGATTATAAACAGATCATGCAACTGACAGAATCTATGAATGGAAGGCTGTTAAGTGTCATCATAAAGAAAGGTGGATATTATTGGTCACTAATTTTTTGGGGGTTTGTTTTTGCATGTCAGAAACGTTTTTTTCTAAATTTTGTGCAGTTATATTAGTTTACCTGGTGAAAACAAACAAGTGAGATGAGAATATATTTGGTTTTATTGAGTTGCCTAATAATTCTGCACAATAATAGTTACCTGCACAAAGTGATAACCTCCTAAGATAGCCAAATCTAGAAAAAAAAAACACTCCAACTTCCAAAAATATTAAGCTTTGATATTTATGAGTCTTTTGGATTGATTGAGAACCTACTTAATGATCAATAATAAAGAAAATCCTCTAAAATACAACTTGCCTAATAATTCTGCACACAGTGTATTTAGTCTATTTAGTGTGTGTGTGTTTATATATAATCAGAAAAAATGGACGGCAGCACTTCCTTTTTCCTGTTGTATCCAGTACTGAATTATAATTGTAGTGCTGTTCCATTTTTCTACATATATATATATACTAGCTGTGAGCCCGATGCAAATGCATCGGGATTCTAGAACGTGCATTAATTTGATTATAGTAGATAGCTATTTTTTATTTTATTATTTATTTTGTTTTGTTTTTTTACTATTTTTATTATTATTAAATTTATTTATTATTTGTTATTTTAAGTGAATTTATTTGTATTAAGATTATTTTATTTTATTTAAAAACCGCATCTGCGGCGCGGTTGCGGTAATCCCATACAAAGTATAGGGGGACTTGCGGCAGGTGCGGCAAAACCGCACTTGCCGCACCTGCCGCAAGTCCCCCTATACTTTCTATGGGGATTACCGCAACCGCACCGCAACTTGCACTTGCGGCGCGGTTGCGGTAATCCTTATGGGGATTACCGCTACCGCGCCGCAAGTGCTCGCACTCAGCCAGTGACTCGCAATGGCCTGGCGGCCATTGCTCGCGCTACCTGAGCGGGAGATCGCTAGCTTTGTGGCCGAGCCTCTGGTTCTATTTTCGGCCAGCGACTCGCAATGGCCGCTTCGCGGCCATTGCTCGTACTCAGCCTGCGCGAGCAATGGCCTCGCGGCCATTGCTCGCGCAGGCCAGCGACTCGCATTGGCCGCTACGCGGCCAATGCTTCGCCGTGGTGACGTCACAGAGTGACATAGCCACGGTCTTTGCCGGGGTCCGACACGGAAGTGCCTACGGCAATTATATAGTAGATAGCTGTTAGCCTGATGCAAATGCATCGGGTATCTAAAATATGTTTATTGTTTTTTTAAAGATTTTTAAATAATAATGGCATCATCAATAGCAATAATATAAGCAATAGCATTATTATTAGCAGTAATAGCAGTATTAATAGCATTATTAGCATTAATAATAGCATTAATAACATTATTAATAGCATTAATAGCATTATTATTAGCATTAATAGCATTAATAATAGCATTAATAGCATTAATAACATTAATAATAGCATTAATAGCATTATTGATAGCATTAATAGCAGTATTAATAGCATTAATAGCATTATTATTAGCATTAATAGCATTATTAATAGCATTAATAGCATTAATAACATTATTAATAGCATTAATAGCATTATTGGTAGCATTAATAGCAGTATTAATAGCATTATTAGCAGTATTATTAGCATTAATAGCATTATTGATAGCATTAATAGCAGTATTAATAGCATTAATAGCATTATTATTAGCATTAATAGCATTATTAATAGCATTAATAACATTAATAATATCCTGAATAGCATTATTAGTAGCATTAATAGCAGTATTAATAGCATTAATATCATTATTATTTGCTTTTTTATTTTATATTAATATATTATTAATTATATTATTTTGTATATAAATTTTTTATTTTAATGAAAATTATTTTATTTTATTATATTTTAATTACTTAATGTACCGGTAATTAATATCTTAATTTAATATATTATTATTTATTTTTTTTTGTTATTCTTATTTTTTATTTTATTATTTACTTTGTTTTGTTTTTTTACTATTTTTATTATTATTAAATTTATTTATTATTTGTTATTTTAAGTGAATTTATTTGTATAAAGATTATTTTATTTTATTTAAAAACCGCATCTGCGGCGCGGTTGCGGTAATCCCCATAAAAGTATAGGGGGACTTGCGGCAGGTGCGGCAAAACCGCACTTGCCGCACCTGCCGCAAGTCCCCCTATACTTTCTATGGGGATTACCGCAACCGCGCCGCAACTTGCACTTGCGGCGCGGTTGCGGCAGCTGCTCCGGAGCGGGATCACAGGGGGGGCACAGGGGCACAGGGGCACAGGGGCACAGGGGCACTGGGGCACTGGGGCACAGGGGCACGGGGCACAGGGGCACTGGGGCACAGGGGCACTGGGGCACAGGGGCACAGGGGCACAGGCTCCGGAGCACTGTGTCAGCATGTGCTGACAGCAGCTGCTCCGGAGCGGGATGACAGGGGCACAGGCTCCGGAGCACTGTGTCAGCATGTGCTGACAGCAGCTGCTCCGGAGCGGGATGACAGGGGCACAGGGGCACAGGCTCCGGAGCACTGTGTCAGCATGTGCTGACAGCAGCTGCTCCGGAGCAGGATGACAGCGGCGAGGGGTCGCAATGCCCGCTACGCGGGCAATGCCTCGCACGTCATGACGTCACATAGTGACATAGCCACGGCGTGCCGGGGTTCGACACAAACGTGCCTACGGCAATTATATAGTAGATATGCTAGCTGTACTACCCGGCTACGCCCAGGTTAATAAATAACTGCTATTAGCTATAACAAAATAGAATTTGAATATGTCATATTAATGACCTGTAGGAAAATAGAAGTTGAGCTGTGATTGGTTGCTGTAGGCAGCCTAATAAATCTCCAGCCAACAGTAAACTCTCCCCCTGGCCGGGCAGTATATATTACCTCACACATACACATAAAAGACAGCTCATGTGACTGACATTTGCCTTAATTCCCTATATGGCACATGTGTTGCACATTGACTGTTTTTAATCAGATGTTTATTTTTGGAAATTAAAGATACCAGATGTATGAGGCGAGTTGTGAGGCGATTTCTGCACATCTGTGTCTGTCTGTGTGGTGTGTGTGTCCCTGGGGTGTGTGTGTGTCCCAGTGGTGTGTCCTTGTAGGGGGTCCCTGTGGTGTGTGTCCTTGTGGGGGGAGGGGTGTCTCTGTGGTGTGTGTCCATCCCTATGGGGTCTGTGTGTTCCTGTGGGTGGTGTGTGTGTCTCTGTGGGGTGTGTATGTCGCTGTGGTGTGTGAGTGTCCCTGTGGGGTGGGTGCATGTGTCCCTATAGGGTGTGTATGTGTGTGTGTCCCTGTGAGGGGGTGTCTGTGTTGTGTGTGTCTCTGTGTTGTGTGTGTCTCTTTGTGGTGTGTGTGTTTCTGTTTGGTTGCGTGGTGAGTATCCAATGTTGGGGCTCCACCTTAGCTGTTACTCTTTGTGTGCATGTGGTGTGTATACATGTCCCCGTGCATGGTGAATATTGCATGTCAGGGACCACCTTAGTGACTATATGCTGGTATATGCTGTTAGTCTTGGGTGCTGTCATTAAGCCCCTCTCATTCACAACTGTCAACTGGTAACTGTCACTTTCTCTCCATTATGTAGATAGGGCCAAAATTGTTTGGTGACTTGGAACGCGCGGGGTTAAAGTTTCGCCTCACAACATAGCCTATGACGCTCTCGAGATCCAGACGTGTGCCTGTGCAAAATTTTGTGGCTATAGTTGCAAAGGCGTAGATGCCAATCCCGGACATACACACACACACACATTCAGCTTTATATACAAGATATGGTACATTTGCTTCTCTTGTAGTTTTGCTGCTTATTAATTAGATTTATATTTTTGAAGGATAATACTAGACTTGTGTGTGTTTTAGGGCGATTATGTGGCGAGGTTAGTGTATGTGTGATGAAATGTGTGCTGAGGGTGGTATACAGTCATATGAAAAAGTTTGGGCACCCCTCTTAATCTTACTCTTTTTTTTCAAAAAAAATTGTTTCTTTGCAACAGCTATTTCAGTGTGATATATGTAAAAACTGATGGACAGTTTAATATTTCAGGATTGAAATGAGGTTTATTGTACTAACCAAAAATGTGAAATATGCATTATTTCAAAAATTGACAGGTGCAAAAGTATGTGCACCTCAACAGAAAAGTGACATTAATATTTAGTAGATCCACCTTTTGCAAAAATAACAGCCTCTAGTCGCTTCCTGTAGCTGTTAATGGGATCCTGGATGAAGGCATTTTTGACCATTCCTCTTTACAAAACAATTCCAGTTCAGTTAAGTTTGATGGTCGCCGAACATGGGCAGCCCGCTTCAAAACATCCCACAAATGTTCAATGATATTCAGGTCTGGTGACCAGGATGGCCATTCCAGAACATTGTAATTGTTCCTCTGCATGAATGCCTGAGTAGATTTGGAGCGTGTTTTGGATCATTGTCTTGCTGAAAGATCCATCCCCGGCGTAACTTCACCTTTGACACTGATTCTTGAACATTATTCTCAAGAATCTGCTGATACTGAGCGGAATCCATGTGACCCTCAACTTTAACAAGATTCCCGGTGCCGTCATTTGCCACACAGCCCCAAAGCATGATGGAGCCTCCTCCAAATTTGACAGTGGGTAGCAAGTCTTTTTCTTGGAATGCTGTGTTTTTGTGGCGCCATGCATAATGCCTTGTTGTATGACCAAACAACTCAATCTTTGTTTCATCAGTCCACAGGACCTTCTTCCAAAATGAAACTGGCTTGTCCAAATGTGCTTTTGCATACCTCGGGCGACTCTGTTTGTGGGGTGCATGCAGAAACGGCTTCTTTCGCATCACTCTCCCATACAGCTTCTCCTTGTGCAGTGTGCGCTGTATTGTTGACCGATGCACAGTGACACCATTTGCAGCAAGATGATGCTGCAGGTCTTTGGAGGTGGTCTGTGGATTGTTCTTGACTGTTCTCACGATTCTTCTTCTCTGCCTTTCTGATATTTTTGTTGGCCTTCCACTTCTGACCTTTACAATAACTGTCCCTGTGGTCTTCCATTTCCTTACTATGTTCCTCACAGTGGAAACTGACAGGTTAAACCTCTGAGACAACTTTTTGTATCCTTCCCCTGAACAACTATGTTGAACAATCTTTTTTTTTCAGATCATTTGAGAGCTGTTTTGAGGAGATGATGCCACTCCTCAGAAAAGATGCAACTAGGAGAACAACTTGCAAGTGGACACCTGAAATAGCTTTTCTCATGATTGGATACACCGGGCTATGAAGTACAAAGCTCAATGAGGTTACCAAACCAATTTAGTGCTTCAGTAAGTCAGTAAAAAGTAGTTAGGAGTATTCAAATCATGAAAATCAGAAGGGTGCCCATACTTTGGCACCTGTCAATTTTTGAAATAATGCATATTTCACATTTTCGGTTAGTACAATAAACTTCATTTCAATCCTGAAATATTACTGTGTCCATCAGTTATTACATATATCACACTGAAATAGCTGTTGCAAAAAAACAATTTTAAGCAAAAAAAAAAAAGAGTAAGATTAAGAGGGGTGCCCAAACTTTCTCATATGACTGTATGTGTTCAAGCACGTGGTAGTGTGTGGCGCATTTTGTGTGTGTGTTCATATCCCCGTGTGGTGAGTATCCTATGTCGGGGCCCCACCTCAGCAACTGTACGGTATATACTCTTTGGCGCCATCGCTCTCATTCTTTAAGTCCCCCTTGTTCACTTCTGGCAGCTGTCGATTTTCCTCCAACACTTTTCCTTTCACTTTTTCCCCATTATGTAGATAGGGGCAAAATTGTTTGGTGAACTGGAGCTCTCAGGGTTAAAATTTTGCCTCACAACATAGCCTATGATGCTTTCGGCGTCCAGACGTGTGACTGTGCAAAATTTTGTAGAGTAGTTGCGAAGGTGTAGATGCCAATCCCGGACATACATACACACATTCAGCTTCATATATTAGATATATATATATACAAAGAAAAAAAACTGCACAGCACTCAAGATATAATGTGAACTGGTGCAAGCTGTGGTGCTGGAATAAACAAACAGGAAAAAATTTACTGCAGCACTGAGTTACTACCAAATATGTACATATGCTAACAAGCAGTTAATATTTGAGGAAAAAATTTAAGCCAGCAACTCCACATTATATCTTGATTGCTGTGCAGCTTTTTTTCTGTTTATACCTAATAGGTCGAGTTGCTGGCTCCACAGCTACACATTGCACCCCCATCGACCCCAGGTGGTTTGTGATTGAGACGAGTTCACCCACTCAGAAATAAAGATGGAGGTTCAGTAGAGCACAAGACTTAGTGAAGATGTGGGACAGGGAGTGACAAGGAGGACAGGGATATCGGCGTAGGACCCATCAGATCTAAAGTCACCGTGTAGTGGTTGATGGGCAAACAGATATTGGCCAACATAAGTACCAAGAACCTTAGTAAATAAAAACATGTGAACATTGAGTTTTTTGAAAAAAAGTAAGTTTTTACATTTTTTCCTCAAATATAAACTGCTTGTTAGTATATGTACATATTTGGTAGTAACTGAGTGCTGCAGTGAATTTTTACCTGTGTGTGTGTATATATATATATATATATATACATATATATATATATGTATGTGTAGTATAGTGTAGTATAGTATACTATCCAGTAGGCTTTTTTATGATTCGAGCTCTGGACCCGATTCAATACATCACTCAGTATATATTCAATAGGAGTTACTGTCACGTCGATTTTTTTCTTTCTCATGTGTAAGCAACAGATGTTGTGGCAGACATCTATTAAGGAAGCCAATCTTTGGATTGTGTCTATGTCTATTGCAGACCGGAGGAATCATACAGTCATGTCATTTTTACTATGGCATAGTGAGCATGGTGAATAACCCCCCCCCACCAAAAAGAAAAGAGAAGATTTTTGTGTACTCACCGTAAAATCTCTTTCTCTGAGCCTTCATTGGGGGACACAGGATACCATGGGGTGTATGCTTTTCTGTCACTAGGAGGCGACACTAAGTTAATTAAAAAAAGTTAGCTCCTCCTAGCAGTATACACCCCCATGTGGGAGTGAACATAGTCAGTTTGTACCAAAGCAGTAGGAGAAGCAATATGGAAATTGTGTGATGCTGGTCTAAAGGTTAATACAAAGTTAGGGTGGGTGCTGTGTCCCCCAATGAAGGCTCAGAGAAAGAGATTTTACGGTGAGTACACAAAAATCTTCTCTTCTCCATCGCTTCATTGGGGGACACAGGATACCATGGGACGTCTTAAAGCAGTCCCTAGGGTGGGAATAAGCAAAGACCAGAGAGTAATGTGGAGGGCCACCTTCTTCGGAGCAAGGTGGCCGTTGAAGGTTGTGGTGTAAGTAGCATCCAAGTTGAGAGATCATGTTGATTTTTCGGACCTTAGGAAAAGGACCCTCTTTGTAATAAAAGGGGGGACACTATTGTACTGTAGTCGGGACAAGGTGATGTGTCTGACCGATCCGTTTTTTTTTTTTTTAAATAGGAAAAAAGGGAAAATAAGGGCACACTCAGTCTGTAGTCTTCTATTAGACATAGGGAGTAGAAGTTAGCTCCATGAGTTTGAAGTTGCTTTCTAGCAGAAGGCAAATTGAAGGAAGGGGGTGCCCGTGAATGATCAGAGGAGTTTCGGAGTTGGAGACTGAGGAAACCGAGGGAATTCCTTCGACCCTGCATAACTGAGCAGGCAATGTACTAAAGTAGGTTTAGCTTGGAGCAGATTTTTTTTTTTTAAAGGTTTGACTGGGTAGGTATGTTGCAATAGGTCTCTGGAACAGCTGCACCAAAGGTGGAGAGACCTGAGCTCTGCTGGTGGGCGCAGGACAATGTCTTTGTTCTGGTCTGACAGGGTTCAGTACCAGATTTCTTTAGACTAGACAGATTTGGTGAGTAATTGAATGCTGCTGATAAATGTGGCACGGTAACGAAGCAACGTTAGTGTTATAGCTGGGAGTTTTCGTTCAATATAAGTTTTGTTGAAAAGGAAAAAGAATTTTTGATATTACAAAGTTGTATCAGCAGTTGTAGATCAGTGGGATCAGTGGAATAACAATGTCCTTCTTCCACAAATCCTACAAAATGTTCGTTTTCAACCATAAAACATTAGTCCAAGTCCTTCGAGAATTTCTTATCTACTCATCTGAAACATTGGTGTTCTGCTAAAACATGTAGATTAAGCTTTACTTTTGAACTTCTGATAAATATTTAATGCGTGCAATTAGTGCCCGCATGGTATCAGTACACAAGATCATTCGCTTGTAAAGTCTCGAATAATGGGACAGACCTATCCATGGGTCTTTAGAGTAATTGTTAAATTTTACATATGAAGAGTGTACTTCCTTAACAGTACCAACTTTAGTAAATACAAGAGAAAACCAATCTCTAACATCCGTAGGTTCCATAAAGTAACCTCTAAACTTAAAAGAACTACGGTAGTAGAAACAGAGAAAAGAAAAGAATAGAGAGAAAGAGGGGGAAAGGAATAGTAGGGGAAGTACGTGGGGGAGAATGACTTTAGTAAATCTAGATCTGGTGTATTATCTATCTCCTATTTGGATCTCTATATACCCTTACGCACTGCTCTTAGTGGTACGTATGCTATTACCCTGTTAAGGTGATTAGTTCTCTTATAGTAGGGGAGTCTCGAAAAATTATCCACGGGCTCCATGTGTAAAGAAATTTGCCCCTCTCACTGGCGACCTCGGCTGTGAGTTCCTCCATCCTACATATTCTATTAATTTCTAGCACCCATTCAGATATAAGAGGTTGATGGGACGTTTTCCAATGTCTAGGTAATATGTTTCTCGCCGCTACAAGACAGAACCATAATATATTAGATTTTTGGGATCTAATCGAACCTGGTAGCATTGAGAAGAGTGCTATTAGGGGTGTTCTATCGACTAAAAGACCCGTGATTCGCTGATAAGTATGAAACATCGTCTTCCAAAAGGGCTTAATCAATTCGCAATCCCACCATATGTGCAACATAGATCCTTTCTCTGTTTGGCATCTAAAGCAAACATCCAAGACAGCGGGGTAGATGGAGTGAATAGTCAATGGGCATTGATACCATCAGGAAATTAATTTATAGTTACGTTCTTGAGCCGCACAGGCCATGGAGAGTTTGTGTGTATAAGTAAAAGCTTTTTTCCATTCTGTTTCTGATAAGTTCAAGTTTAGTTCCCTCTTCCATTTTTTTTTTTTTTTTTGTAAATATATCTTTATTGAAAGAAATTTTTAAATTAAAGAATGTACACTTAGTACAATAAAACAAATAGAACAATAAAATTCCTTTGGAGAATGGTACATAGAAAGTTAATAGACCGTAAACCTTATAGTTAAATTCTAGGTAGTACTGGTCTCAGAAAGTCTCTCCCAGGTATAAAGGGGAATTCCCCTTTTAATGTTCAAAGAACCATAAGGTTAGGTTCCATCTCTAAACAAATGAAACCAAAAATTATAACATATAGTGAGGAAAAAGTTAGTATTGAATCATGTACAAACAATTTGTAACTCGCGTCAGTCCAACAGGAAGGAGAGGGAGAAAATATCAAAGTGATATTACAAGAATCTTGAGAAAAGGAATAAGAAAGAGAAAGAAAAGAAATCATATATAGGAGAAATCGAAAATGAAGTAGTAGTACAAAAAGTGAGTGAGGTTTATGAGGGAAAAAATTAGAATGTAATGGGTGTTATTTAATTCGAAAGAAGGGATAGCACAGGGTCAGGAAAGGTACAGGTGTTACACTATTCAGGAAAAAATGTCTCCAAAATCAGAGGCATCCTTGAAGAGGATCCATTCTGACCAGGTGTTTACATATTCTGTTTGAGTTTGAGAAAATTCGGCTGAAATCTCCTCAAAACGTCTGAGGGATTCCATCTCGGTGTACCACTCAAAAGTAGAAGGAGGTGTCTGCTCCCTCCAGTGTCGGGGGATCACATTGCGTGCTGCACAAAGGCAAAACCGGAGGATGTCTTTCCTCTGTCTTTTCCATGAACCAGGGAGCAAAGAGAGTAGGGCCACCTCGGGGGCACCCTCCACATGCCTGCCTGTAACTATATTATAGTTACGGAATACTTTCTTCCAAAAGTCACTGATACCGGGACAGCTCCACCAAATGTGAATCATTGTGCCAACTTCAAGACCACATCTCCAACAAAGTGGGGAGTTGGTCGGGGAGAACCGATGCAGCCTGTCCGGGGTGAGATACCATCTGAGGCGTATCTTGAAACACTTTTCCAGTGCTTCACAAGATCCTGAGGTTTTGCGAGACATCAGAAAACATCTCTCCCAGTCTTGAGTATCTATCGTCCTTCCTAAGTCAGCCTCCCATGCTCGCTGATAACTATGGGCTCCTGTCACTGCTGCTCTAGAGAGGACAGAATAAATGGCCGAAATGCCTCTAGAGGGCCCCTGCTCGGATGTAAATAACTTTTCAAGTGGAGTTAATGTATCCTCGGGATCTCGTCGGATGGGTAGAGAACGTACAAAGGAGCGAAGTTGGAGATATTCCCACCACTTCAGCCTCACGGTTGGGGAAGACGTCTGTAAGTCGGTAAACGAAGGGAGATCGCCCCGACGAAGAATCTGGCCCACACGGGTATCATCCTCTGCTCGCCACAGAAGGAGAACTTGGTGAGTCATGCCCGGAGGAAAAGCCGGGTTGTAAAAGATCGGGGTCAGGGAGCTAACCACTGTTTTCCCGTTCGAATCAACCCACGCCACTCTCCATGCTCTCAGCAGTTCAACAGTCAAGTAGGATCGTTGGTCTGGCGGAGTCAGGGCCTCCTTTGGGATCTACTGTAAGTGGCATAGAGGGATAGAACTACCAAACTGTTCAATCTGAATCCATTGTTTCGCGTCCGCCTTGAAATGCCAATCTAGCAGACGCACAAGAATGGAAGCTAAACAATATCGTCGCAAGTCCGGCAGTCCAACACCTCCAGACTCTCTCAAGGAGGACAGAACCCTGTAGCCCACTCGCGGTTTCATCCCGTTCCAGACGAATCTGGATATCAATCTGCGAACGGTGCGAAAGAACGTCCGCATGGCCAAATAGGCACCGCTTGAAAGACATATAAAAATCTTGGGAGGATGTCCATCGTCACGACATGAATTCTACCCAACCAAGATATCTTTAAGGGTCTGTAAGCTTCCAGTAGAGCGCCCACTCGTTCCAGAAGAACCTTGTGGTTTAAGTGAAAGGCCTCGCGCACATCAGCAGGTAAATTAATACCTAGGTATGAAATATGTCCTGATCTCCACCGAAAGGAGAATCCTCCAGCAAGGGAGGCCACCTCAGATGCAGACAGAGATACGTTCAACGCCTCGGATTTGGAATAATTCACCTTAAAGTTGCTAAGGTCTCCAAATCTATTGAACTCAGATAACAAGGCGGAGAAGGTCTCGGAGGGGCGGGTGACATATAAAAGGACATCATCAGCGAATAAAGCCGTCTTATGGTGGTTGTCCCCCACTGAAATCCCGTGTATGCCTCCATTGTCCCTGATGGCTTTCGCCAAATGCTCCATGACTATAACATAAAGCAAGGGAGATAATGGGCAACCCTGCCTAGTTCCGTTCCTGACAGGGAAGGAACCCGATAGGCTACCATTAATGCGTACCTTGGCGGAGGGACAGGAGTACAGTGAGGAAATCCCATTCATAAACTTACTACCTAGGCCAATGTGTTTCAACGCCTCCCACAAAAAACCCCAGTGGACTCTATCAAAGGCCTTCTCTGCGTCTATAGAGAGCAGGCATAGAGGGGACTTCCACATCTTAGCCTTCTCAATCAGGAGAAAAGATCTAATGATGTTGTCCCGCGCCTCTCGGCCTTTAACAAAGCCCACTTGATCAAGGTGGACAATCGAGGGGAGCCTCAAAGACAATCTGTCCGCCAAAATCTTGGCGAACATCTTAACATCAATGTTCAGCAGAGATATTGGACGGAAGCTTGCCGCCTCAGAATGGTCTTTGTTTGGTTTGGGAAGCACACAAATGTGTGCCTCTAAGGCTTGCGACGTTAGGGTGCCCCCCTCCATGAGAGCTTTAAATGCCGAGAGCATGTGAGGTAACAGGCTGTCAATCAGGGTTTTGTAAAAGATAGGAGTATAACCGTCCGGGCCAGAGCACCTAGATGTCGGGGACGATTTGACCACATTCGCCACCTCTTCTTCTGTGATGTCACTTTCCAGGGACAGAACATCATCATCTGATAGAGTCGGGACATTCACCTCAGAAATATATGCCTGAATTTTAGCTCGCATGTCGTCGGGATGCATGTCGGCGAATTTTCCTCTCAAGGCATATAGATCAGCATAAAAGTTTTGGAATACCTCTGCTATATCCTCTGTGCTGTGCACCATCTTACCCTTTGGTGTCTTTATGGAAGAAATATATGCAGGGCCCCCTCGAGGATGTAAGAGTGTAGCTAAAGGTCTTCCACAACTATTAGCTTTTTTATAAAAGAACGCCCTAGATCTTTCCTTTTGTCTGTCATATTTCCTGTCTAGTAAATTCTTTAGTTCCAGTCTCTTGGATGTTAATTCAACTAACACCCCATGATTTCTAGAGGCCTTATGTGTCCCCTCCAATCTGTCAATCTGGGAGAGCAATTCACTCATCTGGTCAGATTGTTGTTTCTTGATTCTAGTTCCATGTTTGATTAGCGTTCCTCTGAGAATGCATTTAAGGGCTTCCCATTTAATGGTTGGGGAGGACGCATCGGAAGCATGTGTCTGAGAGAATATCTCGATATCCGATTTTAATTCCTCTAGACAGACTGCATCGGAAAGAAGATGGCTGTTTAGTCTCCACGACCACTGTTTCTTAGCTAGTCCGGGAACCTCAATAGACAAATAGATGGGACTATGGTCTGAGTGGACAATATTGCCTATAGAGGCATTGGGTGTCCAAGATAGGATTCCATGGCTTACCAGGAACAGGTCAATACGACTATAAGAGCCGTGTACACCCGAATAAAAAGTATAGTCCCTGTCCGTAGGATTAAGAATCCTCCAAATATCTACCAACTGGAGTCTATGCAAAAGTTTCCGGAGAGCCATTACACGCCTACGAGGTGTCACTCCCCTGCCAGAGGTAGTGTCAATGGAAGGGTCAAGGGCAAAGTTGAAGTCACCCCCAATGATGACCCGCCCCTCCGCAAAATCTGCCAATTTCAACAAGAGAGATTTACATACCCTTGTCTGCTCCCTGTTAGGAAGGTACCAATTGACCAAAGTCAATGGAGTTCCAGAAATCTCCAACTTGAGAAAGATGTAACGACCTCCCTTGTCAATCACCGAATCCAAAATTTTATATGGCAAATTCCTATGAAGGGCTATAGAAACACCTTTGGATCTGGATTCGGGATTCACGCAATGTATCCATTCAGTGAACTGACCTCCTCCAAAGGACGGAACATGGCCCTCCTTGAAGTGCGTTTCCTGAAGGAACAACACCTGTACCCCCTTCTTCTGCATGTCTGAAATAATGTGACTTCGCTTTTGGGGGGTATTAAAACCCCTGACATTTAGGGACCCTATTGTGAAAGTTCCGCCCGCCATATCGAACCCACCTGATGATGAGTCAATGACCTAAATAACACCCGGAATAGAGGAGAAGGAAAAAAAAAAGGGTGAGGGGGGAGGAATAAATTAAAAAGAGTTTAGCAAAGAGATATCTCGCTGGACTGACGCGAGGCTGGTAATACCGTCACGTGGGGAATGTTCTTTACAGCAGCGTCACACTCAAAGGGATGTGTGACGTCCCCGTGGGAGAATGCCTTTCCGATGGAAAGGAGTCTTAGACAAGAGCACACTCCGGATAAAACACCTAGAGAGTGTAAATGTATCAGATCTAAAAGTAATTACAAAAACTACAAACAACCGAGGATATTCATCTCCCCGGCCAACATCAAAAGCATAAACATTTAAATAACATAACTCTAATATAGCATCGTTATTCCGGCTATCAGGCAACTTATTTATTCAAATAAAAATATCATATAGCAAAAGGAAGGAGAGAGGCCCCCATCTTACCAAGTGGCAGGACGAAATACTCTCTACTATATGTACCATCATTTTATGGTGAGAAAGGGAATCGTTTACCCAAGCATAATTTTATGAGGGATCATAGAGAAGGGGGGGAATAGAGGGGATGGAATAATTATATTTGAAGTGGGAAACTTAAAGAGGGTAGGGGAAACAAGTGGGAATGGGAAAAAGCGAAAGAAAGGGAAAGGAAGTAAAGTCCACCCTTGGACCTCTGCGCATGAATATATGCAGTCATTGACCAAAAAATGTTATCAGAATGAAGCGGAGGGAGTAGAATGGGAGAAGAAAGGAATGGAGAAGAAGAGGAAAAGTACGGAAAGGAATGGGTAAAACACATCCCTAAAATGAAAAGGTAATTATCAGTATAAAACATCACATCATCCCATAGCATTGTATGGAGTCTCTCGTCCCAACTGTTATGGCAACAAAAAAAAAGAAGAAATATGTTAACTCTCAAGAACCCGAATACAACTCAAAAGTCACCCATCTTCAGATCTGCTCACATCGCTGAGTCTGCGGCGTCTACGGTTTCTGCCTCTCCCGTTTCTTCTTCTACGGTTATTCCACGGCAGACGAGGTCTTGACTGGAGCATACCGTCAAATGAGAAAGCCGGCCAATCTGGGAACGAAAGGCCTGGATCGGGTATTTCCAGGGCCTGAAGGAAGACACGCACCTCCAGAGGATGAGAAAGAAAAACCAGCTGGTTACCGCGGCGAACCTGTAAGCGGAACGGGTAACCCCAGGAATACAGCATCTGATTCTGACGCAGAAGATCCAAAAGAGGCCTCAATGCGCGCCTCTTCTGAAGGGTCCGTCTGGACAGGTCTGCTAGGAATTGCAGCTGGGCCCCCTGGAAGGACACTCCCTCACACTGTCTTGCTTTGACAAGGACTTCTTCCTTGACTTGGTACCTGTGGAACCTGCAAATGACATCACGTGGCAGCGCTCCCTCCGGAGGGACAGGGCCAAGGGAACGATGCGCTCTGTCGAACTCGATGACAGTCCCAGCAGGGGTGTTTCGGATATCGTTAAATAAGTCTCTTAAAGTGGACCACAATTCAGATGGTGTCACAGACTCTGGAAGGCCCCGAATCCGTATATTCTGCCTCCGCTCCCTATTTTCAAGGTCCTCCAGAGAATCCAAAAAGGCTTCCTGTTGGGATCTCTGTAGTGACACCTCCTCCTCCAGGGCCTGGACTCGTTTAGTTAAGTCCTCAACAGTGGTATCGGTCCGGGATACCTTATCTGATATCACCTGGACCTCGCCTCGTAGTGATGCTGTCGTAGATTTAAGGGAGGACTCCACTTTAAATATAAAATCGGACAGTTCTTCTCTAGTGGGTATGTTCATTATTCGTGCCTTAAAGGATTCCCACATATCTCCCTCCGAGGTTGGGGAGTCTCCAGCAGCCTTTGTCTGATCAGCAAGGGGTATTGAGGTATTAGGGGATGTGACGTCCTTTTTATTCATAGGGAGGTATGACTTAGATATTGGTAACTCAAATCCTGTGCACAGAGATTCAGAATGGACATTAGTGAAAAGTATCTGACTCTGCTGCAGTGCCCCTCTTGTGAAGGTCTGGCAGGGGAATGCACTTCCCTATCTGGGGTACTGGCTGCCTGAATGAAGCCCACGGAGGGGCCATAAGCCACACATGGATTTTTCATCTGTGAGTATCCACAAGTGTAGTTCTCTCCATATCCTTCTGTGACCTCAGTCACTGAGCCCCTGCTGCTTCTCTGATTTTCTCCCATTAGGACAGCTCCCATATCATTCCCAGCCACTGAATTGTCTGTGGAGGAGCGCGCTGCTCCTTCAGAGATCACATCCCCCACCCGGGTCTCGGGCTCACCAGACTCACCGGGCGCCGCTCCACATGTGTCCTCCCATATGTAGGTGCTGGGTAACGCGCTGGAGGCAGAGGATGGCTGAGAAGAGGATCCGGAGCGCGCTTCTCCCTCCTCACTGTGTACAGAGACAGGCTGTGCAGCTACAGGCGCCGCCATCTTGGAGCCTGCTGTAGGGACCAGGGGCCTGTTGGAGCTTCTTAAATACCGGGTTATGGTGCCCGGATTCGGGATCTGAGGGTCCGGGGTGGTTGCCGGGTGTCTGCTCCTCCTTTTCGCCGGCATGAGGAGCCAGGAAAGCCGGGGTGGAAGACGCTATTGCCTCATTGAAGTGGCCGGGGAGACGGAGCTCAGTTTCTAGTGCACTGCTCCCTCCATGGCCAGGACACGCCCCCCCCCTCTTCCATTTTTTTATAAATTTAACATCCTTTAGGTCTCCTGTGGTGTTGATCTCGCTATATATAATAGATATGGTATGAACAGGCGGGGATTCTTGGAGGAACAGATTCTCAAATGGGGTAGGCACGGTTTCATATTTAACTGAATCGCAGTGAAGGGACAGAAACGAATTTAGTTGGGTATGTTCAAATCAGGATACATTCGGTTTTATGGCCCTCATAGTTTGAAAGGGGGGAGGGCTCTGCCCTTCAGGATATGGAACATACACGGGTCTTCATCACTATGCCAGCCCAAGAAAGTAGAAGCTTGCAAGGCCGGGTAAAATCCGGGGTTGTGAAACAGTGGTGTGAGGGGGCCCTTTCCTGTAGACAAGATTCCTTTCTTTACCTCCTTTTCCCATACTTTTAGAGTAACGGATGTTAACTCTTTCTCCAGGCCTAGTTCGGGTCTATGAGCCGATGGGATCTACGGTAAGTATTTTAAGGGGATAGGAACACCTTCCTGTTCTAGTTCAATCAGCTGTTTGGACCCATTGTGATGCTGCCAATCTAGTAGTCTCATTAAGGTGGCTGCTATGTAATAATTTTTAAAATTTGATAATCCCGTCCCTCCATCGGTTTTATGACGATAAAGAGTGGGTCTACTGATTCTTGGTCTGCCTTGTCTCCATATGAATCTGGAAATAGTCATTTGGAGTCTAGAGAAAAAAGAATAGAGGATGTCTACCGGTACTGACTGAAAAAGGAATAAGAAGCGAGGAAGAATAACCATTTTCACAGCGTTTATCCGCCCAAACCAGGACAGTCTCCTCCCTTAGTAGTTTTTAATATCTTTGACTGTTCTTTGAAGTAGGGGGACAAAGTTAAAACTGAACCATTTAGATTGGTCAGATGGGACATTAACCCCCAGATATTTTACTGCGTCTCTCTGCCATTTAAGTGGAAAGCATTCAGCGAAGTGCCTCTGTTCTTCTCCAGGCAGGGTGACATTAAGGGCTTCAGACTTTGCAAAATTTACTTTGAAATTACTGTATTTGCCAAATATCTCAAATTCCTTAAAGGGATCCTGTCACCTCCAAAACGCCTCCTAAGCTATCAAAACATGTCCCTGCACCATCCTATCACTAATCTCACACTTCTTTTGTCTCCTAAAAGCATCCTGTGAAAGTGGAGAAAAACGTTTTAATACTTACTCATTAGTGATTATAATTAGCAGGGGCCATATTCTTTAGTCACCAGGGGGTGTTGTTTAACAGCTCCAGGATCCAGCCCTCTCTCTGTCTGTGCTGCTGTGAAACTGAAACTGAAGGCAGGACTAATGATTTGCATTCTGTGAGTGATAGAGAGGGGGGAGGGCAATGCCTGTACAAGCAGAGCAAACACACAGAGACAGGGTGGATCCTGGAGCTGCAAAACAGCCCGCCTTGGTGACTACAGAATATAGTCACTGCTAATTATAATCACTAATGAGTGAGTATTAAAACGTTTTTATGCACTTTCACAGGATGCTTTTAGGAGACAAAAGAAGTGTGAGATTAGTGATGGGATGTTGCAGGGACATGTTTTGATAGCTTAGGAGGCGTTTTGGAGGTGACAGGATCCCTTTAATTAGTGAGGGAAAGGCAATCTGGGGCTGCGATACAGAAAGCAATAAATCGTCTGCGAAAAGCGCAGCTTTGTAGTGTTTTTCTCCCACCTGTATTCCTCAGATATTGGGGTTTTGTCTTATGGCAACAGCAAGATGCTCCATAACAATAACATACAGCAACGGGGACAACGGGCATCCCTGTCGTGTGCTGTTGCATATGTGGAAGGGAGAAGATAGAGCTCCGTTTGCCCTTACCCTTGCTGTGGGGCAACTATACAAAGAAGCCACCCTCTCCAGAAATCTGGCCCCCAGACCTATTTGTTGTAGAGCAGCATGCATGAATCTCCAATCAACCCGGTCAAACGCCTTCTCGGCATCTATTGATAATAAACACATTTGTAAAGATTTAGCTCTCGACTGGGTCATAAGCATTCTCAGTTTGTTAGTGTTATCCCTAGCTTCCCTACCTTGAACAAATCCCATCTGGTCATTATGAATGATAACAGGGAGGAGAGGAGCCAACTTATTAGCCAGGACTTTAGAGAATAACTTGATATCAATATTTATTAAGGATATAGGCATATAGTTGGCTACCTCTGTGTGGTCTTTACCTGGCTTAGGGATAACACTAATGTGAGCTTCTATCAAATATTGGTTGGAGGTCACTTGGGTAATAGTGATCACAAAATAATAAGTATTCAAATATCCTTTAATAAGATGTGTAGTAGAGGGCCTACAAGGACACTAAACTTCAGGAAGGCAAATTTCCAACGGTTGAGAGATGATCTTAGTGCAATAAACTGGGACGATGTCCTGAGACATAAAAGTACACAAAGCAAATGGGAGACGTTTATTAGCATCCCGAATAGGGCCTGTGCACAATATATACCCTATGGGAATAAGCATGCTAAAAATAAGAGGAAACCACCATGGCTAAATAAGGCTGTAAGGGGCGCAATAAGTGACAAAAAGAAAGCATTTAGGGAATTAAAGCAAGTAGGTAGTGATGAGGCATTAAATAAATACAGAAAATTAAATAACATTTGTAAAAAGCAAATCAAGGCAGCAAAGATTGAGAGTGAGAGACTCATTGCCAGAGAAAGTAAAAATAATCCCAAAATATTTTTTAACTGCATAAATAGTAAGAAACTAAAAAATGATGTTGTTGGCCCCTTTAGAAATAGTCTGGATGAGGGGGCGTGGCCTGGAGGCTCATGGCGGAGGCTGCCTAACACAGGAGCTCCTGGAACCTAGGGCACTTAAGCGGCCACAACGCACTCTCTAGTGGCTTTCTGTCCCTCATTCCCACCTCACTCTACTCCTAAAGGACCTTGGCACCGATGGGCAAGGTAAAGGCACAATAACCCCTCCTGCCTAAACGGGTATTGGACTTTTTTGCTCCGGGCCGGTCCACAGCAGAAAGCGCAACCAATATGGCGCCCCCCCCTCTCCCAGAGCAGCCCGCGCTTCCCGCCGAGACACTCAGGCGGCTGCCTTGTCTGCCTCCTCTCCCCATTCGGAGGGGCCAGTCACACATGCCCAGATGAGGGAGATGTTTGCCGACCTCCGCTCCTCTATTCAAGATGACATTCGATTGGTGGTGGCGGGTCTGCTTGGGGAGGTGGCAGACTTGGGTTCCCGAACGGACTGTTTGGAGACCAAGATGGCTGAACTAGTACAGTCACACAACTCCCTTATAGACGATCACGACCTACTTCAACAGACTCTTGAGAATGTATAGGCTAAAAATTGCGATCTTGAGGACCAGAGTCGTCAGAATAACGTGTGTCTCCGAGGGATCCCCGAGGCGACTCCCCCTGCTGACTTGAGACCTCTGCTTCAAGACTTTATCGCAACGCTGCTGCCTGATGTGGACCATTGCGATCTGAAAATCGATCGCATCCATTAAGTCACCAAGCCACCTGGCATCCGTGCGGATCTCCCGCGCGATGTTTTGGCACGGATCCACTTCTATGAAATGCGAGACGAATTTCTTCAAGTCCTTAGACAAAAGCCGAAGCCTCCGAACAGATTTGCTAATATTGAGGTCTTCCCCGATCTGTCCCCTGGCACCCTGGCTTTAAGAAGGGCCTTCAAGCCATATACATCGGTGTTGAAAGAGAAAGAAGTCGCATATCGCTGGGGGCACCCGACGAGACTAATTATACGGAGAAACGATGTCTCTCACGTCTGTCTCTTTCCTCCCCAAGCCGAGAAGTTGCTGATCTCCTGGGGTTTCCTCACTGAGAAGCTTACACCTCGTTCACCGCGATCCTGTCCGGATCGCTCCAGAGATGGGAAATCTCGTCGCAAGAAGATTGATGCGGAGTGGGAGACCACCTGAGCACATATGACTTGCTGAGAACACTTTAGTGATGTGTGCCCTAGGATTGTTTTCCTGGACTTTTTTTCTCTTTTAACTCCCAGTTTCCCCCTTTTTTCTGACTTTCTACTCTTTTACTCTCTGCTCTTCTCTCCTTTTTATCCCTCTCCTTTATCTGACTTTTACCCCATTCCCTGACCCACTTTCTTCTTTACTCCCTCACTATTTTTCTTCTCTTTCTCTCTCCCCCCTTTCTGGGAGTCCTGCCCCTTTGAGCGAGCTACTCGCTCTGGGTTCGCCTTTTTAGGTTTTGAGAACCCTAGCAATAGAGGGTTCCCCCTCTTTTTGCTTTCACCCCCTATTATACTGATCCTTTGGGATCTTTTTGTACTGCTCATGTTAATTTTTTGTTTTGGTTTCAGTGTTGTCTCCCCCCTTCCCTTTCCATTTCCCCCCTCTCCCACCAAGCATCTGTAATTGTTATGCATGCCCGATAGGCATGGCACTCGCTTATGTACCTTTATCTCACCATGCCAATCACAGCGTTAGCATTAAATGTTAATGGGTTGAATTCCCCCCAGAAGCGTGCCTTATTAAGGAAACAACTCCACAAAACCCGCTCTGATATACTTTTCTACAGGAGACCCACCTTTTGAGGGGAGACAACCACAGGCTGGCCTCACGGTACTACCCGCATCAATTTTTTGCCAACGCTCCTAACAAGAAGGCTGGAGTGGCAATATTTATCTGCTCCACCCTAGACTTTATTTTAGTATCTTCTACTATAGAAAAAGAAAAAAATGGCCGCTTACAAATACCTTTGCATTTTGCAGGACGCCATAAGTTACCCCAGAGGCACCCCAAATCTCTCAGCACCGATGCGCCATCTCCTACAACCCTGGCAACGGGGGCGATTTGTAGCATCAGCTCCAGCCGTGCCACAAGGAAGAGACAGGTGGTGTCGCTGGACATGAGGTCACCACAGGGCAGCAAGCCACTCCACTAGTGAAGCACAGTGTCAGAAGACAGCCTATTAATGACGCCCAGCTGTTATACAAGGCGGGCCGCTTCTGCAGCAGCTAATGCAACACAAGTGACTGTTGCCCCCTAGAGGACACTGATGTAAACTGCAGATAGAAATGCAATATATCACTACAGATAAAAAAAATGCAATATATCACCATAGATGACAGTGAGGTTTTAGTTTGATATCTTGGACCAAAATAGCGTAAGCGGCCATTTTTTCTTTTTCTTATATATTATGTACCCATTCGGTGATTTTCTGTAAAATAAAATTATACATGTGTTAAACATGTGGCTAGGTACTCGTAGGTGTGAGGTCCCGTGACGGGGGCTACGAGCTTACGCTATTTTGGTCCAAGATATCAAACTAAAACCTCACTGTCATCTATAGTGATATATTGCATTTTTTTTATCTGTAGTGATATATTGCATTTCTATCTGCAGTTTACATCAGTGTCCTCTAGGGGGCGACAGTCACTTGTGTTGCATTAGCTGCTGCAGAAGCGGCCCGCCTTGTATAACAGCTGGGCGTCATTAATAGGCTGTCTTCTGACACTGTGCTTCACTAGTGGAGTGGCTTGCTGCCCTGTGGTGACCTCATGTCCAGCGACACCACCTGTCTCTTCCTTGTGGCACGGCTGGAGCTGATGCTACAAATCGCCCCCGTTGCCAGGGTTGTAGGAGATGGCGCATCGGTGCTGAGAGATTTGGGGTGCCTCTGGGGTAACTTATGGCGTCCTGCAAAATGCAAAGGTATTTGTAAGCGGCCATTTTTTTCTTTTTCTTATATATTATGTACCCATTCGGTGATTTTCTGTAAAATAAAATTATACATGTGTTAAACATGTGGCTAGGTACTCGTAGGTGTGAGGTCCCGTGACGGGGGCTACGAGCTTACGCTATTTTGGTCCAAGATATCAAACTAAAACCTCACTGTCATCTATATTGATATATTGCATTTTTTTTATCTGTAGTGATATATTGCATTTCTATCTGCAGTTTACATCAGTGTCCTCTAGGGGGCAACAGTCACTTGTGTTGCATTAGCTGCTGCAGAAGCGGCCCGCCTTGTATAACAGCTGGGCGTCATTAATAGGCTGTCTTCTGACACTGTGCTTCACTAGTGGAGTGGCTTGCTGCCCTGTGGTGACCTCATGTCCAGCGACACCACCTGTCTCTTCCTTGTGGCACGGCTGGAGCTGATGCTACAAATCGCCCCCGTTGCCAGGGTTGTAGGAGATGGCGCATCGGTGCTGAGAGATTTGGGGTGCCTCTGGGGTAACTTATGGCGTCCTGCAAAATGCAAAGGTATTTGTAAGCGGCCATTTTTTTCTTTTTCTTATATATTATGTACCCATTCGGTGATTTTCTGTAAAATAAAATTATACATGTGTTAAACATGTGGCTAGGTACTCGTAGGTGTGAGGTCCCGTGACGGGGGCCACGAGCTTACGCTATTTTGGTCCAAGATATCAAACTAAAACCTCACTGTCATCTATAGTGATATATTGCATTTTTTTTATCTGTAGTGATATATTGCATTTCTATCTGCAGTTTACATCAGTGTCCTCTAGGGGGCGACAGTCACTTGTGTTGCATTAGCTGCTGCAGAAGCGGCCCGCCTTGTATAACAGCTGGGCGTCATTAATAGGCTGTCTTCTGACACTGTGCTTCACTAGTGGAGTGGCTTGCTGCCCTGTGGTGACCTCATGTCCAGCGACACCACCTGTCTCTTCCTTGTGGCACGGCTGGAGCTGATGCTACAAATCGCCCCCGTTGCCAGGGTTGTAGGAGATGGCGCATCGGTGCTGAGAGATTTGGGGCGCCTCTGGGGTAACTTATGGCGTCCTGCAAAATGCAAAGGTATTTGTAAGCGGCCATTTTTTTCTTTTTCTTATATATTATGTACCCATTCGGTGATTATCTTCTACTATAGACCCAGAGGGCAGATTTGTGCTGGTAACATGTAAATTAAATAATGTTTTATATTCCCTACTCTCGGTATATGCGCCAAATTCTTTCCAATCTAAATTTGCAAGACACCTATTTGAAGAACTGACCCCCTCTTTGACAGGCCACCGGCTGATAGCTGGAGACTTTAATTCCCCTCTGAATAAATCTCTAGACTGTTCCTCCCCATCTGACTTCAGAACGGACCTAGCCCCGATTGTCTCATCCTTTAATTACCATGACATTTGGAAATATTTACACAGCATGGAACGGGACTACACGTTCTTTTCACCACGTCATAGAACGTTTAGTCGTATTGACTACTTTCTAGTCAATGACTCTCTGCTCCCTCTATGTCTATCTCCTGAGATTGACACCATTTTGTGGTCGGACCAAGCCCTGATAACACTTACATTGCAGGACTCCCTCTCTCCCCCGCCGCATTACCAGTGGACACTTAATGAGTGTCTCCTGACATTCACTCCAAACTGCGATGCTCTTGCTGCTCACATACAGGAGTATTTCCAACTTAACGATGTGGATGAGAGCCCCCTGACACATTATGGTTCGCCCATAAGACGGTCCTGAGAGGACACTGCATCAAGCTAGCGGTGCACTCTAAAAGATTGAATAATGAGAACCTGACTTCCCTCCTCTTAGCAGTGAAGACTGCTGAGCGCACATACACCGGAACTCCCTCCCCATCTGCCCTCTCTGACCTGTTGCGCTTACGGAACTAACTACGCAACCTACTACTTACTAAAGTTGAACACCACCTTAAAAAAACTAAATCGTGTTACTATGCAATGGGAGACAGAGCTGGAGCCCTTTTGGCCCGCAGGGTCAAAAAACCTGAGCTACAGCGCAAAACTTCGCACATCGTCTCCCCTGAAGGAGAGACGATCCGCAACCCCATATTAATTGCAGAGCAATTTAAACGATTTTATAGCTCACTTTACAACTTAGAATCTGCCTCTGACACCCCCAGCCTTTCTCCCAAGATGAAATCTTAAGAATTATTAGCTCTTCAAATAAGCGTTCAGCCCCAGGCCTGACGATTTCCCATATCAGTATTATCAGACTTTTGCCCCTATTCTCTCCCCCTTTCTTCTCAAACTCTTCCGGCACTGGCAACGAGATGGAGCTATTAGACCTGAGGGTTTGACTGCTTCGATTTCCACTATACTCAAACACGATAAACCCCCTCAATTCCCGGGTAGTTATCGGCCTATTGCATTGTTAAATTGCGACCTTAAACTTTATGCAAAGCTGCTTGCAGAACGTCTCAAACTGGTGCTTCCCTCTTTGATCGCCCTAGACCAGGTGGGATTTATCCCTGGCAGGCAGACGAGAGATGCCACAAGGAGGGTTATGGGTCTTTTGGAGATCCTGGAGGAGAGGGGGACCCCCGGTGCACTCATCACTTTAGACGCAGAAAAGGCGTTTGATTGGGTGCATTGGGGTACCTGGACGCGGTTCTGGAAAAATTTGCATTCCATGGCAACATTAAATCTGCCATAACGGCGCTATACTCTACTCTGTCCGCGGTGGTGAGGGCAGGTGGCTTTGTTTCCTCCCCCTTTACTATCTCGAACGGGACGCGCCAGGGTTGCCCTCTCTCTCCTCTTATCTTTGCCTTTGTGATGGAGCCGCTGGCAGCTATTATCCGTGACCATCCGGAGATTTCAGGTGTTGAGGTTGGACCAATTCAGCATAAAATATCCTTATATGCAGATGATGTTTTACTATCATGCATCAATCCTGCTGTCTCCATCCCGGCGCTGGTGTCGGTTCTTTCCGACTTTTCGTTGGCCTCCTATTACAAATTAAACTCACCAAATCCTCAATCTTTCCCCTCAATATTCCTCCTTCTTTGCAGACCTCACTGCGCTCTCGTTTCCCTTTTTTGTGGTCCCCAGAAGGCTTCCGATATTTGGGAATTTATATCACTACCCTGAAATCCATTGTCAGAATCAATTGTGATGCCCTTCTCTCCAATTTGAGATCCATGTTTGCCCAATATAGTGACCTGCAGTTGTCATGGATGGCCAAAATCCAAACAATTAAAATGATGGCACTCCCAAAAATTTTATATATCCTTCGATGTATTGCCCTCCCTATACCCCGCAGATATCTTAACTTGCTCCAATCATGCCTGATGCGATTTATATGGGGTGGGAAACCCCGCAGAATTGCTATGTCCACCCTCACCCTCTCGTATGATGCGGGCGGACTTGGAGTCCCTGATATCCTTGCTTATTACTATGCAGTAAATTTGGATATTGCCAAAATGTTCTGGGTTAACTCACCCCCATCTCTTTGGCTTCAAATTGAGTCCTGGTTTTCTCCCCGGAGATCCGCCAGACTCCTCCAGGAGATAACCTTCCTTGGAACTACTCTTCACACTGGTCCCCTACTCACTACAAGAGCAGTTTTGGGAGTCTGGTCTAAGTTGTCTCACACGCACTTCCCATTCCTTTTCCGATATATATCCATCAATGTATAGTAACATAGTTTTTTTTTTTTTTAGTTTTTAAGGTTGAAGGAAGACTTTAAGTCCATCTAGTTCAACCCATAGCCTAACATGTTGATCCAGAGGAAGGCAAAAAAAAACCATGTGGCAACACTAGCTCCATATCGGGGGAAAAAATCCCTTCCTGACTCCAGATATGGCAATCAGACTAATTCCCTGGATCAACGGCCTATCAAAGAATCTAGTATATATAACTGGTAATATTATAGTTTTCAAGAAAGGCATCCAGGCCCTTCTTAAATGTTAGTAGTGAGTCACTCATTACAACATCATGTGGCAGAGAGTTCCATAGTCTCACTGCTCTTACAGTAAAGAATTCACATCTGTGATTATGATTAAACCTTCTTTCCTTCAGATGTAGAGGATGCCCCCTTGTCCCCGTCTCAGGCCTAAGAGTAAAGAGATCATTAGAAAGGTCTCTGTACTGTCCCCTCATATATTTATACATTATTATAAGATCACCCCTAAGCCTTCGTTTTTCCAAGCTAAATAACCTGAAGTTTAATAACCTGCCTTGGTATTGCAGACCCCTCAGTCCTCTAATAACCTTGGTCGCTCTTCTCTGGACCCGCTCTAGTTCAGCTATGTCTTTCTTATACACCGGAGACCAGAATTGTACACAGTATTCTAAGTGTGGTCGCACTAGTGACTTGCATAGAGGTAAAATTATGTTCTCCTCATGAGCATCTATGCTTCTTTTAATGCATCCCATTATTTTATTTGCCTTTGCAGCAGCTGCCTGACACTGGCCACTAAATGTGAGTTTGTCATCTACCCATACACCCAGGTCTTTTTCAGTGATAGTTTTGCCCCGTGTTTTACAATTAAGCACATAATTATACCTTTTGTTTCCTCTGCCCAAGTGTATGACCTTACATTTATCCCCATTAAAGCTCATTTGCCAAAGCTTCTAGTTTACATAAATCCTCCTGTAATATAAAATTGTCCTCCTCTGTATTGATTACCCTGCAGAGTTTAGTGTCATCTGCAAATATTGAGATTCTACTCTGTATGCCCCTACAAGGTAATTAATAAATATATTAAAAAGAAGAGGGTCCAACACTGAGCCCTGTGGTACCCCACTGTTAACTGTGACCCATTCTGAGTGTGTTCCATTAATGACCACCCTTTGTTTCCTATCACTAAGCCAGTTCTTAACCCACTTACACATATTTTCCCCTATCCCCATTGTTCTCATTTTATGTATCAACCTTTTGTGTGGCACCGTATCAAAAGCTTTTGAAAAGTCCATATATACCACATCCACTGCATTTCTTTGGTCCAGTCCAGAACTTACTTCTTCATAGAAGCTTATCAGATTAGTTTGACAGGAACAGTCTCTCGTAAAACCATGTTGATATTGGATCATGAGGTTGTTTTTCTTCAGATACTCCAGTATAGCATCTCTTAGAAAATCCTGTAGGATTTTACCCACAGTAGAGGTTAAGCTTACTGGCCTATAATTTCCAAGTTCAGTTTTTGTCCCCTTTTTAAATATTGGCACCACATTTGCTATACACCAGTCCTGTGGTACAGACCCTGTTATTATGGAATCTTTAAATATTAAAAATAATGGTCTATCTATGACAGTACTTAATTCCTGCAGCACTCTAGGGTGTATCCCATCCGGGCCCGGGGATTTGTCAATTTTAGTGATTTTTAGACGATCCCGTACTTTCTGCTGGGTTAAACAGGTGACATTTAATTGAGAGTTTTTGTTATCACTGACCATATTGTCTGTCATGGGATTTTCTTGTGTAAAAACTGTTGAAAAAAAGAAAGTAGAAGTGACCCTCTACTATGGTTATTCCATTATTCAATGACCACCTCCTCAGACTGTCAAATACACACTCTATTCCACACAATATCTCTAGTGGCTAAGAGGCTACTTCTGCTACATTGGATACACGAAACTGTTCCCTCGATTGAAGTAGTATGCAATACAATTAGAAAAACATTAGACTTAGAATCCTTGGAGACATTGAGAAATCCCACTAGGTTGACCAAAAAATTTTTTCATAAATGGAAATCTTTTATCTTAAAGACTTTCTCAGAAGCAGAGATAGGGAGTTTTATGATACCTTATAAACAAGCTGAGTGGTACGCGGTGGAAGACTTGAAAGGCACTTTAGGTAAACTGAGATGCAATACCTAAACTTTGAAAAAGATAACTTCAACTAATAAGGTCCATTATTTGGGAATCACCAATTCAGTGACACCCAGTTGATGAAACAGGCATTGAGGAATGTAAGGGGTGGGTTTATAACATTCTTTTTCTTAGTTTTTACTTATTTTTCTACCTTATGGTAACATTTAAAATTTTCTTTATTTTCTCTTTATCCTTGTATTCTGCAACCATAAGCGTATATTTCACTGTATAATCCTGATTGTATGAAAAATTTGATCATTAATAAAAATGATGGTTTTAAAAAAAAAAAAAAAAACTGTTGAAAAAAAGTCATTTAGCATATTGGCTTTTTTCTCATCGACATATACCATTTCGGCCAGACTATTTTTTTTTTTTTTTTTTTTAAACCATTTGTTTTATTGAGTTTAGTCAGATAAAACAAGTAATACAAACACCCATACCGAGTAAAAGGGGGGCTAACTTATACAGGTACAAGGGGGGGGAGGGAGGGAGATAAATCAGCATCTAAATCAATAATTCAGATAAGCGAGGGGGCGTGGCCTAGGTCCACATGAGGAAGGTCGCATAAGCCAGGAGCTCCCGGGCCCCAGGGAGATTACAGCGTTTTAACCTGCTTCCCAGACGACCATCACGAGCAAAAATCCCCCGTGTACCACCGTGAACCGTCCGAGCACCGATGGGGAAGGTGAGACCACAGCATTCCGCGCTCCCTAAGCGTGTTACAGACTATTTTACAGCGGGCCCCCCTGACTCAGCTCTCGCTTCCAAGATGGCGCCCCCCTCCCCCAGGGCTGAGCGCGCTTCCCGCCGAGAGCAGCAAACAATGGAGACCGGCGCTAGACACCTCTCTGCTGACTCCTTGGTCACCTATGCCCTAATGAAGTCTCTCATGACAGACTTACTTGGCGACCTGCGGACTTCCCTCCAGGAGGACATGCGGGAGATGGTGGAAGAGCTGCGGGGCGAGGTGACGGAGCTGGGCGGGAGAACAGATCGCCTTGAGAGTAAGATGGCTGGGTTGGTCCGTTCCCACAACGATCTCATCGATGACCATGAGCGTCTCCAAGACGATATGTTGGCGTCGCGGGCCATGGCTTATGACATGGAAGACCGGAATCGACAGAACAACGTCCGTCTCCGGGGTGTCGCTGAAGCGATCCCGGATTCTGATCTTCGGGGTCTTCTTACCGACTTTCTGAAAGAGGTCCTTCCTGATTTAGATCCTCGAGACTTTAAAATTGATCGCATACATCGACTCCGAAAACCATCTGGAGTGCGTTCTGAGCTGCCTAGAGAGGTCATAGCGAGGATCCACTTTTTTGAGACAAAAGAAGACTTCTTAAGAGCCTTACGTCGATCTCCGACACTTTCGGATCAGTTCGCCGACCTAGAAGTCTTTCCGGATCTTTCCCCGGGGACCTTGGCACTGCGACGTGCCTATAAACCATATACTGCCATTCTCCGAGACCAGAACATCTCGTACCATTGGGGTCGCCCGACTCGTCTTATTGTTCGACGGAACGACACCTTCCACGTCTGCCCATCACCGTCACGAGCAGCAGCGCTGCTGAAAAAATGGGACTTACTCCCGTCAGACTTTGTTGCACCGACCTCGCAAGACCGACGTGATCTGCAAGAGCAGCGATCCAAGTCCCGATTGCGACGCAAGAAGGTGGTTCCGGAGTGGGATGTCGCCTGACTTTGATTAATCCACATACTGGCCGTCTGGGCCGAAAATTCTTTGATGTTTCTCCTGGGGCTCGCCTTCCTGGCCACTGCGTGACTCCTTTCAGGTCGTAGGACTCACTTCTCTTCTCCCTTCTCTCTTTACCGTCTTCTTTACCTCCCCTACGTCTTTCTCTCCTCCCTACCTCTTTCTTCTAACTTTGGTCCTGCGACCGAAAGGTGACGCTGCCCCCTTCGAGCAAATTTTTACGCTCCTACCTGCGATGTTTTTGCATCGCAACAGCGTCTTTATTATGACGCTGTATTTTTTGGGTCTCTCATTGGAACCCTTTTGTTTATTTATGTTCTGTTTGTTTTATTTACTTCTGATTTCTGGCTTTGCTGCCCCGCTCCCCCGGCCATACTGGGCACCGGTGGTAAGGGCTGATGTTTGTGCCAGACTACTGTTTGTTCCCCTCCCCCCCTCTCCCCTTTCCTTGATGCAATTATTACCTCACATGTATTTGCAACTGTGGTTATGCTATTGTTTTTTTATTATTAACCATGCCTGTATCCATCTTGGCGCTTAATGTTAACGGGCTCAACTCTCCCCAAAAGAGATCGCTTTTACGAGCTCAACTCAAAAAATCTCATGTGGGTGTAGTGCTCTTTCAGGAGACGCACCTCCTGGAGGGAGACAATAAGCGTGTGGCATCCCCGCACTACCCACACCAATTCTTTTCCAATGCTGGTGGGAAGAGAGCGGGGGTGGCAATCTTTATTAGCTCATCTCTCTCATTTGACTTGATTAAGACTGTCTCTGATCCTGAGGGCAGGTTCCTCTTGCTTATTGCCAAACTGAATGGAGTACTCTACTCCTTAATGGCTGTCTATTCCCCCAATGAAAATCAACTTAAATTTATTAGAAATCTACTGGAGACCTATATGCCGTCTGTGGAGGGCCATGCGCTGGTAGCTGGTGACCTTAATGCCCCACTAATTAAAAGTATGGATTGTTCCTCCCCTAACTCCTACCGCACAGACCTATCTCCTGTTATCTCATCAGCGGGGCTTCATGACGTCTGGAGGTATCTTCATGGTAATGAGCGAGACTACACGTTTTTCTCTCCCAGACATAAAACCTTTAGCCGGATTGATTTCCTTTTAGTAAATAACTCCCTTCTCCCCCTCTGTCTGTCAGCGGATATAGACGTCATCTCTTGGTCAGATCATGCTCCCCTTTCCCTGCTAATCGCGGATTCATCGCCACGCCTTCCTAGGGCCCCCTGGAGAATGAATGAGTACCTGCTCACCTCCCCGAAAAACCAAGAGATTCTCTCTTCTCACATCACAGAGTTCTTTGAACTGAATGACACACCCGATATTGCTCCAGATGGTTTATGGTTCGCTCACAAAGCGGTTATCCGCGGGCATTGCCTAAAAATGGCAGCCCACGCTAAGAAACTCTTTACTAGATCTCTTACCCTGCTGACGTAGGAGGTCAAGTCTCTCGAGAGGGCATACCTATCTACCTCTGACCCAAATACCCTTGCCGCACTTTCTGATGCGCGCTCTCGTTTACGCACCCTCCTCCTTTCTAGGGTTGAACATCAGCTGAAGAAGTCACGTGCCCACTTCTATGGGATGGGCGACAGAGCCGGCACCCTCCTAGCGCGTAGGGTCAAGAAACTAGAGAGGCGCTCTAGGATCTCCTCTCTTCTTTCTCAATCTGGTGACCATATCCGCAACCCGATTCAAATTGCAGAACAATTCCGTGATTACTATTTTGATTTATATAACCTCTCCAATTCGTCTTCTACTCCCCAATCCTCTTCTGATGCTATTTCTTCTTTCCTCTCATCTCTTCATCTTCCTAGCCTATCCACCGAGCAGCAGACGCACCTAAACAGGCCTTTTTCCTTAATGGAAGTTTTGGATGCGATCCGTTTGTCCAAAAAACACTCTGCGCCTGGTCCGGATAGCTTCTCTTACCTGTACTATTCCTCCTTTGCTCATCTGCTGGCTCCCCGCTTACTGGACCTCTTTGGGTTCTGGCAGCGAGAGGGACGTATTAGGCCGGAAGGTCTGACGGCAGCCATTTCTACCATCCCCAAACCTGGTAAGCCTCCTACGCTCCCAGGCAACTACCGCCCAATCGCTCTTTTGAATTGCGATATTAAGATCTACGCGAAACTGCTGGCGGACCGTCTCCAGACCGTTATCTCCTCCCTGATTGCCCCAGACCAGGTGGGTTTTATTCCTGGTCGGCAGGCGAGAGATGCGACTCGGAGGGTTGTGGACCTCTTAGAGATCCTTGAGCAGAGAGGGACCCCCAGTGTTCTTCTTTCCCTTGACGTCGAGAAAGCGTTTGATCGAGTGCACTGGGGGTATCTGGCAGCTGTTCTTGACAAATTTGCCTTCTGTGGCAGTATTCGCTCCGGAATACTCGCATTATATTCTTCTCCTCGGGCCTATGTGAAGGCGGGGGGTTTTGCCTCTTCCGCCTTTGACATAACCAACGGGACAAGACAAGGCTGCCCCCTCTCTCCTCTTATATTCGCTCTGGTGATGGAGCCGCTGGCGGCGGCTGTTAGAGCACATCCTGATATCTCAGGAGTGGTCGTGGACCAAATTGAACATAAAATTTCTCTGTATGCGGATGATGTCCTCGTTTGCACGAACCCTTTGGTTTCGGTCCCAGCTGTAGTCTCTCTCCTTTCGACATTCTCTGCTATCTCTTTCTATAAATTAAATCTTACTAAATCCTCCTTATTCCCTATAAACCTGCCCCCGCCTGCACAATCTACACTCCGCTCGCAGTTTTCTTTCTTGTGGGCCTCCAGTGGCTTCAAATATTTGGGCATCCAAGTTGTCTCCACCCAGATAATGGCCAAGACTAACTGCGAAGAGATGGTCTCCTTGTTGAAATCTCTCTGCGCTGAATATACTAAGGCCCAGCTGTCTTGGATAGCCAGAATAAATCTAGTTAAGATGATGATACTACCTAAACTAATTTACATGTTTAGATGTGTTCCCCTGGCCCTCCCTAGAAGATACTTAAATCTGTTTCAATCCCTACTTGGGAAATTTGTGTGGTGTAACAAGCCTCACCGTGTAGCTCTATCTTCGCTTTCCTTGCCTACCGCCTTGGGGGGCTTGGGGATGCCGGACATCCTAACAATTATTACATATCAAGGCTATACACTTGGATGTTGCCAAAATCTGGTGGTCCATGGAACCGACCTCTGGATGGCTCCAGATTGAATCTGCTCTTTCTCCTTTTCACTCTACAACTGTTCTCATGGAGATGTCTTATCTCTCGTCCTGTCCTCCCTCTACACCCTTGAAGTCTATGCAAGCCCTGATAGCAGTTTGGTATCCTTTGGTGAGGATCCATTTCCCTTTCCTCTCCAAATACATTTCTATACAAGCTTTGGAGTCCAGTATGATGGACATTTCTCTTCGAGACTGGAGGGCAGCGGGTATTCTACTTCTTTCGGACATTTTCTCTGGGAATGAAATGACCCCCTTTTCTAGTCTGCAATCCAAATTTCCTCTCCCAGCCAAGGCCTATTTTTCGTGCTTACGGGTTAGACATTTTCTGAGCTCCTGCTCGCTTCCATGTGGGACCCCTCCTCGATTGACTTGACTCTCCAATCCCTCTTTAAACAGTCTGGATGTTCCCAGCGAGGTGTATCTATCATCTATAAAGCCCTAACTGCGGCTCGTGCATCTTCTAAGCTCCCTTACATGACCCGTTGGGAAACCAAACTTGAATTTTCAGCCTCTCTTGAGGATTGGCACAGAGCCTCGACTCATGTTGCCAAATACACTTGATGCGTGAACCATCTGGAGCAATACAAGAAACTAACTATGGGCTGGTATCTGACCCCCTCTCGTCTGGCGAAGTTTGGCCCCTCGGCTTCCACTACCTCTCCCCTTTGCTGGAGAACGTGTGGTTCTCCGGGCACAGACGCACATGTCTGGTGGACCTGCCCCCATATTAGGCCCTACTGGATGTCAATTGAATCATTACTATATTCACTGACAGGCCTGAGGCTCAACCTTTCTGCCCCCTTGGCGCTGCTGGGCATTGCTCTACACTCATTACCCTCTACTCTGCAGCCTATAATCACTATTGTCCTTGTAGCGACACGCTTGTCCATTGCTGCCAAATGGAGATCTCCTGCAATCCCGACGCTTACTGAGACCATTACTCGCCTAAACACCCACCTGACCCATGAGGTTCTGCTGGCGCATGACCTCCCACATAAGACGAAGGTCCTTAACTGGTGGGACTCGTGGATTTCATCTACTCATAATACTGTTTCCATCCCAGACTAGTACACACTCCTGCGAATGTTACCTTGTCTGAGAGTAATAGCACTCCCCTCTTTAGTTGAGCCCTTCTCTCTCTCTCTCTGAATGGTTTTTGTATTGCTAACTTTGCTCATGTGTGAAACCTTATTAATACATATCTTGATTACTACTGCATCTCCCCCCCTACCCCTTCCTTTCCCCACTGATTGCTGGTCATTTCCTCCCTGCCCCCCTTTCCCTCCCCCCCTTCTTCTATTTCCCTCCCACCTCTAATTGGGTTCTCTTTAAATTCTGTTATGTATGTCCTGATTTTAGGCTGTTGTGGCCTACCTGTTCCCATTTTTTGTAACATGACTTGATTTTGAATAAAAAACAACTGATTTAAAAAAATAATTCAGATAAGCATGTACAGTGAGTAAATAATCCAAATCAATTACACAAGAAGGGGCAGAGGGCAGGTAGATTAGTTAAGATGGAATCACTACAGTGTTATAAATCGAAGATACCCAGGAGTCCCACCAGTTTAAGACTTTCATTCTACGGGAAACATCACTTCGTATTATCTAGCAGGGGTAATGCAGTCTCTTTGACATACTTTACAGTTTTATTAAGGGAAGTTTGCGAGTCTAAATCGTAGTGACCTTTTAGATTGTATAGTTTGTCATAAAAGTCATGAAAGGCTTTAATGATTGTTTTAGGATTTTGAGATTCCGTTCCCCCAGAGCATTATTTCCGGGGGATATACCCGGGGGTACCCTTGGGATGAAGCATTCTGGCCAGTGGTCTCCCACTTTTATCTGCATGTTCATACATAAATCTATGTCATCTTGTTTTGAGCCTTAAGTATTTTTGATCAATAATGGCCCTCAGTTCCTCTCTGGCTACAAGTAGGTCAGCTAACACACTTCGGGAAAGAGTTTTTTTATGAGAGCATTCTAGCTCAGATCTTTTTCGTCAATAAGGTCTCTTTTCGGCATTCTCTCTCTTGAGGCGAGCACCATACTTAAATAGGACTCCCCTGACTACACATTTCAATGCCTCCCACTGGTAAGGCAGCTTCGTGGGGTCAGATTCATGCACCTTAAGGAATTCCGATATCGCTTCCTTCCTTGATAGCAAAGACTGTCGTTTAGTAAGTTATCATTTAAACGCCACGTCCACTGTTTCGGAAAACCTTCAGATAATGAAAATTGGCAAAATATAGGCGCATGATCCGACCAACGAGTCTGTCCAATAGAGGCATCGATCTGCCCCATCAGAATCTGTTGGCTCACCAGGAAAAGTCTATACGACTGTAGGAATTGTGCACATGGGAGAACAAGTAATCCCTTTCGGATGGGTGCATAGGTCGCCATACATCAACTAGGTGAAGTTTTTGAATGGCTTTCCTATTCGCATTTAGTTTCCTGCATGAGTATTTCTGTCGTCCCAAGGATGCGTCTAATTTGGGGTTAAGAGTGAAATTAAAGTCACCCACTAGTAGAATTGACCCCTCAGCAAAATCTGCCAATTTAGTCAGAAGGGAAGTACATTCAGTTAGCGGGTTGTTGTTGTGTGAATACCAGCTGGCTATTGTAAAAACTTTGGATTGGATGTGAAGTTTTAAGAAGATGTACCTACCAGCTGGGTCTACCCAACAGTCTCGGACGGAGTGGATCAGCGTTCGGTGAATAGCAACGGACACACCTCCAGAGCGCGACTCTGGGTTGGGGCTGTGAAATCAGGTGTTGTAATTTCGATCACCAATGCGGGGGACATGCCCTGTTTGAAATGAGTCTCCTGCAATAGTAAAATTGAAACTATTCGTTTATGCATGTCATACAAAATTTGATTTCTTTTCTGGGGTGTATTAAATCCCTTGACGTTCAAGGACCCCAGTGTTATCCGAGCCATAGTGCGTTTCAGAGCTGATCCGTATAAATCACTGTTATATCTGTATTTCCCCACGCAAAACTCTGTGATCTTGCGCCTCTGGGATTGTCATTATCTTACTGGAGCCCCTTGTTTTAATGCCGGTGTTGCGCTCCTGTGACGCTGGAGCCCGCCTCTCTGTTGCTCCGGTCTCCCTCCGCTGCTGTTTTGTGGCTCCAGTAGTGAGCGGCTTCTCCGTGTTGTGGACGCTTCCCTCCGCCACCATCTTAGATGTAATAAGTCTGGCGGCGCTCCTGGGATCCTCGGAGAAGAACCTCCAGATAGAAGGTCCTGAGCTTGTTTGAGGCTGTGGGGTGAGTCTCTGGGGCTTCCCCGCTCTCTTATTGCTCATAGTCCACGGATTTTGATATCTCAGGCTGGTATTAATAGGCTGAATATGGGTCCAGGAGCTAAGCTGCACAGCTTCCTCACACCCCCATAGCCAGGCTACACCCCCATAGCTGGGAGTTTTAAGAGTCAGGTGGCACTGTCTGAAAGGGTGAAAGACTGGATACGTCTAGGAGCATTGGATGATCCTGGTGAGGACTGGTGTTAAACAGCAACTGTGAGGCTGACAAAGGTTTTTGAGAAGAGAATAGTAACCAGCCCTGCGTTAGGGTTGTGCTAATGTCTGCTAGGACTAGTACGTGTCCTGTGGAGGCAAGCACAGGCGTAGAAGCGAGAGGTGGAAGGGCGTTCGACGTCTCAGCAGTCTATGGGACGTTTTAGCAGTCTATGGGACGGATAGGTAACCTTTGAGAAAAAAAGAAGTAACTGGTTTTGAGGCCTGAAACAGGACGTATGGTTGGCTAGCGTAGCTGACAGTTGTTTGTGTGATCTTCTACTTAAAGGTAGAAGTCAAGGGTCTTGGGCCGAAGCACACTTGGCTGACATTACTAGGCTAAACGCTCGGTTTCTAAGCCGAGTAAACGCTCAGTTTCTAAGCTGAGCGTATCAGTGGTAGTCGTGATGTGCCATTGGTGTAAGGCATAAGTCATAACGTGGCCAGTGTGGGTACTTGAGTGTTAGCGCCTATTTGGGGTGGGGGACAGATGCACTTGCTGTGGTAATTTGTTTTGATACGTGGTTGCAGTATGTGACGTTGCAGGCCAAGTTTAGCGTTTGCTAGCAGTTGGTGGTAGGGGGCTGGGCACCCAGTAAGGGACTGAGGCTCTGTTAACGTCTTTGGTTAGGCAAGGAAAATTGTCTATGGTGGTGTTTGAACCAAGTTCGAGGTATACAAAAATTGTTTTCTATTTTATAACGTGCCCTCCTCTGAACACGACTTCACAACCCTCAGCTGTATGTCAGACAGGAGGTTTATTACTGACAGGTGGATTAGCATATTGTTCTACCAGCGCCGGGATGGGAATTTTGGCTTCGAGAGGAAGGCCTTTGAAGGGGGAGGTCAGACTGGTAGATGGTGTAAGGGTTGCCAGTTTTGATGATTAGATATTTACTGGATAAGCAGACTGTAGTCTATGGTGTAAGGAGCTGGTGCTGCTGGAGAGTAGCTAAACGCGGACCACTGCTAGAGGATGACTTTAACATTTACTTGAGTCGTGTCCTAAATAATCCGTGGATTATACAGGTTACATCATCCGTCTGGTTTTTGGGGCTGAGCAGTCAGTACGTATGGCACTGTCCTGCTAGATGCCGGGCAGGGCTGTTTGCTCTGTTTGGAGGTGGGTTAGAGGTGTTAGATGTGCAAGGAGGTACGACATACTTAGTGAGGTGCCAGTGAGGAGGGCTAGTTTAGATAGTCTGAAGGAGACTTGATTAAATTCGATTACCTCATGTGCGGACATCAGAGACATCGATGGTTCTGCGGCTGTACCTTTGTTGCGGTCCGTGAGGACGCTTGCTTGAGGGGACTTCCCCTTTTCCGTAGGTGTAAGGTCCAAATTCCAGATGAGGTCAGGTTACTTGTTAATGTTTTGTGAAAGAGAATTAGGAGGTGACAAACAGACATGAACTCTGATCTAGAGACGTTGTGGACTCTCTTGATAGAGATGTGTGTGCGTAATAAGGTTACTGTATGGGAATCAGAGTTGGTGTACTGAGATGAGGCGTGTGGGCTGCCAGTTATCTTGTGGTTTTGTGACTGATATTTGATGTGGTAAGATATGTACACTATATCTGAGCACAAGCGCTGTTTTATATGTTATAGTGGTTTGGATTCTGACCCGGTAGGCAGTTTGGCAGATGCCCATATCGCAGTTAAGAGCTCGTTTTTGGGCTAATCGGCGGAGCGTTCTGATCACTGCTTTCATTTGTTGCACAGTGCTGAGAGACAGCTTGACCTGGCTACCGAATCTTAGGCGGGTTTTACCAAGGTCGGTCTGTATAAAGTTGCATCTTGGCCTTGGTATGTGAATCACTGTCCAGTTAATATTGGGTCAGAAGTCCTAGGCTGTTGAAGTGGAGGGCTATGGAACACATGGCAGTGGTGTTTTCCGTACACTGCCTGGTGGGAAAACTATAGACTAATGCTGCAGCCAGTTAGGCAGAGTTGTGCGGGTTAGAATTGTGCGCTGATGTGACCACTGAACAGAGTTGTAGATTCCGTTAACCGCTGAGGCAGATGGGTTCGTATATTAATCGTAAAGGTAGTTTTGTGACGAGTACAGCTATGTGTGCCGTACGGTTATAGGCCCGCTATTATATTGCTGGCTCTACACTGAGCTGTAGGCTGATTTTCTGCTAAGGTAAAAAAAAAAAAAAAAAAACCTCTTTATATCTGATTTTCTAGCGAGTGTGACCGCGAGCTTAGCGTGACAGAGCAAGTGCGACAGAAGTAAGTGTGTGACTTGTGATTCAGTGATTAGGTGTTTGGGAATCCTGCAACAAATACCTGTGTGAATTGCTGACTGTTTTTTTTTTTACCTTTTTAATTTTATTGGGCTTTCTTAACTTTCTTTTCTCTCTACAAGTTTATAGTCTCTTATTTTACTACCTGTAAGTTAAAGGGTTAACTACATTGCACTTAAAACCTGTGGTGTAGCTATACTTACAAGGGGTTAATTAAGGGTGGGGGTGCATAATTAAGGGTTTATAAGAAGCAGCTGGTTGGGGCTTCCAGTCCCTTGGAAGTACACTGAGCTGTAGGCTGATTTTCTGCTAAGGGAAAAAAAACAAAAAAAAACCTCTTTATATCTGATTTTCTAGCGAGTGTGACCGCGAGCTTAGTGTGACAGAGCGCAAGTGCGACAGAAGTAAGTGTGTGACTTGTGATTCAGTGATTAGGTGTTTGGGAATCCTGCAACAAATACCTGTGTGAATTGCTGACTGTTTTTTTTTTTACCTTTTTAATTTTATTGGGCTTTCTTAACTTTCTTTTCTCTCTACAAGTTTATAGTCTCTTATTTTACTACCTGTAAGTTAAAGGGTTAACTACATTGCACTTAAAACCTGTGGTGTAGCTATACTTACAAGGGGTTAATTAAGGGTGGGGGTGCATAATTAAGGGTTTATAAGAAGCAGCTGGTTGGGGCTTCCAGTCCCTTGGAAGTACACTGAGCTGTAGGCTGATTTTCTGCTAAGGGAAAAAAAAACAAAAAAAAACCTCTTTATATCTGATTTTCTAGCGAGTGTGACCGCGAGCTTAGTGTGACAGAGCGCAAGTGCGACAGAAGTGTGTGACTTGTGATTCAGTGACTTTGGATTCAGGGAGTTTGGAAGGGAGGAATTACTGAATTGTTGGTTGTATTTTATTAATACTTTGCATTTTTTTACTTATCATTTCTGTCTAGTGCAATCCCCATTAGGAAATGAGCTCCATGATTGGCAATGCCATCCAGTGTACATCTTGCCACATGCATGCATTCCTTGACCAGCCGGTCGAGGGTGCATACTGCTGTGTGAGATGTGAGTACGTTGTGCATTTGGAAGCCCAGATACTGGATCTAAATGAACAACTGACAACGCTGAGATCCATAGACAATATGGAAAGGAGTCTGCTGCTCACTGAACAGCTGCTCAATGGGATAGATGTGGGGGAGGATGGTAGTATGGAGCTGCAGGACCGTGAGGTAGCTAGCTGGGTGACAGTTAGAAGGCGGGGTAGAGGGAAGGGTGCCAGGGAGGCTAGCCCTGATCTGGCACACCCCAATAAATTTGCTATGTTGGCAGATGAGGGGGGTGTGAGTTCAGGTACAGCACTGCTGCAGCAGGGCATGACCTCTGAAAGCCAGAGGAGTGGCTGCTCCAGTAAGGGGGAAAACAGGAGAGTAGGGCAGGCCAGACAGGTGCTGGTAGTGGGGGACTCAATTATTAGGGGAATAGATAGGGCAATCTGTCACAAAGACAGGGATCGTCGAACAGTGTGCTGCCTACCGGGCGCTCGAGTCCGACACATCGCTGATCGGGTTGACAGATTACTGGGAGGGGCTGGTGAGGACCCAGCGGTCATGGTGCACATTGGCACAAATGACAAAGTTAGAGGTAAGTGGAAGGTCCTTAAAGATGATTTCAGGGAATTAGGCTGCAAGCTTAAGGCAAGGACCTCCAAAGTAGTATTCTCTGAAATACTGCCTGTACCACGTGCCACACCAGAGAGGCAAAGGGAGATTAGGGAGATAAATAAGTGGCTCAGGAATTGGTGTAGGAAGGAGGGGTTTGGGTTCCTGGAGAACTGGGCCGACTTCTCTGTTGGCTACAGGTTCTATGCTAGGGAAGGGCTGCACCTCAATGGGGAGGGTGCAGCTGTGCTGGGGGAGAAAATGGCTAGAAGGTTGGAGGAGTGTTTAAACTAGGGATTGGGGGGGAGGGTATTCATTGCATAGGAGGGGAAGATAGTGTAAACAGTAACCTGGGCACAAGTAATAAAATTGGGGGTGGCATGGGGGGTGGGGTTAGAACAGTCAATCTAGTAGGAAGGAATAGAGGTAAAGAGAGATGCATAAAGTGCATGTTCACTAATGCCAGAAGCCTCACCAACAAAATGGAGGAATTAGAATTGATTTTGTTGGAAAATAATTATGACATGGTGGGGATTTCGGAGACTTGGCTGGACGAGAGCCATGACTGGGCTGTTAATTTACAGGGCTATTGTCTGTTCAGAAATGACCGTACAAATAGGCGAGGAGGAGGTGTATGTTTATACGTAAAATCATCCTTAAAACCCATCCTGCGTGATAATATAGGTGAATCTAATGGAAATGTAGAGTCCCTGTGGGTGGAGATAAGGGGAGGGGGAAAAAATAATAAATTACTGATAGGGGTTTGTTATAAGTCCCCAACAATAATGGAAGTGGAGGAGAATATCCTCATAAAGCAAATAGATGAAGCAGCGACTCAGGGAGAAGTCATTATTATGGGGGACTTCAACTACCCTGAAATACATTGGGGATCAGAAACCTGCAGTTCCAGCAAAGGTAATAAGTTTTTGAAAACTATGAGAGACAATTACCTTTCACAACTGGTTCAGGACCCAACAAGAAGGGGGGCACTGCTCGACCTAATATTAACCAACAGGCCGGACCGCATATCAAATATACGGGTTGGAGGTCACTTGGGTAATAGTGATCATAACTTAATAAGCTTTCAAGTATCCTTTACTAAGACGTGTAGTAGAGGGGCTACAAGGACACTAAACTTCAAGAAGGCAAATTTCCAACGGTTGAGAGATGATCTTAGTGCAATAAACTGGGACGATGTCCTGAGACATAAAAGTACACAACACAAATGGGAGATGTTTATTAGCATCCTGAATAGGACCTGTGCACAATATATACCCTATGGGAATAAGCATGCTAGAAATAGGAGGAAACCACTATGGCTAAATAAAGCGGTAAGAAGTGCAATATGTGACAAAAAGAAAGCATTTAGGGAATTAAAGCAAGTAGGTAGTGATGAAGCATTAAATAAATACAGAAAATTAAATAACATTTGTAAAAAGCAAATCAAGGCAGCAAAGATTGAGACAGAGAGACTAAATTGCCAGAGAAAGTAAAAAGAATCCCAAAATATTTTTTAACTACATAAATAGTAAGAAACTAAAAAATGATGGTGTTGGCCCCTTTAAAAATAGTCTGGGTGAAATGGTGGATGAGGATGAGGAAAAAGCCAATATGCTAAATGACTTTTTTTCAACAGTATTTACACAAGAAAATCCCATGACAGACAATATAATCAGTGATAACAAAAAGTCTCAATTAAATGTCACCTGCTTAACCCAAGAGGAAGTACGGCATCGTCTAAAAATCACTAAAATTGACAAATCCCGGGCCCGGATGGGATACACCCCAGAGTGCTGCAGGAATTAAGTACTGTCATAGATAGACCATTATTTTTAATATTTAAAGATTCCATAATAACAGGGTCTGTACCACAGGACTGGCGTATAGCAAATGTGGTGCCAATATTCAAAAAGGGGACAAAAACTGAACTTGGAAATTATAGGCCAGTAAGCTTAACCTCTACTGTGGGTAAAATCCTTGAGGGTTTTCTAAGAGATGCTATACTGGAGTATCTGAAGAAAAATAACCTCATGACCCATTATCAACATGGTTTTACGAGGGACCGTTCCTGTCAAACTAATCTGATAAGCTTCTATGAAGAAGTAAGTTCTGGACTGGACAAAGGAAATGCAGTGGATGTGGTGTATATGGACTTTTCAAAAGCTTTTGATACGGTGCCACACAAAAGGTTGATACATAAAATGAGGGCAATGGGGATAGGGGAAAATATGTGTAAGTGGGTTAAGAACTGGCTTAGTGATAGGAAACAAAGGGTGGTTATTAATGGAACACACTCAGAATGGGTCACAGTTAACAGTGGAGTACCACAGGGGTCAGTGTTGGGCCCGCTTCTATTTAATATATTTATTAATGACCTTGTAGGGGGCATACAGAGTAGAATCTCAATATTTGCAGATGACACTAAACTCTGCAGGGTAATCAATACAGAGGAGGACAATTTTATATTACAGGAGGATTTATGTAAACTAGAAGCTTGGGCTGCTAAATGGCAAATGCGCTTTAATGGGGATAAATGTAGAGTTATGCACTTGGGCAGAGGAAACAAAAGGTATAATTATGTGCTTAATTGTAAAACACTGGGCAAAACTGTCGCTGAAAAAGACCTGGGTGTATGGGTAGATGACAAACTCACATTTAGTGGCCAGTGTCAGGCAGCTGCTGCAAAGGCAAATAAAATAATGGGATGCATTAAAAGAGGCATAGATGCTCATGAGGAGAACATAATTTTACCTCTATACAAGTCACTAGTGCGACCACACTTAGAATACTGTGTACAATTCTGGTCTCCGGTGTATAAGAAAGACATAGTTGAACTAGAGCGGGTCCAGAGAAGAGCGACAAAAGTCATTAGAGGACTAAGGGGTCTGCAATACCAAGACAGGTTATTAAACTTGGGGTTATTTAGCTTGGAAAAACAAGGCTTAGGGGTGATCTTATAATAATGTATAAATATATGAGGGCACAGTACAGAGACCTTTCTAATGATCTCTTTACTCTTAGGCCTGAGACTGGGACAAGGGGGCATCCTCTACGTCTGGAGGAAGGAAGGTTTAATCATAATCACAGACGTGGATTCTTTACTGTAAGAGCAGTGAGACTATGGAACTCTCTGCCACATGATGTTGTAATGAGTGAGTCACTACTAACATTTAAGAAGGGCCTGGATGCCTTTCTTGAAAACTATAATATTACCAGTTATACATACTAGATTCTTTCATAGGGCGTTGATCCAGGGAATTAGTCTGATTGCCGTATCTGGAGTAAGGAAGGAATTTTTTCCCCCAATGTGGAGCTTAGTGTTGCCACATGGGTTTTTTTTTTGCCTTCCTCTGGATCAACATGTTAGGCTATGGGTTGAACTAGATGGACTTAAAGTCTTCCTTCAACCTTAAAAACTATGTTACTATGTTACTTATTTTGCTAGCAATTATGCTATGTCCTCTGTTATGTGAGCGAGGTATGGTGAAAGAATCAAGGTTGTTAGGGAGTTTGGCTTCTTAAATAAAGTAAAGTAGCCATCCCAATTCATCGCATAGTATATTGAGGCTTACTGTTCCGGTTTGCTGAGTGGCGAGCCGATAGAATGGTCAGTGGTGTTGGTGCGTGTGGTAGATGGCAGTTTTGACTGGTGGACGGTGGGCAAAATCCATAGTCCCCTTAAGTTCTAGACTCGCGTCCGGCTCACTATACGGTGAACAGAGATTGCAATTCACAGTCTGGGGACGGGGAAAGACTGCATGAGAATGGTAGATTCATTAGATTAACATGCGATTTAGACATATTTATGGGCTAAATCCGCTGAGGATTTTTTTTTCTCATAAGTTTTATGTGGGAAAATTGATACATGACCCATGAAATATATCCATTCTACTGTAATGTGGTTGAACAGGACAATATATTTGAAAATAAAATACAATAAGATGATAAAGGTAGTTATGCATTAGTGCATTAATACTATACATAATCTGTGCTACAATGATTTTGTACATGAGTCTCTTGACTTCACGAAAGTAGGGTTAAGTATCCTGATGTTTTGATTGAACCACTTGTGCATGTGGGTGGGTCTTATTGTATATATGCGTATGGATTTGTTTTTAATGTTATGCTGAGGACTAAGGGGTATACCCTCGAAACGCGTCCAGCGTTAGTCGAATTCACATGTTTTAACCAACTTTAAATAAAAGGATAAAAAAAGAAGACTTGGTTTCAGACCAAATCTCTTCATATATTGCAATTCGCAGTCTGGGGAACAGGGAAAGACTGTATTATTCTGGCTAATGAGTCTACCTATAGTGTCAGTGCCAGGGCCCTCGTGGGGTGCTGCATCAGTGGTAGGCTTCATGGGTATTGGGGTTCGCAATTTAGACAGGGTTGCGAAGCGTGTCCTCATGGGATCGCAGTCTGGCAGTTGGTACATGATGCGTTGACCCCATTTGTTTTGGATGGTTTGGGATCTATTTAAAGGTTACGTGGTAAGATATCGTGCACAATATCGCTCATACGTCAATGTTTGTGAGGCGTTGAAATAACATCGTTAGTGCATAGTGGTGTGTAGCACCGAGATATAACTACGATAAATTGTTGGATCGCTGATCGATGAACACGGTCATAAACCAGCCAATAGTCGTCCCCCAACCTGCTGCATAATGCTGTTGTGAACGACTTCGCCTATTCATAACATTGAGCAGGTATCGTTTGCTGGGTTGTTCGAATGATAGCTGCTGCCACATCGTTGGTGCGTTGTTCCGTTCGCGATATCTAGACGTGTGACATCTCACCAACGGTCTCTAAACGATGTCTGTAATGGCCGCGCTCCCGTGAGATCATTGGTGACATTGGCACAACGTTGAAGTGTGAAACGGTACCTATAGTGTATGAAATCACGAGCCATGTGATACTGCATTGTATTAAGCGATTACTTTTAAAAAGCAAAGACAGGCACTGTTTTGGAGAGTTTTGCAGAGGTGCTGGACGGAGGAGCTCTTGCTTTGGAGAGGCATTCTGTGGTGCCAGCCTGCTGTGGTGGCTCTGTGTTTATATTTGTTTCTTGTGTTAGTCCTCAGTGCACTCAAACATACAGAGCTTCAGTTGAGTTTAATTACAGCCTGCAGCTTTGGCCTCTGGAGCCACAAGCTTTGTGGTGGGAAAAAAAGGGAGGGAGGCGGAGGGCCAGCAGGTAGCAGGGATTTGTCTAAATTCATGAGGATTTTGCACTATTTTCCTCTCCCTTTGTGAGGGGTTCGTTTCATTGGCCCACATGCAGTTCTTTGTCTACGTTGGTACCAATTCGTGCCGTTACAGGGGCGTGGCACGTGTGTGCCCCGTGGTTATTGGCCGGCCTGGGATGTGACTAGCGCGGGGGAACGTGCCGCAAATGTGCATCATGAGGTGTTATGGGCAATAAATAGTTAATGATTTATATTATTTATTAGAAGACATTCATAATTCTCTTAGAAAGGGCTAGAGGCCTGTTTGTAGGAAAAAAGCCTTGGCCTTGCTCTTTTCCCTAATGTTTTGATTTAGAGGTAGCCGTACTGAAAGTCTTATCAGAATGTCTTCGGACTAAATGTTCACTTCAAGGCTAGTTAAACTAACTAACACGCAGAGAATATAATTAAATATTTTCCAGACTAAAATGTATATTCAGCATAATGACGCAATTATCTAGTAACACCCCTTTGCACATCCCTTTAAGGATAAGTAATAAAACTGCTAGCTGGTCCCTTAATAAAGGTCTTTGTCATTAAGCTCTACATTGAGACAAAACTGTGTCAGCGTGGATTCTTTATACGGTGATGATGTGCACGCACCCAGACAAAGCATCCAATTTGGCAGCAGACAATTAAGATGACAGCCTCACCCGAAAAGTGTGGGGGCATCCATTACAAGGGGGCGTGTTCATTGTGCCGCCAATCACTCCACATTATAAGGAGTGGGCGGGAGTGAAGCCAGTGACGCGGTGGTGGGCAGGGAGTGAGGCCAGTGACACAGCCGTGATTGGAAGCTTCCACTGCCAAACATAGGCTGGGCGGAGCTTGGGTTGAAGGCCCAGCCCGGGGTCTGGATTATCACAGGCCCCGGTGTGCGGAGAGACCCACGATACTAGCGGGGATTGTGCTGCTTCTGTGCTCCATCCGCCCAGCCCCATGTCCCAGACGCACACCCCGACCACTTCAGTTGTGTGCGTCCTGGCATGGAGCCGCCACAGCAGGGCAGGACACAGGACCCTTAGGGGATGATGTGCACTAATAATGCAGTGTACAGGCCTAAGCCAGGACCTAGGTTTTCCCACCAGGGGCCGGGGCTACGTGACAGTGTGGCGATGGCATTGGAGGCAGCCTGGGGATCCGTCCGCCGTGGATGCACAGGCTTGGAATGTTTTACCTTGGATGTGCATCCCGGCCGAAGCCGCCACTGCAGCGTCTGTGGGCTGGAGGGTCCTCTGACCATGTGTCACTGCTTGGTCGGGATACAGAGCTGCGACCCCAAAGGGATGGGGGAGTGTAGGGGTCTGCAACCTCAATCCAGCATCTCTTTGCTGAGAGGGAAGAACTCAGACACATGCAGATTCAATCATGCCTCTCTTGTTTGTTGAGCGAGGGCAGCCCAGGTGCCTGCAGCCTCAAACTAGCCTCTCTGTGGGGATGGGATAGCCTAGATGTCTCTTTGTTGGGGATGGAGGACTTAAGTGTCTGCGGCCTCGATCCAGCCTTCCTTGTTGAGAGGAGAGAGAATAGGTGCCTGCAAACTCAATCCAGACTCTTTGTTGAGAGAATGGAGAGCATGGGTGCCTGTAGCCTCAATCCAGACTCTCTCTGTTGAGAGAATGGAGAGCGGAAATCTCTGTATAAGATGTCCGTATAAAAAAGAAAAATTCTTCTAATCCAATTGGCAGGTCGTAACCTGAGGCCTAGGCGCTCTGGTGCCGACCAAGGGTGATCATAACCTGGAGTATATGATCACATGCACATCAGTGTAGGGCAGTGGTTCTTAACCTTGTTTGAGGTACCCAATCCACCAGTTTCATATGCACATTCACCGAACCCTTTGTTAGTGATAAATCTACATGCAGCTGTCGGGAGTGTGTTGACCTCCGTGGCGGAGGCACCGCCGAAAACCTGAGACCGACACACCATACCCCTGGGGTTCGATCGAACCCCGGTTAAGAACCACTGGTCTAGGGACTAGAGAAGCACCAGAGACTACTTAAGGAAGATATCCAGGTTGAAACATTTTGGTCACCTGCCTATAGCAGAACCTTGTAATCCCTGATGAGCCAGCAGAAGGGTGCAAAACTGTTACCTGTTGTATTTTGCGTTTTGCTTGGTTATGTGTTATATGCCGTTAACTGTTGGGGATCCAATAAAGTGTTATTATTGCTGTTCCTTCAGCCTGTGTTGTTTGAGTAGTGTTCCGCCCACAGGTAAGGAGCTCGGGCATTCAGTTGGGATGAGCCCTGGTCCATGCTGCCTTTCTAAAGGCTGCCAGGCCAGTAGACGAGAGCACCCACTAACCCCCATGTCTCAACAATAATGACCTTTGGGTTTTCATTGACTGTAAGCCATAATCCTCAACATTTCAGAAATACACACTTGAAATAGATCACTCTGTTTGTTATGACTCTATACAATGTGTTTCACTTTATGTATTGAATTACAGAGATACATTTAATTTTTGATGATATTCTAATTCATTGAGATGCACCTGTATACCTTTGCATAAAAAAGAGTTGCTTAAAGTGAGTATGCCAGCTGCTAATTTGAGAAGTACTTGTAACTTACCTGATTATTTCGCAACCTTAAAAAGTCTATTATGGCTTCTATGTAATCTTAATATTCTATTATCAAGTTAAAAGCAAAGTTTCCTGGTTATTAAGGGTTACAATTGCAGTTGGTGTCCAGAAGGACTTACAGTCCTGCATCTGGCATCTGGCATTAATCATGGAAAAAGTGGTAGACTAATAATTTCAGGCTCTTAATTTTGCAACATTGAGCCAGCCATAGAGGCCCTATAGACCAATTTTTCAGCTGAGAATTGAGATTTCCTCCGTTAAAGAGTTATATCTAAAGGTACCTTTACAAGCCGCCACTGAGGTGTAGCAACTGCCTGGCAATCGGGATTTTTGTCACGGTTGCCTTGAAATTGCTACAAAGTAGTGGCGTGTAATTGGGGAAAGTGATCGGGTTGTTCGCAGTTGCTCCGGGTAGCGGTTCCTGAGGCGATATTCTAAAATCAGAGGCAACCCAAAGGGTGAATTGCCCTGGTAGTGGCGTGTAAACGGGCAATAGGGATGGAATCTGCGTCTCCTATTGATTTCCAAGGGGCGTGACACAGCGTGATGTTGTCCGCGCCCCATCAGCGATGATTGGTGGGGGCTACTGTGTTACCATTGGCTGTCCCAGCACCACATGCATCTGCACCTACACAACAAGACACTACCTAAGTCCAATGACGCGGCCATCCAGTTGCGCAAGATAATGTCATGTAGTTCAGATGATGTGCTATGTACATTATTCTGGGCCACATGGCAGTTCATGAATTGACGTAGGCATCGCAATGCTATGCGGGCCAATTTTGGTGACGCTGTTGTGTTTACTATGCGACTCCCGCTCCGCAGCCGCCTACCTTGTTATTGTACACAATTTTGTTTGGCGGCGCTAGCGTGCGTCGTGATGTCATGATACTGTAAAATATAAAGGGGAGGGGGACAAGAGGCGCAATAGTGCCCTATCACTAGTGACACTAGTTGTAGTGTGGTGGTGCTATGGAGCCGCTCACCTGGTCCAGTTGTGATCCCCACAACTGGTTTGAAGGCGTTTCGGAATCAAATGTTCCAAGCTGCTGCAGGACCTCCACCTACCACTGGATAGTGGTATGATCCAAGAAAATGATGGGAGTGATGGTGTACCACGGTCCGCGCTGCTCTGGGTTCAAATAACTCACCAAAGAGTCAGTCAGCTTTTCATCCTCTTTATTCCTCCTACGCGTTTCCCTGAGGAAGGCGCCGGGTGTGGCGCTGAAACGCGTAGGAGGAATAAAGAGGATGAAAAGCTGACTGACTCTTTGGTGAGTTATTTGAACCCAGAGCAGCGCAGACCGTGGTACACCATCACTCCCGTGATGTCATGATGTTAGTTTCGCTTTCGCTCCACATGCCAGGTGCCTGGACCTCCCCTGTACATACCAGCACAGTCAAGGCCGCCGCACAGCGTGCAGCACATGAGGGTGTTGCGGAGCTCCTGCTCCTGACAGATATTGCAGACCGCCATGACTACTGGTGTGAGCACCACCACCGCCACCCACAGCTGCGCAAACGCAGCATCCTGCGCAGGATACAGCGTGCTCTGCTGAGCAAACTGGGTGTTGAGAGGCCCTGTAAGCAGATCCAGAAGAAGATTGCGGACATGAGGCACAAGTGCCCAGGCCGCATTGTTGATCTGTGGGCCAGTTTTGCAAGGCTGCGTGGTGAGTATGTAACAAGGCTCCACACACACATTGCAACCTACATACACTAAACAATACAAATCCATCATATATGCTTGGACTAGGCCACATAATGTTGCAACAAACACCATGTGGAGTTATCAACAATGTGTCTCAGCATGTTGCCAACACTGCAACATGTTATTGTGCAAGTAAGTCATTAGACATAGCAATGTGCCTGTCTTGAGTGCACCTGAACGTGTTTCTTGGCAAATTAAGTTGGCTGCAGCAGGTCAATGCTCCCACTACATATCAATACCATGGTGCCCACACATATAAAACGTTGGCACACATATGTTGAGCCTCTGAGACATACAATGTCACCACACACAAATATAAGTACAACCACACGGGATACAATCTGTATGTTATGTGTTGCCAGCCATGCTGCAAACACCTGTGTTAAAATGTCTCAGCTACCTATTTATAAAAACCAGCTAACATGCAAACCCAAGTTAAGTTGTGAACTAAACTGATTTCAACAGTGTTGCAGCCCTGCATTTCGAATAACTTGATGGGCCAAAACACAGTATATGCCCCCAAAAAAACTATTCCGCCTAACATTCATGCTGTCCGGACATTGTCAAATGCACTAGTTGGCCAACCCATGTGGTGTCCCTTTGGGGTAATAGTTGGGTCCTCCTGCTTTATGTTCCAGGTGATGAGGATGGGGATTCTGGTGAGCAGCAGCACTCCCCCCCGCCACCCAGGATCTCACCACCATCCCCTGCTCCTGAAGCCTCACTCAGCCCTGCACCACCAGGGACTCCACCATCCCCTGCTCTGGAGGCCCCAATCAGCCCAGCAGCATCAGGGACACCACCATCCCCTGCTCCGGAGGCCCCAATCATCCCAGCACCACCAGGGACACCACCATCACCTGGGCCCGAGAGCGGGAATAGTGAGGTGAATTCACCCCCCCTCAGATGGTTGCTCACGGTTCACCATATGTTGGTGTCTTCTAACGCATACAGCATGACCATGCCCTAACTGCTGTGTCTTCAAAACATCATGAGCAAAAGAAATGTATTGTCTCACATTACTGTCAATGTGTTGCAGAAGGCCATGGAGCACATGCGGCCGGCTGGGCGATTAGCACATCGTCATCTCCACCTGATGGAACATCGGATATTGATGGCGAGCGTAAGTATCTTCACTTTCATTACACACAATGTAACACATCCACATAGGTTGCCACATTATTAACATCCTTTTTTTCCCTACAGCTGTCCCAACTATTTCTGATCTGCTGCTGGCCCACCAGGATGCCCAGCAGCACCTACAGAGGGCACACCAGAAAGGGCAGGATAAACTTGCCCACCTGGGTGCCATGATTGTTGCCCTCTAGAGACAACAGAGCCGCATGGCCCGTGACCCCTCCGTCCACCCACAATAATGGGCCTATAAACAATCACTCTTATTTGTCCATGTTGGACCCAGTTCTTTCCCAAATTTGCCCTGTTGGCACCTTTTTTGTTTTGTTCAGGCCACGTTGGCCTTTTTTCTTATAGTGTCCCACATTGGGACGGTGTGTCGTGGCTACTCCAAAACCCACACAGCCTTGTTGTGTGTGCTGGCAATGTTTGCCACACGTGTTGTTGATGATTAAAAATCTTCAACCAGAACCCAGTTTAGTTGTGATTCACAACACTCACATGTTTTGGTTTACCTTATTCAATTAGCCAAACACAGTGGCACATGTTTTACTCCCACCTCTGTGTAGTCACAGACTTAGCATTACATAAGTCCAGTTAGATGTCTTAATTTCTGTAACCCCACTAAGAGTACACCATGCTCCCCTAGCTACAGATGTCATTAAAGAACAATGTTGTGTTGTTATAGATACTTTGGTGGTATTTAGGAGAAAGAAACAAACTCTTTTATGCCCTAGATAGAAGATGGGTGCTTTGTCTTTTGAGATCGATTCCCCATCTAGAATACAAGTGGATGAATTATTCCAGCATTTGTCTTCAACCAACCTCAACTGTCCTGGTGTACATAGAATAATTATGATTTCTTTGTATGCAAAGGGAAATGTCAACCTGTGTCCACCTTCCATTTCTCCTAATTACTTGAGGATGTTCTAACCTTGGGTGTAGTAATGTAGAATCTCCAGTCAAAATACCAATTGAACTAATTTTATGCATGAGCTCTAATGGTGAATTGGTGTATGGAATAAATGAAGAAGCATAGCATTTCTCAAAGTCATAGTTGTTGCACCCAACCCACGCATTCACCCACCATTTTAAATGTGTACTGCTCATGAGTTCAGGTAACACGGTAGTGGCTTGAGACAGCCATTCAAATGGCCATTGTCCATCATAAATAGATTGTACTGCTATCTTAATGTTAGTTGATAATTCCATTTGTCCTTGTGTACAGACTAGAGCCCAAGACATATTCCTACCTCTTGTCACTGCATCTTCCATTAATTCTTTGAAGTGTTGAATAAAATCTTTTGCTACCCTGATCTAAGTGTTTACATGATCTTGCTGTAAATTGTTAATTATATCATTGATTTTCCTTTGTACTTCAAAACCTTTCTTACTATTGGTAGCTATGTCTACAAGTTTTGTTCTTAAACTACTGATATCAGCTTCATTAATGATACCCATACCTGTTCCTAATCCTCCCAACAGTGTGCTGAAATTGTCCCTTCGCCCTCTGTCATTCCCTGAATTAAGTGGTTTATGATGGTGTTTTATTCGATTTTCTGCATTTTTGTTAGTAAACCATCGATATAGGGCATGTACATGATTTAGTGTATATCCTGCACAAATTGGGTAATAGATTTTTATCAACCATAGAAAGATATTAACTCGCCAAGTAACAAAGGCATATTGAACGTCACTAGCAATGGTTTGAGTAGAATCTAGGTTGACTTGTAAAGGGTGCCCTTCTCTAAGTACATTGTCTGCTGATTGCTGTCAGATTCATTGATCACGCATGGTTTTATGTAATCTGGAGCAACATCAATGATGTGCATCTCACCTATTTCTATTTCTGGTGTTGCACATGCCCAATAACCAACCATTTCTCTATAGGATTTGTAGGGTTTAGATAGTGACCCAATTATAAAACTTTGCCCTTGCTGAACTGACATCTCAACCTCTGTGGCATCCCCAATGCATGCCTCACGATATGTGAGGGTGATCCTTTTTGGCCTGAACATTGGGTGTATATTATTACGCCAATATATACCACATACAAACAAGTATTCTCCTTCTTTTAAGTTGTCACTAAAATATCCATAATCTATCCCCTTATGCTCATTTTCGTTCGGTAACTTAGACTCTTCCCCCAACCAGTAGCCAGTTTCATTTACATATACTGTTGCCATCATAAATGGCTGTAGTGACTTTGGATCTATATTTTGTACACCTTCCATATATGTTAACCTCTGAGTACTGGAACTATGATTGACTCTCCCAAATGAAAAGACAACACTATACTGATTGCTGGGACCCTGATAATATCTCCCAGTTACCTTTTTACCCTCTGGTATTAGTCTTACTGTTCTACTCTTAACACCACTATCTTTATGGTTGCCGTTTGCATCAATGATTATATCTGTGTGTGCAAATAATACCTTCCCATATTCCTCATTTGGTAATATACCCATCGATATCTCCAGAGTGTTCAACGTGAGTTGATTCTATAGCATTTGTGATTCCAATTGTCAACAAAATTGCTGCAATTCCAATATCCAGAGTCCAGAAATTTCCGTCTCTCAATTCACGCTTCATTTAGGATCCTGGAAAACAAGAACAAGAGCGGCATCAAATTCTTATCAGTTATATCTGTTTACATTGATCTGCATGAACCCACTTTTCTATATCCCTCCTTTTCATGCATTTGACACTTTTCTTGTCTACTCGCTTAACTTTTACCACTTGTTCACTCAACGCCATGGTTACCACATAAGGTCCTGTCCAGTTTGCATCCCATGAAGATTTGGGTACAAAATTCTTTACCATCACCTTGTCACCTAGTTGTAATTTTATTGGTGGCTTGCCTGGTTCTTCCTTTGCTTTTGGAGCCATATTGGCAGCTGCAAAATGTAAATATTTTTCAACTTGGTCCTGTAACTGTGTCAGGAACTTTTCCTTCTCTGCACTTTCTCTCATGGGAGTACTAAGTTTGGGAGCTGCAGGATGGCAAAGGTTCATTACTCTACCGGTCATTAATTGATATGGGGTGCTTGCAGTGCTCTTTGCATCAGTTCCCCGTATTGCCATTAGAATTGTCATTATATCAGGCATTTTGGCAACCACATTAGTGACACGAGGGGTACATTTATTTGAAGCTTGGTAGTCCAACCTTGGACGCCAACCATTTGGTTTCTTAACTGGCCATAAGGGCGCATTATTGGTGGATTGGCATTACCTGATAACATTTTGAATTAGCAAATCATCCAGTATTCTCTTAATGTAGGGGACTGACTCTGGTGGTATTTTATATTGTCTCTGGGGAGGGGAATCAGGACCCTCTACCATTACCACCATATTGGATACCTTGCCACAATTGGGTTTTTGAATTTGCCCATACATTGGTATGCTGCCACAAGATGTCTGCCAATATTTCATCATCTGTTCTCAAAAGGATGGTTGGATCTAAAGATTCAGTACCTTTGATTGAATCGATACCATAATTGTCAGTAACCATTTTTAAACAACCTTTATACCGTGATCCTCTCCACAACATCCAGTTGCACAAATCAAGAATAAGTCCATGTTCCTTCATAACATCTGACCCAATAATGGTACCCTCATGTGTTGGTGAAAGATATAAGCTATGCTCAATACGTAGGTCTCCCAGGTTAATTGTTACTGGTAATGATTGTTCTGAAGATACTAATTGTCCTCCAAACCCTCTCAGAAACATATGTTTACCACCATGGTCTTTAATCAAATCCAGATTAGTTCAAACTGACAGCAGCACCTGTATCCAGTAAAATGTTTGTACGATGGCCCCCTACCGTACCCTGAATACGAGGTCTCCCACCCTTGTCCCTGCTTAGCTGACTCACTAGGGACAACACCGGGGCCTGACATCCCTATTGTTTTACAGAAGGGTTTGTTGGAGGTGGGGTCTTTAACTCCTCTGGCTTCCCTGCCATTGCCTTCCCAATCTTCCTCAGCTCTTCCAGAAGTGGGCCATATAATGTAACTTCAGGAAGACTATGCTCTCCCTTACTTGTATTATTTGATTCTTGTTTTTGATCGTGCTTCCTATTAATAAAAGGTCTATTATTGATAACTCTTTTACTACTTCTGAATTCTTTCATAGTGTGACCTGTGTATCCACATTTGTAACATTTCCCAATAAACCTTACTTTGCCTTCATTTTTGACTAATTCTGAGATCCTCTTTTGGGGCTTGTTGTCATGACTTGTGTCCTGAATCCAATCCTTTAATATATTTACAAAGGCTTGATAGGAATTTGCATTCCTCAAGGCAACTTTTGTTGGATAATCAACAAAAGTGCATTTGTTAGCCATTGAATACAGAAAATTATTATCATCAGGCGACATGTCAGGGCAGTTATACCGTAGGTAGAACGATATGATGTCAAATATTCACTGCAAAAAATAATTGGATCATCTCCTCTATTTAGTTTTAAATTTTCTAAGGCATTAGTACCTCTCGTATCCCGTCGTCCCATAACTCTCTTTAATTCCTCCATTCTGCCACTAGCATTTCCCCAATTACATTCAAGATCTGCAGGCAATCCTTTGTGAGATCCTACAGGGGGCTGCAACTTTTCACAGAGTTGGGATGGGAGCCATACCCGAAGTAATGCACACGCAGCCCTATTACCTAGATTGTATTGTGTCACTACAGTTTCTAACTATTAGAAAGACTAATGGCTGATGCGCTTGTGTCAAATTTCCCTAATATCTGGCATAGGTTTGTCTTTTCTTGTATGGTGAGTGTTGTGCATTGTAATTGATTGCTGCTATTCATAAGCAAACAGTCTCTCATTTGTCTCAATCTACCTGACTCAGGAGTAAAGAGAGAGGAACTGTGATTTGGGCTATCTTCAGGGTTATCAGCACTGTACACAGGCTGCTCCTCCCCCTTTTTCCAGTCTCTTTTCTCCTGGTCATTAGACTTGCACATCTGATTACAACAATGGTTATTCACTTTAGTACTCTTCTGTGATGTCAAAGACATATTACCATGTTCTTTTAGCTCCAATTTTACATTAGCATCATGCAGTTGGTTTCTAAGTATCGTCATAACATCAGTATACTTTACCTCTTTTTCTTCTAGCAAAGCAATTTGTTGTTCTCTAAGTTTACATCTCTCCTTATACTCCTCCAACTTATCTTCTAAACTCACAATTTTGGTAAATCATATTGTCTACTTCATCCCTTAGATTTTCACATTCACAACTATGATCTTCAGCACTAGCAATAGCTACACTGACTTCCTGTTCAATTTTGTCCACCTCACCTCTTAATTGAGCTTTCTCTGAATACCAATGCAATTCCTTTTGTTCTGCAATTCCTTTCATTTTCAACAACATACACAAAACATTTGCTAATTTCTCTTTCTTTGCTTTCTTTTTGGACACTTTACTTTTGTTATCACTCTGCCCTTCACATTGTTTCATTAAATCATTAAACTGATGTGTCAACGCATCATCAGCACAAGTACTAAACTGAGCAGAGGCATACTTTTCAATAAACTTATTGACTATCTCCATGTTAATTAAGTCCAACTACTCTCTCAAAAGAAAACAAAAAATAAACAAATCAACTTAACAAACAGAAATGACAAATACGTAACAACAATACACAAACCAGTGAATATTACTTCACTAAACCAGGGACTCAGATTGAATACAATCTTCCCTCTGGCAATTACTGCCACAGTCTTGCGACTTAAAGGGAACCAACCACCTCAGATGACGACTATAAGCTGTTAATACATGTCCCTGCACCCTACCTACACCATTCCACCTATGTTTTTCTTAAGAATATTGATAAATGTAAACCGAAATATACACTTTATAAAATTACATGCCTGTGTACTTCTGGGCGTCTCCTTCTGGGTCAGTTACTAGAGGGCTGTGTCTCCAGCAGCATGACTGGCTTCTCTAGCCCTCCCTCTTACTTTGCAGGACGTCACATGAAGGGCGTGATGTTATCTATCAGTGGGCGGGCACGCAAGGCAGCTCCCGTCCCTTCATGTGAAGTCCTGCAAAGTAAGAGGGAGGGCTAGAGAAGACAGTCATGCTGCTGAGACACAGACCTCTACTAACTGACCCAGAAGGAGACGCCCAGAAGTACACAGGCATGTAATTTTATAAAGTGTATATTTCGGTTTACATTTATCAATATTCTTAAGAAAAACATAGGTGGAATGGTGTAGGTAGGGTGCAGGGACATGTATTAACAGCTTATAGTCGTCATCTGAGGTGGATTGGTTCCCTTTAACTTATACCTGATTGACAGTGTCTCATGCACTTGATCAACTACAGATCCAAGATCCAGGCCACGAGTGATCTCCTATTGAAGCATAAGGCTACTTCCCCTTAACATGAGATTTAGATTTTAACCTATAACTCACTTTCTTCTCAGAGATGTCTGGTTTTACCCTTTAGATCTTATGAGAACTTCAATCAACAGGGAGCTACCCTAACTTTACCGGCAACAATTCAACAAAAAATAACAAAAACAAAAAAACACTCCACTAACAAAAAGACAAACAGGCCTGAACTTAACAGATAGATATTAATAACCATCAAATATAATGCATGTATAAAATCTAATTAAAGGAATGTATGCTCACCAATTAAGCGCGTCCGCTCACTGATGTAGAATATCCCAGAACTTCCGGTCAATATCTCAGGCGTTCCACAGTTTCCACGACCAGCGTGTCAGTTGTCCACCGATAAGATATTCCCCTTAGGTCTGTTTTCTTGAAGAATAGGCTTTCTTGTCTTGGAACCAGATTTTCTCAGGCACTTGGAATGAAGCAGTTGGGAACTTCTAGGTTCTGTGTAGAATGTTGTTTCTCCACGTCCCATCTGGGGTGCCAAATGTTGGATGTGATTTCCCGCACTGTCTCCTGTCCTGAATATTTCCTATATGATTAATAACTCAAGTTGGAAAAATAATAATGATGTTTAATAACAGGAAAATAAGACAATTCAAATAACAATTATAATAAAGATAATAATAAAACCTATCTTCAATGTCCTATAATTAGAGAAAAATACAAATGCATCTATATATCAATAGTCATGGCAGAGAGAGAGAGAGAGAGAGAGAGAGAGAGATAGAAAGAGATAGAGAGAGAAACGTTACATGGAAGATATGGATTAGAAATGGATTGATACTTAGGCCAGATGTTGATGGTCTTATTCCATGTTCCAAGGTAGAAAAAGAGAAAGAGTGTCTTGATTTCACCTCCATTTATATTACAGATTTCACATCCACACCCACATACAACCCACGACTCCGCCCTTCTTCAGTATCCTCTGTGGCAATCTTATGTGACATTATTGGTCGCAGTGGTAATCATCTGCCTGCGGATGGCATCCTTGTATTAGGAAAGAAATCCTTGTATAGGATGGGTTTACCACCATCTTGGCTGGCTCCAAGATATCCATCTGAAGCATAATTGGTTCATTATTCAAAACACCACAAGCATTGTATAGCAATATGCATCTCCATAGACCGGAGACGGAGTGTCTTCCTGAGGAGCAATGGTCAATACTCCAAATCCACAAAGGCTGTATACACATGTAGATGAGATTAGGTGTCAAACAGCGTCTATATTGAAGATCCACAGAGCATGTGTATTCCTGTATTGTCCAGAAGGCTGCAGGGCCACTGTTCTTTTTGTATGTAAATGCAACCTTTACTATCTCACACAAAAGAAAACAGGCCTTCTGGCCTAACAGATCACAATCTTGTATATGATTGAAGAGTCCTGGAAATATTCAGCTCTCCTAAAATCCAATATGGAGTTCAGCGATTCCAATAAACATACATTGTCCATGTTGGCTTCCAACACATGGCTACATACTGTCCCATAAATACCACCATGGCCCACAATGTGCCCTGAATGTACCCGAGATGTGTCCCACATCCAACCCACCCCTCCACACACTTGTGTAGGTAACACAGATATTGACAAAGTGAAAGCTAGCCCAAATCAAAATTTTTTTTTCAGTTTGTAAAAATAAAAAGGCCTAAATGAGGCATACTTTTTCAGAAGAAAAAAAAAAAGGGTTCTAACAAAAGGCTGTAGCCAGTCCGTAAGGGCAACATAGTGCATTGGCTAGTAGTGTCGGCTCTCTTCTTCATCCTCTGCTGGATCCGACAATGGCGCCTCCCCCACTTCCTCATGGTAGACCCAGTGTCCATGGGAGGATGCTGTTTTTCGGGTTGATCTTCTTGGGAGAGGTGTAGTATCCGGAGGTTGGGTCCTCCTCACCCTGTGTCGGGTGGGTGCAGTGGGCCATGGGGTGGTCTTGTGTGGGACAGTCATCATGGCCTCCCATCGCAGGGACCCATCTACGCCCACCTCCAGGACACAAAACATGGCCCGCTCTGCGATGTTTCGCTGCTCTGGCTCCATCCGGGCCAGCATTTTGCTGGCGATGTACCCGAAAAGAGCCAGGTGTCCTCTCACGGTCGAGAAGGACCTGTTTTGCCCAGGTACCCAGCTCCGTATTTGGTGGGGCAAGTGGTCTTCAGCGATGAATCCCAGAGCTGGGCCCTGGGCCAGGCCCCCCACCTGGGTCCCGGGCACTGGCTCTCCCGCAGATGTTGAAGGGAGAGCCTCGCCAGCTGCTGACTCATCTTCACTGGAGCCAGGCGCCAGAGGGGCCTGCAGAAGAAAGAAGAAAAAAAACACATCAAAATCATGAAGAATTATCATGGATGTCAATCGCCAAAAACCATACACCATCAAGCCAAACGCACAACAGACCATGTCCCAAACCACGGAAACAAAGAGAGCAGGAGAGAGCTTTAAATGGACCACAACTGCACTAGTGATGTATACTCACCTGCGGCAGCAACCAATCTAGGAAAAAAATAAGAAACCAAACAAAAACAGACACCCGATAAAAAGAAGGGTATGTGCCTGCAGGAGCTTTTAGCTGCCTTTAAACAGCTGGTAGGCCATGCTGCACAGCCTTATATTTTAGCTAAGTATGCTAACTTGTTAGTGCACTTTACCTACAGTCAATGGGCCTAACGCAGGACAAACGCAGGCCTTTGATTTTCTTGACAACCTTGTGAGTGTCCCACCTCTTGTGGGGCTGGAGGCGTTTTACCAGCTCCACAAGAGGATTGTAGGCCACATTCCACACTGCCAGGTCATGGTATTTAGGCAGCGCCGTCCGCCACAGACATTTGTGCTCCTGATACAAGGTAAGGAGTTGGGTCACAAATTCCGGATACCCTGCCATCTGTGAACAATTATAACATATGAACATTCATGTTGGCCAACACATGACCAGCATATATCACACAATACTGTGTATCTACATCCCCTCTGGTTGCACGGAAATTACATGTGTGGAGCATGTATGTTGGCATGTGGGTCACCCTTGCTGAAGGAGGCAACATTAAGCTGGGAAGTTGTTTTATGTATGGCTATGTGAAAATAAGAATAAAGTAAATCTAGTCATTATGGGCCATGATCATGGGGAAAAACACACCTCCTACACAGCAGTAGCCCACCCCAACAACGTTCTCCATTGCACATAGACATGACTACATAACTATTTAACAATGTGTATTGGAGATCGGTTTGATTGAAAAACACAATCACCACACTAAATACACTTCTACATGACGCTCCCAGAACTGACTTACAAAGCGCATAAGCAGCATGTAGCAACAGCAACAGCGTCACAGAAAAACCATTAGCATGCAAAGAAGATACCCATGTGAGTACACTTACCGTCGTTCCAACAGAGAAATGTAGCGTAGACACTACTAGCTCAATGGACATTCCCGTCTGGACAGGGGCTAGCCTGAAACAGGGGATATTTATGCTGACATTGACCAATCATCAAACAACAATTAGGCACATTACTTTGCAACACCTGCGAACCCACATGCGCCTGCTGATTACGTGACAACAAAGCGTTATGATTGGTTGAATCACAGATAAAATGTACTGACGCCGGATGGACGACACACTTGCTGCCCGGAGACATTAAGTAAGTAGTTGTGTGCAAACATGGATGTTTAAGCGTTTTAAAACAGTAAGCCAAAGGACATTTGGGAACGCAATAGTGTACTGTATGTGACGCCCATGTGTTGTCAGTTTAGAGAAACCATGACTTTGACTAACACTATTGTGTAGTGTCAAATGCATGTTGTTTGCGTACATTGGCAAATTGTAGATTTTGAAGTAATGTGTTTGTTTCCATTTGCCATACAGGATCATGGCTACAGGATGGTTGAGTGTTTGTTTGTGGAGATGTACAAATTAGCAGACATATGATACTGTTTGGCCCAAACACACACTGGGACTTACATGGCTAGTATCAGGCATGGATTGAGCCTTGTGCCAGCAACTAATGTATAGATGTGGAGATCCCCCCTTGCCAACACATCTTGACCTTCACCACTCCATGATGAGTCATGTATACTGTTCTTTGTGGCATCTGAGATTACTCACCCACAAAGGCTGTGGCACGTTTTTCATTACAGAGTGTAGAAGTGTAAACGTATGCTATAATAAATTAATTTACAGACATGTATAGACCTGCTTTGTGCTGACACATGTACATTTTTAACACAGATATGGGCAGAACCTTAATTAATTTAACGTCTACAAAGTGCCCAAGGATGGAGCGGCCTGATCAGTGAGCATGTTTCCTTTGTTTTCGGGCCACTGTGCCTTGCAATGGTAAAAATTATGTGTGTTGTGCGCACAAGGCTGTTTGTATATGCTTTTCCCTAGTGGTCAGTCCAAGTATTGTGAGGCTTACTTTATATGCAAGCATGTGGTCAGGGCCGTATTTGCCATTAGGCACCCGCAGGCACGTGCCTAGGGCGGCGCCATTCATAGGGGAGCGGCGCCTCAGCCTGTTATCTTTTTTTTTTTTCTCCTGCCCCGTGTCGGCCTGGTCATAAGCCCCACCCCCTCAACTACCCCCCCATGCCCATCAGGCCCACCCACCTCACCCAGCCTGCAGCAGTCAGACCCGCCATAAGAGGGAAGCATGGGACCGCCGCAGAGGACAGGGCCGGCGTCAGCACCCGGCATACTTGGGGCCCAGGCTTGTCTGAGGGGCCCACCACCGACCACCCGCATTGCGCCACCGCCCGCCGGCATTGCGCCGCCGCCGGTATTATCTTATCGGTGCGGCTCTTTCATTCATAGACCCGGCCACCAGCCCCCGCTCCGCCCCCGCATCCGGGCCGTTATTTCCTCTTCCTTTGTGTTCCACAGTATGGAACGCATAAAAGAGGAGAAGGAGCACAGAGCACTACCTCCCAGACCGTCCATGAGACACAGAGGAGGAATGCGGCGGCAATGGTCAGTGGCTCCACAATGGAGCTGAAGATAAGTGATATTTGCTACAGATGGGCAGTGTGTGTGGGGAATATGATGAATGGGGGAAGCCAGGCAGGTTGTGTGGGCAGTGTGTGGGGGGTATATTATGAGTGGGGGCAGTGTGTGGAGGGTAATTTATGAGTGGGGGCAGTGTGTGGAGGGTATTTTATGAGTGGGTGCAGTGTGTGAAGGGTATTTTATGAGTGAAGGCAGTGTGTGGAGGGTATTTTATGAGGGGGCAGTGTGTGGAGGGTATTTTATGAGTGGGGGCAGTGTGGAGGGTATTTTATGAGGGGGCAGTGTGAGGGGTTTATTATGAGTGGGGGCAGTGTGTGGAGGGTATTTTATGAGGGGGCAGTGTGGGGGGGTATATTATGAGGGGGGCAGTGTGTGGGGGGTATATTATGAGGGGGCAGTGTGTGGGGGGTATATTATGAGGGGGGCAGTGTGTGGGGGGTATATTTCTGAGGGGGGAAGTGTGTGGAGGGTAATTTATGAGGGGGCAGTGTGTGGGGAGTATATTATGAGGGGGCAGTGTGTGGAGGGTAATTTATGAGGGGGCAGTGTGTGTGGGGTATATTATGAGTGGGGGCAGTGTGTGGAGGGTAATTTATGAGGGGGCATGTGTGTGTGGGGGGTATATTATGAGTGGGGGCAGTGTGTGTGGGGTATATTATGAGTGGGGGCAGTGTGTGGAGGGTATTTTATGAGGGGGCAGTGTGGGGGGGTATATTATGAGGGGGCAGTGTGTGGAGGGTAATTTATGAGGGGGCAGTGTGTGGTGTGGGGGTATATTATGAGTGGGGGCAGTGCGTGGAGGGTAATTTATGAGGGGGCAGTGTGTGGGGATATATTATGAGTGCGGGCGGTGTGTGTGGGGTATATTATAAGGGGGACAGTGTGAAGAGGGTATATTATGAGTGGGGGCAGTGTGTGGGGAGCATATTATGAAGGGGGCAGTGTGTGGAGGGGAATTTATGAGGTAGCAGTGTGATATATTATGAGTGGAGGCAGTGTGGGGGTATATTATAAGGGGGACAGTGTGAAGAGGCTATATTATGAGTGGGGGCAGTGTGTGGAGGGTATTTTATGAGTGGGTGCAGTGTGTGAAGGGTATTTTATGAGTGAAGGCAGTGTGTGGAGGGTATTTTATGAGGGGGCAGTGTGTGGAGGGTATTTTATGAGTGGGGGCAGTGTGGAGGGTATTTTATGAGGGGGCAGTGTGAGGGGTTTATTATGAGTGGGGGCAGTGTGTGGAGGGTATTTTATGAGGGGGCAGTGTGGGGGGGTATATTATGAGGGGGGCAGTGTGTGGGGGGTATATTATGAGGGGGCAGTGTGTGGGGGTATATTATGAGGGGGGCAGTGTGTGGGGGGTATATTTCTGAGGGGGGAAGTGTGTGGAGGGTAATTTATGAGGGGGCAGTGTGTGGGAGTATATTATGAGGGGGCAGTGTGTGGAGGGTAATTTATGAGGGAGCAGTGTGTGTGGGGTATATTATGAGTGGGGGCAGTGTGTGGAGGGTAATTTATGAGGGGGCAGTGTGTGGGGGGGGTATATTATGAGTGGGGGCAGTGTGTGTGGGGTATATTATGAGTGGGGCAGTGTGTGGAGGGTATTTTATGAGGGGGCAGTGTGGGGGGGTATATTATGAGGGGGCAGTGTGTGGAGGGTAATTTATGAGGGGGCAGTGTGTGGTGTGGGGTATATTATGAGTGGGGGCAGTGCGTGGAGGGTAATTTATGAGGGGGCAGTGTGTGGGGATATATTATGAGTGCGGGCGGTGTGTGTGGGGTATATTATAAGGGGGACAGTGTGAAGAGGGTATATTATGAGTGGGGGCAGTGTGTGGGGAGCATATTATGAAGGGGGCAGTGTGTGGAGGGGAATTTATGAGGTAGCAGTGTGATATATTATGAGTGGAGGCAGTGTGGGGGTATATTATAAGGGGGACAGTGTGAAGAGGCTATATTATGAGTGGGGGCAGTGTGTGGAGGGTAATTTATGAGGGGGCAGTGTGGTATATTATGAGTGGGGGATATATCATGAGTGGGGGCAGTGTGGGGGATATATTAGAAGGGGGACAGTGTGGAGAGGGTATATTATGAGTGGGGGCAATGTGTGGGGGGTATATTATGAGTGGGGGTAGTGTGGAGGGCAGGGCCGGGGCCCACTTGCTATTGGCGACACCATCTGCACCACTTGCAGGATGGTGTCCCCAGCAGTTCATGACTTCCTTGCGCTGTTTCTCCTTCCACCTGCACTGTCTTCTCCTCCCCCTGCTCTGTGTTCTCCACCTTCTGCGCTATCTTCTCCCCGCGTGAGATAAATGAAGCGTGCGACTGCTCATGGTTGCTTATGAATACTGATAAGCTGGCAGTGAAAGATCTGCGCCACACCGCAAGTAACATCACAGGTCTCTGCCAGGGATAGTCACACCGCTCTGCTGCCAGCTTATTACAATTCATAAGCCGTCAGCAGTCGGAAGCTGCACTTATCGCAGCACAGCTCACGTGGAGAGAAGACCTCGGACAGGAGAAGACAATGCAAGGGGTGGACAGAGCACAGGAGAAGGCAGCTCAAGGGTTGGGGGCAAGAGAGACAATAGAGGGGGAAGAAAGCACACTGGGATAGATAACAGCACAAGAGGTGGGGGCAAGAGACATAGAGCACAGAGGCAAGACAAAGCAAGGGGTGGGGGCAAGAGACACAGGGCACACGGGCACAGCACAAGGGATAGAGTACAGTGCATGAGGAGAAAGCAAGCAAAGGTTGGGAATAGTGCACAGGGGGAGAAAACAGCATGGGGGTTAGGGTAGGAGAAGACATCGCACGTTGGGGGGAGACCGCACACGGGGAGAAAACAGTGCATATGGGGGTGGAAAGACAAAGCGCACCGGGTGGAGGAGAGGGATTATTACAGAGATTCTATTGTGTATATTACTGTATATTGCCCACAGCATATATATATATATATATATATATATATATATATATATATATATATATATGTACACACACACACACACCCCAGCCACTATCCCTGGTGGAGGAGACCGTGTCAGAGAGAGATGTTCCCTCGGAGGGAACCTGGATGGCAGATAGCTGCCGTCCGGGTCAATCTGGGCCCCATAGGAATACTATGGGGCCAAAATCAGATCCGGGGCTGTCTGGTTGACAACGGACAGCCCCGGATCACGAAAAACGGGATGTGAAACCGGCCTTAGTCAGATACTGGGCAACATTATAAGGGAGGAAATACACTGGCGTTTTTAAAATCGGTCCGTTTGTCATCCAGGAGAGTCGGATGAGTGTCATCCATTTTTTGGTGCATTTGGCATCCAACTGCTGTGCGAGTGTCCGACATTTCTCTCAGATCACATCCGTGTGCAATCTGTTCTTTCCTCAGCAGCTATTAGTGTAGAATCATTTACAGGAACATTTTACATTGTTCTCAGTTACAGAATAATGTTTCCGTGAAAAAAACATATGCCTCACAGATGGTCTGTGTGCGGTCCATGATTTTGTCGGACTCATAGACTTGCATTAGTGAGTCTCGCACGTGAATCGCAGACTGTCGCAGCATGTTGTGACTTTTTTCCCCATCCAGAATCTGGCTGAGAAAAAATCGTCCGACACTCGACAATCTGCTTTCAGACATTGATTAACATTGGTCTGACTGTAATGTGAGAAAATCACACATTGCACTCATCCGAGTTTCACGCCAGTGTGTCCGTACCCTAATTCTAAAATCCATATAGTAATCCTACAATGTCTGTGGGACATGGTATGGGGAGGGTTTATGGCTCAGTACACACACCATACTTCTTGTTATTAACCAGTTAATGCTCTCTTGTCCACCGCACTGCAGTGTCAAAAGAGGAAGACAGCGAGACAGGCAGCAACATGGCATCAGAGATCCCCTGACCTCCAAATAGAAGATCCTCAGATTCCGGTATTGTGACGACATATGAAGAAATATTTTTTTACATTTACATTACACTATGAACTCCACAGCACTTTACACACATCATCAACACTGTCCCCATTGGGGCTCACAATGTAAACATCCTATACTCCTATCAAAGAAAGGCGATATACAATATGAGACATACTGATGTCTCATATTGTATATCGCCTTTCTTTGATATCACCTTCACAAATATTGCATTTATTGCACTTGTCAGGTTTTGGATGTTTTAAGATTGCATTTGTTTGCAGGATGTCAGAATTGACTCCCAGAGCTTTTTTTTGCTTAATGGTACTTCCAAGTTTCTCAATAGGGCTGAGATCAGGGGAGACTGGTAGCCACACCATGGTTTTCTCTACTTTTATGTCCATAGCAGCCAATTACTCAGGGCTATGCTCTGTACCAAGAGATGGTGCTTTGTCATGCATGGAGATGATTTTGTACAAAGAAAAAAAAGTGGTCAGTCTAAAAGTATATATACTTTGCCGTGGTCCTTTTGACTCCTTCATAGACCCTATAGGGGCAAACTAGCTCTCTCCACATGGTTACGACCCAAAACATGATTGCCACCTCCTTGCTGATGTCACAGCCTTTTTGGGACATGGAGGTGGTCATCTAGCAACCATCCACTACTCCAACAATAATGGGAACCTCTCAGCTCCTTTTAACCCCTCCTATCACTACTCTGCACCTTGCTAGCTCATCCCTAACCATCCAAAAGATGATTTATCACCTTATTGTTGCCTTTTGCACATAAACGAATCAAAATCATTAAAAGATTTTATTATCTCTATTTATTTCAAAGCAGTCTGTCTGCAGGGGGCGTGGCCAAGGGGTGGGCATGACAAGGGGCGTGGCCAATGGGGTGTGGCACGACGGGGGCGTGGCGCGATGGGGGGGGGTGGCGCGAGCGGGGGGGGCGGCACCGCTGACAGTGCCTAGGGCGGCAGGAACTCCAAATATGGGCCTGCATGTGGTTCAATTTTTATTTATACTTATATTTTCTGTTTATCATATACAGGTGCTGAAACGTGAGATGATGTATAACCCTGATCGAAATGTTATCATGGCTCTTGCCTTGGTGGAAGAGCAATTGTGGCTGGAGGATAGACATGAAAGGTTGCGGCGTCGCAGACAACGGCGTGTGTGGAGTCGGGACTGGCTTTGCCGCCGGGACACCCGGAGCCACATGCAGCTGTTGCATGAGCTGGAGGATAACAATTCGCATAATTTCAGGAACTACCTCCGTATGTCCGAGGACTCTTTTGGATCGCGTAGGGCCACTGATAGCCAGTCAGGACACTATAATGCGTCCATCAGTATCAGCTGAGGAGCGTTTGGCTATTACTTTGCGGTTCCTGGCTACAGGCCGGTCTCGGACCGACCTACAATACACCTCACGTGTATCACTGTCCCTGCTGAGCCGCCTGATCCCTGAGACGTGTGAGGCCATCTGGAGTGCTCTGCTGCCATCTTACATGCAGTTGCCAGAAACAGCCGTAGAATGGATGCAAGTAGCCCGAGGCTTTGAAAGCCGGTGGAACTTCCTAAACTGCGGTGGCACTTTGGATGGCAAGCATGTGAGGATTAATAAACCCCCCAACTCGGGTTCTTTGTATTATAATTACAAAGGGTATTTTATTATAGTCCTCATGGCCCTGGTGGATGCGAACTATGAGTTCCTCTACGTGGACGCTGGCATGAACTGGCGAATCTCAGATGGGGGTGTGTTCGCACACTGCTCCTTGGCACAAGAACTAAGGAGAGGTGGGCTGAACTTGCCCTCAAATGAAGAGACAACCCATCATCTCAACTTTGCATTCGTGAAGGATGAAGCGTTCCCACATCAGTCACACATACTACAGCCATATCCCCAGAGGACCCTTACTTCTGAGTGGCGCATTTTCAATTACCGGCTATGCCGGGCCCACCGTGTGGTTGAAAATGTGTTCGGGATCGTGGCGAATACATTCCGGTATTTTCATATACGTATGCATATGAAACTGGAATCTATTGACGCGGTAGTGCTGGCCTGCTGTGTGCTGCATAACTTCCTGCGTCGTAGGGATCGAGCATCATACACGCCGGCAAGTTACGTGGATTCTGTGGACCCCACAACAGGGGAGGTCCGTCCAGGGGCTTGGCGTGATGACAACCATGGTGTGGCGCCACTCCAGCCGCTGGCCCATGGTCACACTAAGCAGGAGGCCAGGAACAGTAGAGAGGCATACTGCTCCTACTTTAATGGCCCTGGGGCAGTGGGCTGGCAGCACCAGCAGGTGTAGTGTGGCTGGTGCTGTGAGGGCAGGGCATGGTGGCCATGGTGTACACCGCAGGGTGGCTGCAGCATGGTTTTCTGTTTTAAAATATTCTGGTGTGCACATGTTTTAGGGTGGCTTCAGATTTGCGCTCACCTCCGCAGCGTTCTGCGGAGGGGAATCACCATGTGTGCGCAGCGGCCGCCAGCTCCTATCTTTATAATGGGAGCGCACGGTGCTGCGCTTGACAGCGCATGACCGTGCGCACCCATTCACTCCCACATGTGATCTGTGCGCAGGCGGATGCCTGAGCACAAATCACACAGTCTCGTCCCACCAGGGACGCGACATGTTGCATTCCTGGTGCGGACGAGACTGTGTGATTTGTGCGCAGGCATCCGCCTGTGCACAGATCACATATGGGTAAACTGCAAGTGCCACACATGTCCGCAAGTCCTATAGGAAAAGTATTAGGCGGAACACAGTCTTGTCGCGATCCTGCCGCAACTGTGCCGGCTTCCAGCAAACTTGAACTTATGAACTCGGTTTGTCTGATTTGCCAGTATCCACTAAATGGCAGATGTGAAAGCAGCCTTATTATGACAATGAGTTGACGGTGCTCCAGACCGACTTAAACCTGCAAAAGCAGCTGAGAGAAGCAACATGATCATCCTAACATCACAACTGCACCAAAAAGAAGCAGCTCCTGCCATCACCTTAGTAGTGACTTAATTGTTTGATCAAATGTAGCAGGTCATTTTCAATGTGATCATTTTGTGCGGCCCCCGAATGATGGTAGAAATTTCCAAATGGCCCCTGGCAGGAAAAAGGTTCCTGTCCCTGTAATAGTGGAATGTGGAAGAGTACTGATAAAGATTTACCTTATATGCGTTAAGAGACTCTTGATGATCTAAAGTAGTAAAGTAGTCCTAACCAGTATTCCTTGCCAAGACCAGAATTAACCCAGTGATGGAGAAACAATGATCTGGGACAGTTACAAAAGGGTAAGTGTGCCACTCAGTTTTACATTGTTTTTACATTGTGGAGCAGGTAGAGGTGAAATATGGGTTTAACATATTTCAGCTTCAAAAAAGTGGGGTTTAAAACTGTTAAAGCATTTGTTTAAACCTACGTGCAGGATGTTGCATACAGATACATAACAGAGAGTGGGAATCAATGTTGTCCTACAGGAGCTGTAAAAGCACATTAAAACAGGATTGCAATTATGATAATTCACTCAAGGGGCTTACTATCCAGATCAGAAGGGACAGCAGTATTTTGTACACATACACTTTTCATTTAGAAGTAAAACAAGATTGAAAACAATTAGAAAACGTTGTTTTATTTATTCAAAAATATAAAGCTATACTTTTAAAAACATAGAATGAATTACAGAGAAAAACACAATCTATAAAAAATGCTGATTAAGGCTGGCTTCACACCACGGTGTGATCCGGTCCGGGGCTGTCCGGTGTAAACCAGGCAGCCCCGGACCGGATCAACACACAGAACCGGAGGGCCAAATGTGCCCTCCGGTCCTGTGTGCAGCCGGATGGCTGTAATTGCAGCCGCAGCTGCTGATTTTTCAAGACCCCGGCTAGCATGGAGCTAGCCGCGGTCCTGAAACAACAGCTACATTCAGCCACCAGTATCTGATTCCCGGATCTTCCCGGTCCGGGGCAATCCAGCCCCATAGGCTTCCATGTTAGGGAGCGCCGGACTGCCCCGACTCCGGGAGAATCCGGGATCCTGCAAATTGGGGAGATTTTTCTCCCCGGACATAAAAATGATGCAAGCATCATTTTTGTGTCCGGAGAGAATAATCCGAATTCTCCCGGATTCCACCAGAGAGATGAAACCGGCTACTATGGGGCCAAAAACCGGTCTGGGGCTACCTGGTTTACACTGGACAGCCCCAGACCGGATCACACCGTGGTGTGAAGCCAGCCTTAGGCTGGTTTTACACTGCAGGATTTTCCCTGATCAGGTTCGATCAGGTTTGTGTGTCAAAACCAGGAGTGTCTCCAAAACTCAGAACAGGTGTCAATCTTTCAATTATACTTTTTCTCTGCAAGTTCCTCTCCTGGTTTTGACACCCAAACCTGATCGAACCTGATCAGGGAAAAAACTGTGGTGTGAAACCAGCCTTAGGCTGGCTTCACACTGCAGTTTTTTCACTGATCAGTGTCCATTCAGTTTGTGTGCCAAAACCTGGAGGGAACCAGGAGAGGAACTTGCAGAGAAAAACTATAATTGAAAGATTATTTAGAGGGTTGAGAATGCGCACATAGGGTCTTATCCTTTATAGACAGGTAAATTTGTAAAAAAAAATCAGATTTGCTCACCTGGTCCGGTTGTGTAGCACACAACCAGCGTAATAGCTCAAACAATGTAGCTGCTGCAGGGACTGTACTTCCATGAGGAGCGGTGCTGTGATCAGGTTTTTCGGACGAAGTACCTTATTGTCTGCGCTGCTGCCAGAGCGGTAAATACACCAACAACACTGGACGTCTGAGTACTGGTGATAAAGGTTTATTTCCAACATGTTCCCTAAGGAAGGAGCTCGGTACGTGGCTCCGAAACGCGTTGGAAATAAACCTTTATCACCAGTACTCAGACGTCCAGTGTCGTTGGTGTATTTACCTCTCTGGCAGCAGCGCGGACAATAAGGTACTTCGTCCGAAAAACCTGATAATTGAAAGATTGACACCTGTTCTGAGGTTAGGAGACACTGGATGGACACTGATCAGTGAAAAAACTGGATGTACACTGATCAGTGAAAAAACTTCAGTGTGAAACCAGTCTAACAGCAAATAATTAAAGTGCTGGGTAAAATAATCAACAATTAATTAATTACAAATTAACAGGTTGCATTAAACATTAATTCATAAAATGAAGATTAGCCAATAGTTTAAAAGTAAATGGCCATCTTCTCAATACAACAATGCCCGTTTTGAAACTTGGAATTTAAATATATTTAAACTCTAGATCTAATGTTTAGAAGAACATCTTCCTTTATCCAAGTTTGATGATTATGATGAGATGATGATGATTTTAAAACATTGAAAGCAAGCCTATAAAAAAGTAAGAAAAAGACAAATTATCAAAGATTTAAGTAGGAAGACTATTCATATTCAACCGTCATGATAAACCAACATTGTCCTTGTCTTAAAATATATTTAAGCAGCAATGCCCACACGAAAAAGCACCAAAGAAAAATGCATTTAATACCTGTGGTCTTAGAGCAAAATGTAAAACTTATTTCATACCTCCCAACTTTAGAAGAAAAAAAAGAGGGCTAAACGTATGCCGCACAGATTTTTGCCACACCCCTGACTATGCCTGAGCTACACCCATTTCCAAGTGACAGACATTCAACACATGTTCTTATTAACATTAAACTTCTGAATATTACACTTTTGCTACATTTTTTTGCCTTTTCAAATTAATTTGATGCGCTTTAGTGTCGTTTAGTCCTGACAGCACAGACTATGCGCTGTCCCATCATACAACACATTAGGACGGTTGAGACTGGTGACTGCCCTGCAGCATTGCTCAGTTTATAGCCAGGGCTGTGGAGTCAGTAAGCCAAACCTCTGACTCCAACTCCTCAGTTTCTCTGAATGAGACTCCACCAAAATGGACACAGACTCCGACTCTACAGTACTGTGTATAGTGCCCCCCTGATGGTGCGCTGACGTGACTCCACAGTACTGTGTATAGCGCCCCCTGATGGTGCGCTGCCATGCACCAATGCAGGACACAATAGGGTCATTCCATGTCAAGTGAACCAATGATTTTTACCTCTATATTTTTAATTATTTTGAGACTATGTTATTTGATAATAGCATGTCAGACAATGCAAAATGTGAAGGGAAAAAGGCGTAAATTTTGGCCTGGTATGGCTTTACATTTTTATCATATCTCGGGCTAGAAATAACGGGGTTAAACACATGCAGTGTTTTTTTTTAAACTCTCAGGGCCACTTTACACACACCAACTTATCTGTCCAACTTCTGAACAACTTACTGGTTGCAGTGAAATCATGGACACATTGCTCCATTTTGTGGCTGTGTACAAATGGAACAATGTGTCCATGATTTCACTGCAACCAGTGAGTTGTTCAGAAGTTGAACAGATAAGTTGGTGTGTGTAAAGTGGCCATCAGAGAGTGAGTAAATCACTGCTTGCACTACTTTTTGATCGCTGCAATGAACGCAGCATTTATCACTATTTATATAGAAAATAAATCTGCCATTGTTTTCACTAGGGTTTAAAAAAACTAATGCAGATATAGTGAAAATTCAGTAGAAAAAAATCTGCCAAAACTGCAGCGTTTATCCACAGACATAAAAGGTTGTGTGTGCTTGTGAGGCATGCCAGCCTATAGCATGTGGCTGGTATGACTCACATGGCCTGCAGCAATCTGGGTGATTGCTGGAGCTAGTGGTACACACAGGGTTAATGGCAGCTAAGTGTGTACCTGAGTGAGAGGTGCTGATTGCCACTGTGTTGCAGCTGTGGGTTTTGTCAGGCAGGATGTTAGCCTGCACAGTGCTGTGTGAGGCAGGCTTCCAGAAGCCTGCAAAGGTGCAGGACACATGATACGGGTCTGAGAGCCTGGTTGAGACAACTGCAGAGCAGGCAGTGTGAGAGGTACGGTTGGAACCTCTCTGTGCAAGGTTGCTGGGAACACCGGAGGAGTTCTATGTGAACACGGCTCACATCATAGTGAGTAATGAGCGGCCTGTGTACCGAGTATTCACTGACTGAAGACGGTGAATGGACACTGGGAGTGCTCCACTGATGTACTGTTAATAATCCATTAAGACATGTGTGAATACTGCCCTAGGACACTTAGGGAGAAGTGTACCTCAACTTGTACAGGAATCCATGCATTATGATAAGTGAGATAAATGGTCTATGGAGATACCGTATATACTCGTGTATAAGCCGACCCCCCTACTTTTGCCCCCAAAATCTGGGAAAACCTATTGACTCGTGTATAAGCCGAGGGTGGACCCCAGCACAGGTATACAGCTCCCAGCAGTGTGGTATACAGGCCCCCCCAGTGGTATACAGGCCTCCCCAGTGGTAGTATACAGCCCCAGCAGTGTGGTATACAGCAGCCTCCCCAGTGGTACATACAGGCCCCAGCAGTGTTACAGCAGCCTTCCCAGTGGTATATACAGCAGCAGCCCCAGTGGTAGTATACAGCAGCCCCAGAGGTATATACAGCAGCAGCCCCAGGGGTATATACAGCACCAGCCCCAGGGGTATATACAGCACCAGCCCCAGGGGTATATACAGCACCAGCCCCAGGGGTATATACAGCAGCAGCCCCATGGGTATAAACAGCACCAGCCCCAGGGGCAGTGGCGCACCCAAGGGGGGGGACCTACGTGTCTGGACACCCCCTTTGGACGGCCCTACCATAGAGGCACAACAAATAAGACCGTTTTCGTGCAGTATTAAGCATTAATTAGGTATTCAAATTTACAAAAATCGCTTAGCTTTTAGGGGGGTTTCGCTCCCCCAAATCCCCCCACCGGGGGATTTGCCCCTCGGAACCCCGCTGGGGGGTGACACCCCCCTTTCAGGGCCGGTTTGTGTTTCTTGGACCCCTACCTTGGGAAATTTCTGGGTGCGCCACTGCCCAGGGGTATATACAGCACCAGCCCCAGGGGTATATACAGCAGCAGCCCCATGAGTATAAACAGCACCAGCCCCAGGGGTATATACAGCAGCAGCTCCATCAGTATACAGGCCCCCCCATCAGTATCCAGGGCCCCTCTCCATGCTCCGCAAACCTGTAAAGTAAAATGATTATACTTATCACTGTCCTCTCGCCGCCGTCCCGCCGCTGCCGACACCGCGATCCTCCATCTTCATTCAGTGTCTTCCGGCTTCCTGTGGTCGGCGCCGACAATGACGTCATTGCCTGCGCCAAACAGAGGAAGACGCTGAATGAAGATGGAGGATCGCGGTGTCGGAAGCGGCGGGACGGCGGCGAGAGGACAGTGATAAGTATAATCATTTTACTTTACAGGTTTGCGGAGCATGGGGGGGGGCCCTGGATACTGATGGGGCTGGCGGGCGGGCGGTATACTCGCGTATAAGCCAAGGGGGGACTTTTCAGCCCAAATTTTGGCCTGAAAAACTCGGCTTATACGCGAGTATATACGGTATATGGACATTTATGTTGAAGCTGAAGGAAAGCCTCGTGTTTGTGTTGTGGAGCACGGTTTAAGAAGTTTAGAATAAACCGGATTAACTTTTGTAAAGAATCCATTGCCGTGTGCGTCAATTCTGCTGCCAAGCATGTCCCCCAGGGTGCTCTACCTCACATATGGTGGAGAATGCAGGCATTGTAGCAGCCTTATTGGTGGAGGCAACGGACAAGACCTACAAGGTTGGTTGTGGATTGTGGTAACGGTGCAGGTGCACTTATATGGACATTGGTTGCTACGGGCAACTGCACAACGTACTCAAGCACGTTTTCCGGTGACTCGGTGGGGTCACGAAGACGTCGCATACAAGCATCTGGCTGGCGGGGTCACGAAGGTGGACAACGCACTCATCCCAGGTGCACGTGGGAGGAGTCAAGCGACTGTTTTCTGCTTGGTGAGCAGTAATACACCACAGGCTGCAGATCCTGGTTGTATGGGCGGTACAACTAGGAAAGGTTAGTGGTATTCTACCCCCCTTCCCCTTGAACACCGGGTATTACCCATTGGAGCGCCCCTCCTGTTTTTCTCTTTGTAGCGGAGAGGCTGGGCAGCATGGAGAAGATCCTGAAACTTCTGCTGCAGAGCCAGGAGCAGCAGCACCAGCAGTACATTGTGGGGTGTCCCCAGAAAGCATCCTCTATAGACTGGGTTGATAAAAAGGGGGCGGAGTCAGAAAAGGGGGTGGATTCAGTAAAGCAGATAATGTCCCAAAAGGGGGTGGATTCCATAAAGGGGATCATGGCCCAAAGAGGGGTGGTTGCCCAAAAGGGGGCGGAGACCCAAAAAGTCGTGGTTGCCCAAAGGGGGTGGAGACCCAAAAAGGGGTGGTTGCCCAAAAGGGGGCGGAGACCCAAAAATTGGTGGTTGCCCAAAAGGGGGTGGAGACCCAAAAGGGGTGGTTGCCCAAAAGGGGGTGGAGACCCAAAAAGGGGTAGTTGCCCAAAAGGGGGCGGAGACCCAAAAGGGGTGGTTGCCCAAAAGGGGACTGAGACCCAAAAAGGGGTGGTTGCCCAAAAGGGGGCGGAGCATTCCAACTCTGAACTGATCAACTGGAGACGGGAACTCTGGGGCCCCTCTTACCGATGTTCAATCTGTGGTATGGACTGTTCATCCAACTTAGGGTCAAGCTTATGTTCTGTTAAAATGAATGGACAATGTGTGTCGGGTATTCTAGACCTGGGGAACTTGGTTACCCTAGTGAGGGCCACACCTGAACTTCATCTGATGGCTGGACAGCGAATAGAAGGACGCTGTAGTCATGGGGCCACTAAAGAGTACCCACTGGGCAGTGATCCTTGAGACGGACAGTGATCTGGAGCGACCTGATGTTGGCGTAGTCCAGGACTTAGTATGGCCAGTCATAATAGGCCGGGACTCTAAATTATTTTTGGACTTATGGGAGCAAGGGCTGGTGTCTGGCTGCTCAGGTAAGAGCCAGAACAGTCCAAAGAAAGCGCTGTTACAGCGTGGTGCTAAAGGGGTTTTGTGTGATAAAGTTATGTGTAATCATGAGTTTGTACCCCATAAGTGTGATAGCCCAGAGTTAAGGGTGACCAAAGAAAATGGTGGGTCTCCCCAAGATAGCGACACGATGAGTAAAGACGCAAACCTCACTGTGACTGGTAGTGATGTCATAGCTACTAAGAATGGAGCTGACACGAGTTAGAGAGTGACTTGGGGGTTCACCAGACTGTGGCGTATAACACAGATTCAAGGGGTGACTGTGACTCTGAGAAAGAAAGGGAGTGCAGTAAGGAAGGGCCCAGCAAGGATGGCAAATCCTCCCGTAACAAAAGGAGCAAGCACCATAAAACAAAAACTGCCCAGGTGACCCCAGCTGACAATATAATGTCATCTGTTTCTATGTCCTGTGTGAGTTCTCTTCCAGACACCGAGAAGAACAGAATGGAAGGTGATGTGTTATTGCCCGTAAAAACCGCTGGAGCTGAGACCGATATTGTGCTGTCTAAGGAACTGACACCGTGTGGTGACAGTACCGTTCAAGTGAAAGACAAGGAGAAAGAGCCACCCAGGAAGACTGTATGGGTGTCCGCTCCCTTGTCTGCACAAGCAGCTGATGGTCGGTCATTTGGTGGCGCTGTAGGAGAAGAAATCCTGGGGACAGCTAGTGGAGCAAGAGTCCCTGAAAGTCATGGAGAGCAGACCAATAATAGACCCACCACTGGGGTGGAGGAAGTGGAAACAACACCACGGCAGAGATGGGTGGAGTTTCAGAAAAGGTTGAAGAGATGGAGGGTGAGAAAACCTCTGAGGGTAACACTACAGAGACCCAAGAGAGGGCCGAAGGTATCGATGCTGAGATGCCGAAGTGGAAGAAGCCACTGAGAAAGTGAAGGCTGAAGTGAATACCTCCTCGAGTGTGGTGAGCTTGCCTGACCCGGTGGATGTGGCAGGCAAGATAAGGGAGCTCACGGAGATACTCCAGGGCCACTTGAGACAAGAGAAGCTGTGGAGACAGGCTGTTGAGTCTCGAGTGGGTGCTTTGGTGACAGAGAGGTCTACGGGAATTTTGGTAGAAGAGCAGTTGAAGAAGGAAGGGCTTTGAAGACAAGCTGCTGAGAGGCGAGTAGCCGAACTAGAGGAGGAAGTCTCTGACCTCAAAAGTCGCCTGGATGCATCCCAGATGAGGAACGAGGCCACCTTGGAGAAGGTAGAGCACACAGTGTTCCTCCCGGGCAAACGCGCTGAAGAAGCCGAAGGTCCGTTGGCCCTGAAACCTAAGCCAGGGGAACTGGAGGGGACCAATAGTATGACAGAAACTCCTCTATACAAGTGCCTCGTAGATGTTATGAGGACTTGAGAGAAGAATGCACCAGAGAGTCGGTGCATGAAGAGTTTAAGAAGGCCGTGGGAGCCTGTAAGGTGTACTGGGCTTCAGAAGCCAAACAGCTGGTGCTCCTGTCCACAACAGAAGTCACAGTGAAGAGAGTGGCTATCCTAAGTGACATGCACTTACGATGCGTTCGCACAAAGCGGATGATCCAGTTGAAGACTTAAGAAGCTGCTAGACAGCTGGAACTTATGAAGAGAGCTCAGAGTCTGGGGGAAGACGTCATCCAGGTCCCTTATGCTGTGGTGACAAAACTCGTTGGGAGAAAAGGCCAGGCCATGCAAAACATGGTAAAGAAGTCCGGGGTGATGAAAGTAAGCTGTCCACGTGATCGCCAGGACTGGATACCTGATGCAGATGGTATGGTATTGTTCACTGCCATTGGTAAGAAGAACCTCTTGGGTACATATGGATGTTGATGGAATACCGTCTGGCCCACCTGCGAGAAGTGGTACAGCTGAATCTTGCAAGATGGAGAGTTGATAGACATTGTCCTCTGAGCAGCGGGTGGTGGAAGCCACCCAGGAATGGTGAGACCCAACAACACTCTCCAGACAACGGATTGGCCACAGCAGAACCTAGAGCCAGAAGACATGAGTGGTGTACTGCTTCTCAAATGATAACAAGTGATGAAGTAAGACGCCAACAGAGAGGTCTCCAGAGACCTACTAAGGGTAGCGGGGCTAGTCCGGTTGGAAGTGATGAATCCTCTAGTACCTCAACTCTGACGGGCCATCTCAAACGACCTACTAGGGTATGTGACAGGACACCGTCAGACCCGACCATGAATACGGTAACCAATTACCCTACCTACGGTAATGACTGCTGGGGGCGGGGAAGGTCTGACAAGAGGAGTGACTCGGTCTGACTCGGACGAGTGACATGGTGATGTCTGATAGAGAGTTCCGCGTACGGAAACAGTCAGTGACACTGACGGGTTGTAGGTCCCTGAGGGAGGGGCTGCGGTCGATGGCTCCCGTTCTGGGAGCTGAGCCACCCACAAGTCCCCTGTTTAACCTGTGGGTGGTGATGCGCCGGTGTATCATGTGTTCGCCCCCTACGGGATTGAACAAGGAGGGAGGTATGTGAGGCATGCCAGCACTATAGCATGTGGCTGGTATGACTCACATGGCCTTCAGCAATCTGGGTGATTGCTGGAGCTAGTGGTACACAGCTAAGTGTGTGCATGAGTGAGAGGTGCTGATTGCCACTGTGTTGCAGCTGTGGGTTTTGTCAGGCAGGATGTTAGCCTGCCCAGTGCTGTGTGAGGCAGGCTTCCAGAAGCCTGCAAAGGTGCAGGATACATGATACGGGTCTGATGGCGGGTTTACACGTCGCGATATCGGCGTCCAACTCCGATCCAACTCCGACAAAAAGTTACGTGGTTCAGGAGTTGGACCCCATATCGTTCGCGCGTTGTACGGTTTGAACGTACAACGCGATGCTGGAACGATGCCAAAACGATATCGGGGTTGAATGAGCGTGCTATTCAACTGCCCGATATCGCATGGCCGTTGTAGCAGCATCGTAGCGTGTAACAGCCCAACTATGATGTGTACTCGCACCTCACCCATTAACTCCCATGTTAAATGGTAGTTACTGGGTTGGTGGGCGTACACATCGTAGGGACGTTGTTTCCCGATATCGCAGCGTGTAAACCGCTGATGCGATATCGGGAAAAGCGTTCAAAAAATGCGCGCTCCTGCACCGTTGCCTACGATATCGCCACGATATCGGGATGTGTAAGCCCACCATGAGAGCCTGGTTGAGACAACTGCAGAGCAGGCAGTGTGAGAGGTACGGTTGGAACCTCTCTGTGCGAGGTTGCTAGGAGCACCGGAGGAGTTCTATGTGAACACGGCTCACATCACAGTGAGTAATGAGCGGCCTGTGTACCGAGTATTCACTGACTGAAGACGGTGAATGGACACTGGGAGTGCTCCACTGATGTACTGTTAATAAGCCATTAAGACATGTGTGAATACTGCCCTGGGACACTTAGGGAGAAGTGTACTTCAACCTGTACAGGAATCCATGCATTATGATAAGTGAGATAAATGGTCTATGGTTGAAGCTGAAGGAAAGCCTCATGTTTGTATTGTGGAGCATGGTTTAAGAAGTTTAGAATAAACCGGATTAACTTTTGTAATGAATCCATTGCCGTGTGCGTCAATTCTGCTACCAAGCGTGTCCCCCAGGGTGCGCTACCTCACAGTGCTCTAGCCCTAATACTCACTTTATTGTAAGAAAGTTATATCTCAAGTGTACGGTAAATCTTTATTTTTATTACCCATCTTCCTTACTTAATATTAACTGTATTTTTCTCACAGAGCAATGGCTGCTGCTTCTCAAGGAACAGCATTATATAATATTTGCTGTTGCAATCCCTTAAAAAAACTGGACACACAACAAGACAAAATCTTGGGCCGGTCCAAAATTGGATGTTTCATATAAATTCATCAATCAATGCAGGCATGAACATTTGTGACAGTTGTAGAAAGCAACTTGGAAAAGAGAAAAATACTCTGCAGGCACAAAATTTTGAAGAACCTGTAACTTCCAACACTGAGGATTTTATAAATCCTGATTAAACAATAGAGTATTTAAATAAATCACTTCCTAACATCGAAGATAATTAAGATAATGAGGTGGGAAAGGCATCATTTTTCTCAGAACAGTACGGGCTTTCATTTGATATGTCACAAGACTATGTTTCTTAATAATTTTGTTAATAATATGTATACTGTACTTTGCAGCACAAAGTGGTCTGAGCTTTGGAGCATTAATAACGGTTCTATAGATTTCTATTACCGTATTTTTCGCTTTTTAAGACGCACTTTTGCCTCCCCCAAACTGGGGGGGTAAAAGGGGGTGCGTCTTAAAAAGCGAACGTGAAAAAAAAAAAGTAATAGAAAAAAATATAAAAAATATATATATGTATTACCGGGTGCGGCTGCTTTGTAGGGGTGCTGGAGGCAGCTTCCGTGGGTTGAGGGGCACAGCAGCACTATCGGAGCTGCGGGGGATGATCGGCGGTAGCGAGCGGTGGGCGCCGCCATATTATCTCTGCCCGGCTGCATTCACTAAGCAGTGTGCAGCCGGCCGATAGAGGTAGAGACTCCACAATGGCCGCGGGTCTCCGTTATGGCCGCGGCCATTTTGTTGAAGTCTCTCCCGACTAAAGGGAACCAACCACCTCGGATGACCCTCATACATGCCTGCTCTCCCCCTCCCTTATGCACGCCCCCTCTCAACCTGCTATAGTGATGTGAGGCTGATCTCGTCATAAAGGGGTGGGGCTAAATCGCGGCATCCCGGTAGCCCCACCCCCTTTATGACGCAATCAGCCTCACACAGTATAGCAGGCTGAGAGGGGGCGTGCATAAGGGAGGGGGAGAGCAGGCATGATGAGCACAGCCCACAAGTCCCAGCACACACAGGGAGACGCCCAAAAGTCTACAGGCATGTAAGTTTATAAAATCATTATCTCACTTCTACTGCAGCCACTTTTCACACAAAAGCAGTGCTGCAAATGGTTTACTAGGCTGCAGGGGCACATATTAACAGTGTATGAGGGTCATCCGAGGTGGTTGGTTCCAGTGAATGCAGCCGGGCAGAGAGAATATGTCGGCACCCACTGCTCGCTGCTGCCTCTCATCCCCCGGTACTCCGTTCCTGCACCTGGGATGATGGGAAGAGGCACAAAAGGGGCAATTACACAGGATGGGGACATATATACAAGATGGGGGGCACATATTTTCAAGATGGGGGGCATATATACATACATATGTGGACATAGTTTCAGGATAGGGGCATATATAAAGGATGGGGCGCATATATACTGGTTGGGGGATATATATACAGGATGGGGGGACATAGTTTCAGGATGGGGGCATATATACAGGATGGTGGACATATATACAGGATGGAGGGCATATATAGATAAAATGGGGGAATGTATATGCCAGGATGGGGGGCCATATTTACAGCATGGGGACATGTATGCCATGATGAGGGACATATATGCAAGGATGAGGGATATATATACCAGAAAGGGGGGGGACATATATACCAGGATACCAGGATGGGGGGGTTTATATACCAGGATGAGGGACATATATACTGATTTGTAAGACGGACACTGACATTATAAGACGGACCCCATTTAACATTAAAAATTATTTATTTTCTCTTTTCCTTCACCAAATTTGGGGTGCGTCTTATAATCAGGTGCGTCTTATAAAGCGAAAAATACGGTATCTTGTCAGATTGTATATGTGATAGACATTCAGTGAGTCATAAACCAGCTCATTATGTTGATGAGCCATTATGTTGATTAATATGCAGATTTTTAACAAAATATAACAAAATTAATAACAAAATATTATGAAATATAGTCTTGTAACATATCAAATGAAAGCCTGTACCGTTCTGAGAAAAATTATGCCTCTCCCATCTAATTATCTTAATTCTAGCCCGAAATATTATAAAAAATGTAAAACCATACAAGGCCAAAATTTGCGTTTTTTTTCAAAACTTTAAAAAACTGATTGAAGAAAAAAAATTCAAAACTTTTTATTTATAATTAACTAAAGTTATAGTTCATATGTTTAAATTTTTTTTCTAATCTAAAGACGTCAGGGGAAAAAAATATTTGGATCACTTGATATGGAATGACCCAATACAAGCTCCACACTGGGGGCTGCAGGTAAATATGATTATCACACTATCTATAACGGGCAGGGCACGACATTTTTCACATTGTATCATACATGCTGGCCATTTTTGGTGCCAGGCACATAGTCTGGTATCAGGCCCACGCTGCCCACACCTTTGCCTCCTGAAACGTGACATGCTCTGGTTCCAGGATTGACTCCCTTAGTGAACTGAAGCAGCGCTTTTGGTGGAGCAGACATACAGCACACCTGAGGCGGCTAAAGAACCCTCCTTTTCAAACTTCGATCCAACATTTTTTGACTGTTCTGATGGATAAGCATCAGAACAGCTAGTAGTACCGCCGCTAGAAGACTGTCATGTGACTATGGCAAATTTCGACAAGAAGAGGAATGGACAAAGCAGTCACATGATGGTGAGGCTGGATACAGATGTATAGTAGATGCTAGAATATATTGGATTTTCAAGGTAGTAAGGTAGTATATCTTTTCCATCACGTGATAGGGGCGTGTTCTGATTTCTCATGGCACAAAGAGATGCCATTGTCTCATGCAGCCATCATTTGTGTATGCTGGAAGGAGCCCATACAGGTCGCTGCAGCTCACACAGTGGAAGGTCGAGGCCGGGGCTGCCGGGCGTTTTGTTTTTGTATAAGATTATCACCACAGGAACCGATATGCACACAGATAATCCTTTCCCGAAAGCCTTCCTCTATCCTTCCTCCATCCGAACAGCCTCTCTCTATCGGTCCTCCATCCCGACATCCTCCCGACATCCTGACAGCCTCCCTTTATCCCTACAACCTCCCTCTACCTTTCCTCTCTCCTGACAGCCTCCCTTCATTCTTCCATACTGACACCCTCCCTCCATCCTTCCTCCAACCCGGCAGCCTCCCTCCATCCTGATAGCCTCCTTCTATCTTTCCTTATCTCGACTGCCTCCCTCCATCCTCCCTCCATCCCAACGGCCTTCCTCCATTCCAAAAGCCTTCCTCCATCCAGACAGCCTCCCTCTATACTTCTTCCATCCAGACAGCCTCCCTCTATCCTCCTTCTATCCAGACAGCCTCTCTCCAGCCTTCCTCCATCCCGACAACCTCCCTCTATCCTGACAACGGGTGAACCTAGACTGTGGATCCTGACCTCGCTCGTGCAGTGAAATGAGATAGGATTTAGGGGGGAGCTTAATGCGGCTGGGGGCCCTCCTATTATGGAAGTTTTGGTGGGGGGTTAATGCTAGGGCCCTCTACAGCGGGATTTGGGGGTCATATGATGCTGTGGAGGGACACCTGCAGTGGGATTTTGCGGGAAGGGTGGGTGAGTGTGGTGGGATTTGGAGGGGTGTACAAATCTGGGGAATGCCTCTGAGATGATAGAAATTTTAACCAGGCAAGACATTTCAGTCTAGCATAGACCTTTAGTTCACTGGATAAATACAGAGAAATACCAGTGACATTTATATACAATATATACAGAATTGCATAAATGCACATCATGAAAAAGTTGAGAACAAACAAAATAAAATCAATTCAATTCATATACAGATATTAAATATTAAAAATAAGGATGAGCAAAGAGGAAGAGAGACAAAAGGGAGAAAACAGAGCGAGAGAAGGAACTAGAAAAAGGAGGAAGAAATGAGCACAAAGAAAAATGGTGAAATATAAGTAAAAAATGGAGAATACTAGTAATAGGAAAAAAAAAAAACTATAAGGAATGTATAAACAGATGGAGTATAGAGATAAAGAAAAGTTGAACTAACACCCATCGCTGTGTGACCTAATAATACATCACCAGGCTGCAGTGAAACGTCTATCTGACCAGAGGCAACAGTACAGCAGCAGCATCCACTGCTGAGAGCAGCCGACAGCAGGGAGACATTCCCGGGCTTAAAATGGGGGTTGTGCTGCACACAGGGTGCACTGCAGGGTGCTGACATCATGGGTGCACACAGTCAACCACTACGGGGTGTTGAAGTCACAAGGGTGCACACAGCCATAGGGGTTGCTAAAAAAAATCCAGAGCCCAAGTCCCTAAGTGCATGTCTCCCGATACAACCTCCTCACTACTGAAAAGAAGATCTATACATATATAATTACAGCATTCCATTGTTGCTAACAATAAAGCACACTAAAGAAAGCAAATATTACCAAAATTACTACTATATAAAGCTAAAATAATACGGCAATACAATGTCCACTACCATTACCACTACACAGTGAGTACATAATATAATATGATTATTACTTGTATAGAACTACACATTATACAACGACCAGTAATCCTACAATAGACTGAACACCACAGTGACTAAAATGCATTAAGCTGTTCCTAAACAAAAAAAAAAAAAGAAAAGAAAATGTCTTATTAATTGACTGATATTACTACTATAAGCAAATGGAGTCTGTGGAGCCTCGATTAAGAGTCTCAAACACGGGACTAGCCAGATATCCCTCCACGGAAGGACCTAGCCCTGGGGTGGAATCCTTGCGGAGACCACCACAACCACCATATCAAGTGGCCCTTTTAGTCAATATCCCACTCAGTTATGAGTTAAGGATATGACAAGGGAATCAACAGAGCCAGGTATCCATCCACAGACAGCTGTTTCGGGGTATTGCCCCTCATCAATGTGGAGTAGGATTCTGGCTAGGTGGGAGCAATGCCTAGTAGACCAACATCACAAAGCACTCACTGATCTCAGGGAGACCAGTCAAGGAAAACACTGCGGGCAGCCGGCCAAAGCGCTCAAACACAGTGAAATCAATGATGCATTGCCCCCTGGGAATTTGAATATGCAAATGTAGTTCGTGGAGCCTCGATTAAGAGTCTCAAACACGGGACAAGCCAGATATCCCTCCAGGGAAGGACCTAGCCCTGGGGTGAAATCCTTGTCGAGACCACCACAACCACCATATCAAGTGGCCCTTTTAGTCAATATCCCACTCAGTTACCACTATAAGGCCCCTTTCACACTAGCTTTTTTGTCCGGATTCGGACAAAAAAACGCATCTGCCGTGGGTCCCGCCTAACAGCCGCACTTGTGGCAGGTGTGGTTGCGGCAGATGCAGCCGCGAAAAAAACCGCGGTCAGCAGCGTTTTTTTTTTCGCGGCCGCAACTGCCCGAACCGCACTTGCCGTACACTTACCGCAAGCCCCATAGACAATGCATGGGGCTTGCTGAAAGTGTTCCGCAAATACAGCCATTAGGCGAAAAATGCGGCAGATGCGTTTTTTTTGTCCGGATTTGCCTGAGACCATATTACAGGGATTACAGTACAGATATACACAATATAGTGACTTTTGATGTTCTTTCTGATGGAGGGGGAAAAAGGGGAGGGGGGGAAATAATAAATTACTGATAGGGGTTTGTTACAAGTCCCCAACAATAATGGAAGTGGAGGAGAATATCCTCATAAAGCAAATAGATGAAGCAGCGACTCAGGGAGAAGTCATTATTATGGAGGACTTCAACTACCCTGAAATACATTGGGGAACAGAAACCTGCAGTTCTAGCAAAGGTAATAGGTTTTTGACAACTATGAGAGACAATTACCTTTCACAACTGGTTCAGAACCCAACAAGAAGGGGGGCACTGCTGGACCTAATATTAACCAATAGGCCAGACCGCATATCAAATATATGGGTTGAAAATCACTTGGGTAATAGTAATCACAAAATAATACGTTTTCAAGTATCCTTTAATAAGATGTGTAGTAGAGGGGCTACAAGGACACTAAACTTCAGGATGGCAAATTTCTAACAGTTTACTGCAATAAACTGGGATGATGTCCTAAGACACAAAACTACACAAAACAAATTGGAGACGTTTATTAGCATCCTGTGCACAATATATACCTTATGGGAATAAGCATGCTAGAAATAGGAGGAATCCACTATGGCTAAATAAGGCTGTAAGGGATGCAATAAGTGACAAAAAGAAAGCATTTAGGGAATTAAAGCAAGTAGGTAGTGATGAGGCATTAAATAAATACAGAAAATTAAATAACATTTGTAAAAACCAAATTAAGGCAGCAAAGATTGAGACAGAGAGACTCATTGCCAGAGAAAGTAAAAATAATCCCAAAATATTTTTTAACTACATAAATAGTAAGAAACTAAAAAATGATTGTGTTGGCCCCTTAAAAAATAGTCTGGGTGAAATGGTGGATGAGGATGAGGAAAAAGCCAATATGCTAAATGACTTTTTTTCAACAGTATTTACACAAGAAAATCCCATGACAGACAATATGATCAGTGATAACAAAAAGTCTCAATTAAATGTCACCTGCTTAACCCAAGAGGAAGTACGGCATCGTTTAAAAATCACTAAAATTGACAAATCCCCGGGCCCGGATGGGATACACCCCAGAGTGCTGCAGGAATTAAGTACTGTCATAGATAGACCATTATTTTTAATATTTAAAGATTCCATAATAACAGGGTCTGTACCACAGGCCTGGCATATAGCAAATTGGTGCCAATATTCAAAAAATAAAATAAATAAAATATTTAAAAAGGGGACTAAAACTGAACTTGGAAATTATAGGCCAGTAAGCTTAACCTCTACTGTGGGTAAAATCCTAGATGGTTTTCTAAGAGATGCTATACTGGAGTATCTGAAGAAAAATAACCTTATGATCCAATATCAACATGGTTTTACGAGGGACCGTTCCTGTCAAACTAATCTGATAAGCTCCTATGAAGAAGTAAGTTCTGGACTGGACCAAAGAAATGCAGTGGACATGGTGTATATGGACTTTTCAAAAGCTTTTGATACGGTGCCACACAAAAGGTTGCTACATAAAATGAGAGCAATGGGGATAGGGGAAAATATGTGTAAGTGGGTTAAGAACTGGCTTAGTGATAGGACACTCAGAATGGGTCACAGTTAACAGTGGGGTACTAGGGGGCGTGGCTTCGACCTTCATGGAAGCAGTCGCATAACTTCAGGGCTCCCTGGTCACAGACTCACAGCGGCTCCCAGCACTTCTCACCCGGCCTGCAAACGATCCCAGAGAACGGTTTGACACCCCTGGAACCCCGGGATGCCTCGGAGCTCGAAATCACAGCCAGGTACCCCCAGGGTCACGGACTATTTCCACAGGGGCCCCCCTCCCTCTCAGGCTAAGATGGCACCGGAGGAGAGGCCCTGCTCTCCCTCCTCATGTTCTAATGGAGGAAGTGGGGGAGCAGTAGCATGCAGCAGGCATAGATGCACCACTCACAGAGCGCACTATGCAGAGACTCTATCCTCATTTAGGGTGACAATGCATGAAGATCTCCAAAATATACTAGGAGATATTAAGAAGGAGGTAGCAGACCTCCGGGAGCACACTGGCAATCTGGAGAAGAAGATGGCTCAGTTTGCCTCAGCCCACAACACCCTGGCTGACAGCTTCGATTCTATGGAGAGGAAGTTTGAGACTCAGCAGGCTAAACTCTAGGAGATGGAGGACAGGAGCAGGAGGGCTAACGTTAAGCTGAAGGGAATTCCTGAGGATGTGGCTGATTCTGCATTGCCTGATCTCCTCTCCAGCCTCATTCTGCATGTCCTCCCTGGCACTGCTCCTGCTCTGGTGAAACCGGATTGCATACACAGGATCCCCAAACCATCCCATGTGAACCCTGCACTGCCGAGAGATGTCCTGGCGTGCCTGCCCTCGGTCAGACTCAGAGAAGATCTCATGTTTGCCCTGCGAGGGAATCCGGAGCTGCCCGGTGCCTTAACCAATGTCTCAGCCTACCCTGACCTCTCTATGGGAAATCTGGCGAAACGGAAGGAATTCGGTCCTATGTGCAGGACCCTGCGGGCTGCGGGGATCCCGTACAGCTGGGGCACTCCAGTGCAAGTCCGATTTATGTACAGGGGGGATCGCCATATCTTCACCTCCCCTAAGCTGCTGGATAAAGCTCTGAAAGCTTGGGGTCTTGCTGGTCCCACTGATCCCCAGGCCAAGAGGAAACCTGCTTCCCCGGCTGAGCAGAGGATGGATCCAGAGTGGGATGCTGTTCGCTGACACATGATGTGACACTTGAGTCGTGTACGTGACTGGGATGTTCGCACCCCGCCCTGTTCGGTTTCGTGAGTACTGTTATCTTGTTGGTTGCCCTGGCGAGATGGGGGCCCCCGGGTGCTCGTCTGCGGGGCCTCTGCCTCCCCCACAGCAGACTCCGGTCTGCCCCCACAATTTACATGGATGTTTTGCTGTTACTACCCCCTGTCTCGACTCCTTTGGTCTCCCTCTTCCTGTCCTGGACTTTTCCCTGGTTAGATTCGAGACTATCTAGGCTCCCCCTACAATCCACCATGAGCCTTAAACTATTTTCAATGAACGTGAACGGTCGTTCTCTCTTCTGGTCTGAAGCCAGCAGTAGCGAAGCGGACGTTCTATGTGTTCAAGAAACTCACCTGCTACAGGAAGATAACTTTAGAGTCCACCACCGCCTCTATAGCAAATCCTACTTTGCTAACAGCGATGTGAAGAGGGTGGGGGTGGGGATCTTTATTAAATCATCGATTCCTTTTCAGCTTCTAGAATCTGTGGCAGATCCTGCTGGAAGGTTTCTAATCCTCGTATGTAAAATGTATGATATGCTGTTTACTCTAGTGACCCTATACGCGCCAAATGCTTTTCAGATCAAGTTTTTCCGCTCTCTTACGAAACTGGTAGAGAAATATTCTAGGGGTAAGCTAGTAATGGCTGTGGATTTCAATGCTGTAATGTCCCGCCACTCAGATTCCTCGGCGGGTCGGGCTGTTGCCAGGGGAGAATTGGATCACCTATGCAGGTCTTTACACCTGCATGACATCTGGAGGTACCTGCATGCCGGGGAGCGGGACTATACGTTCTACTCTAGCAGGCATAGGTCCTACTCGTGCATCGATTTTTTTTCTTGGTGGATAGTGGGACCCTGCCTGTCTGTACCAAAGTGGACGTGGGACTCATTACGTGGTCCGACCACGCTCCTACCTCCCTGTTCCTCTCCCTGGCGGGCAGATCTCAGGCACCCTACTCCTGGAGGCTCAACCCAGACCTCCTATCACGTCAGCAGATAATTACAGACATAGAATGTCCACTCTCTGACTATTTTCTCCATAATGATAACAGGGAGGTCTCTGACGAGTCGTTGTGGCTGGCCCATAAGGCGTATGTCAGAGGGCTGTTTATCCAACAGGTCTCCCGTCTCAAAAGGGAAAGAGAAAGGCACAGAGAGGAACTCTTGGCCTGCCTCCAAGACCTGGAGGAGATCCACAAAACGACCCCCTCTCCCGGAGTGAGTCAGCAGCTGTTTGCTGTTAGGACACAGTTGCGGGCATTTCTGCTGTTGCAGCATGAGAGATGCCTCCGCAGGTCCAAGCTGTCCTTCTACTCCGCAGGAGATCGGGCCGGGGCCCTTCTGGCCAAGCGCATTAAGAAAAGGGAGCTTATATCCTCTATCTCGGCCTTGAAAACCGCTCTGATGTGCTTCGCTCCAACCCCATCGAGATCGCAGATGCTTTCGCACAATATTACTCTCAACTCTATAACATTAAAGATGACCCTTCGGCACCAACCCCGACCCCGGAGGACTTCCAGGGGTTCCTGGGCGACTTGCGGCTTCCCCGCTTGTCGCCAGAGCAACTGGACGACCTGAACTCCCCTATAACGGACGCTGAAATTTTACGGGTGATCTCTTCCACTAAACGCCACTCAGCCCCGGGCCCGGACGGTCTCCCCAACGATTATTACCGTACATTCGCGCTTGTTGGCTCCCTTCCTCACGAGGGCGTGCAAACTCTGGCAGGGAGCGGGTACTATCTCCCCCTGTGCCCTCGCGGCGACTATTGTTACTATTCTAAAGCAGGGGAAACCCTCGGACGACCCTGGTAGCTACCATCCGATTTCACTGCTCAACTGCGACGTGAGGGTGTTCTCGAAACTCCTGGCATGCCGACTCCAGAGAGTCACCCCGTCGCTGCTGCATGTGCATCAGGTGGGCTTTGTGAGCAGGAGGCAGACGAGAGACGGCACAAGGCGCTTTATTGATTTGATTAGTGTGGCTGAAGGGGCTGGGGTCCCCAGTGCCCTCCTGTCACTTGACGCTGAAAAGGCGTTTGATAGGGTGCACTGGGGATACCTGGCCTCTGTCCTAGAGAAATTTGGGTTTCGGGGCCCTGTTCTCTCGGCCATTATGGCCTTGTACTCCAACCCGAACGCCAGAGTGTTCTCCTCCAGATTTCTCTCCTCGGCCATTTCTTTGACTAACGGTACCCGCCAGGGTTGTCTCCTGTCTCCTATTATCTTTTCCTTGATAATCGAACCACTGGCGGAATCTATTAGATCAAACCCGGCTATAACTGGGTTTTCCGTCGGTGAGATATCCCATAAAATCGGGCTCTACGCCGATGATATTATTATAGCTTGCACTGATTTAGAGACCTCCCTGTCGGGTGTGATGGACACCCTGGCCCTGTTCACCAAATTATCATATTATAAATTGAACGCGACTAAATCGTTGATTTTCCCCATTGGTGTCCCGGGCCCGCTTGCTGCCAGACTGCGTCGGAAGTTTCCCTTCGTTTGGAGGGAGGAGGGTGTTCCGTACCCTGTGATCACCCTAACAAACACTCACCGGATAGTGTCAGTTAATGTGGATGCTCTCCTGGCCTCCCTGCGCAGAGAAACAAACACTCACCCCCTGCCAGCCCTGTCGTGGGTGGCGCGCATTCACGCTTTTAAAATGCTCCTCCTCCCGAAAGTTCTATATCTCTTTCGCAATCTGCCTTGGTCTATTCCCTCCAACCTACTAACGCGCTTGCAACGAGCCGTGCATGCATACATCTGGGCAGGCCGAAGAGCCAGAGTATCGGGGAATATCATGTATCTGCCTTATAGTCAAGAGGGAATGGGAGTTCCTAATTTGTTGGCGCACTACAGAGCTACACTGCTTCAAGAGGCCAAGCTTTGGTGGATGGCGAGGGGCACTGAGGGCTGGGTTGGTCTCGAGTCCGCTCTCCTTGGGACTGGTTCTCTGCGCCATCTTTTGGAGGCAGAGTGCTTGCCCCTACAAGAGTGTCCCTGCAGCTCCCCACGATGGTGTCACTCTTGCGAGCCTGGGGAGAGGAGGTGGGGAAGCAGATCTCATTATCCCCTAAGGATATAGACATTAGGACTTTGCCATTTCATATCCCCTTCCTGAACATTGGTCCTTGGACACGGGCGGGGATCCGCAACTGTGCGGTCCTCCTTGAGTCGGGTTGTCTCAGCCCTTTTCGAGCCTTTGTGCAAGATTTCCGGGTATAGAGAGGACTTTCTACCAATATGCGCAGATCTCACATTTCTTTAGGTCTCTTGGGGGGACGTGGGGGGCCCACCCTCTGCCTGAGGTCTCCCATTTTCAAAAGTTCCTTTTTTCCCCCCACTAAACAAAAAGCTTTGTCGGGAGTGTATAGACATATGACTGCTGCCTTGTTCCCCAATAAACCAAGCTACATGAGAAGATGGGAGGAAGACCTGGGGTTCACGGCCCCGGAGGAAGATTGATATAGGGGACTGAGGGTCTTACAGGCAGCTTCCAGGTGTGTTAATCACCTGGAAATCCTGAAGAAAATTCATATGAGGTGGTATTACCCTCCGGTGACCCTTGCGTGCGTCTCCCAGGATCGATCCCCTCTATGCTGGAGGGGCTGTGGAGAAAGAGGTACACTGGCCCACATGTGGTGGTACACTGGCCCCCTTTTGGGCAGTCATATCTGGCTGGATGAGATCGGTAACGGCCATGCATGTCCAGTTGTCGCCGCAGCTGGCAATCTTACATGTAGGGATCCATCTCTTTCCCAGGGACTCCAGAACGCTGATTTCTAATGTTTTGTTGCTGCAAGGTTAAGCATCGCAGCTAAATGGAGGGCGGACACTCCCCCTTCTATTGCAGAGGTCACGAATCGTCTGAATGTGATATTCCACAATGAATACCACCTAGCTTTAGATAATGCCACCAGAAACAGGGTGATAGATGACTGGGCATGATGGGCGGCCCACCCGTCTGCAGTTTCGATTGTGTGAGACTTAGACTTTTGACGTTGGCCGTTCACGGAGTTATTCACGTTGCTATTTCTGACATTGTTCACAATGTATGTGGTATCCCTGGTGGTCCTTGTCTCATCCAACCCACCCCTCCCTTCCCCTCTACTTCCCTTGGCTGTTTTGTTTTCTTGTTTATGTATTCCTGTCTATGTTTATGTCATTGTATTTGCTTTGCATAACCTCAATAAAAATTATTGGAACAAAAAAAAAGTGGGGTACCACAAGGGTCAGTGTTGGGCCCACTTCTTTTTAATATATTTATTAATGACCTTGTAGAGGGCATACAGAGTAGAATCTCAATATTTGCAGATGACACTAAACTCTGCAGGGTAATCAATACAGAGGAGGACAATTTTATATTACAGGAGGATTTATGTAAACTAGAGGCTTGGGCTGATAAATGGCAAATGAGCTTTAATGGGGATAAATGTAAGGTCATGCACTTGGGCAGAGGAAGCAAAAGGTATAATTATGTGCTTAATTGTAAAAAACTATCACTGAAAAAGACCTGGGTGTATGGGTAGATGACAAACTCACATTTAGTGGCCAGTGTCAGGCAGCTGCTGCAAAGGCAAATAAAATAATAGGATGCATTAAAAGAGGTATAGATGCTCATGAGGAGTACATAATTTTACCTCTATACAAGTCACTAGTGCGACCACACTTAGAATACTGTGTACAATTCTGGTCTCCGGTGTATAAGACATAGCAGAACTAGAGCGGGTCCAGAGAAGAGCGACCAAGGTTATTAGAGGACTAAGTGGTCTGCAATACCAAGACAGGTTATTAAACTTGGGGTTATTTAGCTTGGAAAAACGAAGGCTTAGGGGTGATCTTATAATAATGTATAAATATATGAGGGGACAGTACAGAGACCTTTCTAATGGTCTCTTTACTCTTAGGCCTGAGACGCGGACAAGGGGGCATCCTCTACGTCTGGAGGAAAGAAGGTTTAATCATAATCACAGACGTGGGTTCTTTACTGTAAGAGCAGTGAGACTATGGAACTCTCTGCCACATGATGTTGTAATGAGTGACTCACTACTAACATTTAAGAAGGACCTGGATGCCTTTCTTGAAAACTATAATATTACCAGTTATATATACTAGATTATTTGATAGGGCGTTGATCCAGGGAACTAGTCTGATTGCCATATCTGGAGTCAGGAAGGAATTTTTTCCCCAAATGTGGAGCTAGTGTTGCCACATGGGGATTTTTTGCCTTCCTCTGGATCAACATGTTAGGCTATGGGTTGAACTAGATGGACTTAAAGTCTTCCTTCAACCTTAAAAACTATGTTACTATGTTACTATGATTGTGTCCCAAAGAAGGTAGTAAGACCCCCCCACTGTGCTACCTAGCACGTAATAATGCCCAATATGCTCCTCTGAAAGTTATAATATCCCAAGTGCCCCCTTCAATCAACAAATACACTTGAATGTCCCCTAACAATACCCACCCAAAAAAGTGGTAATTCCTACTGAAAGCCTCAATCAAAACTAGTAATGCACCCATTTAAAATAATGACTTAAGTACACCCACAAACTCCCCTATACACTGTATGATGGTCCCCACAGCTCTCTATACACTGTATAATGGTCTCTACAGCTCCCTATACACTACATAATGGTCTCTACAGCTCCCTATACAGGTCTGGAGCTGCAGGAGCCCGAGATGACCCGCACACGTCAGCGAGATCCAGGTGCAGGCAGAGGAGAAAGAGGCCAAGATGGTGAAGAGGCCTGGGAGGATGCAGCATGAGCTAATTCTGCATGTGCTAGAAGACAGACTGCAGCTGCTTGCCTGGAGAAGTTTATGAGAGAGGAGGAGGGGAGAACAGACGCTGGAGGTATGGAGGGGGACATTGGAGCTGGGGCTGGAGCAGAGGTGGAGATGCAGGACAGTGACTTGGAGAGCCAGGAGGCTGACACCCAGGCTGCACAGCAGGCAGCAATCACTGCAGACACACAGGATGCAATGGGCAGTGTGCAAGGAGAGCCTTCACTAAGGGACATTTTTGCTGTGTTGTCATATTGCAAACACAGTTTAACTACACTGACTCACCAGGTCTCAGGGATTCATGCTGAGATTACTGGGATTAAGGCAGTAGGCTGAGGTGCGCACAGGAGAGGTGGAGGAACGTGTGAGCACTGCAGAAGATAACATAGTGATTTGCAGACGAATCAATCTAAATTTGACAAACAGCTTGCTGAGGTTCTGGCCAAGAATGATGATGTCGAGAATAGATCACGCCGGAACAATGTTAAGATTGTGGGGGTCCCAGAAAAGGCAGAAGGGGCCAATCCAGCAGAATTTATTGAGCAGTGGCTATTGTCTAAATTCGGAGCAAATGTTCTGTCCAAAGTATTCGTGGTGGAGAGAGCCCATAGGATCACACTGAGACCGCAGCCTCTGGGTGTTCCCCCCCGAGCCATGCTGGCCAGACTGTTGAATTACAGGGACAGAGACACTGTACTCCGCAAGGCTAGAGATGTCCAAGATTTGACAATTGATGGACAACATATCTCCAGCCTGGACTGTATTAGCAGGTTACTACCGCTGACATAGACCAGCCAAAACAAGACCTCCAATATACTCACAAGAAGCAAGGTAATAGCAAACACTGTGCGCCCATAGGAGAAATTACATATTTTAAGCAATTCACTGCTTTACACATTTCCATGTCTTTAGCAGGAAGAACGCACAACCAAGTTTAAGAAACCAGTAGGAAGACCTACCCACCATATAAGGTTATTGGGTGAGCTTCTTCATCTTTAAGCAATATTACTATTAAATGGGAGATATTTGGTAATTTTTTTTTTTACGTGACCCCCTCAGACTATATACCACAGTCATATAGAGGGAATCACACCTCCAGGAGAGAAGGGAATCAGGAAGGAGGAACAAACAACCTGGAAAACATATATCATACAGCACAGTAACCGGTGAGAGCAACACTACAATTACTACTAGTTTTAGTTAGGTGGACCGGTACAGTCTAGTAACACAGTTCCTCTATTTTCCACAGCAAATGAGGAGTTCGTTCAGATTGCAGTGGAATTAGCAACAATCATCTATTGCATCAACTGTTCAGAAGCACTAGGAGTAGGCACTGTATAAGGCTAGGACGCCACACAGCAAATTTGAACACAAGCTGCTATTACAGATTTTATACTCAGAATCTTATATACTTTTATGTACACATTTTTTAAACCACATTTTTTGATATTTGTAATAAATAGTTTTAAGAAATTATACTTTTAGTTGAGAGTCTTCCCTACCTTAAATAAGTGTGAAGGCAAGCGCTAGGTTTGTAACCATAATCAGTCAGATATTTGAGGAGTACTACCGCGACTTATACACATCCAAACTTGGGGTACCTAGTGACGCCATTGACAGTTTTCTTCTTAGTGCTGGCCTGCCCAGGCTGAGTGCCCTGGACCGGAATAGTTTAGAGGGACCACTGACATTGGAGGAACTAGAGGAAGCCATGGCATCCATGACTAATAACAAGGCTCCTGGGTCAGATGGGTTGCCGATAGAAGTATATAAGCTTCTGGGGGAGGTAATGCTACCTAGACTGCGGGAGGTTCTGCTGACGGCTATGGAGGAGGGACAATTGCCCCAGTCTATGAGAGAGGCGACCATAGTGTTTTTTCCAAAAAAGACAAGGATGTCACGAAGCCGGACTCGTACAGACCCATATCTCTACTGTCGACTGATGTCAAGTTGTTGGCCAAGGTATTGTCGGGCCGGCTGACTCGGGTGATTACTGGTGTGGTGCATCCGGACCAGACTGGGTTCATGCCGGACAGATCGACTGCCATTAACTTACGTCGGCTGTTTCTGAATATTCAGATGGCTGCTAATAATTATGGCCACAGAGTGGTGGTGTGCCTTGATGCGCACAAGGCCTTCGACAGTGTGGAGTGGGAGTATCTCTGGCGGGTCATGCATCATATGGGTTTTGGTCCGGTATTTACAACATGGGTGCGATTGCTGTACTCTTCCCCGCTGGCCCGGATTAGGGTGAACGGAGGTAGGACGGATAGATTCAGTCTGACGAGGGGAACCAGACAGGGCTGCCCACTCTCCCCGTTACTTTTTGCCCTGGCCATTGAGCCGTTGGCGGCAGTATTGAGACAAACTAATTCGATTACTGGATTTAGATATGGTTCGGTGGAGGAGAGGGTAGCCCTGTATGCTGACGACATTCTACTATTCTTACACGACTCGAAGGACTCTCTGACTAATGCCATAGACATAGCTTGGATAGCTTTGGACGTCTGTCTGGTCTCCGGATTAACTGAGGTAAGTCACATCTGATGGAGGTGGATAATGTGGAGGATCAAGGTGTGGAGGAGGTGGCCCATACGCTTTTAAAAAGAGTAAAAGTGTTTAAATACCTAGGTATTCAGGTGACGGGCTATACGGACCCTCTTAACCCGGCAGCGGTCCTACTGCATCTAACGAACATGTCAGAAAAAAGTTACAAACGTTCTCTGTTAAAGTTTTTGATCATTGCGGCGAGGACATGCATACCCGTTCTTTGGGGTACGACATCATCTCCACGTCTCTCCCATTGGATTGGTAAAGTTAACGAGCTGATGTTAATGGAAGATCTGACATCATCCACGAACGACTCCTTCTTGAGACATTGGACCACATGGTACAAGTGGATGGAGTTCCAACAAACACCTGAATACGATCGACTATTGACAGACTGTGGGATAGAGTCTGGAGACTGAGTACTAAGAGACTTGTATTCTGGGCTGGCCTTCTCCTCCTCCTCTGCCTCTTACCTTCTTTATTTCTGAACAACACCCCCCCCCCACCTAACTTCCTACTCACGAGAGGAGCTTTCCCTTTTCTCATCTTTGCTCTTTCTTTATGATTTCATCTGATATTTACAAAATGTTGTCGGTAGAAACTTAAGTTGGTGTTCCATTTAAGAAAGTGTTAGACATCACGAGAAAAAATCACTAGCTGTGAACACTGGACATATAAAAAAAAAGGGTCTACAGTGAAGGATCCACAGTGTGACTTTTGGATAAACAAATACAGGAGAGGCCCGGTAAATTACAGTTTGGTAAACAGGGGATATACCCCCGAGAGTACGGAGGGTTACACAATTGTTGTTAAGTTAATAACTCATACCAAGCATCCTGGATACTTGTACAGGTGGCTTTTAATGCTGTCAATTTGATAAATCTGTAGCTTTTGTCTCTGTCTTGTACAAGTTTAAAAATGTTAAAATAAAATAAAGAATTTAAAAAAAAAATAAAAAAATACCTAGGTATTCAGATTGCAGCACCGATTAAGGAATTTCTGGATCTTAATGTGCGGCCGATCATTGGGCTAAGGCGGACACGTGGAGTAGGCTGCCCCTATCGGCGGTGGGTCGCACCAATCTGATTAAGATGGTGTTAATGGCAAAGTTACTTTATGTTTTACACAACTCCCTGTGTGGATTCCACAGGCAATGTTCCAGCGTATTACGGCAATTTTTAGGGATCTGGTTTGGGGAGGCAAACAACCGAGAATTAAACTGGAAACTTTGCAGCGGCCCAAGGAGGAGGGAGGTCTTGCCCTGCCCAACCCTTGGATTTATTTCCTAGCTGCTCAGGACCAACATCTGAGGGGATGGGTGGACAGGGCGAGAGAAGGCTCGCTTCAGGCTATTCTGGAAAATTACATTAATAGACGCCCGTTGGTGCAGGGGTTAGAGATGGATCTGTTTGGGAGGGCCGGTAGGAGGTGTCCGACGCTTGACCTCGTGCACAGACTGTGGACGAAGGTGAAAACTCTCAGGGGGGTCAACGGGGCGATGGTGTATACCCCATTCTGGAATAATATGCATCTTGGGGAATTCTATAAAATGGGAGAATTGAGGGAATGGACTTGCAGAGGGATAGTATGCTTATATCAGGTGATCGACCGACATGGCCTCAAACCATTTGAATCCTTGAAGTCAAAATTCAGTCTGACGGATAGGCATGGCTTTCAGTATGCACAGGTTAAACATGCATATCATAAACAGAGTAAAGTAAGGAATTTGTGCATACTGACCGATATTGTACTGGACTACATTTGCATGTCTGGAAAATCGAAGGGGGTGATTTTCTCGATCTATGCTGACCTATTGCATACGTTCCTTCTGAAACATCCTGTGAAAGCGAAGGTGAGGTGGGAAAGGGATGTAGGAGTTCTGTCTGAGGATAAATGGAACACAATTTTGGAGTACATCCCCAAATTATCATTAAGTGAACCAGGTAGAATGTCCCAGCTCTTGCTTGTTCACAGGGCATACCGGTCCCCGGTCTTTCTGCACAGGATTGGACTGCGGTCAGACTCGGAATGTCCGAGATGTAGGCTAGAATGTGCGGGCATCCTGCACATGATCTGGGAGTGTCCACGCCTCGCATCCTTCTGGATTGTAATCCTCACCCTAATAGAAGGGAAATATCACTGTGTGATTCCGCGCGACCCGGTGGTCTGCATACTTGGGTATGTAGAGGAAATAGAAGTAGACTCTATGGGGAAGATAGCCATAGCTCGCCTCCTGTACATAGCCAGGAAACTCATTGCCAAATATTGGATCTTGGAGGAAACACCCTCTAGGCAGGAGTTTCTTAGACAAGTCTCTTATGTGATTAAACTGGAAGAAAAAATATACTTTAAGAGGAAAAAGGCTAAATACCTGGACCGCCTCTGGGCACCGTGGAAATAATTGTGCTGTCTCTGGCAGACGCCAGTCTAATACGATAACTGATAAGCACGATATATCGGTACAGCTTGATACTAGTGAGAACACTCTCAACGCTAAATGTATGGGAGCGTGTTAGTATTTGGGATAGATTGATTGTTGTCTAGCCTGGGTAAGGGTAAAAAAGGGGGGGTTGTTGTTTTGTGGGGAGGGGGACAGTTTTTGGGAGGTTTATACAAGGGGGAAAAATTGACATTGTGAAGGACAGTATTATCCTTTGTTATTCCTTGCTGATTCTAATAAAATTTATCTGATTTAAAAAAAAAAAAAAAGAATATTTGTCACAAAGCCAACAGCTCGCTCTATGATTGTCCCTACAGCTCCTATACATTGTATGATGGTCTAACAGCTCCTTATACACTGAATGATTGTCAAAAGCCCCCAATGGATGGTCCATGCAGCTCCCTATATACTTTATGTTAGTCCCCACCAGGGCTGTGGAGTCGGTTAGCCAAATGCCTATTCTGACTCCTCAATTCCCATGAATCCTTCCCCTTCCTCATACACGGCTCACGTTTAAATGATAACTTTATTGCAGTACAATGTGAACATTATTATGATAAAATAATCAACATATTTAAATAAAACAATAATATTCAGCACTGAACTAATGTACCCATTTTATTATATATTCTAGAAGTAAGGCTGCATTCACACACAGCGTTTTTGCTGTGTTTTGTGAGGATCCATTTTTGGTGCAGAAACTGCAGGATCCTCACAAAACACAGCCTTCTGTGTATGAACGCTGCTGTACCTTGCCGCGCTTCCCCGGTGATTCTCCAGCGATATCCCCTCCATCCCCAGAGGCCACAGGGTCGCTGTCTCTAGGACCCTGCGGCCTGCGCATGTGACGTCGCTCAGTTACATGGTGCAGTGCCATGTCCTCCTGCAGGTCCTGTGGCCTCTCGGTGTGAGGGAACATCATTGGAGATCACTCGGGGAGCGTGGCAAGGTGAGTAAAAAGTGTAGGTGAAAAGTGGGCAAAAATGGACATGCTCATTATTTTTGCAGATCCATTCTTGAGCCCAAGAGTGAATCCGTAAAAAGCGCAGTGTCTAAATGCCAAATAGTGAAAAGCGCTGACACTGCTGGGAGTGTGGGAGTCACTGCATTCCACTGCAAACAGCGGATCTGTACAAAACGGATACTAGCGGAGCACTAGCATCTTGTATGAATGCAGCCTTGTGGAGTTAGTCCATTTTATACCGACCAAAATGGACCCTGACTCCAACTCCACAGCCCTGGTCGCCATAGCCCCTTATGTCTTTACAACCTCTTATATATGTTACTATGGCCCACACTTATCCTTTTAGCGGATAATGGCCCCCACAACCTCTTACATACTGTATTATGTCCCCACTTTTCATATGTAGTATGACATAACCAGTGACATAACGAGAGTCCAATGGGCCCCGATGCAAAATTTACACCTGCTCCCCCTCACATTGGTCAGATGTATGGGCCCTTGTAGCTTTCTAAATCCTCTAAAGACTTACAAATTGCTCCCCCATCCCCTTCATTATGTAGTCAAGTCCTCCATCTGGATATATATATATCCCTCATCCTGGTATATATGGTCTTTCTCCTAATATACAGTGGGTACGGAAAGTATTCAGACCCTTTTAAATGTTTCACTCTTTGTTTCATTGCAACGATTTGGTAAATTCAAAAAAGTTAATTTTTTCTCATTAACCTTCCTGGCGGTATGATTATGTCAGGAATTTTGTACTAAATGCGGTACCATTTTTTTGCATGGAAATTTGGTGTTATGTATTGTAGGCCTGCAATTCTTAGTAATTACTTACTTAAACCTGATCAAAGAAGACTCTAGTAGACCTCTCAGATGTGATAAATTTTGAAACATAAAATCATGAATTATAATTTAATAAATATTATAATTTTATTCAATAATGTAATAATTAATGAAATTTGTCAAACAAAGAAAATTCAGTAAACATCCTGGGTGTGGTAAATTTTGAAACATGGGACTGCACATAGACCGACGTCACAATCAGGGCAATGGAACCTGGTTTCCTTTCGGATTTTTTTCCATTGCCATCTCGCTTTGAGCAGCAAACTACTGCACATCCTTGTAGGTGCTGCCTTTTTTGCAGCTGGTGGGATGCAATCCATAAAGTGACGACCAGTTAGGCGTTCTGGGTTTACAATGTCCAGATCTGTTCACGGCCACTGATGGCGTTTGATAGTTCACAAAAATCTGCTGCGCCACCTTCCAGATAAAGTCAGAATGAACAAGAGGCTTGTCACTCCTTCCTCTGAGCAGTATATAGGCATTCCAGAGGCATTGTTCCAGGAGATGCCTGAAGATTTAAAAAGAAAGATGGCAGCACTCAGCATTCCAATTTTGCAGCTGTTTAATTTAAAGCAAAAATTACAGCAGCAGGTGCATGGTACAGGGAGGTGGTAGGACCGACGGTGACCGCTTCGCGGGATGTCCCGCTTCTACGGGTCCGGTGTACACCAGACCCGTAGAAGCGGGACATCCCGCGAAGTGGTCACCGTCGGTCCTAGCACCTCCCTCCCTGTACCATGCACCTGCTGCTGTAATTTTTGCTTTAAATTAAACAGCTGCAAAATTGGAATGCTGAGTGCCGCCATCTTTCTTTTTGGATTTAATGTCTTGAACTCTGGCTGAGCAACAGGATATTCCACAGCACACCACCGCTACAGGAGTATACAAGTAACGCTGTTAACAGGTCAGTGCCCGGCTTTCATTTCTATGCTTGATGCCTGAAGATTTTCTTGTAATATTTATTTTGTTGTTTCCGCATAGCTGGATAAAATGTCATCGCCTGATCGGCTCTATCGACTCCTCCCATGGTGTTGTTGTAGTCAATCACAAGTTGTGGCTTCATGACATCTTTCCCACCTCTTGCATGGACCATGGCAGTGGAGGTGTTATGCACTGTACTCATTAGGCACACATCTTTTTTGTCATGCCAACGCATTGCCATCATCTTTCCTTTCTGCCAGGCAACCATTTCTCCTGTTTTCAGTTTTTTCTTGGCAAACATAGATGGCAGGTCACGTTGGTTGGCCCTAACGGTTCCATATCCATCAGTCTTGTGTTTTAGCATAAACTTGTACAGCTCAGGTGATGTGTAAAAATTGTCCGTTGTCACACAATACCCCTGATTCAGCAATGGCTCAAGCAGTGTAAGGACTGATGCCATCCCATAGCCGCTGTACCTGGGGTTGAATTGTGTTCCTTTACCGGTGTATATTACGGAATTCCATATATAGCCAGTGGCAGACTAGCAGAGCATATAGGATTTTATTCCAAACCGTGCTCTCTTGGATGCGATGTATTGAATCCAGCTGAGGCGTCTCTTATAAGCCATCAGACTTTCATCAATGCTGATATCTCTATCTGGCACATAGGCCTGCTGGAAATTTTTTATGATCATTTGGTATACTTCCCAGATCTTCTTGAGTTTTGGCGCTGGATGTGTGGCTTCGTCAAATTCCTCGTTGTTGGTGAAGTGCAAATTCTTCATTATGAGGGAAAATCGGTACTCGGACATTATGGTGCCAAAAAATGGGGTTGCCAGCAATTTATTGGCAGTCCAATACCATTTCTGCAGGGGTTTCCCCACCACCCCCTGAAGAAGTATTAGCCCCAAAAACTTCCAGATGTCCTCTTTAGTCACTGGTTCCCATTTTCTGATCCTGGAAAACTTGCTATGCAGTGTAGCGGATTGATGCTCATTGTAGCGATTTGTCTCAGTGACAAACTTTTCAATGACGTTATCTGTGAGAAATAATTTTAGGTACGCCAAAGGATCATTGTGCTCAACGTCTACCTTCATCCCAGGTGATCCAGTAAATGGAAATCTTGGCGGCGCTACGTCATCCATACCGCAATCAATAGGGCACCAAGTGTGCACATCACTGAGATTGGGTGCAGAATCATCGCTGTCGCCACTTCTCTGATCAGTGTCAGAGTCGGATGATGAATCTTGCCACCAATCGCTATCGCTGTCGCTCAATGCTGCGAGGGGCTCTGTGTCGCTGTCGCTGTCATCATCTGATCCAAATCCGCTTTGGAGATGCTGGAGTGACACTTTGATGCCATGGTAAAAATTTCTTTTATGGGCAGAAATTACAGCATAAAGGGCAGGCAGGACAGTGATGACAGGGTAGGATAATCAAATGTCAAATCTGAGGTGTAATCTGACAAGATTACACTGTATCACCTGACTATTTGTGTGTTGTCACTTTTAGACTTTTTTTTTTACATTTTACATTTGAATCTCCGCCCAGTTCCACCTCCCATGAGCCCCTGCGCCTCACAGAGACGGAACCAGGAAGTGAGAAGGGGCTCGCACCGGGAGATGGTAAGAAGACTCTGCTGCGCCCGCTCTGCAATTTGTCCCGAGAGTGACTCGGGGTTACCGCTTCTGGCAGCGAAAATTAACCCCGAGTCATGCTCGGGAATACCGCCAGGAAGGTTAATGTACACACTGCACCCCATCTTGACTGGAAAAAAACTGAAATGTAGATATTTTGCAAATTTATTAAAGAATAACTGAAATATCACATGCTCATAAGTATTCAGACCCTTTGCTCAGACACTTAAATGTAAGTCACATGCTGTCCATTTCCTTGTGATCCTCCTCGAGATGGTTATACTCTTTCATTGGAGTCCAGCTGTGTTTAATTAAACTGATAGGGCTTGATTTGGAAAGGCACACACCTATCTATATAAGACCTCACAGCTCACAGTGCATGTCAGACCAAATGACAATCATGAGGTCAAAGGAACTGCCCAGGAGCTGGAGACAGAATTGTGGCAAGTCAAGAATTTCTGCAGTACTCAAGGTTCCTAAGAGCAGAGTGTACTCCATAATCCTTAAATGTAAGAAGTTTGGGACCACCAGAAGTCTTTCTAGACGAGGCCATCCAGCCAAACTGAGCAATCATGGAAGAAGAGCCTTGGTATGAGAGATTAAGAAGAACCCCAAGATCACTGTGGCTGAACTCCAGAAATGTATTAGGAAGATGGGAGAAAGTTCAACAAGGTCAACTATCACTGCAGCCCTCCACCATTCGGCCCTTTATAACAGAGTGGAAGCCTCTCCTCAGTGCAAGACATATGAAAGCCTGCATAGTTTGTAAAAAAAAAAAACACATCAAGGACTCCCAGACTATGAGAAATAAGATTCTCTGGTCTGATGAGACGAAGATAGAACTTTTTGGTGATAATTCTAAGAGGTATGTGTGGAGAAAACCAAGCACTGCTCATCACCTGTCCAATACAATCCTAACAGTGAAACATAGTGGTGGCAGCATCATGCTATGGGGTGTTTTTCAGCTGCAAGGACAGGAAGATTGGTTGTAATTGAAGGAAACATGAATGTGGCCAAGTACAGAGAAATCTTGGATGAAAACCTCTTCCAGAGTGCTTCACCTTCCAACACAACAATGATCCTAAGCACACAGCTAAAATAACAAAAGGAGTGGCTTCACAACTCTGTGACCATTCTTGACTGGCTCAGCCAGAGCCCTGACCTAAACCCAATTGAGCATCTCTGGAGACCTGAAAATGGCTGTCCACCAATGTTCACCATCCAACCTGATGGAGCTGGAGAGGATCGAAGAATGGCCGAAGATCCCTAAATCCAGGTGTCAAAAGCTTGTGGCATCATTTCAAAGAAGACTAATGGCTGTACTAGCGCAAAAGGTGCTTCTACTCAAAACTGAGCAAAGGGTCTGAGTACTTATGACCATGTGATATTTCAGTTTTTCTTTTTTTAATAAATTTGCACAAATATCTTCATTTCTGGTTTTTTTCAGCCAAGAAGTGGTGCAGAGTATACATTAATGAGAAAAAAAATTAACTTTTTTGAATTTACCAAATGGCTGCAATGAAACAAAGAGTGAAAAATGTAAAGGCTGAATACTATCCATACCCACTGTATATGTCCCCATCTTGGTATATATGGCCCTTCTCCTGGTATATATGGTCCTCATCCTGGTATATATGTCCCCAATCCTGGTATATGTCCCCCATCTTGGTATATGTCCCCCATTGTGGTATATATGTCCTCCATCCTGGTATACATGATCCACATCCTGGTACATAAAGTCCACTTCCTGGCATATATGGTTGCCATCCTGGTATATATTTCCCCCATCCTAGTATATATGGGCCTTCTACTGGTATATATGGTCCTCCTCCTGGTACATATGTCCCCATCATGATGCACACTACCATTCAAACATTTGGGGTCATTTAGGAATTTCCTTATTTTTGAAAGAAAAGCACATTTTTTTCAATGATGCTAACAGTAAATGATTCAGAAATATACTCTACTAGCTGTGAGCCCGATGCAAATGCATCGGGATTCTAGAACGTGCGTTAATTTGATTATAGTAGTTATAGCTGTTAGCCTGATACAAATGCATCGGGTGTCTAGAATATGTTTATTGTTTTTTTAAAGATTTTTAAATAATAATCCAATTATTCCAATGACATCTTTACAGCAACTACATATATTTGTATTGTTGATATCATATAAGGAAAATTGAACAATTATGTTGTAAGGGTCTTAGAACACAAAGTAGCAATACTTATTAATGCGTCAATCATTAGAATTGATGAATTAATAATAGTAATATGTGTATCAGCCAGTTTGTGTCAGCCCACCAATCGCGTCAAGATGCCCTTACGCCTGGTGAGTCCTAATCTAACTAATTCCAAATTGATATTATTTAAATATGTTTTATGGCTGGATTTGTCTTAGATTTTTTGAGGATCATGTGGTAAATAAATAAATGTTATAAATTGATACAAAAGGAGTTACCAACTACAAACTTGCAGCAATGTCCACGCAATAACTAAAAAACTTGTAGTTAACCTGCGGTAAATGAAGTGAACGTGGCTTTGGCAGGTGCATAACATGCATCCACTAAGTAAGCACAGATGACTGTAGTTGATGTGAATGACACTGCCGCAACTATGTTCTCTGCACAAACCGCAAGTGAAGTACAAATTGCATACATGCAGTCATGAAAATTACAGCAAGTATGTTGTCGGTGAGTCCTTCATGATCAATTATTATCATTATATAATAAAAGCCGAAGGCCACTTCCGGAATATTACTTCCGTGATGGTCTCGACCCATGCTCCTGATGTGTCACCACTGCGCGGTCCCCCGGCTACAAGGAGCGGCGGAGGAATGTTCCGCTCTCGGAACTTCCGTCCGCCCTCCAGCCTCTCCCCTCCACCCACCACCATACCTAGCGGGGGGCAGGGGGGCCGAGCGCCCCGTGCCCCAAGCCATGAGGGGCCCATTGCCCCCACCCCCTGGGGGACCCCGTGCTGCCAGCCGCCCGCCGCGCGCCCGGAGAGGAGGGAGGACAGGACTTCCTGTCCTGCACTTCTGCCCGCCCCTCCTCTCCTCCTACACCAGCCGCACGCCGGCCGGCCCACGGTGAGTCTGCACCCACCCAGCTACGCCTCTGCCCTCCAGCCTCCCATGCCCTGCAGCCTCCCATGACCTCCAGCCTCCCCTGCCCTCCAGCCTCCCCTGCTCTCCAGCCTCCTGCCTCAGCCTCCCCTGCTCTCCACCTGCCTGCTCTCCAGCCTCCCCAGCCTCTTCAGCCTCCCCTCCAGCCTCCCCTGCTCTCCAGCCTCCCCTGCTCTCCAGCCTCCCCTGCTCTCCAGCCTCCCCAGCCTCTCCAGCCTCCCCTCCCGCCTCCGCTCTCCCCTCCCGCCTCCACTCTCCCCTCCCGCCTCCACTCTCCCCTCCAGCCTCCACTCTCCCCTCAAGCTCCGCCCTCCAGCCTCCGCTCTCCCCTCCAGCCTCCACTCTCCCCTCCAGCCTCCGCTCTCCCCTCTAGCCTCCGCTCTCCCTCTAGCCTCCGCTCTCCCCTCAGCCTCCGCTCTCCCCTCCAGCCTCCGCTCTCCCTCCAGCCTCCGCCCTCCAGCCTCCGCTCTCCCCTCCAGCCTCCGCCCTCCAGCCTCCGCTCTCCCCTCCAGCCACCGCTCTCCCCTCCAGCCTCTCCCCTCCAGCCACCGCTATCCCCTCCAGCCTCTCCTGCCTCCCCAGCCTCTCCTGCCTCCCCAGCCTCTCCACCCTTCCCTGCCCTGCAGCCTCTCCCCTCCCGCCTCCGCTCTCCCCTCCCGACTCCGCTCTCCCCTCCAGCCTCCACTCTCCCCTCAAGCCTCCGCCCTCCAGCCTCCGCTCTCCCCTCCAGCCTCCGCTCTCCCCTCCAGCCTCCGCTCTCCCCTCCAGCCTCCGCTCTCCCCTCCAGCCTCCGCTCTCGCCTCCGCTCTCCCCTCCAGCCTCCGCTCTCCCCTCCAGCCTCTGCTCTCCCCTCCAGCCTCCGCCCTCCAGCCTCCGCTCTCCCCTCCAGCCACCGCTATCCCCTCCAGCCTCTCCCCTCCCGCCTCCGCTCTCCCCTCCCGCCTCCGCTCTCCCCTCCGCCTCCCTCTCCCCTCCGCCTCCGCTCTCCCCTCCAGCCTCCGCTTCCCCTCCGCCTCCGCTCTCCCCTCCAGCCTCCGCTCTCCCCTCCAGCCTCCGCTCTCCCCTCCAGCCTCTCCCCTCCCGCTCTGCTCTCCCCTCCCGCCTCCCCTCCCGCCTCCCCTCTCGCCTCTGCTCTCCCCTCCAGCCTCCGCCCTCCAGCCTCCCCTCTCCCCTCCAGCCTCCACTCTCCCCTCCGCCCTCCCCTCCAGCCTCCGCCCTCCCCTCCAGCCACCGCTCTCCCCTCCAGCCTCTGCCCTCCAGCCTCCGCTCTCCCCTCCAGCCTCTGCCCTCCAGCCTCCGCTCTCCCCTCCAGCCTCTGCCCTCCAGCCTCCGCTCTCCCCTCCAGCCTCTGCCCTCCAGCCTCCGCTCTCCCCTCCAGCCTCGGCCCTCCAGCCTCCCCTCCAGCCTCCGCTCTCCCCTCCAGCCTCTCTCCCCTCCCGCCTCCCCTCCCCCCTCCAGCCACCGCTCTCTCCCCTCCAGCCTCTCCCCTCCACCCTCCCCTCCAGCCTCTCCCTCCACCCTCCCCTCCACCTCCCCTCCAGCCTCTCCTCCAGCCTCTCCTCTCCCTCCAGCCTCTGCTTCCCCTCCAGCCTCTGCTCTCCCCTCCAGCCTCTGCTCTCCCCTCCAGCCTCCGCTCTCCCCTCCAGCCTCCGCTCTCCCCTCCAGCCTCCGCTCTCCCCTCCCAGCCTCCGCTCTCCCCTCCAGCCTCCCCCTGCCCTCGCCCTCCCCTGTCCTCTGCCTCTCCGCCCTCCCCTGTCCTCTGCCTCCAGCCTCCCCTGTCATCTGCCCTCCAGCCTCCCCTGTCCTCTGCTCTCCACCCTCCCCTGTCCTCTGCTCTCCAGCCTCCCCTGTCCCTGCCCTCCAGCCTCCCCTCTCCTCTGCCCTCCAGCCTGCTCTCCCTCCAGCCTCCGCCTCCCTCCGCCTCTCCACTCCGCCTCCGCTCTCCCCTCCCGCTCTCTCCACTCCCGCCTCCGCTCTCCCCCCGCCTCTCCACTCCCGCCTCCGCTCTCCCCTCCCGCCTCTCCACTCCCGCCTCCGCTCTCCCCTCCAGCCTCTCCACTCCCGCCTCCGCTCTCCCCTCCAGCCTCCGCTCTCCCGCCTCCGCTCTCCCTCCAGCCTCCGCTCTCCCGCCTCCGCTCTCCCCTCCAGCCTCCGCTCTCCCCTCCAGCCTCTCCCTCTGCCCTCCGCCCTCCCCTCTGCCCTCCGCCCTCCCCTCTGCCCTCCGCCCTCCCCTGTCCTCTGCCCTCCAGCCTCCCCTGTCCTCTGCCCTCCAGCCTCCCCTCTCCTCTGCCCTCCAGCCTCCCCTCTCCTCTGCCCTCCAGCCTCTCCTCTCCTCTGCCCTCCAGCCTCTGCTCTACCATCCAGCCTCTGCTCTCCCCTCCAGCCTCTCCCCTCCAGCCTCTTCCCTCCAGCCTCTGCTCTCCCCTCCAGCCTCTCCCCTCCAGCCTCCGCTCTCCCTCCCGCCTCCCCTCTGCCCTCCAGCTCTCCGCTCTCCCTCCCGCCTCTCCACTCCCGCCTCCGCTCTCCCGTCCAGCCTCCGCTCTCCCGTCCAGCCTCCGCTCTCCCCTCCAGCCTCCGCTCTCCCCTCCAGCCTCCGCTCTCCCCTCCAGCATCCGCTCTCCCAGCTCTCTCCCTCCAGCCTCCCCTCTGCCCCTCCAGCCTCTCCCCTCCCGCCTCTGCTCTCCCCTCCAGCCTCTCCCCTCCCGCCTCTCCCTCCAGCCTCCACTCTCCCCTCCACCTCCCCTCGCCTCCCTCCAGCCTCCCTCTCCCTCCTCCACCTCCGCTCTCCCCTCCAGCCTCCCCTCTGCCCTCCAGCCTCCCCTCTCCCCTCCAGCCTCCCCTCCTGCCCTCCCTCCAGCCTCTCCCCTCCAGCCTCTCCCCTCCAGCCTCTCCCCTCCAGCCTCTGCTCTCACCTCCAGCCTCTCACCTCCAGCCTCTGCTCTCACCTCCACCCTCCCCTGTCCTCTGCCCTCCAGCCTCCCCTGTCCTCTGCCCTCCAGCCTCCCCTGTCCTCTGCCCTCCAGCCTCCCCTGTCCTCTGCCCTCCAGCCTCCCCTGTCCTCTGCCCTCCAGCCTCCCCTGTCCTCTGCCCTCCAGCCTCCCCTGTCCTCTGCCCTCCAGCCTCCCCTGTCCTTACCCCTACAGCCTCCCCTGTCCTCACCTCTCCTCACCCCTCCAGCCTCCCCTGTCCTCACCTCTCCTCACCCCTCCAGCCTCCGCTCTCCTCACCCCTCCTCACCCCTCCAGCCTCCGCTCTCTTCACCCCTCCATATGCAATGTACACTATGTGTATATATGTGTGTATGTAGTCACTTCCCTCACTTTGTCCGCACTTCCCTCACTTTGTCCGCACACATACACACACACACACACTTCGCTACACTTACCACCGGCCCTGCATCAGCCGCCTAGATCCTGAGTCGACATGTCGCCACCCCCAAACTACTGGATCCAATATACCGTCCAAGAAGTCTCCCCAAACTTCCCGAACGCCATATTGGATCCAGTTGTCCGCGGGCGGCGACATGTCAACTCAGGATCCAGCCGGCGGGGAAGATGCAGGGTCGGTGCTAACTATAGCGGAGTCTGTGTGTGTGTGTGTGTATGTATGTATGTGTGTGCTGACCACTCTGCACACGGCGCTGCGCTGACCACTCTGCCCACGGCGCTGCCCTGCCCACTCTGCCCACGCCACTGTGCTGACCAATCTCACCGCACTCACTGCTAACCACTGAGCCACGGCACTCACTGCTAACCACTGAGCCACGGCACTCACTGCTAACCACTGAGCCACCGCACTCACTGCTAACCACTGAGCCACCGCACTCACTGCTAACCACTGAGCCACCGCACTCACTGCTAACCACTCAGCCACGGCACTCACTGCTAACCACTGAGCCACCGCACTCACTGCTAACCACTGAGCCACCGCACTCACTGCTAACCACTGAGCCACCGCACTCACTGCTAACCACTGAGCCACCGCACTCACTGCTAACCACTGAGCCACCGTATACTCTGCTACCCACTGAGCCACCTGTATACACACAATTCATTTCCCCGCACTCCCCTAACTATTAGTAAGTAAACTATATATGGATTCTAGACTACCCGATTCTTTAGAATCGGGCCGCCATCTAGTTTAGTATATTCCTCAATAATGTGAAAAAAATCTAAGAAAAATGGCATGATAGAATCTAATTAATTTATTTTTGTCCCTATGTATCTAAACATGTGTAACACACCTTGCTAATGAGATGTGTGTGAACAGCCATCCCACCCGTCTCTTAGCTGTTCACAAAAACCTCTCCCTGTAAAGAATGAGAATGAAATCTCTCAGCACATATAGTGCTGGAGCTTGAAATAGTGGTTTCTATCACCCACTGTAGAAATGTGGATGATACACATCTCTCATATTATTTTAAATGTGTGTTCACAAAAATATAGTAGAAATCAGTATATAAAAGAATAAAATGTGAAACAGTAAAATTTTTTTTTTTTTTTCTTTTTTCAAAAGATAAATAAACGGAAGAATAGTCATAGGGAAGAGTTCAGTGCAAAATATTCTTGTAGACAATATTTTTGGTAAATACTTTGTCACTGTTAGGCAGCAATTTTCCTTGGATTGGAGTGTCCACCACTTTCACTTTTACATTAGATCGTCTTCTCACTCTTGAAAAAGCCACATACAATTGTCCATGTCCAAAAACAGGTTCTGGCAAAAAAATCCCTACTTTCTCAATGTGTTTGTCCTTGGGATTTGTTTATTGTCATGGCAAAAGCTGGCTTCAGAGGAAATTGGCGACGTCTTAACTTAAAAGGCAAGCCGGTTTCTGATGGGCACAAATCAATCCTGGGAATGAAAACCACATTTCCTCCAGCAGACCCAGTAATGACTTTTGCTTGAATCATGTTGGCAAACAAACAGGTGACAATTAAGCGAGTCCCATTACAAAGACCTTTTCGGCTGTTGAAGTTCCTCAAAAGCATTACAATGGTGCCAATTTTTAATTTCAGACGATGAGATGGCATCCCCGTGGGTGTAAGTGAATTTAAAAACTCAACAGGGTATTGCTCTGGGTCCTCTGTCTCGTCCGGATCAATGGAATCATCACTAATGTATTCTGTGTACTCTCCAGCAATGCAATCCATGATCTTAGAGTTGACCTGATCCACATCATCATTTTTGGGGCAAAGAATGGCATGTGATGCTGCTGTATTAATGCTTTCATTGTCATTGACATCAATTACAATGTTTTCACCAAAAATGTCAAATATTAGTGAGCCTGTGCAAATCATATCTTCAGGGATTTCTATAACATCATCTCCAAGGTTATAAGAATTGGTCAATTGTCCATTTCCCAGCTGAAGTATCCAATTGCTGTATTCTGGATCAACAGAGCGCATGTTGTCAAGTAGTGGCAATTGAGTGAAAATCTGCCATTGCCTGGAATATTTAATGCAGCTCTCTACGATATCAGTTCGTGTTCCATGAGGAATAATAGGAAGACACTGACGAAAGTCTCCTCCCAGAACAATGACTTTCCCTCCAAAGGGTGTTTTATTTTTCTTCGAGATATCTTTGGTCATAACATCCTTTAATAGTTGGTCAATGACATGCAGTGCGTATTTAGATAGCATAGTGGATTCATCAATAATGAAAAGTTTAGTATTCTTCAAATGGTGTGCAGCATCAGTATCATTTTTGATTCTTGAAACAGATGTTTCATTGATTGGAATAGGTATCCCGTAAAGTGAATGGATGGTTCTTCCTCCTTCCAATAAGTTGGCTGCAATCCCAGTACTGGCAGCAGGTGACACAGTTTCTCCTTCTCCTCTTATTTGACGAATTAACAAATCATACAAATATGTTTTCCCACTGCCACCTGGGCCATCAATGAAAAAGCACTTAGCTTGCTGACTTGTATCCTGTAATGCTTAATTTATGGCATTATAGGCCAAAAGTTGTTGTTCATTTAAAGTTTCTTTCATTTCTTGGGCTCTTCTAAACTCCTCCTCTTTGTTGTATTGTGGTTGTAGTTGTTGTTTTCTTTTGGGGCGTGGTAGATTAAAATCCGTAAAGCTTTTGCCATGAAATTTTAACACATTTTGAACATCTGTCATTGCATAGCCTTCACAATCCTCACAGTCCTCATTGTTAGGGTGATATGCACGGCAGTAGTCTTCAATAAAATCTTTTTTAAATTCTTGCCACAACTCCAATGGATGAGCAGGAGGACCAAAGATACATATGTAAGCAAACATATCCCGAAGCTGTGCAGGCATGTTTAGAACACAGCCATCCAGTAAGGTATTTCGCCAAACACTGTCATCCAAAAGTAATCCAAGGGCTATTGCTGCCTGTTTAAAAGTTGGGTACTCGACTTCATTAACAGTCTTAATGTGCTCAAAACTTGTTGCTCCTTTTACATGTAGTAACAACAACCGTAAATAGTAGCGTTCTTCATCTTTCATACTGACCGTATACATTCTTCCAATGACTGTTGTTCCACGTTTCTGCCTAATTTCCAATGCACCAGCTTTCCAGACATAGTGCTCAGGAATTTGGCGGTAGAAGTATTCATGAGCATGTGGGTCATTCTGATTCAGTTCAAAGTAGGCCATAAGAGTTGATTTTCTATGCGTCATGGCAGCAATGTTCTCTACAGAAGCATCTTCATGAAAATAAAGTGGTTGTGACTGTGGCAGATGTACGGCAAGGCGAACAATGCTGTGTGATTGTTTATGCATTGGATAGGCAAAAATTCTCCAAGCTGCCTCCGGTGCACTGACGTATCTTGAATCCATAAATTGGTGAGGTTCATCATGTTGTATGTTTGTTTGAGAAATTTCCAGATTGGCTTTATCATGCCCTTTGTAAACATATTTGAATAAATACTTGACACTTTGAATGGACGCACAGATTTCCACATTTATATGACACTTATACTTTAATAGGAGGAAAGGGTTATAGGGAACAACCCAAGAATTATCAACCATGTGAGAACGTTGTGTAAATGAAGGTCCTGCATTGCGTTGATAAGTTGGGTAGGCATCGTGTGCTATTAGAGTTTTTGGTTGGAAATCTTTTGGGAATCCTTTTTTACACTTTCCAATATCCATACATGGAGAATTGGGGTTCAATTGTCCACAGGGTCCATGAATCATATGTTGCATCACAATTTGATGGAGCACAGGATACTCGGATGGATCAGGAATTTCTGCCCAAAGAGTACGATCGACATCAAGCTCAGTGCGTAATTTGGAATTGCTATCCAGAATAATCAAAATGTGAGCATGTGGTAGTCCCCGCTTTTGAAATTCTATTACATGAACCATTGCACAAATCTTGCCAAATAATCCACTGTTTATATCTTTTAATAGGGCTTCTAATTTTATTTTGAAGACACGGGCGACTAAATCCGGTCTGTGTTCCACCCTCTGCCATGGTTCTAAATTGTGGATAATCTCGCTCCATTTGGGATTACAGGTCATTGTTATAAAAAGATCTGGCGTCCAAATTTTGTAACAATAGCCATGGCATCTTGATAACGTTGCTGCATATTTCTTGGACTACCTTCAAACGACGATGGTAAAATGACCGTCTTGCCAATGGGAATTCCTTTTTCGAAAGATTTTCTTTGCAGATGTTCCTGTAGTACGCAATAGTCCTCCACTTTTAAATCTTTTTGATGTTGACGTATAAAATTTAAGCGATTAGCCTCAATTTTTATATACGCATCCACTAAATACTGTTGTGTTAGTTTTCCACCATTTAGAATGGGATTGAACCCAGGACGTACAGATAGCAAATAACAGTAATACTGCAATTGTGTAATTCTCCGTGGATTTTCACCTTGATGCTTCAGTCCCTCATGCCAGCCTTGTTCTCCATGCGGAAAAAATAACGGATACAGTAAAGCATCTAAATTACTGTGGAGAATACTGACTTGCTGTGTTTTTGGAGCTAAAGGATTGTTTGGGTCAGGTTTGAGATGAATTAAAATGTCTCTATTGAAGGGTGGCTCTCCATCGGCATTTTCAAAGACCACAGCAACTTCATTAACAATTGGTTTATTATAACGTCTTGGGTCTTGTTCTCGATCCTGTTTAAGAGCCATGATGATATTAGGCATGACAGTACCATTTTCAATTGCCTTCTCCTGTTCCTCTTGTTCAACAAAACGTAACATTTTGTATGCGGAAACAAAAGGATTGATGCGATCTAATAAGTTAGCAATGAGCCGCATCAATTTAGGATGACATTTTTTATTTTCGTCACACTGTAAACGTTGGTCATTAGCAGTGGCAGTATCTAAAATGTAGAGTTGGGCATAAGCAGGAGCTTGATCTGGAGCAGGATGTAGTGTTCCAGTACGGTGATAAATTTGGCCATGAATCCTGAAGCAATAAGGGCCATGTCCAGGTGGAGGAGCAATACTTGCACCCATAGAAGCAAAACCAAAGGAACTATTAATACTTCTGATGTTATCCATCATATTCCGACTGTATGGACTCTGACCTTTAAGAATACATTCCAACATCTCTGGATACTGAGGTAACGGAACCTTGACCTTCCCCTTGTGACAACAGAGAGTATACTGTTTATCCGATGGCATCTCATCCATGAAATGTCGAGCTTCACAATGGTTACATATGAATATCATAGAGCCACAGGTATGTTCCACAATGCCAAAATCACTATCTGTAAATCCAGGTGGATATGAAGAGGGAGGTGTAGGTAGGTAAATACGATGTTGTTTCTGCAAACCGACATAGATCAGACGTTGAAGTAATAAAGCAGAAAAAGAGTCAGGATCCACTTGTGTAACAGTAGAAGACGTCTTTTTGCGGTGTGTACGACGTGAGCCAGCACTTTTGCGTAAGCGGCTCTGTTTGGATTGTGAAGACTCCTGAGCAATTTGTGCCTCCAAAGGAGTTTGTTCTTGTTCAACGTGAAAACGTTTTGTGCGTGACGTCTCCTGAGCACAATGTTTACGCTTTGCTGTTGCTTTGCGCGGTGATGAAACTTGAGGAATTGTGCTACTTTCATCCGGTGAACTGCTAGAAAGAGCTAGAGCAAACTGTAGTACTGGTGAGCTTACAGTTGGATCAGCAGACTGTAGTACTGATGAGGTTACTGTCTGATCAGCACACTGAGTTAGATCAGCAGAGTATTGTACAGGTGAGCTTGCAGTTTGATCAGCAGACTGTTGTACTGATGAGGTTACTGTCTGATCAGCAGAGTGATGTACTGGTGGTGTTACTTTTTTTTTTTGACGGCGTTGACGTTCCTTCTGAGCTTTTTTGCCCAAGCGTAGTTGTTTTTGTTCCAGCGACTCCGTTGCAATGCGTTGCTTATACTCAGCTTTAGACTTATCCAAACGACATTGTTGCTCTTCTTCAGTTTCCTTAGCACGTGTCTTACGCATCCATGCGGCTTTGTACCCCCAACATCCTTGCTAGTATCCTTTGAAGTCATGTTAGGACATACAAAGGTAATACTATGCTTGGAGAGGTATAGGTACGTAAGAGCTTTTACAAAAGCTTTTTGGGAGAAAAGAATTCTTGAAAAGTATAGAATAATTATTAAGGAAAATAATAAGTTCCTGATAGACAATGAACATATTTAAATATCATGTTTTGTATGTCGTTATAATGTACCCTACGACGTATTACAAAGATATAGACATGTTTCTCATTAATATCAATAATAGTAAGAGGTGACTGAATACTTAAGGACATCGAATGTGCATACATAATACCAATAGCATGAATACCAATACACATCAATACCATCATCATACCATCATCCATACCATCATCCATACCATCATCCATACATCATCCATAACATCATCAATAACATCATCAATAACATCATCAATAGCATCATCAATAGCAATAATATTAGCAATAGCATTATTATTAACAGTAATAGCAGTATTAATAGCATTATTAGCAGTATTATGATCATTAATAACAGTATTAACAACATTAATAGCAGTATTAATACTATTAACAGCAGTATGAATAGAGTAATAGCATTATAAATACCATTAATAGCATAATTATTAGCTTTAATAGCATAAATATTAGCATTAATAGCAATATAATTTGAATTAATAGCATTATTATTACCATTAATAGAATAATTATTAGCATGAATAGCATAATTATTAATATTAATAGCATTAATTAGCATTAATAGCAATATTATTTGCATTATAGCATATTTATTACATTAATAGCTAATTATTAGCATTAATAGCATAATAATTACCATTAATAGCATTAATAATAGCATTAATAGCAATATTATTTGCATTAATAGCATTATTATTACCATTAATAGCATAATTATTAGCATTAATAGCATAATTATTAACATTAATAGCATAATAATTGCATTAATAGCAATATTATTTGCATTAATAGCATTATTATTACCATTAATAGCATAATTATTAGCATTAATAGCATAATTATTAACATTAATAGCATAATAATAGCATTAATAGCAATATTATTGCATTAATAGCATTATATTACATTAATAGCATAATATTACATTATAGCATATGATTAATTAATAGCATAATATTAGCATTAATAGCATTAATAGCAATATTATTTCATTAATACATTATATACCATTAATAGCATAATTATTAGCATTAATAGCATAAATATTAGCATTAATAGATTAATATTAGCATTAATGCATAATTATTAGCATTAATAGCATTAATATTACATTAATAGCAATATTATTACATTAATAGCATAATTATTAACATTAATAGCATTAATAATAGCATTAATAGCAATATTATTTGCATTAATAGCATTTTATTACCATTAATAGCATAATTATTAGCATTAATAGCATAATTATTAGCATTAATAGCAATATTATTGCATTAATACCATTATGATTACATTAATAGCATAATTATTAGCATTAATAGCATATAATATTAGCATTAATAGCATAATTATTAGCATTAATAGTATAAATATTAGCATTAATAGCATAATTATTAGCATTAATAGCATAAATTAGCATTAATAGCAATATTATTTGCATTAATTAGCATTATTATTACCATTAATAGCAATATTATTGCATTAATAGCATATATATTACCATTAATAGCATATATTAGCATAATAGCATAATTATTAATATTAATAGCATTAATAATAGCATTAATAGCATATTATTTGCATTAATAGCATTATTATTACCATTAATAGCATAAAATATTAGCATTAATAGCATAATTATTAGCATTAATAGATATAATATTAGCATTAATAGCATAATTATTAGCATTAATAGCATTAAATATTAGCATTAATAGCATATATTATTTGCATTAATAGCATTTTATTACATTAATAGCTAATTATTAGCATTAATAGCATAATAATTAGCATTAATAGCATTAATTATTAGCATTAATAGCAATATTATTTGCATTAATAGCAATTATTATTACATAAATAGCATAATTATTATGCATTAATAGCATAATTATTAACATTAATAGCATAATAATTAGCATTAATAGCAATATTATGCATTAATAGCATATTATTACATTAATAGCATATTATTTGCATTATATGCATTATTATTACCATTAATAGCATAATTATTAGCATTAATAGCATAATTATTAGCATATTAATAGCATTAATAATTATTGCATTAATAGCAATATTATTTGCATCATAATAGCATTATTATTACATTAATAGCATAAATATTAGCATTAATAGCATAATTATTAGCATTAATAGTATAAATATTAGCATTAATATAGCATAATTATTAGCATTAATAGCATAAATATTAGCATTAATAGCAATATTATTTGCATTAATAGCATTTTATTACCATTAATAGCATAATATTACATTTGCAATTAGCATAATATTATTACATTAATAGTATAATATTAGCATTAATAGCATAATTATTAAGCATTAATAGCATAATATATTAGCATTAATAGCATATATTATTAATTAATAGCATATTATTAACATTAATAGCATTAATAATTAGCATTAATAGCAATATTATTTGCATTAATAGCATTATTATTACATTAATAGCATAATTATTAGCATTAATAGCATAATTATTAGCATTAATAGCAATATTATTTGCATTAATACATTATGATTACCATTAATAGCATAATTATTAGCATTAATAGCATATATTAGCATTAATAGCATAATTATTAGCATTATAGTATAAATATTAGCATTAATAGCATAATTATTAGCATTAATAGCATAATATTAGCATTAATAGCAATATTATTTGCATTAATAGCATTATTATTACCATTAATAGCAATATTATTTGCATTAATAGCATTATTATTACCATTAATAGCATAATTATTAGCATGAATAGCATAATTATTAATATTAATAGCATTAATAATAGCATTAATAGCAATATTATTTGCATTAATAGCATTATTATTACCATTAATAGCATAAATATTAGCATTAATAGCATAATTATTAGCATTAATAGTATAAATATTAGCATTAATAGCATAATTATTAGCATTAATAGCATAAATATTAGCATTAATAGCAATATTATTTGCATTAATAGCATTCTTATTACCATTAATAGCCTAATTATTAGCATTAATAGCATAATAATTACCATTAATAGCATTAATAATAGCATTAATAGCAATATTATTTGCATTAATAGCATTATTATTACCATTAATAGCATAATTATTAGCATTAATAGCATAATGATTAACATTAATAGCAGTAATAATAGCATTAATAGCAATTTATTTGCATTAATAGCATTATTATTACCATTAATAGCAATATTATTTGCATTAATAGCATTATTATTACCATTAATAGCATAATTATTAGCATGAATAGCATAATTATTAATATTAATAGCATTAATAATAGCATTAATAGCAATATTATTTGCATTAATAGCATTATTATTACCATTAATAGCATAAATATTAGCATTAATAGCATAATTATTAGCATTAATAGTATAAATATTAGCATTAATAGCATAATTATTAGCATTAATAGCATAAATATTAGCATTAATAGCAATATTATTTGCATTAATAGCATTCTTATTACCATTAATAGCCTAATTATTAGCATTAATAGCATAATAATTACCATTAATAGCATTAATAATAGCATTAATAGCAATATTATTTGCATTAATAGCATTATTATTACCATTAATAGCATAATTATTAGCATTAATAGCATAATTATTAACATTAATAGCAGTAATAATAGCATTAATAGCAATATTATTTGCATTAATAGCATTATTATTACCATTAATACCATAATTATTAGCATTAATAGCATAATTATTAGCATTAATAACAAATATTAGCATTAATAGCATAATTATTAGCAGTAATAGCATTATTAATAGCATTAATAAAATTAATAATACAATTAATAGCATTTTTTTTTAATTATTATTATTTTTTATTTAATTATTTATTATTTATTTATTTATTTTTTTATTATTTTTTATTATTTTTTAATTTTTTTTTTATTATTAAATTTATTATTTAGGCTGAGACCCAGTTCTCTTTCAGGTCCGCTGAAAGGGCTGATATTATTAGCATATATTTAATTTTTTTATTATTATTTTTATTTCATTATTTATTATTTTTTATTTATTTTTTTATTATTTTTTAATTATTTTTTAATTATTTTTTATTATTAAATTTATTATTTAGGCTTAGACCCAGTTCTCTTTCAGGTCCGCTGAAAGGGCTGATATTATTAGCATATATTTAATTTTTTTATTATTATTTTTATTTAATTATTTATTATTTTTTATTTATTTTTTTATTATTTTTTAATTATTTTTTAATTATTTTTTTATTATTAAATTTATTATTTAGGCTGAGACCCAGTTCTCTTTCAGGTCCGCTGAAAGGGCTGATATTATTAGCATATATTTAATTGTTTTTTATTATTTTTATTTAATTATTTATTATTTTTTATTTATTTTTTATTATTTTTTAATTCTTTTTTAATTATTTTTTTTATTATTAAATGTATAATTTAGGCTGAGACCGAGTTCTCTTTCAGGTCCGCTGAAAGGGCTGATATTATTAGCATATATTTATTTTTTTTATTATTATTTTTATTGAATTATTTATTATTTTTTATTTATTTTTTTATTATTTTTTAAATATTTTTTAATTATTTTTTTTATTATTAAATGTATTTTTCCATTGAAATACATTAGCGGTGTGTCGGCGATTTTAGGCCGCCGACCTGGTTCTATTTTGTCGGCCTAAAATCGCGGACACACCGCTAATGCATGTCTATGGGCAGTGAGCTCGAATTCTGATTGGTCGGCGACCAATCCGAAATCGGGCTGACTGCCCATAGAGATGCATTAGCGTTTGTGTCCGCGATTTTAGGGCCGAGAATAGAACCAGGTGGCCGGCCATTAAAATCGCCGACACACCGCTAATGTATTTCAATGGGAAATGAGGGGCTCTTCTGATTGGCTGAGGGCATTAGACAGCGACCAATCAGAAGAGCCCTCACATCTCATTGAGGTAGAATGGTGGATTTGTCGTCCATTCTATCTTAATGATAAGTGAAGAGGACGTCGGAGCTGGAAGTTGGCGGAAAGAAGACAGAAGACCCCGGGGGCCGGACGAAGAGGCGGAGATGGCAGAAAGAAGAGAGAAGACCCCCGGGGCCGGAGGAAGAGGACGCCTGGCCGGACGGAGGAGTTGTGGATCGGACGGACGATCAGATGACTAAGAAGGCATGTAAGTAATCGACGGGGACCTTAGGTTAGGGGACGGCGGGGGCTTCTGGTGTAGGGCCTTCGGTGTTAGCGGCGGGAGCTTAGGAGGCGGCGGGGCTTAGGGGGTAGGGGATTAGGTGCGGCGGGTCGGGGCTTTGCGGCGGACGGTAGGGGCTTAGGTGCTTGGCGGCGGACGGTAGGGGGTTAGGTGCGGCGGGGCTTAGGGGGTAGGGGCTTAGGAAGCGTCGGGGCTTTTAGGTGCGGCGCGGCTTGCGGCTTAGGGGGTAGGGGATTAGGTGCGGCGGGTCGGGGCTTGGCGGCGGACGGTAGGGGGTTAGGTGCGGCGGGGCTTAGGGGGTAGGAGCTTAGGTGCGCGGGGCTTTTAGGTGCGGCGGGGCTTAGGGGGTAGAGGATTAGGTGCGGCGGGTCGGGGCTTGGCGGCGGACGGTAGGGGGTTAGGTGCGGGTGGGCTTAGGGGTAGGGGCTTAGGTGCCCGGGGCTTAGGGGGTGGGTAGGGGGGCTCGGTGTGCGGCGGGGCTTTTAGGTGCAGGGGGCTTAGGGGGGTAGGGGATTAGGTGCGGCGTTGGTCGGGGGCTTGGGGGGAGGGTTAGGTGGCGGGTGTTGGCGCGATGGTGGGGGTTAGGTGGGGGGGCTTAGGGGTAGCTTAGGTGCCGCGGGGCTTTTAGGTGCGGCGGGGCTTAGGGGGTAGGGGATTAGGTGCGGCAGGTCGGGGCTTGGCGGCGGACGGTAGGGGGTTAGGTGCGGCGGGGCTTAGGGGGTATGGACTTAGGGGCGGCGGAGTTAGGGGGTAGGAGCTTAGGTGTGGGGTGGCTGTGCGGACATTGCGGGGTGGGTGTGCGGACATGGGGTGGGTGTGCGGACATGTGGTGGGTGTGCGGACATGGGGGGGCTGTGTGGACGACATGTGGGTGGCTGTGCGGACATGGGGGGCTGTGCGACATGGGGTGGCTGTGTGGACATGGGGGTGGCTGTGCGGAGATGGGGGGGCTGTGCGGACATGGGGGAGGCTGTGCGGACATGGGGGTGGCTGTGCGGACATGGGGGGGCTGTGCGGACATGGTGGGGGGCTGTGCGGACATGGGGGGGAGAATTGTGGGTAGCGGGGAGCGGAGGCGGCTGTGCCGCCTCCGCTCCATGGTCCCCGGGGAGCGAGTTGCGGCTCAGGCAGCGACTCGCAATGGCCTCGCGGCCATTGCTCGCGCTACCTGAGCGGTAAATCGCTAAGGTTGTTGCGGAGGCTCTGGTTCGAATTTCGGCCAGCGACTCACAATGGCCGCTTTGCGGCCATTGCTCGCCCTCAGCCAGCGACTCGCAATGGCCTCGCGGCCATTGCTCGCGCAGCATTGGGCGCTTCGCGCCCAATGTTAAATTCGTATCCACATGACCACGCCGGAAGTAGCGCGCGGAGGGGCGCTTTTCCGATTCGCGATTATATAATAGATACATTAATGTGGTAGATGACTATTCTAGCTGCAAACGTCTGGTTTTTATTTCAATATCTACGTAGGTGTATAGAGGCTCATTTTCAACCATCACCACTCCAGTGTTTTAATGGTACATTGTGTTTGCTAACTATGTAAGAAGGCTAATGCAGGGGTCTCAAACTCCAGGCCTCGAGGGCCGCACACTGTGCAGGTTTTCAGGATTGCCAAAGCATTTGACAGTTGGTAATCAAATTACCAACTGTCAAACTCCAAGGAAATCCTGAAAACCTGCACTGTGTGCGGCCCTCGAGGCCTGGAGTTTGAGACTCCTGGGCTAATGGATGTTTGGAAAACCCTAGAAAACCTTTGTACAAGTATGTTAACACAGATGAAAACAGTTTGGCTGATTGGAGAAGCTATAAAATTGACCTTCCTTTGAACTAGTTGAGAATCTGGAGCATTACATTTGTTTGTTCTATGAAACTCCCAAAATGGCCAGAAAGAGAACTTTCATGTGAAACTGAAAAATCTATTCTTGTTCTTAGAAATGAAGGCTATTCCATGAAAGACATTGCCAAGAAACTGAAGATTTCCTACAACATTGTGTACTGCTCCCTTCATAGGAGAGCACAAACAGGCTCTAAACAGAGTAGAAAGAGAAATGGGAGGCCCCACTGCACAACTGAGCAACAAGACAAGTACATTAGAGTCTCTAGTTTGAGAAATCGACGCCTCACAGCTCCTCAACTGGCAGCTTCATTAAATAGTACCCGCAAAACATCAGTGTCAACATCTAAAGTGAAGAGGCCACTCCGGGATGCTGGCCTTCAGGGCAGAGTGGCAAACGAAAAGCCATATCTGAGACTGGCTAATAAAAGGAAAAGATTAATATAGGCAAAAAAACACAGACATTGGACAGAGGAAAATTGGAAAAAAGTTTTATGGACAGACAAATCAAAGTTTGAGGTGTTTGAATCACACAGAAGAATATTTGTGAGATGCAGAACAACTGAAAAGATGCTGGAAGAGTGCCTGACGCCATCTGTCAAGCATGGTAGAGGTAATGTAATGGCCTGGGGTTGCTTTGATGCTGGGAGATTTGTACAAGGTAAAAGGGATTTAAAATAAGGAAGGCTATCACTCAATTTTGCAACGCCACGCCATATACTGTGGACAGCGCTTGATTGGAGCCAATTTCATCTTACAACAGGACAATGACCCAAAGCACACCTTCAAATTATGCATTAACTATTTAGGGAAGAAGAAGGCAGCTGGTATTCTATCTGTAATGGAGTGGCTAGCGAAGTCATCAGATCTCAACCCCATTGAGCCAGTGGTGTAACTAGGATTGATGGCGCCCGGGGCACAGATCTATTTTGGCGCCCCCCCCCCTCCCAAGGAAGGTGAGGACCGGGGGGGGAGGGGGAATGGAGAGCTCGCCGCCCCTGCAGCCTTGGTTGAGGACGGGGGGGGGATTTCCTCGGTCAGTCACCCCTGCTGCCCCCCCCTCCCTCCCCCGGCTCCTCGGTGACTCACCCCTGCTGTCTCCCATCCGGTCCAGGCTGTCTCTCCTCCGTCCTCCGATCACACACTGGCCGCCGCAGCCAGTGACGCTGTTTCCGGGGTCTCCTGCGGTCACCCCGCACCGGACCCGCTGCCACCAAGTCTGCCAGTGGCCCCTGCTGGCCCCAGACTGGCGCGGAAGCGGAAGTGCCGCCGGTGCCCCCCACTAAGTGGCGCCCGGTGCAAAAGGTCCGGCTGCACCCCCCTAGATACGCCCCTGCATTGAGCTGTTGCGGGAGCAGCTTGACAGTATGGTACGCAAAAAGTGCCCATGAAGCCAATCCAACTTGTGGGAGGGGGCTTCAGGAGGCATGGGGTGAAATTTCTCAAGATTACCTCAACAAATTAACAGCTAAAATAACAAAGGTCTGCAATGCTGTAATTGCTGCAAAGGGAGCATTCTTTGACTAAAGCAAAGTCTGAAGGAGAAAATTTATTTTTCCCAAGAAAAATCATTATTTCTAACCTTGTCAATGTCTGGACTATATTTTTTATTCATTTTGCAACTCATTTGATAAATAAAAGTATGAGTTTTCATGGAAAAAACTAAATTTCACAGCACAATCACAGCACAGAGGACAGCACCCTGGTGCTGACGTTTAGCAGTGCTCGCTGCTAGAACTCCAGGAGCCGGCATCCGTTTCCCGGATCCGGCGCCATAGACCCCCATGTTAAGGGTCGCTGGATCCAGGACCTGGTAGGGATCGCTAGAACGTCACTACATGGTTGCTGGTGAGATGTCAAATAGTCAGGTCTCACCAGCGACGATATGGCGGTTGTTGGGACCCTGTCACACTAGGGTGTAGTATTGGGGTCATTGTCCCCATCAAACACACCGATGCATGCTGCCCAGCGGGATCCCAATGATCAAAAAATGGTCCAGGCCATTGTGACACGATCAGCGATCTCGCAGTGGAGGCCTGGTCGTTGCTGCATGTCACACTGAGCGAGATCGCTAGCGCCGGTCGGGGTACTTCAGCTGTGAGCAGCTGACCTCCATGCAGCAGGAGATGACCCGCGGCTACTGACAGTGGCATGCGTGGTTCAAATCCTGCGCCAATTCGTGGCTGGACTACGCCTGTCGCTGACTGGTCGCGCACGGCCCCGCAACCAATCAGCGTTACAGACAGAATTAGATGATTATATAGTAGATTATGACCCCACTGCTTCCTATATATAGTATGATGTCCCCCACACCCTTGAGTTTGTGCTTTGGTTATACCATTTATTTTATCATGTGATACACTGGAAAGTGGGAAAAAAATTCCAAGTGTGTTGAAATTACAAAAAAACCTGCAACTTCCCAATTGTTTTTACTTTTTTTTATTTACCATGTTCTACTATACAGTAAAATTGATTGGGCAGTATGATTCCCCAGGTCAATACAATTATTTAGATACTGAACATAAATAGTTTATTCTTTTATTAATGTTGTAAAATAAAAAATTTGTAATAAAATTTACTTTTTGCTTGTGTCATTTCCCAAGACCCGTAACGTTTTTAATATTTACTGGCTGTAGTACCCGGCTACGCCCGGGTTAATAAATAACTGCTGTTAGCTATAACAAAATAGAATTTGAATATGTCATATTAATGACCTGTAAGAAAATAGAAGCTGAGCTGTGATTGGTTGCTATAGGCAGTAGTGATGAGCGAGTATGCTCTGCGCTACTCGGTACTCGCACGAGTATCACTGTTCTCGGGCTACTCAGCGAGCACCGAGTAATCTCGCTATACTCGTGCTGTGCTCGTGGTCCTCATCCCTGCATGTTGGCGCTCTTTAGAGAGCCAGCCCACATGCAGGGATTGGCTGGCAGTCACTGCAATGCCACAGCCATGTTAGTTGTGGCATTGCAGTGATTGGCCGGCCCGCACAGCGTGACCGAGCCTTTATAAGACCCGGCCGCGCTGTGCTCTGCACACAGCCATCCAGACAGTGAGTGTAGGGAGAGTGTCTGCTGCTGCTTAGGGACAGATTTGCGGCCCTCATAGGTAGATCCAGAGCAGGGCTGCAAACTGCTGCTGACCACAACAGTCCTTCTCAGGACTAATCTAGGAGGATATAAGCAGGGTGATCCAGATTAGAGTCCAAGCTTTTCTGTGACCTGAACAGTCACCAGACTGTTATACTTAATAGCTTTATACAGGCAAGTTCTAAAATCCAACTTTCCTGTGATCTGAACAGTCACCAGACTGTTATACTTTATACAGGCAGGTTCTAAAATCCAACTTTCCTGTGATCTAAACAGTCACCAGACTGTTGTACTTAATAGCTTTATAGAGGTTAGGGTCTAAAATCCAACATTCCTGTGACCTGAACAGTCACCAGACTGTTGTACTTGATAGCTTTATACAGGTTAGGGTCTAAAATCCAACTTTCCTGTGACCTGAACAGTCACCAGACTGTTATACTTAATAGCTTTATACAGGCAGGTTCTAAAATCCAACAACTTTCCTGTGATCTGAACAGTCACCAGACTGTTGTACTTGATAGCTTTATACAGGTTAGGGTCTAAAATCCAACTTTCCTGTGACCAGACTGTTGTCGCTGTATACAGGCAAAATGCGCAAGGGCGTTGGCAAGGAACAAGGAAGTGGACGTGATGGTGGTGCAGGCAGAGGCCGAGGTCGTGTGCAAGCACTAATTTCGCAACAACAAAGTGGCACATCTACTCGCTCGCACGTCTTGTCCCAAATTCTTGGGGCCCGCAGCAGTACACCGCTCTTGAACCAAGACCAGTGTCAACAGGTTGTTACTTGGATTGCGGATAATGCTTCAAGTCACATGGGCACCTCCACAAACACCCTGTCTTCCACACGGTCAAGTGTCAGTAGCCGTGATACTGCACCGCACATTTCCCAACCTGATCCTCCTTCCTACCACCAGGCCGAGTACAAGTCCACGGACATTACTGATCCCACACTAGGACACTCGGAAGAGCTGTTCACGTATCCATTCGCAGAATCTGGCCTCTCGCCAGCTCCTGTTGAAGTGGGTGATGAGATGGTATGTACAGATGCCCAAATATTTGAGCAGCCACATTCTCAAGAAGGGAACGTTGTCAACGTGTCTCAACAAGGGGTGGACGATGATGAGACACAATTGCCAGGAAGTCAGGAGGAGGATCAGGGTGCGGAAGAGGAAGACGACGTGGAGGATGATCCAGTAGCTGACCCAACCTGGCAGGAGGATATGCAGAGCGAGGACAGCAGTGCACAGGGGGAGGGAGGCGTAGCTTCCCAACAGGCAGTATGAAGTAGGGTGGTGTCCACAGGCAGAAGGCAGGCAACCGTTCCCCAGAACAACAACACGACACAAGGTGCCTGTGCAAATGTTAGGTCTTCCCGAGTCTGGCAGTTTTTTAAGTTGGCTCCAGATGACTCTAAAAGGCCATTTACAACACCTGCCATGCCAGCATCAGCAGGGGTATGAAAACTAGCAGCCTGACCACCACCAGCATGATCAGGCACATGTCAGCCAAGCACCCGACTTTGTGGGAAATACAACAGAGTCGAGGAGTGGTGCTTGCTGATGTCACTGCTACGTCTTCGCGTGTTGTGCGTGCGAGCCAATCCCCTGTCTATGCTGCCCGCGAACAAGCCTCCGGTCCTGCACCTGACGCTGCCCACGCACAAATAACACCACCATCAAGCACGTCCTTGTCCCAGCGCAGCGTTCAATTATCCATTCAGCAAACCTTTGAACGCAGGCGCAAATACGCTGCCAACGCCCCACATGCCACAGTCCTAAATTAAAAAAGAGAGGGGAGGGGGACAAGAGGCGCAATAGTGCCCCTATCACTAGACACTACAATTACGGCAGTGAAAAAGGCAATCCACTCACCTACTTCAATTGTGTGACCCACAACTGGTTAAAAACATGTAGGATAATATCCTGATGGCTGCTGCTGGACCTCCACCGACTCCACGCACGTGGGGTTAAACCAGGAAATTCAGGAAGGGAAGGTGTGCTACGGTCCGCGCTGCCAGAATCATCAATGAAGACCCAAGGCGAAGTTGTGATCCAAAACTTCTTTATTCTCCTCCTACGCGTTTCTGTGCCCACCTGCTGCAGCACAGCCTGTGTAAGCCGCCGTTGCCAAGCGCTGACTCTCTTTGACCGGCTGGTGGCTCAGGCTGCCTGTAGCCAGTGCTGCCCGCCACCGCCGGCGCCCGGCCGTCACTGCTGTGCGGTGCAGACTGAGGCCCTGTCGCAATTTGTGAGCGGCGACGCCACCGCGCCAAAGCCGCCGCCACCCGCCAAATCCTCAGTCCTCAGACAGTGCAGGGGACCAGGCTAGGCCTGCCCACCCTCTGCTCCGTGTCTGTGTGTAGAGAATATTAATGTGGAGTGTAGGGTAGGGCCCGGACCGCCCATCCCCGCCCACCACAGGCCTCACTGCACAGGGGGCTGCCCAGGACCACACCCACTGTTATGGATTAATATTTTATAATATTAATGTTAATAAGTTGCTGCTCCTGACCAAATCAATATAGACCAAGCGCCGGCATTGAAAAGTAGTAGACACCAGACACATAGGGTACCTTTACACGCGGCTACATTTCTTGGGTGGCTACAGGTAACTTACTGGTTGCAGTGAAATCATGGAGACAAGGTTCTATCTTGTTGCTGTGTACAAATGGAATAATCTCTCCATGATTTCACTGCAACCAGTAAGTTACCTGTAGCCACCCTAGAAATGTAGCCGCGTGTAAAGGGGCCCATAGAGTCAGATGTACACCCTTCCTTGGTCAGACCCAAGCTCCAAGTGTCTGTTTATTACAATAGACTGGACATTTTGTTCAATAAGGGGCTCGGTCAGCCCTACTCAGATGTATTCATTGGTCCATGGGCAATAAGGGGCTCGGTCAGCCCTACTCAGATGTATTCATTGGTCCATGGGCAATAAGGGGCTCGGTCAGTCCATGGGCGGATCCATGAGGTCATCAAGGGGTGTGGTCTTGATCGAGTATGTTATTCTGTGATTGGTTCGTCTTCCCTGACCTCCAGCTTCGGTGATTGGTCAGACTTCTTTGGACTCCATCTTGCTCTCAGCACATGGTGTGATGTGGCAGGAAATGGCAGCCATGTTTAAATCACAACTTATACAATGTAAAATAATACACTCTATATATCATTTCTCCCATGCCCTTATGTCTTAAGCTTAATGAAGTATTTTGATCTTAAGGCTTTCCTTAACAGTCCCCCCTAAATACTTTATTAACCAATTCCTACCAGAGCATATCACATCTACCCAATGTGCCTTCAACTCTGCCTGCTAGCTGAGAATTGATAACCATTAAAACCCCCCTTGGTACAGACTTCGCAATTATAAACCATGTGACCCCCCTTGGCACAGACTTCACAATTATAAACCATGTGACCCCCCTTGGTACAGACTTCACATATATGAACTATTTGATGTGTCTACCCCAGCTATCATAACTTAGAGGAATAGGGGACCATCTAGTTGGAGACTATAAAAGACTGTAGAGGGCCTAGCTGTTCTAGGTCTACAGAATAACTAACCTCTTGAGCTAGGAAAGTGAGAACTGAGGTTTCCCAATCATCTTCCTTACACAGGGAAAGACACAACAAACAATAATAGCTGCAATAATTTAAGATGACAAGGATAACAAAGCCTATCTAATCCAGCCACATCTGCCATCTCTTCATTTACAGAAAGTATTGGTCCCGGGGATCTTCTACACCTGAATCCTTTATAATTCTTATTGTAGAGTTCAGTTTCTGTATGGCTGCTGTAAGCTCCCGGTGGGACCTGTATTATCTGGAATATACATACAATTTTACAAACACCTCCTTATTGTACTAATAACCCGTCCAGGTCCATTCTAATTTGGAGCACCATTATTGATGTAGGGCCTAGTTGGCCTGCTAAACCTTGAAGGTCTTCTGTAGTATAACTGACGAATCTCTGTTAATCATAGATGTAATTGATCTAAACTGTATTCTTACTTATGGCCATTAGGGGTGAGATAAAGGATTCAAAACCTACTTTAACTTGATCTCTGGATTCAAATACATGCGATATGAACCATTCCTATGAACAATTCTTATGAACCATTCCTATGAACAATTCTCATGAACAGTTGTTATGAACAATTCTCATGAACAGTTGTTATGAACAATTCTTATGAACAGTTGTTATGAACAGTTCTGGGTATATCAGGAGGTATATAGGATCGCGCTATCCGCGTCCTCGGGACTTTCCTACCTGCTTCACCTCAGTTCCCTACCTGGATACCCAGAATTGTATCACAACACTCATGGATGGACATTTCCGTCTCAGGGCCATATTCTACCACCAGAGATTATTTGGTAACATTTTCCCTTTACACATTAACCCGATTACCTTAAAAATAACATAAAATAGCGCTTTTACGGCTACATATACAAGTTATTAGAGTAATGTCAGTTGTACTCAGTGTTATCTACCCTTGAACTAATGGTTTGCTCAGGAACGTGAATGTTTCTCCCTCACTGAGTCCTCATTTATATCATGTTCCTGTAACCATTTTGCCTTAGTTTGGATATTCCATATGTATATCAGACATAACGTGGAGTTATAAGGTCATATATGTGACAGTGTATCACGGTGTATGTCAGTGACTATCATTATCGGAGTTCATCATCTGCTGGTGGGGAGTCTCCAACAGTTGCCGCGTCCTTTTCCCTCAGTCTCCACTGAAGTTGCTGTAATTCAGAGTAGCTGCATCGGCCATCTAATCTCGGCTCACGGCTCTTACTCGCATCTTTTCAGGATCACCCGGTCTCCTGACATGAGACCATGCGCTCCTGAAACTGATTTAGGATCTGGGAATTGAAGAACACATCTCTTTATCACACTATTTAAACAATTATTTAAGGCTTGGACATCGCTGGTGATTTCATCTGTGGGAAATAAAACACAAATTCTGAAGAACATTGACTTTAATTCTCCTTACTTGAAGATAGCAACGCGGTGTTTAACCCTTTCTTAACTGGATACTCATCTCACTGATGCTGTTACTGCAGCAGCTATCTATTGACCTGTAGTTCTTACCCCCCCTAGGTGAGAGGCTCATCGGGTCCCATTCATTTAATATCAGACTAAACTTTATTACACACTTACTTTATAGAAATTACAACCCTGTTCAAGGTGTTGGATCGAGAATTATCTTATTTTAACTTATTTACTGAGGAGGAAAATTAAGCAAAAACAAACATTTCATCTATGTCTTGTCCGTCTCCTCTACCTTGCGCCTTTAATGTTAATCTCCCATCCATATTGTCCACTGTCTTATGCATGATACGTATTGTAGAAAGCTGCCGACTCCCAGATACTGTGAAATACCCTTAATGACCTCCACTATAACACATGCAGCTTTACCTCATCAGGAGCCTCATTTCTACATACCACCTTCATCGTGAGCTTCTCAGAAGTAACGTAGTTTCTGCACCGGATCCTGAAAAGAGATTACCGCAACAGGCACACCCGCATACACCTAATGTGCAGCTGTCTTTATCATCTATCTGCAATCACCGTAATGGTAGAGTGGACGAGGGGTGCATTCGTGGTTCTGCGGGGTCACTACAGATTCTCTTCCATTGTACCAGTCACACATCAACCAAGGCTGGGTGTACCTGGCCACCTGGGTACTGAACCCTGGTGCCACCCAAACCTTGTCCACTAAAATACAGGTAGCAGTTAATGACAAATGAGTCAGTTCTTGGGTTACCTGAGCCATCATTGAGAAGAGAGTCGTGGCAGAGAAAGCTTACCGCCTGGTGTCTACAGACTTTCCTCAGCTGGCTCCCTGCGTGTTGCACTCCTTTCCATTCGATCACCTGTTTCTGTGGGAATAAGAGCATCAGGAGTGACAGGGGCCCCTGGTGTCAGGGTCTGCCCTGGTGCTGGGGTCTGAGACTCTCGACTCTAGGCCTCTTCACAGCTTCTGGCAGCTGCACCTGTGCAGGCATTACCTCTGGCTCAATGAGCGCCAGCTCAGGTGTGAGCTGTACCTCGACTCTGCCAGGCTTATCTGAACACAGGAGAGCCTCCATACAGGCTCATACACTCTCTGCGGTCTCTGTGGGTCTTTATGTGACTCTAGGAAAGATCTGCAGATTATCTTACCCTTTGCCAGCTACCCATTCCAGTGATTGCAGATCCCCATCTACCTCCTCATGGCGATATGTCAAGAGGGAGTGGTTTTGCTTTATTACCTCCTGTTGTGTAATCACAGCACATCCAGTGGTAGAATCCACGAACATCTGTAAAATAACTCAAGATCTGCATTAGTAATGAGCTCATCTGGGGCATGTTCACACATGTTTGCTCTGTCCTCTATTTAAGACAAAAATATAAAGAAAAGACTTAGATATAAAGACGTAAATAAATTATTAAAACTTTAAAAACAACTTTAAAACAGGCACTAACTTTCCATCTCTTTCCCCCCTTTTTGAATCCAATATCCAAAGCATATCTGGATTCAAAAAACTATGTTGTTAGCTGAATTTCATATTTGGAGCCTGAAAAGATCATGAAAAGGTCCCACTCCATAGAGTATACATAACTATATAACTATGAATACAATAAGGCTGTGTGCACATGATGAACATTACATGTGGGGTGTAAATTTTCTGCATCAAATCTGCATCTTCTGGCAAAAAGAAAACACAAAATCTGAAAGAACAATAAAAAAAAATTAGATAACGTGCAGAACACTTCTGAAGTCTCAGCAACTTCACTGGTGTCAGAATAAATGTGAAGATGTGTGACAAAATTATACAGCAAAAAGCACAATAAACCTCACTATGTGCACAAGACCCAAATACTAGGTTATGTGTAACTTTAGTCCTGTGGGCTCGTCAACCCCCCTCCAGGTACAGGGCTCTGGCTGCTGGATTGAAAATATATCAGTGCAGAGACATGGAATAGAAATGCAAATCACCTGGAATTGATTTGCTAATTAGGTAAAACTCAGCAGACTGTTCCAGTATCACAGTATCATGAATAAATCTACATTCATGTGAAAAAGGTGTCCATTATTAAAATAGTTGGGGTTGCAGCAGTAAAAATTAAAAAACTATTGATAATTACTTTTACCAATACCCTAAAGTGAGACTATAAAAATAAAATAAAACATGATCTGGGAAGAATTAGATGTTAAAATGTAGAGTAAAAGATACAATGAAGCATGTGGCCTAGGCATTTTAGGGGGTGGGGTGGTACCTCTCTGTGGGACTGGCCTGGTTTGCAATTAAGTCTCCTCTCCCCCCCATTCAGACAGTATCTACAGGTCATTTGTACTTCCTGTTGAATAGAGAGAGGTCATGGAAATTTCTCTCCGTGGAGCCATAATGATGAATCTCCACATTTTTCCCTTTGATTATCTGTGCACCGTTGGCAATTATTTATTTATTTATTTTTTTTTTCATCTCATCTTTTCTCAGAGGTATGTTATTTGGTCTCCCATGCCAATTATATATATTTATTTATTTAATCCCAATTAATACTTCATTAATATATGCATTCACATCTTTTACCTTCCCATGTAGCAATTTCTTATAGCTTTCAGCACATGGTTATATCTGACCAGCACACTGGACTTCTCTGAACAAAGGAACTTATATGTGCCTTATTTTATTCTATTTTTATTATTTATTTTTAATTACCAGTATATTCATGTAATCATTCAATCTCTCTGCATTAGCCCATCACATGTCTCTATGTGGGAAGGGGGTGGCTACCTTTTCTTTTGGGTCTGAAACTAGCAGTGTGTATGCTCAAAACTGGTCAGACAGCTTTTAGTCCTTACACATCACTTCCTGTCTAAACCTATTGTCCAAACATTCCTTCATTTCTTTGTCTCTAACCATGTGGCCTTCACTCGGCGGCCATCTTTGCATGGACAAAAGTATATTCCCAGATTCTCAATCTGAGGCAATCCTAACCCATCTTTCCCACACATTCTCTTATACTCCTGCATTTTGTCTTAACACTATTTAAACTCTCATTTCTCTGCTGTCTTACATTTGTTTTAGAATATCTGCTATTTACTTACATATTTTCATTTATGCTCGACAAGTCTCTCATACTTGCCATATGCTAGCATCTTTTAAGGGCACAAAAAAACCAAGCACTAGTTACCACAAGGCCCATTTACCAGAGCACATAGCATTACAGAATGGCTGACATCAGAGAGCACATGTCATCAAAATGGCTGACATCAGAGAGCCCATGTCAGTCATCAAAATGGCTGACATCAGAGAGCCCATGTCAGTCATCAAAATGGCTGACATCAGAGAGCCCATGTCAGCCATCAAAATGGCTGACATCAGAGAGCCCATGCCAACAAACTGGCTGACATCAGAGAGCACATGCCAACAAACTGGCTGCAAGAGGTATTGCCTCCCACAAAATGGCCGCCCCCAGAGGAGGTCTGAGAAGCACCAGCAAGATGGCCGCCAACAAAAGAAACATGTGCTCCACCAACAAATTGGCCCCCCAACAAAGAAACATGTGCTCCAGCTTATGGTGGTGGGAATTCACATTGTACAGTTCTATAATACACATAACTTAAACTTTTGTCTTTCTTTTTCCTTTCCTCTTCTATCCAATTTTCTCTATACAAACTGTAAGAGACTCTTTCCCATGCCCTGGCAGTATATAACAATCCATTATCTTCCAAACACCTTGTCTCTCTTTTAACCCAATTTTCACTGCACTTCTACCATCCCACACAACTTCATAAGCTTTTTGCATCATTTAACATAACTTTTCCCTTAATTTACACAGATCTATCTTGCCATCTGAATTAGGCTTAGGGCCTATGGACACAACTGCATTAACTTCTCCATCTTTCTCTATATAGAATAGACACAAAACAAACACTTAAGACTGGGGAGATGACAAACCTGGCACAAGACCTTCACAGCCGTCTAACCTTCCTATCTGTCCCTGTCTGATTTCCGTGTTCTGTAGACTACTATCAGGCGCATGTACTCTAAGTAACATGCCCCTATGGGAGTCCAGTTACTCGACCTATTCTTCCAGAACCAAAAATCATATATTATCAGGCTATGTACTGAGTCAAGTTACTCTAAGTTACATGCCCCTATGGGAGTCCAGTTACTCGACCTATTGCAGCACAGGTGACCACTTTGATCTATCTCATCTCCAGACACTGCTCAAAAACCCTCTTTCCTATCAGTCATCTCCCCTCCACACATATAACAGGCAGCAGCAACTTAGCATGACGGTTCTTCCGCAATTAAATGGCCAACACCGGAGAATACCCCCATCTGCCGTCTCCAGAGACCCTAAAAAGACCGGACGCGGTCAGGCAATCTGCACAGGGTACCCCGAAAAACAGGTAAAGCCAACAGATTATAATAAAATCAGCAGACTTACCGTTTTTGTTAGGGAGGTGATCAGTCTCCTGGCTCGGGGTACTCAGTGCGCGTCCTGCCGTCTCCTTCACCGGTCATTCAAGGTTTGGGGATTCTCCTATACTGCTGCCCCACGTTGGGCGCCAAATTGTTATGGATTAATATTTTATAATATTAATGTTAATAAGTTGCTGCTCCTGACCAAATCAATATAGACCAAGCGCCGGCATTGAAAAGTAGTAGACACCAGACACATAGCGTCAGATGTACACCCTTCCTTGGTCAGACCCAAGCTCCAAGTGTCTGTTTATTACAATAGACTGGACATTTTGTTCAATAAGGGGCTCGGTCAGCCCTACTCAGATGTATTCATTGGTCCATGGGCAATAAGGGGCTCGGTCAGCCCTACTCAGATGTATTCATTGGTCCATGGGCAATAAGGGGCTCGGTCAGTCCATGGGCGGATCCATGAGGTCATCAAGGGGTGTGGTCTTGATCGAGTATGTTATTCTGTGATTGGTTCGTCTTCCCTGACCTCCAGCTTCGGTGATTGGTCAGACTTCTTTGGACTCCATCTTGCTCTCAGCACATGGTGTGATGTGGCAGGAAATGGCAGCCATGTTTAAATCACAACTTATACAATATAAAATAATACACTCTATATATCATTTCTCCCATGCCCTTATGTCTTAAGCTTAATGAAGTATTTTGATCTTAAGGCTCTCCTTAACACCACTAGCCTACTAAGTGTGTAACTTACAGGCCCCTGTCCAAACCTGCCCGTCCCTGCCCTGCTCTGCCCATCCTTGCCCTCCCCATTCCTGCCCTATCCATCCACCAGGACAAAGAAAGGCTGGGAGAGATGGACCAGACGCCATTACCCACTCACCCACCACCAGAAGTTCTTGAAAAAGTCCAAGAACAGAATCAAGGCTGGACCACCTGGTGCCAGGTGCTTGTGGCTGCCACAGGTGCCAGCTGCTGGTGGCTGCCACCTGGTGCAGGGTGCTGGTGGCTTGTGCTGGGTGCTGGTGGCTGCCGCCTGGTGCTGGCTACCAGGTGCTGGCGGCTGGTGCCGGCTAGAAGGTGCTGGCAGCTGCCACCTGGTGCCTGCTGCTGGTGGCTGCCACCTGGTGCTGGAGGCTGCTGCCAGGTGCCAGCTGCTGGTGGCTGCCACCTGGTGCAGGGTGCTGGTGGCTTGTGCTGGGTGCTGGTGGCTTCCGCCTGGTGCTGGCTACCAGGTGCTGGCGGTTGCTGCCTGGTTCCGGCTAGAAGGTGCTGATGGCTGCCGCCTGGTGCCAGGTGCTGGCAGCTGCCCCATGGTGCCTGGTGCTGGGGGCTGCTGCCTGGTGCTGGTGGCTGCCACCTGGTTTCAGGTGCTATCGGCTGCCAGGGTGCTGCCTGGTGCCAGCAGCTGGCAGCTGGTGGCAGCTGCAGCCTGGTGTTGGCAGCTGCCGCCTTGTGCCGGGGTGCTTATGGCTACCGCCTGGTGCTGGCGGCTACCGCCTGGTGCCAGCTCCCGGGTGCTGACGGCTGGTGGGTGCCTCCGGGTGCTGGTGGCGAGCGGTAGATCAGGAGCGGCAGAGGAAGAAGCTGCCAGGATCTGGGATCAGGAGCGTGCTGTCAGGTAAGGCGCTATTACAGCCGAAGATAGCAACCTGGGGGGGACAATAGGATGGATGGCAGCAGCAGTCTCTATTGTGTATTCTCTATTATGTACGGCCAGCAGCAGTCTCTATTGTGTATATAGCCAGCAGCAGTCTCTATTGTGTATACGGCCCGCAGCCATCTCTATTGTGTATACAGTAGCCGTCTCTATTGTGTATCCTCTATTATGTATACAGCTATTGTGTATTCAGCCCACAGGAGTCTCAATTGTGTATGTGTGTAATATGTAATAGAGAGAGTGTAAAGAAAAAGGAAAAACAGCACAAAAATATAGAAAAAAAGTGGACTTTTTTTGCCCAATGGCATGGCCACGCATTGGGCAATAAAGTCCACTTTTTTCTATTTTTTTTGTGCTGTTTTTCCTTTTTTTACTCTATTGTAAGGAACCATTTGGATTGCTGGTTGGGAAAACTTTGCATATAAATTGAGGTAATTTTTGGTGCTGTTCCAATTTTCCACTATAAATATAATGTATGTTTGGGTGGAGGCGGAGCATGGGTGGAGGCGGAGCAGGGGTGGGGTTTGGGCGGAGTCTCAGGGGAGCCCCAAAATTTTGGCAGAAGGGGCCCCGAAATTCCTAGTGGCAGCCCTGGACGGAAGCATTCCGCGACCTGATGGTGGCTGCTGTCCCACGTTACTCGGTCCCCAGCCGCCACTATTTCTCCAGATGTGCCGTCCTCCTTGACGGCACACTGGGTTAATATTGTGGAAGCTGGGACCCAGTCTGAGTGAGGGACGGAACACGTCCTTCCCACACCAAGGATCCTCATCCACTTTACCCTCCACACCAGTCCCAAGCTGGAAGCACTGCAGCACTGCCTCTGTGAAGCGGCAACAGGCTGTGTAAAGCTAATATGCATAGGTGACAAACCCCACAATGCAGAAGAGGTGTGGACAGCTCTGAAACAGCAGGCAGATCACTGGCTCACACCTCTGAACCTAAAGCCAGGAAAGGTCGTGTGTGACAATGGCCGGAACCTGGTGGCAGCTTTGAGGCGAGGCCAGCTGACGCATGTTCCATGCGTGGCTCATGTGCTCAACCTGGTGGTTCAGCGGGTTATAAAGTCATACTCAGAGCTGTCTGATCTGCTGGTAAAAGTTTGCCGCCTGTCTGCACATTTTCGCAAGTCACCTGCTGCTTCAGCCGGCCTTGCCAGCTTTCAGCGCCGTTTGCGTCTTCCGGCCCACAGACTGGTGTGTAATGTCCCCACGCGTTGGAATTCAACTCTGCACATGTTGGTCAGGATATGTAGCAGAAGAGGGCAGTTGTTGAGTACCTGCATCACCTAAGCCGTCGGGAAATGGGTCAAACTCCACACATAACACCTGAGGAGTGGAGATGGATGTCAGACCTATGTACCGTCCTCCAAAACTTTGAGGACTCCACCAAGATGGTGAGCGGTGATGACGCCATTATTAGCGTCACCATACCGCTACTCTGCCTTCTAAAACGGTCTCTGCTGAAAAACAGAGGATGCGTTGCAGGCGAAGCGCGATGAGTTTGAGCAAGAAACAGTAGTGGGTGTGGGTGATAACACACAGCCCAGCCTCATCTCATCACAACGTGCAATTGAGGACTATGACGAGGAGGAGGAGAGAGGAGGAGATGAAGACATGGAGCAACTCTCTGGCCAAATTGAGGATATGACATGCACACCAGTCATACCCTCGCTTCAGCGTGGCTGGCCAGAGGACAGGGGAGATGAGGAGGAGGAGGACAGCATGTTCAGCCATCGTGTTGGTCTGGATACTGAAGTGATGGCTGTTAAGAGTCTGGCGCACATGGCTGACTTTATGGTAAGCTGCCTGGCTCGTGACCCTCGCGTTCAGAACATCTTGGCCGACAATCAGTACTGGTTGGCAACACTCTTAGACCCACGCTACAAGGAGAACTTTATGTCTCTCATTCCTGAGGTGGAGAGGTCAGCCAAAATGCAGCAGTTCCAGTATGCCATAGTCACGGAATTAGGCAAAGCATTCCCCTCACAAAACGCTAGCGGCATAGGTCAGGATTCGGTGGACAACCAAGGCGTACGGCCCAGAGGGGCACAAATCCAGTCCGCCAGACGTAGGGGAACAGTCTTTACGATGTGGGACAGTTTTCTCAGCCCCTCACGTACCACAGCCCCAGAGGTGCGGGGTAGTGCCATAAGAAATGCTAAGTTTGGCCAGATGCTGAAGGAGTACCTTGCAGATCGAACAACTGTACTACGACATTCCTCTGTGCCTTACAATTATTGGGTCTCCAAGCTGGACACATGGCATGAATTGGCTCTCTACGCCTTGGAGGTCCTGGCTGCCCAGCCGCTAGCGTTTTGTCAGAGCGTGTTTTCAGTGCTGCAGGTGGAATCATTACTGATAAACGCACCCGACTGTCAACTGAAAATGCTGACAGGCTGACTCTGATCAAGATGAACAAGGGTTGGATTGGGCCAGACTTACCACAGCACAACAAATGACAGCGGAATTTAAATTTTGTTCTGGGAATTTGCCATGTACCTCCACTCACCCATGGGTACACACTTCTGGACTTTGGCTAATCGCTGGACTGCTCCTCCTTCTCCTCATGTGCCACCATGATGACCGTTACAATAGTTAGGCTGTTGTTTCAGGTATACCCCAGTGGTAAATTTTTTCGCCCATTCTAGGGCATTACAACGACAGGAGACCCGCTCCTTTTCAATGGGAAAAATGTTTTGAGGCCCTCCTAGTCCAGGGACAATGTGGAGCCTCCCAATTTTTGGCTGTCCGTCCAAAGGGCTATTACTACAATACCACCCAACTTTCAGGTTTACAGGCCCTACTGCACGTCTCTATCTAGGGACAATGTGGAGCCTCCCAATTTTTGGCTGTCCTGCCAAAGGGCTATACTACAATACACCCACTTCAGGTTTACAGGCCCTCGTGCATGCCTCTATCCAGGGACAATGTGGAACCTCCCAATTTTTGGCTGCCCTGCCAAAGGGCTATACTACAATACACCCACTTCAGGTTTACAGGTCCTCGTGCATGCCTCTATCCAGGGACAATGTGGAACCTCCCAATTTTTTGCTGCCCTGCCAAAGGGCTATACTACAATACACCCACTTCTTTACAATGGGCACTTCAGGTTTACAGGCCCTCATGCACGTCTCTATCCAGGGGCATTGGTGAACCTCCCAATTTTGGACTGCCCTGGCAAAGGAAAATACTACACTAGACCCAGTTCCTCAAAATGGGCACATTATGTCAAGACAGGGCTTCATGTACGTCTCTTCTCAGGGTCATCGGAGTGCCGCACAATGTTTTCACGTAAAATATTTCATGTAATCACAAAAAGTAACATACACCAGCTGTATCTCACTATTGGGTATGTGCCCTTAACATTTCCACCCTGAATATTCATTTTGGTAGGCTTTCTGGTGACTCCATAAAATTGGCATGAAACTCGGACAACATTGTTCACAGCTGTGACTTTTGAGTGAGAAATGCTTCCAGGGGTCTTCCCCATGGTGTTGCCAGGTCATTTCAGCACTCTTCTGAGACTTTTGTGACATTTTTAGGGTTTTCTACATGCTGCCGGCAGTCATTTCATAAAAATACTCGGGTCTCCCATAGGATAACATTGGGCTCGGTGCTCGGGCCGAGTACACGAGTATCTTGGAATGCTCGGCCCAAGCTTCGAGCACCCGAGCATTTTAGTACTCGCTCATCACTAATAGGCAGCTTAATAAATCTCCAGCCAACAGTAAACCCTCCCCCTGGCCGGCAGTATATGTTACCTCACACATACACATAATAGACAGCTCATGTGACTGACATCTGCCTTAATTCCCTATATAAATAAAGATATTTGCTTTGGAACCTTGCCTTCCTTGTAACTTCTTGGAGACATCCATTCCTTGGGATTCCATTGAGGCAGCAGCGCGGACCGTGACACACCATCTTCCCTATATAGGAGCGTTAATTCCCTATATGGCACATGTGTTGCACATTGGCTGTTTTTAATCAGATGGTTATGTTTGGATATTAAAGATAGCACATATATGAGGTGAGTTGTGTGAGGTGATTTGTGCACATCTGTGTCTGTCTGTGTGGTGTGTGTGTCCCTGGGGTGTGTGTATGTGTGTGTCCCTGTGGGATGAGTGCATATGTTCCTATAGGGTGTGTATATGTGTGTGTGTCTGTGGGGGGGTCTGTGTGGTGTGTGTCTCTGTTGTGTTTGTCTCTTTGTGGTGTGTGTGTGTCCCTGTGGGGTGAGTGCATGTGTCCCTACAGGGTGTGTATGTGTGTGTGTCCCTGTGGGGGGGTCTGTGTGTGGTGTGTGTGTATCTGTGTTGTGTGTGACTCTTTGTGGTGTGTGTGTGTGTTTGTTTGGGTGCGTGGTGAGTATCCAATGTTGGGGCTGCACCTTAGCGACTATACACTTGCTGTTACTCTTTGTGTGCGTGTGGTGTGTATACATGTCCCCGTGCGTGGTGAATATCTCATGTTGGGGCCCCACCTTAGTGACTATATGCTGGTATGTGCTGTTAGTCTTTGGCACAATCATTAAGCCCCTCTCATTCACAACTGTCAACTGGTAACTGTCACTTTTTCCCCATTATGTAGATAGGGGCAAAATTGTTTGGTGAATTGGAATGCGCGGGGTTAAAATTTTGCTTCACAACATAGCCTATGACGCTCCTGGGGTCCAGACATGTGACTGTGCAAAATTTTGTGGCTATAGCTGACAGCTGTCGATTTTCCTCCAACACTTTTCCATTCACTTTTTCCCCATTATGTAGATAGGGGCAAAATTGTTTGGTGAACTGGAACGCACAGGGTTAAAATTTCGCCTCACAACATAGCCTATGACGCTCTCGGGGTCCAGATGTGTGACTGTGCAAAATTTTGTGGCTGTAGTTGCGACGGTGTAGATGCCAATCCCGGATATACACACACACACATTGAGCTTTATATATTAGATAAAGAAAAGCAAGAGTTCTGGGCACTAGTGGCTGTGTATGTTGTGACTTAAAAGACTTGCTTTTCTTTATAACGCTTTCAACCTCCGTGGAGCACAGTGAATTTGGGCGGTAAGACTCTGTACAACTAATGGCCTCAGTTGAAAAAACACTGATGGCTACAGCAGAAACCAAGGCAATACAACATTGCAAGGGTTAATAGGGAGGGAGAACACGGAGGTTTTCTTTGATTGGACCCACTGAAGCGTGACCCACGTAAAACGGAGCACCCATCGTCCTCCTCCGAACCTTCCTCCCTGCACACCTGTAACCCTTATTCCAGCCTAGAATAAAACTGCACTTGGAAGAAATCGTTAGGTGAGTGCAGTCATTTCTATGCATATTTTTCTTTAATATTTATGATCTAGGGCTGTGTGGGGGCTTGTTTTTTTCTGCCCTGAGCTGACATTTTTACTGATACCATATTGCATGCAGGCCATGTATTGATTGGCTCTTGATGCAATTTATTGCAATGTTGAGGAGGCAAAAAGAAAAAAACAATAACAGAATTCTGGCACTTTAATTTTTTTTCTTGTTACGCTGTTTACCAATCACATTAATGTATTTTGGATTTTGATTGGATCTTAAGGAACGCAGTGATATCAAATATGAGGGGGGGGGTTATGGGAAATAGAGGTTTATTATAATTTTTTTTTCCGTAAATATATTTTATTAAGTTTCAAACAAGTATAACAATAGAAATAACCAATACAGAGTCCAGAGCCTTGTACAGCAGCATATCACAACTGTTGGAAATCAGGTACAAAAGTATACCAGTAAAAGCTCCAACATGGAGAGAGTGCATGTTTCATTACCTGAAAATCGCGTCTGGACCAAAACGTAGTAGAAAATACACACAGCCAATGAGGAATGCATAAGCTGAGATATAAGAAGGGAAATGAAAAAAGAGAAAGATTAGAAAGGGGTAGGAGGGGGTCGAAAGGGTAAGGGGGGGTTGGGAAAACCCAGCAGTCTAGACGCCCAGGTGTTGCAAATTACGAATATGTACGCAACCAAGTCAGGAACCTCGGGCCCTCCTTAAAGGACTGCCAGAGGAACCAAGTGCGTCCCTGTTCATGCCCGGCGTCACTATCTCCCGCTGCAAGAGATTCCATACGATGCAACCTATCCATTTCCGATATCCATTCCACTGTAGAGGGGATCTCCAGTGTCGGGGAATAACTGTCCTGGCAACTATTAGGCAGAACCTCAGAATCCCCTTTTTGAGGTTACGGAGCCAGGTATCAGAGACAAGAGAGCCAATTGCGGAGAGGGCTCATGATGAACCCCAGTCATTAGATGGAAGGCATCAAAAACTGAGGCCCAGAAGGATTGTAGGAGATCGCAGGACCACCATACATGAAGCATAGAGCCCACAGCGGTACCACATCTCCAGCAAGTGTCTGAGACCTCCGGATTAATCCTGTGAAGCAGGGTAGGGTATCTGTACCAACGCGTCAGCAATTTATAATTTCTCTCTTGTGCTTGACTGGACATTGTCATCTTGTGTGCAAGAGTAACCATTTTTAAGCTGTCTGCCTCAGAAAAGGTGATCCTCAGATCCCTCTCCCAAGCCTCCATAAATCCAAGCGTGTATTATAAATTTTTGATGTTTTTTCCCAAGATTTTAAAAACACTTCTCTTTTATTTGTACTGTAATTAATAGTCTCCTTAGGGGAGCTGAAGCTGTATCTTATCACTTGTCCACCATGCAGCAGTCCTACAGCCGCTATGTATAGTGAAAATCATGTTCTCCTATGAACACCAGTTAAATGCTGGCTTTTACACAAGAATCGTAATGATAGGTACGGAGGTTTTCAGCAGACACCTCGCTGTCATGGGAACCCATCAGTGCCTCCTGATTACGTCACGTCCTCAAACCTCACAATTTACATCCTGCATCCTCCAGCCTGTAGATGGCTGAGGTCTCCTGCGTCCTCCTGCATGTACATTGCTGATGTCTCCTGCGTCCTCCTGCATCTTCCTGCCTGTACATGGCTGACGTCTCCCGCCTGAACTGACATGGCTGATGTCTCCTGCGTCCTCTTGCCTGAACTGAGATGGCTGACACCTCCTGCGCCCTTCTGCCTCAACTGACATGGCTGACATCTGCTGCATTCTCCTGCCTGTATTGACATGGCTGATGTCTCCAGCGTCCTCCTACCCGAACTGACATGGCTGATGTCTCCTGTGTCCTCCTGCCTGGACTGAGATGGCTGACATCTCCTGCGTCCTTCTGCATGGACTGACATGGCTGACGTCTCTTGCGTCTTCCTGCCTGGACTGAGATGGCTGACATCTCCTGCGTCCTTCTGCGTGGACTGACATGGCTGACGTCTCCTGTGTCCTCCTGCCTGGATTGACATGTCTGACATCTCCTGCGTCTTCCTGCCTGGACTGAGATGGCTGACATCTCCTGCGTCCTTCTGCATGGACTGACATGGCTGACGTCTCCTGTGTCCTCCTGCCTGGATTGACATGTCTGACATCTTCTGCGTCTTCCTGCCTGGACTGACATGGCTGACATTTCCTGCGTCCTCCTTCCTGTATTGACATGTCTGATGTCTCAAGCATCCTCCTGCTTCAACTAACATGGCTGACATCTCCTGCGTCCTCCTGCCTATATTGACGTGGTTGACATCTCCTGCATCCTCCTGCCTGGACTGACATGGCTGACATTTCCTGAGTCCTCCTGCCTCTGTTGACATGGCTGATGGCAAGATAAGGGGGCTCTATCCCAGGATGGGGAACATATATACCAGGATGGGGAGGGGAGCTTGTACCAGGATGAGGGACATATATACTGATTGTTGGACACTGGCATTATAAGATGAACCCCATTTAACATAAAAAAAAAATTATCTCTTCCTTTACCAATTTTGGGGTGTGCCTTATAAAGCAAAAATACGGTAATTCAAGCAACAGGTAATTTTAATGAGTAACTTACAAAAAACCTATACCAAATCTTTTCAACAAACCTATATCTATCCCGCTCAGCTGCTGCTTCTGTGCTGTCCTCAAATCAGATTGCATGGGACAGGTTCCATTTAAAACGAAATTGAAAGTAAACCCCCTATATGGTGTATTATTGTGGAATATTTCTATAATACTGCACAAAATAGAACATGGCACAAATCTATGTGAATTTGATGACAAAAATGTTAGACTAAAGGTGCAGACATACAGTACTATGAGGTAAAAGTCCACAAAAATACAGCATCAGACATTAGGTTTTCATAAAAGAATGCAGGCAGTAAGAGGGGGGAGTAATCCAGCTCACCGCTCTGGCTTGGAATGGAGCTTGGAAGATGTCAAAGCAGGCACACAGGTTATCAAGGAAAAAAAATCTAGCTCCAAAGTTATTAACTCCATAAAAAAAGGCTTTATTTAAAGGGAACCTGTCAGCAGGTTTTTGCCATCCCATCTGAGAGCAGCATAATGTCGAAACCCTGATTCCAGCGTTGTCATTTACTGAGCTGCTTGCTTTCATTTTGATAAAATTAGTGTTTTCTCTGTTACAGATTTAGCAGTGTGTGAATATGCCAGACTACTTGGCAGCAGGCTCTATACATACCGTACTTTTCTTTTTATAAAACGCACTGGATTATAAGACGCTCCCCAAAATTTGATGAAAGGAGGAAAATAATAATGTTAAATGGGGTCCGACTTATATATGGTTTGTAAAACAGACACTGGCATTATATGTCCCTCATAGCCCCCTCCTCCTGGTTCATGGTCCCTCATCATGGGATATAGCCCCCCCCCATCCCTGATATGGCCCCCTCAATAAGGCCCCCAGTGATGGATCATGGCCCCCTGTGATGGCACATGTCCCCCTGTGTTGGCACACATCCCCCAGTGATGGCACAAGTCCCCGAGTGATGGCACACATCCTCCAGTGATGGCACACATCCCCCTGTGCTGGATCATGGCCCCCTGTGATGGCACACATCCCCCAGTGATGGGGCACACGTCCCCCTGTGCTAGATCATGGTCCCCAGTGATGGCAAACGTCCCCCTGTGATGGCACATGTCCCCCTGTGCTGGATCATGGCCTCCTATGATGGCACACATCCCCCAGTGATGGCACCCATCCCCCAGTGATGGCACACATCCCCCTGTGCTGCATCATGGCCCCCAGTGATGGCACACATCCCCCAGTGATGTCAAACATCCCCCTGTGATGGCACATGTCCTCCTGTGCTGGATCATAGCCCCCAGTGATGGCACACATCCCCCAGTGATGGCACCCGTCCCCCAGTGTTGGCACACATCCCCCTGTGCTGTATCATGGCCCCCAGTTATGGCACATGTCCCCCAGTGATGGCACACATCCCTTTGTGCTGGATCCATGGCCCCCATGTGCTGGATCCATGGCCCCCCTGTGCTGGATCCATGCCCCCCCCCCTGTGCTGGATCCATGGCCCCCTGTGATAGCACACGTCCCCCAGTGATAGCACACATCCCCCTGTGATGGCACACGTCCCCCTGTGCTGGATCCATGGCCCCCCCTGTGCTGGATCTATGGCCCCCCTGTGCTGGATCCATGGCCCCCCTGTGCAGGATTTGGCCTCACCATCACTTTGTATGGCCCCCATGCTGCTGCCCATACTAAAATGACAAACCAATTTTTACTTACCCTTCGGCGCTGTGCCCCGTGGCTCCCTGCCTGCCGCACTTCCTGAGTCTCGGGGAAGCTGTTCATGTGACGCACAGTAAAGTGTGTCAGGTTTTTACAACTCACATAAGCTTTCTTTAGGATTTGCTTTGGGTACGCTCTCACAAAATTTATTATACAGAATTCCACTCTGATTTTTTCAATCATTATCGAGGCTACAATTTTTCCTGATCCTCTTGTACTGATTAATTAGGACATTTCTCACCCATTTATTATAATGTCCACTTTCGAAGTGGGCATAGCTATTGGCATAAATGTTTTTTTTTATGTTCAATCGGTTTTTATTGAAACAGGGAAGGGGACAAGGGTAATAAAGTACATACATAGGAGACAACATATCTCCTGTAAACATCAATACAATGTGGTTCGTTATCATCCAGCGAACTCAAACAATGTCCTAGTATGACTAGAAAAAAAAAAAACTCATGAGTTCGAGGCTGTAAAAATCCTTCTTATAGAAAAATAATAAAAAGAAAAAGCAATTAGCAATTAAAATAGTCAATAAAACAAGAACAAGAAAAGAAAAAGAGTTGTTTTCCTCTATATAACGTTAAATCGTCTGAAATCATTTAAGTACGTAAAGTGTATTTCGTCAGTTACTATAAGGTATAAATCTACTTGGTGAAATCCGAATGTGGGTATCTGTCCTCTATAGGATTTGTGGTTCTCATCTACAATATGGTTAGTTTTCTGTTCACTGGACTCATTCTATAAGAATGTAGTGAGAAGGAAAGTAAAGAAAGTCAAGAAAGTTAAGAAAGGAGCATATATAAGGGAGTCAGAGGTATAGTAGAAGAGAGAAGGTAGTTAAGAGGACCGATAAATTAGGGGTAGATGAACTGAAGAAGAAGAAGCTCCCGCATACCTATGCACCCGTAACTCCCATCGAACCTCAAGGTCCCCTAATCGCTCAGTATTCTAGTCTATCTACTCAGTGAGGAGCAGCTCTCTGCAGTTGGGGGTATCCAGAAACATAACCCATGAGCTCCATATCTTTAAGTACCTGTCCCTAGCATCGGTGACTTCCGCCGTCAGCTCCTCCATTCTGTGAATTTTACCCATTTCCTCCAACCACTCTGTCAACGTTGGTGTGTGAGATGTTTTCCAGTACCTTGGAATGACCGTTCTGGCTGCCGTCAAGAAGAATCGGAGTAGATCACCTTTCTGAAATTTGATAGATCCCGGGAGGACAGAAAGTAAAGCCAATTCTGGAGTCACAGCCAAATCGTGTCCGCTCACAGCCTTATAGAACTTAAAGACAGAGTCCCAAAATGGTTTAATCTTGTTGCATTCCCACCATATATGTAACATTGACCCTCTAGCGGTGCCGCACCTCCAGCAGCTGTCAGAGGTTGAGGGGAAGGCCGCGTGTAAGTTCACAGGACATTGATACCATCTCGAGAGAATTTTAAAGTTCCTCTCCTGTGCCAAGCATGCCATTGATAATTTATGGGTGAACAGGCATGCTTTAGTCCAGTCCTCTCCCGTCAACTCTCCCTCCAGCTCTGTTTCCCAACTAGTAAAATATCTGGGTCTATCTTCTGGGTCTTTATGGAGTAACTCTGAGTAAATGAAAGAGACTAAATGTGTAGGGGAATTTTCCTGGGTGTAAACTTTCTCAAAATGGGACCTCACCGCAAAGAAGTTCCCTTCTCGTTTGAATTTAGCTATGAATGATTGTAGTTGGGCATGCTCCATCCAAGATCCTTCTGAATCAGGTCCCATCAATATCCCGGCTGGTACCAGACCTCCTCCTCCAGATATTTGGAACACTCTAGGTTCATCCTCCAATTTCCATTTTAAAAATGACGTCTTTTGCATGGCCGGGGGGAACAGTGGGTTTTTGAAGAGTGGTGTCAAAGGCCCAAGTTTTTTGGTTAGTAATCCCCTCCTGACCTCAAGGTCCCACAGTTTTAGAGTTGTTATAACAGCGTAATTTTCAGGGTCTATCTTGGGTCTATCTGAAGGTCGTAACCAGGGTAAATACCTAAGAGGGGTATCTGAATCCCCCTGTTCTAACGTCACCCATTGTTTTGTGGTGTGATGAAACTGCCAGTCAAACATTCTCACCAGAACTGTCGCCCTGTGGTACAATTTAAAATTAGGTAATCCAGCTCCCCCCTGGAGTTTATGTCTGAACAAGTTTTTAATACCTATCCGTGGTCTACGTCCTCCCCAGACGAACCTAGTGATTAGAGTTTTTAATCTGTCAAAGTAACTAGATGGGATATCTAGCGGGACTGTCTGGAACAAAAAGAGAAATCTCGGTAGTATGTCCATTTTTATCGCATTGATGCGACCGAACCATGAGATGTTTCTTTTATCATATTTCTGTAAGTCATTAGTCGTTTTCCGTAGAAGTGGGAGGTAATTTAAGTCGAACCATCTACTTGGGTCTTTGGGGACAAAGACTCCCAAATATTTTAGTGCCTCTGACTTCCATCTAAATGGAAAATATTCCATCAAATGAGACTTCTCAATCACCGGGAGGGACACATCCATGGCCTCTGTTTTAGCTATATTCACCTTAAAGTTGCTTAATTTACCGAATTTATCGAATACTTTCATTATCGAGGGAAAAGAAGTCCTAGGTTGGGTGACACATAAGAGCAGGTCGTCCGCAAATAGCGCCGCCTTGTAGGAGTGAGAATTCCAATCTAGGCCTTTAATGTCGGGATTTTGTCTAATTGCATTTGCGAGGTGTTCCATTATGATGACATATATTAATGGGGACAGAGGGCATCCCTGACGCGTCCCGTTTCCAATAGGGAAAGCCGTTGATAGAGATCCATTCGCTCTAACCTTTGCAGTGGGACCTCTATATAGAGACATGACCTTATTTATGAAACTTTCCCCCAGCCCTATCTGTATCAGGGAAGCCCTCATAAACCTCCAACTGACCCGGTCGAAGGCCTTTTCCGCATCAACTGAAAGCAGACACATCGGGATCTTCAAGGCCCTCGACCGGGCCATCAGAAGCCTCAATTTATTTGTATTATCTCTGGCCTCCCTCCCCTGGATAAATCCTACCTGGTCGTTATGTATAATTTGAGGGAGGAAAGGAGCCAGACGATTAGCCAGAATCTTGGAGAACACTTTTACATCTATATTAATTAAGGAGATGGGTCTATAATTTGCTGCCTCAGTATGGTCTTTTCCAGGTTTAGGAATAACACTGATGTGTGCCTCCAATGATTGGGGGACCCATGGATCATTAGGGGAGATTGAATTGAAAACTCTCGTTAGGAAGGGAACAATCAGGGGCAGAACTGTTTAAAGAATTTAGCTGTATAACCGTCCGGACCAGGACTCTTTCCTCCTGGGGAGCTCTTAATGACCTCGGTCACCTCAGCCTCAGTAAATTCCGAATCTAATGCATCAGCATCGCAGGGTTTTAGAGTTGGTAACGCGGTCACCTCAATATAATCCCTAATCTTCTCGTCTCTCTGAGTCTGGTCTATGTCATCATAATGACCTTTAATATTATACAAATGACTATAAAAATCTCCAAAAGTCTGTAGTATTTCGTCCGGATTCTGCGTTAAGTCTCCATTTGGTCGTCTGATTTGGGGGACTCTACCCGGGGCACTCCTGGGATGTAGCTGTCTTGCAAGTGGTCTACCACACTTGTCACCGTATTCATACATAAACCTATGTAGCCTCTCCTTCCCCCGGAGGTATCGCTGATCGATCAGACGTCTCAAGTCATCTCTGACAATCACCAGTTCAGCTAATGTTTGCTGTGATAGGGACTGTTTGTGGGAGCACTCCAGGACTGATATTCTATCCGTCAGGGAGTCAATTTTCTTTTGCTTTTCTCTCTTAATTCTAGACCCGTGCTTAACTAAAACCCCTCTAATGACACATTTTAAAGTCTCCCATTGAGTTGGTATAGTAGTGGGATCGCCGGCATGTATGTGGAAGAACTCTGTAATGACTGTTTTGATCTCTGTAACGCATATCTCGTCATTGAGGAGATTGTCATTCAATCTCCATGTCCACTGTTTGTTTTGTTTTCCCCCCGGCAACTGCATCTGACAAAATATTGGTGCATGATCAGACATGCAAATCTGGCCTATGGAGGCCTGAACTCGCCAGGTTAGGGATATCTGACTCACTAGTAGCATATCGATTCTGCTGTAACTCTGGTGGATAGGGGAGAAGAAAGTGTAATCTCTGTCATTGGGGTGGAGGGCTCTCCATACGTCTACTAGGCCCAGATTTTGTATTTCTCTCCTGATCGCTCCCAACTTTGCGCGTGAAAATCTCCATCCTCCCGAGGAGCTATCTATTGTGGGATTGAGAGTAAAATTAAAATCTCCCCCAACCAACAGAATCCCTTCAGTAAACACCGCTAGCTCCTTGAGGAGAGCTAAGCATTTGTCTAGGGGGTTACTGTTAGGTAAATACCAATTTGCCACAGTAAAAATGGTAGAATTCACCTTCATTTTCAGAAATATGTATCTCCCCTCTTGGTCTATAACAGAGTCCAGCACGGTATGAGCCAAGGATTTATGAACTGCTATAGAGACTCCCCGAGAACGTGCCTCCGGGTTGGAGCTATGCAGCCAGACGTTGTATCGTCTATCACCGATGCCAGGGACATGACCCGTCTTGAAATGCGTCTCCTGTAAAAGCAATAACATTACTTTTTGTCTATGCATTTCTTCAATTATCTTATTACGTTTTTGAGGAGTGTTAAACCCTTTGACATTATATGAGCACATTTTCAGCTGATCCATCCTGAGGATCTAGATCAAACAATCTACTAACACGTCAGCTGATCTTAGTGGGAATATCTCCCAAACACCAACGGGTGCTATAGGGGCGCAGGGGAGCTTGAAGAGAAAAGAATGTAAGATAGAGAAAAGATCTAGTTTTGAAAGACAAAAAAAAAAAAAAGAATAAAAAGTCTTTACAGTATAAGAATTAAGAAAAGAAAAGAAAACAGAGGCCCAACCTAGTCGGCCTCTATCAGTTTATTGTATGTAAAACAATCTTCTAAATCACTGGAATGGTAGGGACAATCTAATCCCTGCACGTAAATGTGCTTTGGGAAATCCCTTTTGGGGAAGGGCCTTCTATCAAGGAGCCCCCCGTCCCAGGCTATGCATTCCAAATTACAACTATTTTTCTATCTTATATTATTAACGCTCACTCTGTGAGTTCAGATCGTCTTCCGTGAGTATGTCAGGGAAGGGGACCGAACCATCTATTAACAATTATATTTCACTTACATAAAAATAAATGTACTCCGTGAAACTTGTTAGAATCAATCAAGCTCACTAAAGATTTACTTGGGTAGACCCATCCATCGTCCCAGTAAGTAAACAATGACTACACACCCCCTCTCTGCTTCCTACGTGGAAGATTAAGCTATCCGCTGGTCTTGGATAACAGGATGGTAAGATAAGGAAAGAAGGGGGTGTCTGAGGGAGGGGTAAGAGACAAAGGGGGGAAACAAGGATGGGGAAATGGAGAGGTAACATGAGGGTAAGGATAATTCTACTAATAAACCCAAGATTATAAAATAACGGTTGAGAAATCAGGATACTTTTTCTTAAACCAAGCAACTATATCTTTGAAAGTGGATATCTAGCAGGTTGTCCCTCTAGCGCGGCCGTCTCCGGTCTTCATAGTTTCTCTGTTCTCGACGTGGTGCTCCCATCGGTCTCTGGAAACCTCCTGCAGCTCTTAAAGGATACTCCGGCCACCCGTTGATAGATACCGGCGGCAAATCCAAATCAACGGTGAACGACTGCATATCTGCTGGGGATCGAAGAATGAACATTCGGCCTCCCTTTCTCACTTGTAGTTTAAAGGGGAACCCCCAGCTGTAGTTCAAATCGTGGTCTTTAATCACTTCAAGCAGTGGGCGTAGGGCCCTCCTTTTCTGGAGAGTTAGACTCGACAAGTCCGGTAAATCGCCAAAGTTTTATCTCTGAATCTGCAGATCTTTCCATTTCGTATCTTAGCCATAATGGCGTCTTTGATGACGTAGCGATGTTCCCTGCATATCACATCTCGGGGCCATTCAGGGTCAGATGGTTTAGGGCCCAAAGCTCTGTGTGCTCTATCCAGTTCAATAATGTTGGTGGGGGGATCTCCCAATATTTCGTTAAACAGGGTCTGAAGCACCTCTGGGAGATCTCTGGACTCCACAACCTCGGGCAAACCTCGTATACGAATATTGTTGCGTCGTCCTCTGTTCTCCCCGTCATCTAATGCTTCAACCAAATGGTAGATCTGTGTGGACTGCGTTTGCAGCATGATCTGCTGAGATCTACATACTTCCTCTAAGGCTGTGATTCTATGAGCATGGTCCTGTCCCTGGGAGTCGACCCTATTAACTTCGCCTTTAAGACAGGAAAGTTCACTCCGGTACGCCTGTTCCAGACGTGTAATGTAAGACTCCATGTCCTCCCTTGTAGGGATGGAGGCCATGCGAGCCCGGAGGTCCCCCAGCTCTGTCAGTACACTGACCCTCTGGAGATGATCTTCAGGGAAAAACATCGCCCCTGTGTTGTGCAGCACCGGTTGGAATCTAGGTCCTCCCGAGGTGGACCCCATGGGACCCATCAGAGCCGCGGTCGGATCTGCGTCATAGTCTGGGGGTATCTGGGGTGTCCCATCTGCTCCCGTTTGGGCTCGTCTGGTGTCTAGGGTCCCGGGGTCTCCAGCGGGAGACCCATGAGGGCTCAGTCCCGCCATTTCGTCTTCCTCCATGAGCTCAGCACTGGCACCCATCCCAGAAGGGTCCCCCTCCTCCTCCCGATACCTTGGCTGCGAGCCCGCCGCTTCCTCCGTCATCCCGACTTGTCTGCTGCTCGCTCTCCTTGTCTGCACACCCTCTGCTCGGCGTTGTTCCTCGCTTGGGTGTCTGCTAGCCCGATCGCGAGGTGAAGCTTCCGTTGCTGTAGCTGCCGCTCTGGCGGGCTCCGCTGTTCCTCCTCCCCTCTGCCTCGCGGCCATCTTAGTTGGGGCGCTTCTGGCGGGAAGTCCGTCTCTTTTCTCAAAAAAATGGTGAATAGTGGTTCCCGGGGTCCTCTGAGTCGGGAGACTGGTGCCCGATGGTCTCGCCGACCTCCCCTTACTCATGGCCGTGACTAGAACTCCGATAGCTGGATATAAGCAGCAGATACAAATGCCCGGGAGCGGGAGCTAGTACAACCAGCGTCCTCACTCCTCCATAGCCAGGCCACGCCCCATGTTTTTTTTTTAAAGTCCTTGTTTATTGGAATAAAGTCAGATCCAAAAAATTAATCTGCTCGCTATTTACCACTGAATGGAAGGATAAACCCCAGTGATATTTTACTCAATAAACTACAAGTTCAAAAAACTACAAGCATTCCCTTCCCTATTGTCATATATGATGAACAGATCGTCAATGAAGCATTTACAAATAATTATTTTCTTTGAAAAAACTGTATCCATGATGTGGATGGACTCAAATATAGCCATGAAGAGATTTTTGTGTACGTAGGTGCCACCTTCGAGCCCATCGCTGTATCAACCTGCTGGTGGTAGACCCCACTCTGAAAATTGAAATAATTTTTTTTTTTTTAAATAGACAACATACTGTCGTGGATAAATTTCTTTTGTTTCGGCATAAATCGATTATCATTTAGAAAAATTTAAAGCACCACATGGGGGATATTTGAATAAAGGGCTACATCCATAGAATAAAAAGAAATGTTTTTTCCCATGTTATCTCTTTTGTTAGCTGAATAAGGTGACTGGAATCCCTTAGGTAACTTGGTAGAGGTTTTACATGCAGATGCATCAAAATATCTACGTATTCTGCCAAATTGGAAGTTAATGCCGCAATTCCTGAGATTATAGGGTGCCCCGGGGGATTTTTTTGATCCTTATGGATTTTAGGAAGATGACAAAAAACGCTAAAGATGGATCCTTCATTGTCAGAAAACTTTTTCCATTTTCATTTAAAATATTATCCATAAATGCCTGGCTAATTAGATACCTATATCGCTGTTTAGATGAGTTATATTCTCTTAAAGCCACGTCACACGCTTCAATATCGATCACGATATCGCCTGCAAAGTCACGTGATCGAGATCGTTAGGACAATTTTGCGATATCGCTTGTGCCAGCGATCCAGCGCACAACCCAGCGATCGAGGCCAGCCAGTGTCAGAAATAGGCGAAATCGTCAATGAGATCTTTTGCACAGTGTCACACACAACAATGCAGCAGGTTGAACGCTGGTTAATTGAACGATGCATTACGGATTTGAGATCAGGATCACAAATCTGCGACGAGCGATCAAATGATTTTTCATCCAAAAATCATTCGGTTACACGCAACGACGAACAAACGATATTGCTTAAGCGATTAAAACACAGTGACGTTTCAGCGATTTCGTTTACGATATTGAAGCGTGTGATGTGGCCTTTAGATGTACTTGTTGGTATGTTTTCCGATCATGTAAAATTCTTTCAGCTTCACCAATATATACAGTTAGGGCCAGAAATATTTGGACAGTGACACAAGTTTTGTTATTTTAGCTGTTTACAAAAACATGTTCAGAAATACAATTATATATATAATATGGGCTGAAAGTGCACACTCCCAGCTGCAATATGAGAGTTTCCGCATCCAAATCGGAGAAAAGGTTTAGGAATTATAGCTCTGTAATGCATAGCCTCCTCATTTTCAAGGGACCAAAAGTAATTGGACAGTGGACTCTAAGGGCTGCAATTAACTCTGAAGGCGTCTCCCTCGTTAACCTGTAATCAATGAAGTAGTTAAAAGGTCAGGGGTGGATTCCAGGTGTGTGGTTTTGCATTTGGAAGCTGTTGCTGTGACCAGACAACATGCGGTCAAAGGAACTCTCAATTGAGGTGAAGCAGAACATCCTGAGGCTGAAAAAAAAGAAAAAATCCATCAGAGATATAGCAGACATGCTTGGAGTAGCAAAATCAACAGTTGGGTACATTCTGAGAAAAAAGGAATTGACTGGTGAGCTTGGGAACTCTAAAAAACCTGGGCGTCCACGGATGACAACAGTGGTGGATGATCGCCGCATACTTTATTTGGTGAAGAAGAACCCGTTCACAACATCAACTGAAGTCCAGAACACTCTCAGTGAAGTAGGTGTATCTGTCTCTAAGTCAACAGTAAAGAGAAGACTCCATGACAGTAAATACAAAGGGTTCACATCTAGATGCAAACCATTCATCAAATCCAAAAATAGACAGGCCAGAGTTAAATTTGCTGAAAAACACCTCAAGAAGCCAGCTCAGTTCTGGAAAAGTATTCTATGGACAGATGAGACAAAGATCAACCTGTACCAGAATGATGGGAAGAAAAAAGTTTGGAGAAGAAAGGGAACGGCACATGATCCAAGGCACACCACATCCTCTGTAAAACATGGTGGAGGCAACGTGATGGCATGGGCATGCATGGCTTTCAATGGCACTGGGTCACTTGTGTTTATTGATGACATAACAGCAGACAAGAGTAGCCAGATGAATTCTGAAGTGTACCGGGATATACTTTCAGCCCAGATTCAGCCAAATGCTGCAAAGTTGATTGGACGGCGCTTCATAGTACAGATGGACAATGACCCCAAGCATACAGCCAAAGCTACCCAGGAGTTCATGAGTGCAAAAAAGTGGAACATTCTGCAATGGCCAAGTCAATGACCAGATCTTAACCCAATTGAGCATGCATTTCACTTGCTCAAATCCAGACTTAAGACGGAAAGACCCACAAACAAGCAAGACCTGAAGGCTGCGGCTGTAAAGGCCTGGCAAAGCATTAAGAAGGAGGAAATCCAGCGTTTGGTGATGTCCATGGGTTCCAGACTTAAGGCAGTGATTGCCTCCAAAGGATTTGCAACAAAATATTGACAATAAAAATATTTTGTTTGGGTTATGTTTATTTGTCCAATTACTTTTGACCTCCTAAAATGTGGAGTGTTTGTAAAGAAATGTGTACAATTCCTACATTTTCTATCAGATATTTTGTTCAACCCTTCAAATTAAACGTTACAATCTGCACTTGAATTCTGTTGTAGAGGTTTCATTTCAAATCCAATGTGGTGGCATGCAGAGCCCAACTCGCGAAAATTGTGTCACTGTCCAAATATTTCTGGCCCTAACTGTACATCCTTATCCTGTATGACTATGCCCACCCCCCAGTTAGCCGCTCTGATCACTACATCGCGGTTATTTTTTTTTTTTATTTTTTTTTAGAGATAATAGTGCTGCTTTCTCACTTTTATTCAAATTACTTGTGCAACATTTATATGGGGATGTGTAATTTTTAAATTCATTTAGTACTAGATCTGAATAAGTTTTGATATATTCTTTATTATGCGCTGGATAAAACAGGGACTTATATTTCAAACTTATGTGTGTAATCAAATCTGAACAATCACTATTCATTTAATTTGGTTTATGTGCATTTCCAGTGAGCAAAAAATGCCTTTTACGGGTCAGTTTTCTGATGAACACTTGGAAATCCATGTACAAATCCAATTCATTGAAGTTGTTAAAGGGAACCTGTCACCTGGATCTAAGCCCCTACACTATCACTTCCTGTCCCTGCACCTTCCTAGCTGCTCCCTATCTATCCCTCTCTGAGCTAAATCCGCCCTATAAAACAGCAGAAAAATAACTTATAACTTACAGAAGTCCCTGAGGCTGGGGACTGAGAAGGCGGCCCCAGGCTCCATTCTGCCCCTCCTCAATGCAGCAGCACACGCCCCGCTGGGCGGCATTATTCTTTCTTCATCGCCGCCTCCTCCATTTGGAATCTCTGCTTTACACCTATCATGTTGTGGTGATGCGACCTTGATGTGTCCCCAGACCAGGACACAGCATATGGGAGATTGTATCTTTTGCTCAGTAGCAGCACACACAGGGATAGCTGCTACTGGAGCTAAGTGCTGATTGAAAGCACTAACACCCAGGTGTGCAGGTGAATAGGAGATGATATGAGCTGCCCTGGGCTGTGGGGAGGGGGTGGAGTGTGTCAGGACAGCCGCAGGAGCTGCTGTGTAGAGAGCTTTGTGAAGATTTAACACAGCCTGTGAGTAGTCTCAGAGTGGACGTTCATGAGGCTAATGAGCGGACAGTGAGGAGAGAAAGGTTGTGTGCTGACCTAACACAGCCTACCCCGGGGAAGGTACAGAGCTTCTATATCAGCTGTTGGGATTGTATGAGGTTGTACTCGGCTGCGCCCCGGTGTAACAGGCCAGACTAACCCCCTGACCAGAATATACCCGGGGGTGTAAACAGGCCTAGGCCAGATTATACCCCTCCGTATACCACAGCAGCTGTAGATCAGGGCCCCAAGCAACACATGGGGGCCCGAGGCAGCACAAAGGGGCCCCAGGCAGCAGAAAGTGGCCCTATGCAACATACAGGGGCCCCAAGCAGTGCTAGGGGCCCCAGGCAGCACATGGGGGCCCCAGGCAGCACACAGGATCCCAGGCTACACACAGGGGCCCCAGGCAGTGCACAGGGCCCCAGGCAGCACAAAGTGACCCCAGGCAGCACAAAGTGGCCCCAGACAACATACAGGTGCTCCAGGCAGTACTAGGGGCCCCAGGCTACACACAGGATCCCAGGCTACATACAGGGGCCCCATGCAGCATACAAGGGCCCCAGGCAGCACATAGGGGCCCTAGGCAGCACACAGGATCCCAGGCTACACACAAGGGCCCCAGGCAGCATACAAGGGCCCCAGGCAGCACAAAGTGGCCCCAGGTGGCCCACTGCCTGCACCCCTGTATGTTGCCTTGGGCCACTTTGTGCTACCTGGGGCCCCTTTGTGCTGCCTGGGGCCCTTGTATGCTGCATGGGGCCCCTGTGTGTAGCCTGGGATCCTGTGTGTAGCATGGGGCCCCTAGTACTGCCTGGGGCCCCTGTGTGTAGCCTGGGGCCCCTAGTACTGCCTGGGGCCCCTGTATGTTGCCTGGGGCCACTTTGTGCTGCCTGGGGCCCTGTGCACTGCCTGGGGCCCTTGTTTGCTAGCTGGGGCCCCTGTGTGTAGCCTGGGATCCTGTGTGTAGCCTGGGGCCCCTGTGTGCTGCCTCTGGTCCCCATGCGCTGCCTGGGGCCCCTAGCACTGCCTGGGGCCCTAGCACTGCCTGGGGCCCCTGTATGTTGCGTACGGCCACTTTCTGCTGCCTGGGGCCACTTTCTGCTGCCTCGGGCACTCATGCGTTGCTTGGGGCCCTGTGCACGGCTTGGGGCCCTGATCTACAGCTGCTGTGGTATACGGAGAGTTATAATATGGCCTAGGCCTGTTTATACCCCGGGGTATAGTTTGGGCTAGGCCAGAATATACCCAGGGTATATTCTGGCCCAGGAGGTATATTCTGGGCTAGCCAAGTTTATACCCCAGGGTATAAACTGGGCTAGGCCAGACTATACCCGGGTATAATCTGGGCTAGGCCACTTTAACCCCGGGTATATTCTGGTCGGGGGATTAGTCTGGCCTGTTACACCGGAACCTGGAGGTCTGTGAATACCTGAACTGTGCCATTAAACTGTGTGCTGTGTGAGTAAATACCTGAGTCACTGCCTTCTGTCGTGCCGATCCTAACCACTACCTTACAGTGTAAAGCGGGTGGGAGATTCCAAATGGAGGAGGCGGCGATGAAGAAAGAATAACGCCGCCCAGCGGGGCGTGTGCTGCTGCATCGAGGAGGGGCAGAATGGAGCCTGGGCCCGCCTTCTCAATCCCCAGCCTCAGGGACTTCAGTAAGTTATAAGTTATTTTTCTGCAGTTTTATAGGGCGGATTTAGCTCAGAGAGGGATAGATAGGGAGCAGCTAGGAAGGTGCAGGGACAGGTAGTGATAGTGTAGGGGCTTAGATCCAGGTGACAAGTTCCCTTTAATGGGGCAAGACAACCCTTTTTCTAGTAAAGAGACCTCTGCGTGTGATACAAAAATTATCTCTGTTATTTCTATGGAGAATGTGTTTTGAATATATTTTCTCTTCTTTTACAGAACAATGATTGTATTAAAAGAGTCTGCGTGAAGATACAGTGCGCTAAGAGAAGTTAGCGAAATAGAACGTCAACAAGTGATTTTTCAACATTTTATAGCTCCTTTTTCATTTGTGCTCGTATCTAGCAGATCTGACCTTTGTACAATATGTTACTCTGTTGGGGTGTGCTATTGACTATGTAATGATATTTGAATAAGTTTGTGTGATATTGCCCCTGGTTAAATTACCTAAGTGGTTTTCACTGAGCCTGTCATGGTGGGTTTACACGCTTCAATATCGTTGCGATATCGCAACTCAATGGCGCGGGAGCGCGCATTTAGTGCACGTTTCTCCCGCATCGCATTGGATGTTTACACGCTGCGATATCGGAATTCAACGTCCGTGCGATGTCTACGCCTCCCAATCCAGGATTGCATACTTAACATGGGAGTGAATGGGTGACGTTTCAAATCGCATCGTAGTTGTGCGTTTACACAGCACGATCCGACTTCAATCTTCCTTCAATATCGGGGCATTGAATAGCACGCTCATTTAATCCCCGATATCGCATTGACATCGTTCCTTCATCGTATTGGACGTTCACACCATACAACGCAGGAACGATATCGGGTCCAACGATCGAAGCACGTGACTTTTCATTGAAATTGGACTACGATATCGCAACGTGTAAACCCGCCATCACAACTGCTACCCCTGGCAAAAATTATGGAATCATGGAATCACCTGGCTCGGAGGATGTCCATTCAGTTGTTTAATTTTGTAGAAAAAAAGCAGATCATAGACATGGCACAAAACTAAAGTAATTTCAAATGGCATCTCTTTGCCTTGAAGAAACATCAAAAGAAATCTTGAAAAATAAAAAATGTGCTAGCCAGTAATAGTTACTTTTGTAGACCAAGCAGGGGGAAAATTATGGAATCACTCAATTCTGAGGAAAAAATTATGTAATTATGGCAAACGAACAAAAACATCACTCAAATACATTACTAGTATTTTGTTGCCGCTCCTCAGGCTTTTATAACAGCTTGCAGTCTCTGAGGCATGGACTTAATTAGTGACAAACAGTACTCATCATCTATCTGGCTCCAGCTTTCTCTGATTGCTGTTGCCAGATCAGCTTTGCAGTTTGGAGCCTTGCCATGGACCATTTTCTTCAACTTCCACCAAAGATTTTCAATTGGATTTGAGATCCGGACTATTTGCAGTCACTCCATAATTTGCAACTAGACCCATTATCTTCCAACTCTCTGCGCTAGTGTCCACAGAATGGTGTAGAACCAGAGTTCACAAGGAGCTTGGAAACCTGGGGACTGTATAGGGTGCAGTGACATACAGACCAATTCACCCCTGCTTCCCCATGCTCTCATCTTCACCCAGCACTGCAGTTGTGTATAAGGTAGCAACCGATGCCCCCTCTCATGCACCTTTTATATTGGTCCAGCTTCTCTGCTCCAGTGCCTCTTGATCACCTCCCCCTCCTCAGTCTTTCTCCTCGCTGGCATCTCTGCTCTGTATCCTGATCTCCCCTCACTCTCAAAGCGTGACAGACGCCTTTCTATTGTAATTGATCGTGGTTGGCCTGTCAGCTCCACTTCCATGTATTAACTCCACTGGGGATTATGACTCACCCAACTCTCTGAACATTTCAGCGGCAGCATGCATATCCTCTCGCTAATCTCTTGCTCATATCCTTGTTGGTGAGTTTGCTCCCCAGCCATTCACCTACCCTCAAGCGCCGAAGTAGGAGAAGCCTCGGGCTGCACCCGCAACTCTAGCCCGCGGTTTTGGCTGGAAGTGAGGGCTGCTACAGAGCTCCGGGGTCCTGGTGTCTCCTCCCAGCAATCGCAGGGTCTCTTTTCCCCTCCAATCAATGGGGGTCCGAGGTAGGGAGAAGGGTGGAAGAATGTCCAGATCCTGCGACAGATCACAGCCGCATATGGGGTATTGGCTCCAGGGGAGGAGGCGGAGGGCCCGTGGAAGACAATCTGCCTCATGTTTGCTCCTGGTCTTCTCCGAAACTCCCCACAGAGCTCACACATGGGTGGGGGGGGCTTAATGTGAAGTTCCTGGCGAATTGTAGGGCGTCTTCAGGGTCTGGAGGCCCTGGATTGTGCAGGGAGTTCTTAAATGTGATCTTCCTGCACGGAGTCATTAATTCATATTTTAATACTTGGTTAAAAAAAGGAATTTATTTTAGACTAGATGGAGGCCTAATGCTATCGCATCGGGAGAGCGGTAATGTCACGATGGGGACAGGCTTCATGGCACTGAGAGTGGTGGCCATCTCTTCCCCCTGTGCATTCTTGCCCCTTTCTGGACACACTTTTCTCTCCCCCTTGTGCTGACTTCTGCCCTCTTTGTTCTCTCCTTTCAGCTGTCTCCCCTGTGTGCTGAAAAAAATGAGTAGACAAGGTCCAATGGGTCTAAAAACGTTTATAGGATATGTATGTGCAGTGTAAGAACTGCTCACCTTAGTCAGTTGTGAGACCCACAACTGATATTAGCACGTCACCCGCTGCAGCAGGATCCTCCACCACATGGATGGTCCTCAATATCTCCAGAAAATGTACAAAGGGTTTCTGATCCGTGCTGCTGTTTAATGACAAGACTTCCTCTGTGCTTTAAATAGTAGATATTTATTCCTCAGCATTTCGAGATCCCCCTGATCTCTTCCTCAGGGATGCATGCAACAGAGTGGCCAGCAAGTAGGAAATTCAGATATATATATATACACAGTTCAACCAATTGGATAAAGCCACATTATCATGGGGGAGGTACCTGATGACATCAGAAACCTCCTAGTCCCATCTAGAGGAATTTAGATGGATAATCCCTAAAACACGTATAAACAAACCAGACAGGATAAAATTATATCAACAACATAAAAATATAAATATCTGCACATTTTACACAAAACATCAAATTAATATAAAAAGCTCTAAAAACAACTCTCCAATAATACTAGACTATGTTAAAAATTATTTTATGAAAAAATGATGCAGGTTTTGAACCCACACTCTAAAGACATTTATTCAACAAACTAGATAGTGGCCCGATTCTAACGCATCGGGTATTCTAGAGTATGTATGTAGTTTATTTATGAAGATTTAAGAATAATGCAAAGCGAAGCTGGGTTTAAATGTTGCACAAATATCGCTGATTGCTGGCAACCAATCAGCGAAGCGTGGTTGAAATCTCGCGCCAATTTGCAGGCGGACTGTCCCTGTTGCTGATTGGTCAGGCCAGCTGCCCACGACCAATCACCAACACAGGATTTGCAATACAGATAAGCAGGCAGAAGTAGACAATTATATAGTAGATACCTACAGCAGTACCGGGGTGCAGCGGTGCCAAAGTCCAGGAGGGGGCCGGGGGACAGCGGCCAGGTGCGGGCAGGATGGGGCCAGGTAAGAGCGGCTAGGTGCGGGCAGGAGGGCGCCAGTGAAGAGCGGCCATGTGCGGGCAGGAGGGGGCTAGGGAACAGCGGCCGGGTGCGGGCAGGAGGGAGGACCCCTCCTGCCCGTACTCAACCGCTGTTCCCCGTCCCCCTCCTGCCTGCAGCAGAGTGCTTAGCAGAGTATATGGGGGCTCAGTGGTTAGCAGACATTACGGCGGCTCATTGGTTAGCAGAGTATACGGTGGCTCAGTGGTTAGCAGAGTATACAGCGGCTCAGTGGTTAGCAGAGTATACAGGGGCTCAGTGGTTAGCACAGTATACGCTGGCTCAGTAGTTAGCACTGTATACGGAGCCTCAGTGGTTAGCACTCTATAGTGGCTCAGTGGTTGGCACTGTATATGGTGGCTCAATAATTAGAACAATAATGTGGCTCAATGGTAAGCACTGAATATGGTGACTCAGTGATTAGCACTCTATGGTGGCTCAGTGGTTGGCACTGTATATGGTGGCTCAGTGGTTAGCACTGTATATGGTGGCTCAGTGGTTAGCACAGTATGGTGGCTCAGTGGCTAGCACTGTATAGTGGCTCTGTGGTTAGCACAGTATGGTGGCTCAGTGGTTGGCACTGTATGGTGGCTCAGTGGTTAGCACTGTATATGGTGGCTCAGTGGTTAGCACTGTATATGGTGGCTCAGTGGTTAGCACAGTATGGTGGCTAAATGGCTAGCACTGTATGGTGGCTCTGTGGTTAGCACAGTACGGTGGCTCAGTGGTTAGCACTGTATGGTGGCTCAGTGATTAGAACTGTATGGTGGCTCAGTGGTTAGCACTGTATGGTTGCTCAGTGGTTAGCACTGTATGGTGGCTGAGTGGTTAGCACTGTATGGTGGCTCAGTGGTTAGCACTGTATGGTGGCTCAGTGGTTAGCACTGTATGGTGGCTCAGTGGTTAGCACTGCACGGTGGCTCAGTGGTTAGCACTGTACGGTGGCTCAGTGTTTAGCACAGTATGGTGGCTCAGTGGTTAGCACTATATGGAGGCAGAGTGGTTAACTCTGTATGGAGGCTCAGTGGTTAGCACAGTATACGTTGGCTCAGTGGTTAGCACTGCATACGGTGACTCAGTGATTAGCACTTTATGGTGGCTCAGTGGTTGGCAATGTATATGGTGGCTCAGTGGTTAGCAGTGTATATGGTGGCTCAGTGGTTAGCACAGTGTGATGGCTCAGTGGTTTGCACAGCGCGGTGGCTCAGTGGTTTGCACAGTGCGGTGGCTCAGTGGTTGCACAGTGAGGTGGCTCAGTGGTTGCACAGTGTGGTGGCTCAGTGGTTTGCACAGTGCGGTGGCTCAGTGGTTGGCAATGTATACGGTGGCTCAGTGGTTAGCATAGTATATGCAGGCTCAGTGGTTAGCATTGTATATGGTGGCTCAGTGGTTAACACAGTGTGATGGCTCAGTGGTTTGCCCAGTGCGGTGGCTCAGTGGTTTGCACAGTGCGGTGGCTCAGTGGTTTGCACAGTGCGGTGGCTCAGTGGTTTGCACACTGCGGTGGCTCAGTGGTTTGCACACTGCGGTGGCTCAGTGGTTTGCACACTGCGGTGACTCAGTGCGGTGGCTCAGTGGTTTGCACTGTGCGGTGACTCAGTGCTTTGCACAGTGCGGTGGCTCAGTGGTTTGCACATGTGTGGTAACTCAGTGGTTAGCACTGCGCGATAGCTCAGTGGTTTGCACTGCGCGGTTGCTCAGTGGTTGGCACTGCGAGGTTGCTCAGTGGTCAGTGCAGCATGGAGGCAGAGTGGTCAGCGCAAGAAGGAGGCAGAGTGGCCAGCACAGGATGGAGGCAGAGTGGTCAGCGCAGGATGGAGGCAGAGTGGTCAGCGCAGGATGTAGGCAGAGTGGTCAGCGCAGGATGGAGGCAGAGTGGTCAGCGCAGGATGGAGGCAGAGTGGTCAGCGCAGGATGGAGGCAGAGTGGTCAGCGCAGGATGGAGGCAGAGTGGTCAGCGCAGGATGGAGGCAGAGTGGTCAGCGCAGGATGGAAGCAGAGTGGTCAGCGCAGGATGGAGGCAGAGTGGTCAGCGCAGGATGGAGGCAGAGTGGTCAGCGCAGGATGGAGGCAGAGTGGTCAGCGCAAGGATGGAGGCAGAGTGGTCAGCGCAGGATGGAGGCAGAGTGGTCAGCGCAGGATGGAGGCAGAGTGTCAGCGCAGGATGGAGGCAGAGTGGTCAGTGCAGGATGGAGGCAGAGTGGTCAGCGCAAGGATGGAGGCAGAGAGGTCAGTGCAGGATGAAGGCAAAGTGGTCAGCGCAAGGATGGAGGCAGAGTGGTCAGCGCAAGGATAGAGGCAGAGTGGTCAGCGCAAGGATGGAGGCAGAGTGGTCAGCGCAAGGATGGAGGCAGAGTGGTCATGCGCAGGATGGAGGCTGATCACTGAGCCTCCATCCTCTACTGACCACTGAGCCTCCATCCTGCGCTGACCACTGAGCCTCCATCCCGCGCTGACCACTGAGCTTCCATCTTGCGCTGACCACTGAGCCTCCATCCTGCGCTGACAACTGAGCCTTCATCCTCTGCTGACCACTAGCCCTACATCCTGCGCTGACCACTGAGCCTCCATCCTGCGCCGACCTCTCTGCCTCCCTCCTGCGCTGACGACTCTGCCTCCATCCTGCGCTGACGACTCTGCCTCCATCCTGCGCTGACGACTCTGCCTCCATCCTGCGCTGATGCTCTGCCTCCATCCTGTGCTGACCACTCTGCCTCCATCCTGCACTGGATGGAATGGTCAGCAGAGGATGAGGAGAGTGGACAGCGCAAGAATGGAGGCAGAGAGTCATGCAGGATGGAGGCAAGTGGTCAGTGCAGGATGGAGGAGAGTGGTCAGAGGAAGCAGATGGATAGCAGAGTGGTCAGCAGGGAGGCAGAGTGGCAGCAGAGTGAGGGCAGGAGGAGGTCAGGTATGCGTGGAACAGTGTCACCATGGAGGACAGATTGGTCACGCAGATGGAGGGAATGGTCAGCAGAGGAGGAGGCAGAGTGGTCAGCACAAGGATGGAGGAGAGTGGTCAGCAGGATGGAGGCAGAGTGGTCAGGCAGGATGGAGGAGAGTGGTCAGCGCAGGATGGAGGCAGAGAGGTCAGGCAGGATGGAGCGAGTGTCAGCAGGATGAGGCAGAGTGTCAGCGCAAGGATGGAGGCAGAGAGGTCAGGAGAAGGAAAAGGGCAGGCAAGGATGGAGGCAGAGGGTCAGCCAAGGATAGAGGAAGTGCAGCGCAGGATGGAGGCAGAGTGGTCAGGCAGAGTGTAGGCGAGAGAGTGGTCAGGCAGGATGGAGTGCATGAGCCGCATCCGTGACTGACACTGAGCTCATCCGCGGTGACATGAGTCTCCCGCGCTACCATGAGCTCCATCTTGCGCTGACACTGAGCCCCATCTGGCAGCCAAGTGAGCCTTCATCTCTGCTGACCACAGCCTACACCCGCTGCACGACCATCTGCCACCCTTGGCTCCCTCTAGACTGCCCCTCCTCATGTCCTCTGACCTCACTCCGACTCGCCATCTGCTAGTCTGCTAGGCTGACCCCTCTGCTCCATCCTGCACTGGATGGAATGGTCAGCAGAGGATGGAGGCAGAGTGGACAGCGCAAGAATGAGGCAGAGAGGTCAGTGCAGGATGGAGGCAGAGTGGTCAGTGCAGGATGGAGGCAGAGTGGTCAGTGCAGGATGAAGGCAGAGTGGTCAGCGCAAGGATGGAGGCAGAGTGGTCAGTGCAGGATGGAAGCAGAGTGGTCAGGGCAGGATGGAGGCTCAGTGGTCATCCTGCGCTGAGACTCTGCCTCCATCCTGCGCTCACCACTCTGCTTCCATCCTGCGCTGGATGGAATGGTCAGCAGAGGATGGAGGCAGAGTGGTCAGCACAAGGATGGAGGCAGAGAGGTCAGTGCAGGATGGAGGCAGAGTGGACAGTGCAGGATGGAGGCAGAGTGGTCAGCGCAAGGATGGAGGCAGAGAGGTCAGTGCAGGATGGAGACAGAGTAATCAGCGCAGGATGAAGGCAGAGTAGTCAGCGCAAGGATGGAGGCAGAGTGGTCAGTGAGAATGGAAGCAGAGTGGTCAGGCAGGATGGAGGCTCAGTGGTCAGCAGAGGATGGAGGCTCAGTGGTCAGCGCAGGAAGGAGGCAGAGTGTCAGGCAGATAGGCAAGTGGTCAGCGCAGGAGGCAATTAGGAGGCAGAGTGGTCAGCGCAGGATGGAGGCAGAGTGGTCAGCGCAGGATGAGGCAGAGTGGTCAGCGCAGGATGGAGGCAGGTCAGGTGGTCAGCGCAAGGATGGAGGCAGAGTGGTCAGCGCAAGGATGGAGGCAGAGTGGTCAGCGCAAGGATGGAGGCAGAGTGGTCAGGCAGGATGGAGGCAGAGTGGTCAGCGCAAGGATGGAGGCAGAGTGGTCAGTGCAGGATGAAGGCAAAGTGGTCAGCGCAAGGATGGAGGCAGAGTGGTCAGCGCAAGGATAGAGGCAGTGTGGTCAGCGCAAGGATGGAGGCAGAGTGGTCAGCGCAAGGATGGAGGCAGAGTGGTCAGCAGCAGGCAGGCAGGGGCAGAGTGGTCAGCGCAGGATGGAGCAGAGTGGTCAGCGCAGGATGGAAGCAGAGTGGTCAGCGCAGGATGGAGGCAGAGTGGTCAGCGCAGGATGGAGGCAGAGTGGTCAGCGCAGGATGGAGGCAGAGTGGTCAGCGCAGGGTTGAGGCAGAGCGGTCAGCGCAGGATGGAGGCTCGGTGGTCAGCACAGGATGGAGGCTGGGGGGTCAGCACAGGATGGAATGGTCAGCAGAGGATGGAGGCAGAGTGGTGAGCGCAGGATGGAGGCAGAGTGGTCAGCGCAGATGGAGGCAGAGTGTAGTCAGCGTGTGCGCAGGATGGAGGCAGAGTGGTCAGCGCAGGATGGAGCAGAGTGGTCAGCGCAGGATGGAGCAGAGTGGACAGTGCAGGATGGAGGCAGAGTGGTCAGCACAGGATGGAGGCAGAGTCGTCAGCGCAGAAAGAGGCAGAGGAGGTCACGCAGAATGGAGGCTCAGTGGTCAGCGCAGGATGTAGGGCCAGTGGTCACAGAGGATGAAGGCTCGTGGTCAGCGCAGGATGGAGGCTCAGTGGTCAGCGCAAGATGGAAGCTCAGTGGTCAGCACGGGATGGATGCTCAGTGGTCAGCGAGGATGGAGGCTCAGTGGTCAGCAGAGGATGGAGGCTCAGTGGTCAGCAGAGGATGGACGGCTCAGTGGTCAGCGCATAATGGAGGCTCAGTGGTCAGCGCAGGATGGAGGCTCAGTGGTCAGCATAGGATGGAGGCTCAGTGGTCAGCACAGGATGGAGGGCCAGTGGTCAGCGCAGGATGGAGGGCCAGTGGATAGCGCAGGATGGATCGCCCCTCCCATCCGGTCTCACCCGCACACTGTGTTTACATCGCCGCTACAGCAAGTAATGAGCGGTCATGTGATAGGCGAGCTGAAGAGCCTGTCACATGAGCGCTCATTACCGGGTGCGGGAGAGACAGAGCGGCGGGTGAGACGGGGAGGGGTAAAAGAGCGGGGGAGCGCAATGGAGCAGGGGGGAGGGCAATAGAGCGGGGGGAGAGGAAATGGATCGAGGAGGGGTGGGAGTGGAGCAGCGGGTGGCGGGAATGCAGCAGCAGGTGGCGGGAAAGAAGTGGCGGGCAAGAGGGGGTCGGAGGTGGGCGCACCCGCTCCAGTGGAATGTCTGTGTCTGTGAAGGATGCAATCAGCTGTTCTGCATACTCCTCGTTCATTGGTGGCCGCCGCTGGCTGGTAATACTCACTACTCCCCCTCTCTTTGATTACAGATCACATTTGGGTAACCATTGCCATATTTTAGGAAAGTGACTCCTTTAGTGGTAACTTTTTCCACCACATTTGTCTAAGGGATAGACCCGGACACCAGGGAGATCCACACATTCTTTTTGTCCCCTTAGATATATTGTAGATATGGGGAAACAAAAAAGAGGAACGCTATCCCATTTTATAAATAAGTAAGGACCAGTAGGGATAGCCGCCGAGGAGCGGGGACACCATACGGGCTTTAAGGTGAAAACTCCGCTGTTAGGCAGGGGGAGATAGGGAGAGAACAGGGCGACCCACCCCCCTCTTCCCCCCTTTTTACAAGGTTACACTGTGTGTGTAGGATCATAACTGATATAGAAAGGTAGGGGAAACCGGGCACCTTCAGGGCTATTGGTCTTTCTTATTTCTCCATAAAGACAGACCGCTGTCTTATCCCCAGCCACCTGGTGGTGCTACGCCTGCATCAGCCAGTCAAGCATTTACAGTCCAAGTATAGAAAACAAATAGGCGGCACTCACCGTGTGTTCGTAGGTGCTTTCTTTATTGAAGAGGTGCGGGGAGGGGGTGCATGAAGGTACAGACAACAGGTCCTGTTTGGCGGTTTGCCCGCTTCTACAGGTCTGGGGGAGGTGACGTCATGGCAGAATTTATAGGGAAACTCCCTTAAATGTCACCTCCTCCTTGATACAGGTGTGTAATTAAAAACACTAGAATGAAGTAAAAACATGCTTACAAAAATGTCACCATAGTATATACATGAATAAGTCACAGTAATTACAATTTCATGCAGAAATGCAGCCTAATGCTGCACAGAGAGGACACTGCCATTTCTGTCAGCGCCATGACACAGGCAACGCTGAGGTATACTTTATGGCGGAAATGTCGCCTATTAACTGACGACAGGTGTTATCAGGGCAATCAGCTGCAGACTACCAGTGTCTAACAGCCGTGTTTTACAGGGAAAGGAGTGGCGGGCAAGAGGGGGTCGGGGTGGGCGCACCCGCTCCAGTGGAATGTCTGTGTCTGTGAAGGATGCAATCAGCTGTTCTGTATACTCCTCGTTCATTGGTGGCCGCCGCTGGCTGGTAATACTCACTACTCCCCCTCTCTTTGATTACAGATCACATTTGGGTAACCATTGCCATATTTTAGGAAAGTGACTCCTTTAGTGGTAACTTTTTCCACCACATTTGTCTAAGGGATAGACCCGGACACCAGGGAGATCCACACATTCTTTTTGTCCCCTTAGATATATTGTAGATATGGGGAAACAAAAAAGAGGAACGCCATCCCATTTTATAAATAAGTAAGGACCAGTAGGGATAGCCGCCGAGGAGCGGGGACACCATACGGGTTTTTAGGTGAAAACTCCGCTGTTAGGCAGGGGGAGATAGGGAGAGAACAGGGCGACCCCCCCCCTCTTCCCCCCTTTTTACAAGGTTACACTGTGTGTGTAGGATCATAACTGATCCTAGTTTTAATAGAAACAATAAAGGTTATATTTTAGTAGGTACTACCTTTGCTGTATAGAAATCGAATAGGTGTATCCAGTATCTAACATATTTTGAGTGGACTCAATAACTGTATAACATCAAATAACCCAAATTTTTTTTAATGTAGTACTTCCAAATTTGAAGGATAATTTATTTATTTTTAATTTTTTGTACAATTACAGAGTTAAAATGAAGAATCAAGAAAAAGGGGAAACTGAATACAAAAAAGCAAAGAAAATGAAAAAAATGAACATAGTAACATAGTTTTTAAGGTTGAAGGAAGACTTTAAGTCCATCTAGTTCAACCCATAGCCTAACATGTTGATCCAGAGGAAGGCAAAAAAAAACCATGTGGCAACACTAGCTCCACATTGGGGAAAAAAATTCCTTCCTGACTCCAGATATTTTATTCACAAATAATGATTCATTCACAAATATTTTATTCACAAACCAATATTCTATTCACATATTATAGATAAATATAAAACTATATGGAACACAAATAGACAAAATAATTTTTTCATTTGCTCAATGGGATAGATGTGGGGGAGAATGGTAGTATGGAGCTGCAGGACCGTGAGGTAGCTAGCTGGGTGACAGAAGACAGGGTAGAGGGAAGTGTGCCAGGGAGGCTAGCCCTGATCTGGCACACCCCAATAAATTTGGTATGTTGGCAGATGAGGGGGGTGTGAGTCCAGGGATAGCACTGCTGCAGCAGGGCATGACCTCTGAAAGCCAGAGGAGTGTCTGCTCCAGTAAAAGGGAAAACAGGAGAGAAGGGCAGGCCAGACAGGTGCTGGTAGTGGGGGACTCAATTATTAGGGGAATAGATAGGGCAATCTGTCACAAAGACGGGGTTCGTCGAACAGTGTGCTGCCTACCTGGCGCTCGAGTCCGGCACATCGCTGATCAGGTTGACAAATTACTGGGAGGGGCTGGTGAAGACCCAGCGGTCATGGTGCACATTAGCACAAATGACAAAGTTAGAGGTAGGTGGAAGGTCCTTAAAGATGATTTCAGGGAATTAGGCTGCAAGCTTAAGGCAAGGACCTCCAAGGTAGTATTCTCTGAAATATTTGCCTGTACTACAAGCCACACCAGAGAGGCAACGGGAGATTAGGGAGATAAATACGTGGCTCAGGAATTGGTGAAGGAAGGAGGGGTTTGGGTTCCTGGAGAACTGGGCCGACTTCTCTGTTGGCTACAGGTTCTATGCTAGGGATGGGCTGCACCTCAATGGGGAGGGTGTAGCTGTGCTGGGGGAGAAAATGGCTAGAAGGTTGGAGGAGTGTTTAAACTTGGGATTGGGGGGAGGGTATTCATTGTATAGGAGGGGAAGATAGTGTAATTAGTAACCCGGGCACAAGTAATAAAATGGGGGGTGGGGTTAGAACAGTCAATATAGTAGGAAGGAATAGAGGTAAAGAGAGATGCATAAAGTGCATGTACACTAATGCCAGAAGCCTCACCATCAAAATGGAGGAATTAGAATTGATTTTATTGGAAAATAATTATGACATGGTGGGGATTTCGGAGACATGGCTGGATGAGAGCCATGACTGGGCTGTTAATTTACAGGGCTATAGTCTGTTCAGAAATGACCGTACAAATAAGCGAGGAGGAGGTGTATGTTTATACGTAAAATAATCCTTAAAACCCATCCTGCGTGATAATATAGGTGAATCTAATGGAAATGTAGAGTCCCTGTGAGATAAGGGGAGGGGGAAAAAATAATAAATTACTGATAGGGGTTTGTTATAAGTCCCCAACAATAATGGAAGTGGAGGAGAATATTCTCATAAAGCAAATAGATGAAGCAGCGACTCAGGGAGAAGTCATTATTATGGGGGACTTCAACTACCCTGAAATACATTGGGGAACAGAAACCTGCAGTTCCTGCAAAGGTAATAGGTTTTTGAAAACTATGAGAGACAATTACCTTTCACAAATGGTTCAAGACCCAACAAGAAGGGGGGCACTGTTAGACCTAATATTAACCAACAGGCCGGATCGCATATCAAATATGCGGGTTGGAGGTCACTTGGGTAATAGAGATCATAACATAATAAGTTTTCAAGTATCCTTTACTAAGATGTGTAGTAGAGGGGCCACAAGGACACTAAACTTCAGGAAGGCAAATTTCCAACGGTTGAGAGATGATCTTAGTGCAACAAACTGGGCCGATGTCCTGAGACATAAAAGTGCACAAAGCAAATGGGAGACGTTTATTAGCATCCTGAATAGGACCTGTGCACAATATATACCCTATGGGAATAAGCATGCTAGGAATAGGAGGAAACCACTATGGATAAATAAAGCGGTAAGAGGCGCAATAAGTGACAAAAAATAAAGCATTTAGGGAATTAAAGCAAGTAGGTAGTGGTGAAGCATTAAATAAATACAGAAAATTAAATATTTGTAAAAAGCAAATCAAGGAAGCAAAGATTGAGACAGAGAGACTCATTGCCAGAGAAAGTAAAAATAATCCCTAAATATTTTTTAACTACATAAATAGTAAGAAACTAAAAATGATGGTGTTAGCCCCCTTAAAAATAATCTGGGTAAAAAATGGTGGATGAGGATGAGGAAAAAAACAATATGCTAAATGACTTTTTTTCAACAGTATTTACACAAGAAAATCCCATGACAGACAATATGATCAGTGATAACAAAAACTCTCAATTTAATGTCATCTGCCTAACCCAGCAGGAAGTACGGCATCGTCTAAAAATCACTAAAATTGACAAATCCCTGGGCCTGGATGGTATACACCCTAGAGTGCTGCAGGATTTAAGTACTGTCATAGATAGACCATTATTTTTAACATTTAAAGATTCCATATAACAGGGTCTGTACCACAGGACTGGCGTATAGCAAATGTGGTGCCAATATTCAAAAAGGGGACAAAAACTGAACTTGGAAATTATAGGCCAGTAAGCTTAACCTCTACTGTGGGTAAAATCCTAGATGGTTTTCTAAGAGATGCTATACTGGAGTATCTGAAGAAAAATAACCTCATGATCCAATGTCAACATGGTTTTACGAGGGACCGTTCCTGTCAAACTAATCTGATAAGCTTCTATGAAAAAGTAAGTTCTGGACTGGACCAAAGAAATGCAGTGGATGTGGTGTATATGGACTTTTCAAAAGCTTTTGATACGGTGCCACACAAAAGGTTGATACATAAAATGAGAGCAATGGGGATAGGGGAAAATATGTGTAAGTGGGTTAAGAACTGGCTTAGTGATAGGAAACAAAGGGTGGTCATTAATGGAACACACTCAGAATGGGTCACAGTTAACAGTGGGGTACCACAGGGGTCAGTGTTGGACCCGCTTCTTTTTAATATATTTATTAATGAACTTGTAGGGGGCATACAGAGTAGAATCTCGATATTTGCAGATGACACTAAACTCTGCAGGGTAATCAATACAGAGGAGGACAATTTTATATTACAGGAGGATTTATGTAAACTAGAGGCTTGGGCTGATAAATGGCAAATGAGCTTTAATGGGGATAAATGTAAAGTCATGCACTTGGGCAGAGGAAACAAAAGGTATAATTGTGTGCTTAATTGTAAAACACTGGGCAAAACTATCAATGAAAAAGACCTGAGTTATGAGTAGATGACAAACTCACATTTAGTGGCCAGTGTCAGGCAGCTGCTGCAAAGGCAAATAAAATAATGGGATGCATTAAAAGAGGCATAGATGCTCATGAGGAGAACATAATTTTACCTCTATGCAAGTCACTAGTGCGACCACACTTAGAATACTGTGTACAATTCTGGTCTCCGATGTATAAGAAAGACATAGCTGAACTAGAGCGGGTCCAGAGAAGAGCGACAAAAGTAATTAGAGGACTCAGGGATCTGCAATACCAAGACAGGTTATTAAACTTGGGGTTATTTAGCTTGGAAAAACGAAGGCTTAGGGGTGATCTTATAATAATGTATAAATATTTGAGGGGACAGTACAGAGTCCTTTTTAATGATCTTTTTACTCTTGGGCCTGAGACTGGGACAAGGGGGCATCCTCTACGTCTGGAGGAAAGAAGGTTTAATCATAATCACAGACGCGGATTCTTTACTGTAAGAGCAGTGAGACTATGGAACTATGAAACTATGGAACTATGAAATAGTAAAAAATTATAAGGATGAAATATAAAAATCATAAAGTTCTGGTGTTTTATCTATTTAGCTCCATACTAATATATTATACTAGCTGTGAGCCCGATTCTAAAGAATCGGGAGTCTAGAATCTGTATATAATTTTTTTAAGAGTTTTAAATAATAGACTTAAACACCAGATATATGACTAAGTAGGCGATGTAGGCAGAACTGTGAGGGTAGCAATATAGTGGAGGTGTAGAAAGAGTTAATGTCCGACTAACAGGACTATAACAGAGTAGGAACTTATAATGATATAAAAAATGTTATTGAAGGAGTTAATGTCCCACAGGCACTCCCACAACAGACTCAGCGCTGTAAATTATATCCAAAATGGTGTTCAAGGGGTTAATGTACCAGTGGCAGGAGTTATAAACACTACGAAATATGCAGTTAATGCTGAACAGGTATATAATGGGTTAATTTCACAGTGTCATTACAACTATACACTGTGCAATAGAAATAACAACAATAATGGAATATAAGGGGTTAATGTTCCTACTGGCAGTAGTAATAGAGACTACAAAGTATGGAGTTAAGGCAGAAATGGTATATAAGGGGTTAACTTCGCAGTGGCAGTACAACTACACACTGTGTTATAGAAATTAGAGATAAAACGGAATGTTAGGGGTTAATGTTGCTACTGTCATGAGTACAATGAGAGAAGCGCCTCACTGGCCATTGAGATACATGGAGGACTTTGAGTTTGACTTTGTGTAAATTTGAAACTCAAAGTCCTCCATTATATCTCAATGGGAAGTGAGGCGCTATTCTCATTGGTCGCTGTGTGCTGGCGCCGACCAATGAGAATAGCGCCTCACTTACAGCGGTAAATTTGAAACTCAAAGTCCTCCATTATACCTCAATGGGAAGTGAGGCGCTATTCTCATTGGTCGCTGTGTGCTGGCGCCGACCAATGAGAATAGCGCCTCACTTACAGCGGTAAATTTGAAACTCAAAATCCTCCATTATATCTCAATGGGAAGTGAGGCGCTATGCTCATTGGTCGGCGCCAGCACACAGCGACCAATGAGCATAGCGCCTCACTTCCCATTGAGATACATGGAGGACTTTGAGTTTCAAATTGAGCGCTGTAAGTGGGGCGCTATTCTTATTGGACGGCGGCAGCACACAGCGACCAATGAGAATAGCGCCTCACTTCCCATTGAGATACTTGGAGGACTTTGAGTTTCAAATTTACTGCTGTAAGTGAGGCGCTATTCTCATTGGTCGTCGGCAGCACACAGCGACCAATGAGAATAGCGCCTCACTTCCTATGGAGATACATGGAGGACTTAGAGTTGACTTTGAGTAATTGAACTCAAGTCTCATTATATCTGAATGGAAGTGAGGCGCTATTCTCATTGGTCGCTGTGTGCTGGCGCCGACCAATGAGAATACGCCTCACTTACAGCGGTAAATTTGAAACTCAAAGTCCTCCATGTATCTCAATGGGAAGTGAGGCGCTATACTCATTGGTCGGCGCCAGCACACAGCGACCAATGAGCATAGCGCCTCACTTACAGCGGTAAATTTGAAACTCAAAGTCCTCCATTATATCTCAATGGGAAGTGAGGTGCTATTCTCATTGGTCGCTGTGTGCTGGCGCAGTCCAATGAGAATAGCGCCTCACTTACAGCGGAAATTTGAAACTGAAAGGCCTCCATTATATCTCAATGGGAAGTGAGGCGCTATTCTCATTGGTTATGAGAATAATTCAATTAGATCCCGAAGGGTCGAGTGCACCTGGAACCCAGTCTGCTTAGCCGACTGAAGGCCAGCAAACATTTCGTCTTGGACCGAGGGAAGGACTAGCTCCTCTTCTAACCCCATGGGGCTCCTAACGGTCTGAATCAGATCCCCCAAATCTTCGGAGGGAAACAAAAACTTCCCAAGGTCCGCCTGCCGAGAGGCAGAGACATCCTCAGGGATCTCAGCGTCTGAGTCCCGGTCATCCTCATAGTCAGAGGGGTCAGCCTGGAGCCTGCATTTTTTTAAGAGGGAAGGGTCCAGACACAGGCCCGGTCGGCCCTAAGGAGGCCAGAGAAGCTCTAATCTCCTGTTGCACCATGGAGTATAGGTCATCCACCAGACTAGGATGTTCAGCTCGGACGACCTTGTCTGTACAGCCTTGACAAAGCTTCTTATCCCACCCAGGGGGAACGTTTTGACATAAATAGGGCATTTTGCAGCTTTTCCAGCTGATTTCTTGGGGGCTTCCTTGTCACCCTGCAATATAAACACAGGGGGAGCCCGCAGTCAAAAAAGACCCTCTAGCTGTACACTAAAACCACCCCCCCTGCACCAAACTTACTGCGGCCGGGGGAGCACTGGGCTCTGCAGAGGACGACATGGTGACCCAGGTGAAGAGCTGCTTATCTGGCGTCTGATGTCTTCAGGGCAGCCTCTTATCCAGGAAGGAGGCCTGCCCCCCAGTGCAAAAACCACATTCCCTGCCCCCTGCACAGGGGCGTAGGCAGGCCCCAACATGGCGGCGAGCCCGCACGCTGCCGCACCGGGTCCCGCTCGCCGAGACTCGCTGGAGAAGCGCGTGACCGGAAGTTCCGATACGTCACTTCCGGTCCGCGGCAGCGCGCACAAGCAGGGGGTGGCCGGCAGGCTCAGCAGAGCTGGAGGCCGCCGACCAGGGAGCCCCGACCCGCTTCACCTCCCAAGGGGATCCGGAGGGCCAGGGCTGGTCCCGGACCCAACAGCAGCCAGCCCCCAGTACGCGGCCTGCCACTGGGCACACAAAAAGAGACCACACCTGGGAGCCCCAGGGCCATGGAAGGGGACTGAGAGACGAGTGGAGGAGGAGCTGGAGCGCCGACCAACGCCGCCCGGCCAAAAACTCCAGGTACACCGCAGGTGGCCGCCACCGCAGCATAGGAGAGAAAAACCTCTCTCCATGCCCCATAGGGACAGGAAAGACACTGGCTAATGGGAGGTGGGAGGGGCCTTTTAACCTCTCTTGTGCTTCCTGTCCCTATTAGGGCGTGGAGAGGCAACCTCCTATGATGTCGTGGAAGGTTCCTAGAGAAAAGAGATTTTGGATATATAAGGTGAATTCCCTAAAACCCAATTGTTTAAACATAATAACGGAAATCATATAGTAAGAGGATTAAATACTCCTTTTACTTCAATTTTGGAAGCAATATATACACACCATTAATTATACTGGTAACAGGGGAAAGGTAGAAGGAGAGTTCAGCTCACCCAGTTGAAATTGTAGTACTCCAGTACAAGGAAATGGTGCACGGATACAGTCCTGGTCTCTGGACCAGCAATCACTAATACATAATGTAGAAAAATCCAGCACTTATAAATTTGCAATTATGAGGATTTATTCAGACATGAATGCCATCCATCTAATAAAGGCAGTATGTGCTAACACCCATGCGTTTTGACAGAGAACTGTCTTAGTCGTGGTTCAAAGATGTCTGGAGGGAAAACCCATATATATCTCCTTAATCCTAGCACACGTGACATAATTAATCATTGACACCTGACTGAAGATAACACAGCAGAGCAAGAAATATATACAAAAAACTTCCTTTTACTATAAGTCAATAAAACATATTAAAATAAAATAAACAGTGATTCAAAAGCAAATCATAAGTACAATAAAGAACCACTGGTCGAGGGATAATAATAACAGATCGAATGAAAGTAAAAAAGAGACACATATATTGTACTAGTATTGTAAAATCAGATCTTGTCTTTTGTTTAAGCCCAATGGCACTCTAGTCCCCAGCTTGAATATCCAGTAAGATTCGCGGTTTAAAAGTCTGCATTTTCTGTCTCCATTTCTTGGAGAGTTTGAAACCTTTTCAATACCAGAAAACCGCAATGATCTCGTATCTCCACCATGTTTTTGACAGAAATGTCGAGACTGCAGACTGATTAACCGCAGCGGTATTGTCAGAATCTGAGATGTGTCTGCATATACGTCATTTCAATTCCCCAGTAGTGCAGCCTACATACTGGACTTTGCACCGAGTGCACTCAATTAAATACACTACATAGCTGTGTTAGTGCAGTTCATGTAGTTCTCAATGGAAAATTTTCTGCCATTAACACAGGATTCAAAAGATTCAGTTCTGTGTACATAATTGCAGGCTTTACATCTCAGATGACCACACTCATAAAACCCCTTAATTCTATCCAAGTATTCCCTGAGTGTGTGGTTGGAAGAGTGAAAAAAACTAAAGGAAACAATGTTGCTTAAAGTCGGGCTTTTTTGGCTACAAACCGCACCGGATTCCTTTCTAGAATATGTGTTAATTTAGCATCCCGATTTAGCAGCGGTAAGTATTTTTTGACAATGTTGGTTATCTCATGATATTGTGGGCTATAAGCAGTAGAAAAAGTGATAAAATCAGCATTGGTTTTTCTATGTGTATAATTTAACAGATTTTTTCTGTCTATCTTTTTCACTGTCATGCTAGCTCTTTTTAATATCCCGTCTGAGTAGCCCCGTTTTTTGAGGGAATTTTCTATCTTTAGCCTCAATATCAAATATGTCTGAATTAGTACAGTTTCTTTTAGTCCTAATCAGTTTCCCTACTGGGACGTTCTTGATGACATGACCCGGATTCTGCATGCAGAATAGTATTCACTGCAGTAAGTTTCTTGTATGGGCTGATATTAACTCTCCTGCAGAGAAGGGGAGTTAGCATGGGTGCGAAATTTTCACCCACCCTATCAAATATTGTTATAGGGGTATGGGAGGAAAGGTTTTTGTTCAGTCCTGATAACCCCTTCCAGTCCAGCATTGTGTGGTACGCCCGTTACATTGATGACACCCTGCTTGTCTGGAGGGGGTCTGTGGAGCAAATTGGAGATTTCATGAATTACATCAATAATAACGATTTTAACCCCTTCAGGACCCAGCCTATTTTGACCCTAAAGACCTTGGCCTTTTTTGCAATTCTGACCAGTGTCCCTTTATGAGGTTATAACTCGGGAACGCTTCAACCGATCCTAGCGATTCTGAGATTGTTTTTTCGTGACATATTGGGCTTAATGTTAGTATTAAATTTAGGTCGATAATTTTTGCGTTTATTTGTGAAAAAATCAAAAATATGGCAAAAATTTAGAAAATTTTGCAATTTGCAAATTTTGAATTTTTCTTCTGGTAAACCAGAGAGTTAGGTGACACAAGATAGTTATGAAATAATATTTCCCACATGTCTACTTTACATCAGCACAATTTTGGAAAAAAAAAACATTTTTATTAGGAAGTTATAAGGGTTCAAAGTTCATGAGCAATTTTTCATTTTTCCACCAAAATTTACAAAACCATTTTTTTAGTGACCACATCCCATTTGAAGTCCCTTTGAGGGGTGTACATGACAGAAAACACCCAAAAGTGACACCATTCCAAAAACTGCACCCCTCAAGCTACTCAAAACTACATTCAAGAAGATTATTAACCCTTCAGGTGCTTCACAGGAACTAAGCAAACTGGAAACAAAAAAATGGATATTTTAATTTTTCTAACAAAAATGTTCTTTTAGCCTCAATTTTTTCATTTTCACATGGGCAACAATATAAAATGGATCCTAAAATTTGTTGGGCAATTTCTCCTGAGTATATCGATACCTCATATGTGATCATAAACCACGGTTTGGGCGCACGGCAGGGCTCTGAAGGGAAAGAGCGCAATTTGACTTTTGGAGCTAATTTTCCATTCAAAAAGTGAAATGGTGCTCCTTCACTTCTGAGCCCTGCCGTGCGTCAAAACAGTGGTTTATGACCACATATGAGGTATCGATGTACTCAGGAGAAATTGCCCAACAAATTTTAGGATGAATTTTATCCTGTTACCCATGTGAAAATGAAAGAATTGAGGATAAAAGAACATTTTTGTGAAAAAAAAAGTACTTTTTCCATATTCACAGATCAATTTGTAAAGCATGTGGAGGTTCAATATGCTCACCACCCATCTAGATAAGTTCCCTGGGGGGTCTAGTTTTCAAAATGGGGTCACTTGTGGGGGAGCTCCAAAGTTTAGGCACACAGGGCCTCACCAAACACGACATGGTGTCCGCTAACAATTTGAATGGAAAATCACCTCAAATTGTTAGCGGACACCATGTCGCATTTGGAGAGCCCCTGTGTGCCTAAACATTGGGGCTCCCCCACAAGTGACCCCATTTTGGAAACTAGACCCCCCAGGGAACATATCTAGATGCATTGTGAGCACTTTGAACCCCCAGGTGCTTCACAAATTGATCCGTAAAAATTAAAAAGTATTTTTTTTTCCACAAAATTTTTTTTTTTCATTTTTATGGATTCATTTGTGAAGAACCTGGGGGTTCAATATGCTCACTACCCATCTAGATAAGTTTCCTGGGGGTCTAGTTTCCAAAATGGGGTCACTTGTGGGGGAGCTCCAAAGTTTAGGCACACAGGATCTCTTCAAACGCGACATGGTGTCCGCTAACAATTTGAATGGAAAATCACCTCAAATTGTTAGCGGACACCATGTCGCATTTGGAGAGCCCCTGTGTGCCTAAACATTGGGGCTCCCCCACAAGTGAGCCCATTTTGGAAACTAGACCCCCCAGGGAACATATCTAGATGCATTGTGAGCACTTTGAATCCCCAGGTGCTTCACAAATTGATCCGTAAAAATTAAAAAGTACTTTGTTTTCCACAAATATTTTTTTTTTTCATTTTTATGGATTAATTTATGAAGAACCTGGGGGTTAAATATGCTCACTACCCATCTAGATAAGTTCCCTGGGGGGTCTAGTTTCCAAAATGGGGTCACTTGTGGGGGAGCTCCAAAGTTTAGGCACACAGGGGCTCTCCAAACGCGACATCGTGTCCGCTAACAATTTGAATGGAAAATCACCTCAAATTGTTGGCGGACACCATGTCGCATTTGGAGAGCTCCTGTGTGCCTAAACATTGGGGCTCCCCCACAAGTGACCCCATTTTGTAAACTAGACCCCCCAGGGATTATATCTAGATGCATCGTGAGCACTTTGAACCCCCAGGTGCTTCACAAATTGATCCGTAAAAATTGAAAAAGAAAATTTGTGTGAAAAAAAGTATTTTTTTTCCTTATTACGTATCAATTTTTGAAACACCTGGGGGTTGACAGTGCTCACTATGCATCTAGATAGGTTCCTTGGGGGGTCTAGTTTCCAAAATGGGGTCACTTGTGGGGGAGCTCCAAAGTTTCGGCACACAGGGGCTCTCCATACGCAACCTGGTGTTTGCCAAAAATTGGAATTGTTAGCGGACACCAGGTTGCGTATGGAGAGCCCCTGTGTGCCTAAACATTGGGGCTCCCCCACAAGTGACCCCATTTTGGAAACTAGACCCCCCAGGGAACATATCTAGATGCACAGTGAGCACTTTGAACCCCCATGTGCTTCACAAATTAAGCCGTATAAATGAATAAAGAAACTTTTTGTGAAAAAACATACTAGTCTAGTAGTTGCAATTCGCAGCATAGGGGACCCAAAACATTTGGGTCTCTCCATGCTGAGGATTCCAGCCCCCTAGCTGCCTCGTCATACCTGACTGGAACCAAAAATACAGCGAAGCCTATTTTTTTTTTATTTCTAGAATTATTTCTAGAAAAAAATGACATAGGGCTCCGCCATATTTTTGGTCCAGCCAGGTACAACTTGGCAGCTACGGACTACCACCAGCCCCTAGCTGCCTCGTCATACCTGGCTGGAACCAAAAATACAGCGAAGCTATTTTTTTTTTATTTCTAGAATTATTTCTAGAAAAAAATGACATAGGGCTCCGCCATATTTTTGGTCCAGCCAGGTACAACTTGGCAGCTACGGACTGCCACCAGCCCCCAGCTGCCTCGTCATACCTGGCTGGAACCAAAAATACAGCGAAGCCTATTTTTTTTTATTTCTAGAATTATTTCTAGAAAAAAATGACATAGGGCTCCGCCATATTTTTGGTCCAGCCAGGTACAACTTGGCAGCTACGGACTGCCACCCACCCCCAGCTGCCTCGTCATACCTGGCTGGAACCAAAAATACAGCGAAGCCCATTTTTAAAAAAATTTCTAGAACTAATTCTAGAAAAAAAATTACGTGGGGCTTCGCCATATTTTTGGTCCAGCCAGGTACAACTAGGCAGCTGGGGGCTGGAATCCTCAGCATAGAGAGGCCCAAGCGTTCTGGGCCCCCCATGCTGCGAATTGCAGCCCGCAGCCGCCCCAGAAAATGGCGCATTCATTGAAGCGCCATTTTCTGGCGCTGTACCCACGCTCTTCCAGTTGCCCTGGTGCCGGTGGCTAACTGGGTAATAAAGGGGTTAATGCCAGCTTTTTATTGGCAGCTGGCACTAAGCCCGAGATTCATAATATAGGGCCAATGTTAGACCCGCCATTAGGAATCTCTAGTACGGTAAATAGTCAAATACACACAGAGAAAAATCTTTTTATTTGAAAAAAAAACACAGACACAATTCGGACTCCATCTTTATTATAAAAAGATCCGACGTAGTCCACAACGAAGGTCCCACGACGTTCGATTGTCTCCGACGTAGTCCACAACGAAGGTCCCACGACGCTCAATCACCTCTGCTACATCCAGAGACTGCAGCAAAGGAATCAAGTGTCCTCTTGTTGCAGTCTCTGGTGTCATAGTGATGATGCACTATATGGCAGATCATTGCCATAAAGTGCAGCATCACTGTGCAAACCCAAGTCTCAGAGATCACATGATCTCTGAGGCTTGGGTCAGGTGACTCGACATTGCATTGAAGTGATCTGACAGCCCTGGCAGAGTGATCACATAATGGATCACTGCACCAGGGCGGTCAGATTACTTCACTGCAGCATGTTCCCCCTGCATCCACATAGTGGATCACTGCGCCTGATCCCCTTGCATGGGAATCGAGCTGTAGAAAGTGATCTGACAGCCCGGGCACAGTGATACTTATAGTGGATCACTTCGTCTAGGCTGTCAGATTGCTACTCTGCAGCCCGATGCCCCTGCATGAGGATCAAGATGCAGAAAGCGATCTGACAGCACGGGCGCAGTGTGGGCTGTCAGATTGCTACTCTGGAGCCTGATCCCCCTGCATGGGGATTGAGCTGCAGAAAGCAATCTGCAGTGATCCACTGGATCACTGTGTCCGAGCTGTCAGATCACTTTCTGCAGCTCGATCCCCATGCAGGGGTATCCACCTGCATGCGGATTGAGCTGCAGAAAGCGATCTGACACCTTGGATGCAGTGATCCAGTAGATCACTGCACCTGAGCTGTCAGATGACTTTCTGCAGCTCGATCCCCATGCAAGGGTATCCCCCTGAATAGGGATCAAGCTGCAGAAAGCAATCTGACAGTTTGGGTGCAGTGATCTACTGGATCACTGCACCCAAACTGTCAGATTGCTTTCTGCAGCTTGATCCCTATTCAGGGGTATCCACCTGCATGCGGATTGAGCTGCAGAAAGCGATCTGACACCTTGGATGCAGTGATCCAGTAGATCACTGCACCTGAGCTGTCAGATGACTTTCTGCAGCTCGATCCCCATGCAAGGGTATCCCCCTGAATAGGGATCAAGCTGCAGAAAGCAATCTGACAGTTTGGGTGCAGTGATCTACTGGATCACTGCACCCAAACTGTCAGATTGCTTTCTGCAGCTTGATCCCTATTCAGGGGTATCCACCTGCATGCGGATTGAGCTGCAGAAAGCGATCTGACACCTTGGATGCAGTGATCCAGTAGATCACTGCACCTGAGCTGTCAGATGACTTTCTGCAGCTCGATCCCCATGCAAGGGTATCCCCCTGAATAGGGATCAAGCTGCAGAAAGCAATCTGACAGTTTGGGTGCAGTGATCTACTGGATCACTGCATCCAAACTGTCAGATTGCTTTCTGCAGCTCAATCCCCATGCAGGGGGATCCCCCTTGCAGGGGATCCTCCCAAGGGGGATCAAGCTGCAAAGAATGGATCCCACAGGATGACAGGCACCGAAGGAGGAAGACTGCAGCAGCGGGGAGCAGAGCACCGGAGGAGGAAGACCCGGCTGGCGGAGAGCAGATCGCCGGAGGAGGAAGACCCGGCTGGCGGGGAGCAGAGCGCCGGAGGAGGAAGACCCGGCTGGCGGAGAGCAGAGAGCCGGAGGAGGAAGACCCGGCTGGCGGAGAGCAGATCGCCGGAGGAGGAAGACCCGGCTGGCGGAGAGCAGATCGCCGGAGGAGGAAGACCCGGCTGGCGGGGAGCAGAGTGCCGGAGGAGGAAGACCCGGCTGGCGGGGAGCAGAGAGCCGGAGGTGAGCGGAAGAGGCGGCAGGAGGAGGTGATCACGGGTCCGGTGAACACCTCCTCCTGCCGATCACCGGCGGTGGCAGAAGACGGGGGATGAGCGGTGGGGGGGCCGGAGACAATGGGGGACACGGCAGACAGGCAGGGGACAGGGCAGATGAGCTGGGGATAAGCTGGGGGTCCGGAGACAGAGGGGGACAGGGCAGATCAGTGGGGAACAGGGCAGATGAGCTGGGGGTCCGGAGACAGCGGGGATGGAGCAGATCAGAGGGGGGCCGGAAACAGCGGGATTAGAGCAGATGAGCTGGGGGGGGGCCGGAAAGAGGGGGACAGAGCAGAGATGATCTGGGGGAGGAACAGGAAGAGATAGGGGGGAACAGGAGGAGCTAGGCAGGGAAGCAAAAAGATGGAGACCGCAAAATCAATACAGTCGCGGTAATTGCGGTTTTCATTTTTAACCCCCCAATTACCGCGACTGTAGCCTCGGGGGGGTAAATCCACCCCCCCTGGGGTGTAGCACAGGTCCCCAGCTACCTGCAGCTCAAGTGAGAGGTCAGTGACACCTCTCACTAGAGCTGCAGGAGCGCGATTACACAGCATATGCGTCCAAGGTCGGGAACGAACTTGTTTTTATGACGCATATGCTGCGTCCTGGGTCGGGAAGGGGTTAACCTATGGTTCACCCACTTCTGCAACCAAAGGGAAATTATTTTCCATGACATTACCTTGACTGGAAATTATATTGATGGAAGAGTTAATATCAGCCCATACAAGAAACCGACTGCAGTGAATACTATTCTGCATGCAGAATCTTGCCATCCGGGTCATGTCATCAAGAACATCCCAGTAGGGAAACTGATTAGGACTAAAAGAAACTGTACTAATTCAGACACATTTGATATTGAGGCTGAAAAGATAGAAAATTCCCTCAAAAAACAGGGATACTCAGACGGGATATTAAAAAGAGCTAGCATGACAGTGAAAAGGATAGACAGAAAAAATCTGTTAAATTGTACACATAGAAAAACCAATGCTGATTTTAACACTTTTTCTACTGCATATAGCCCACAATATCATGAGATAACCAACATTGTCAAAAAATACTGACCGCTGGCTAAATCGGGATGCTAAATTGACACATATTCTGGAAAGGAATCCGATGCGGTTTGTAGCCAAAAAAGCCCCGACTTTAAGCAACATTCTTTCCCCTAGTTTTTTCACACTTCCAACTACACACTCAGGGAATACTTGGATGGAATTAAGGGCTTTTATAAGTGCGGTCATCTGAGATGTACAGCCTGCAATTATGTACATAGAACTGAATTTTTTGAATCCTGTGTTTAATGGCAGAAAATTTTCCATTGAGAACTACATGAACTGCACTAAAGGCCACGTTACAAACACAGATATCTGTTCAGATATTGGTCACAGATCTCTGGTTGTAGTGAAAACATGGACACTTTGTTCCATTTTGTGGCCGGTTACCAATGTAACAATGTGTCCATGATTTCACTGCAACCAAAGATCTGTGACCAATATATCTGTGTGTGTAACGTGGCCTTAACAGCTATGTAGTGTATTTAATTGAGTGCACTCGGTGCAAAGTCCAGTATGTAGGCTGCACTACTGGGGAATTAAAACGACGTATATGCAGACACATCTCAGATTCTGACAATACCGCTGCGGTTAATCAGCCTCTCGAAATTTCTGTCAAAAATATGGTGGGGATACGAGTTCATTGCGGTTTTCTGGTATTGAAAAGGTTTCAAACTCTCCAAGAAATGGAGACAGAAAATGCAGACTTTTAAACCGCGAATCTTACTGGATATTCAAGCTGGGGACTAGAGTGCCATTGGGCTTAGACAAGATCTGATTTTACAATACTAGTACAATATGTGTGTCTCTTTTTTACTTTCAGTCCAATCTGTTCTTATTATCCCTCGACCAGTTGTTCTTTATTGTACTTATGATTTGCTTTTGAATCAGTTTATTTTATTTTAATATGTTTTTTTGATTTATAGTAAAAGTATGTTTTTTGTATATATTTGTTGCTCTGCTGTGTTGTCTTCAATGAAGTGTCAATGATTAATTATGTCACATGTGTGCTAGGATTAAGGAGGTATATATGGGTTTTCCCTCCAGACATCTTTGAACCACAACTAAGGCTAGGGTCACACTTGCGAAATTCTAAGTCCCTTGCGTGTTTTGCAGAGAACTTAGATTTTTTTTCTCCCTCTGCAGCCTTCACGCAGGCTGCAGAGCAGAGAACGTGGACCCTAGCAACCTGCTGTGTATCATGGATACCACCTACAAAGCGGGCAGCGGGGAATGCTGCGTTTCCCTGTGCATGGTGAAAATCGCACTCCCCGCAGCCTGCTGTGTGGCTGGTATCCATGATATACCACGGGTTGCTAGGGGCCACATTCTCCGCTCTGCAGCCTGCGGGAAGGCTGCGAAGGGAGAAAAAAATTCTGTTCTCTGCAAAACACACAGGGGACTTAGAATTTGACAAGTGTGACCCCAGCCTAAGACAATTCTCTGTCGAAACACGTCGGTGTTAGCACATACTGCCTGTATTAGATGGATGGCGTTCATGTTTGAATAAATCCTCATAATTGCAAGTTTATGAGTGCTGGATTTTTCTACATCATCCATTAATTATACAGTACACATATCTAGAGAAAAAAAAACAAAAAAACCTCTCTCATATTTAAGTATGGTTTTTTCTTACTTTTTATCTCAGGAACAGCAGTCAGATTTTTCCTTCATCATTGTAACAGCAACTGCACTCATATTGTGCCTCTATGATCCAAAGCGGCTCGTTCTAATATCTTCTGCTTATATTGATGGTATTACATACATAGTAACATAGTATTTAAGGTTGAAGGAAGACCTTAAGTCTATCTAGTTCAACCAATAGCCTAACATGTTGATCCAGAGGAAGACAAAAAACCCCATGTGGCAACACTAAGCTCCACATTGGGGGAAAAAATTCCTTCCTGACTCCAGATATGGCAATCAGACTAGTTCCCTGGATCAACGCCCTATCAAATAATCTAGTATAGTATAACTGGTAATATTATAGTTTTCAAGAAAGGCATCCAGGTCCTTCTTAAATGTTAGTAGTGACTCACTCATTACAACATCATGTGGCAGAGAGTTCCATAGTCTCACTGCTCTTACAGTAAAGAATCTACGTCTGTGATTATGATTAAACCTTCTTTCCTCCAGACGTAGAAGATGCCCGCTTGTCCGCGTCTCAGGCCTAAGAGTAAAGAGATCCTTAAAAAGGTCTCTGTACTGTCCCCTCATATATTTATACATTATTATAAGATCACCCCTAAGCCTTCGTTTTTCCAAACTAAATGACCCCAAGTTTGACGGGGCGTGGCTTAGCCGGGCATGTGAGCGGACGTGCCAGGGAGAGCTCCCGCTGAGCCTTTACTGTTATCCTAATCGGTGCTGTTCTCCTCTGCACCGGAGAGACCCCATCGGTGAGGGGAGCCTGCCCTGCACCCGGAGCCCACTCCCGGAGTCACCGCTGAAGCCTCATGACCCGCAGACGCCAGCAGGACGCGAGAGCTGGTGGAGGGAGCGGGGCGCAAGATGGCGTCGCCGCTCGCATGGAGGCCGAAAAGGAGAACGCGGCCTGCCGAAGGAGCATTGCGGCGGCGGCGAAGCTGCAGCGATTCGCCCACGGCGGTGAGGCAGCAGAGGTGGGTGAGGAGGAACATGATGGCCCGGAAGAGGAGGATGGAGGTGGATCCGAGGGAGGCATGGAGGTGAGCGGAGAGGCTGCAGCAAGGGAGGATGGGATGGTGGAACAACAGCAGGGACAGGAAATACCAGAGGAGCCCACAATGAAGGACTTATTTTCCCTAATAACATCCATGAAATCCACCCTGAACACTGTGGCCACTAATGTACAGGGCCTGCAAGGAGAGATTGCTGCTATTAAGGGCACATTAAAGAAGTCTGATATCAGGATGACTGAAATGGAGGGCAGAGTCAGTGCTACAGAGGACAGAGTGCAGCAGCTGCAAAGATCTGATTCCAGAAAGGATAAACTGCTGGCTGAAACTATAGCAAAAAATGATGATCTGGAAAACAGATCTAGAAGGAATAATTTAAGGATAGTGGGGTTCCCTGAAAAGGCAGAGGGAAGGGATCCCACCGCCTTCATAGAACAATGGCTGAAAGATAAGATTGGTGAATCATCACTGACCAAGGTGTATGCTGTTGAACAGGCTCATAGGGTGCCGATGCAGCCCCGACCACCAGGATCAGAGCCAAGTACTATCCTAGCCCGGATTCTAAATTATAGGGACAGGGACATTATACTGAGGAAGGCACGAGACACAGAGGATATGTCATATAACGGTCAGGACATTGCAATATATCCGGATTATTCACCCACAGTGCAGAAACAGAGGAAACAATTTACTGCAGTGAAGAAGAGATTGAGAGACATGGGATTACAGTATGCTATGTTCTTTCCAGCCAAACTGCGGGTGGAGGCCATGGGGAATGGCAGTTTTTTCTTTCACCGGAGAATGCGAATAATTGGTTGGACACATATTTCTAAGCGCCTAAGAGCACACGACGGTTGGGAGACACACTACCGAGTTATGAGTCATGACTGAATTCAATGCTCGAGATGAGTGAGCTGGTTTATCTGTTGGAAACTGCTTGAGACACCTCTGGGAGATCTACGTATCTTCGTGGCTATATTCTATACGTGGTTTTATTTTTTTACATATAACTTTTTTCTTATTATTATATTGCTCTCATTTTTTCCTTTCCTAGGTGAACTACATATTGATGTAGGATCCTTAAGGGGATGGGTCGGCTAATATGCTTGCATACTTGGTATAGGCCGGTAATATGGCCCAAATGTTTAGTCCTGTTTGTTGTTCTCTTTTTCTCCTCTTAGGGGACCTATGGGATTGTTGTTATGATGATATGCAAAGTATTTTATGGATGTGGAGGGAAGGGAATTCATCTAGGGGTGATTATTGCTAATTGGGAGGGAGGATATGTTCAGAATTACCGATATTACTTTAAAATAATTTTATATAAGGTTCATTAAGGCGGGAGAAATGCGACAGGGAGAGGTACAGATGCTTCCGGCTGAGATCTGGAGACCCGCGTTACAAGGGAGTGACGCATGTTTTTGGTTACTAGGGGGTTGGCAGGGGGAAGGGGGGGAGGGGGGGGAGTACAGGGAGTCGGAAAAGGGAAGGGGCCAAGCGGTGGAGAAATTACAATAGACTATTGTACTGGTTTGACTTCAGACTAACTGATGGCAGTCAGTAAAGTGCTTAGCTGGAATGTGAGAGGGCTATCTGACACTACCAAGAAGGCCGCAGTGTTTCAATATATCCTGCATCAGAAGCCTGAAATTATCTGCCTACTAGAAACCCATATGGTAGAAGATAAACTAGACCTCTTGCGGAAAAGGTGGCTACAGGAATCATTCCACATATTCTACGTACTCCAGAGGAGTCTCTGTGCTGATACCTAGAACGACTAAATACGAGGAGGTGAAGACGCGCATTGATGGGGATGGGCAATATGTCATTGTGATCTGTAGACTTCAAGGGTGCTTAATAGCTGTGGTGGCGTTGTATATTCTGCCGCCATATTCCAGTGGAAAGATTAAAGAAATTATGGAATGGCTGGGACACATGGGAGATATACCGGTGCTTCTGGTGGGAGATCTGAATAATGTACAGGATGAGTATTGGGACAGGTTCCGAAGTAGTCATCACAGAACTAGTGGACGTAGTACGCCCTTTGGGTTACTCCTTGGAGAATTGGGACTCAGGGATGTTTGGAGGGTACGGAATCCTGAGGTGAGATGCTATTCTTGCTATTCGACTACCTATAACACTCTCTCACGTATTGACATGGCTTTAGGGAACGACCGCATGGATGAACTTCTCTTGACTGTGGAGTATCTTCCCAGGGTCCTCTCTGATCATAAACCGATATGTGTGTCCGTAAGAATGGGGGAACAACTGACGGGGAACAGATTGCACTTGAAGCTACATCCAACGTGCCTACATTCTATTGATATGGAGCAGATAGAACGACTGACTAGGGAATTTTTTTAATTTAATGCTGGGTCCGCTGCTCCATCCGTAGTTTGGGATACTATGAAAGCTTACTTGAGGGGAATATTGTCTAAAGAGGTCAACCTGCGTAAATCCAAGACGAGATTGGAAGAAGAGACAAAATTGAAACTGGTGAAGGAGGCGGAAGAGGCCTTACTAACGGGAGGGGATAGTGGCCTTACGTCCTGATTGCGTGATGTCCAGGCGGATTTAGATGCATTTCTGCTTGATAAATCACTTAAGCGGAATGAGTTTAGACGTATGGCATTTTTTGCTGAGGGAGAGGCGGTTGGACATCTATTGTGCCTGGTGGCTTCGGCACAGAGGAAAACCCCATTTGTCTACTCACTAACTGACTCTGATGGAGTCAAAATAACGAACTCTGCTGGCATTGGGGAAGTGTTTCGGGAATTCTATGAGTCGCTATATTCCTCTGGGGCGGAGGCTGACACGGACGGAATGGAGGACTACTTGGATGGTCTGAACCTGCCGAGGTTATCTGAAGGAGACAGGGCTATGCTGGAGGCATCGATAACGAGTGAGGAACTTAGTGTGGCATTGTTGCCTATGGATAACGATAAGGCACCAGGGGCTGATGGGTTGCCGGTTGAACTTTATAAAAGACTTGAGGAGGTACTGTTGCCTAAGTTGCTGGAGGTACTGGAATGCTCCAGAGAGGACGTGATATTGCCAAGGTCCATGCGGGAGGCGACGATTGTGGTGTTGCCGAAGGAGGGCAAGGACCCTGGGTTGCCAGATTCTTATAGGCCGATTTCTCTGCTACCCGTTGATGTTAAAATTCTTGCAAAAACATTAGCCAACAGATTGACGGGGGTGATAAGCTCCTTGGTGCACCCGGATCAGTCTGGGTTTATGCCTAGTAGATCTACTGCGATAAACCTACGGAGACTGTTTTTGAACCTACAACTGCCAGCTGACAACACGGGTATGAGGGTAATAGCCTCGTTGGATGCCCAAAAGGCATTTGACTGTGTGAACTGGCAATTCCTGTGGAAAGTGTTGGATGCCATGGGATTTGGCCCAGGTTTTGTATCATGGATACGATTACTATATACCCAACCGGAGGCCAGAGTAAGAGTTAATGGGGCACTTTTTGGGCCGATCATGCTACAAAGGGGTACTCGACAGGGATGCCCGCTTTCCCCACTGCTGTTTGCTCTCGTTGTAGAACCACTTGCGGAAAAATTGAGAAGAGACACGGAGGTTGTTGGCTTCCAATATGGTAGGGTGGAGGAACGAATAGCAATGTACGAAGATGATATTCTATTATTTCTGCAGGATTCGGGTGCTTCCATGACGAGAGCCATGTGGCTTATTGAACAATATGGTTATATGTCTGGCTTAAGATCAACTGGAACAAATCTACCCTGTTTCCAGTGGATGAAGGGTTTCGGCGGTGGTGGAAAGCGGGGGCCTCAATGTAGTGGATAGGTTTAAATATCTGGGAATATGGGTGTCAACTCCTGTTACAAAGTATTTGGATTTAAATCTGGGACCGGTCCTAGAGGTAATTAAAGATAAGATGAAGGCGTGGAATAGGCTACACCTGTCTGTGGTGGGAAGGGTGAACTTAATAAAGATGGTGCTGATGCCTAAGCTACTATATGTTTTTCATAATGCCCCGATCTCTATTCCACAGTCTAGGTTTAAACATATCAATTCGTTGTTCCGTGGGTTGATTTGGGGTAAGAGGTTGGCAAGGCTGAGATTGGAGCTTCTTCAGCGACCTAAGGACGAGGGTGGACTGGCCCTACCAAATCCCTATCTATATTATGTGGCGGTGCAGTCTCAGCATATGAGAGGATGGACACAAAAAGCGGCTCAGCCTTCTATTCAAAAGGTTATAGAGGGGGTGACTAATAGGTGCCCGTTAATACTTGGGGTGGAAGATGGGACATTTCAAACACTGGGGAAACAATGCCCGACTATTCGGCTAATACATGTTATTTGGGATAAGCTGAAGAGGCTCCGAGGGTGGAGGGATTGACGGACTATTCCCCGCTATGGCATAATTCCAACCTTCAGGAAATAGAAAAGCTGGGATGCCTGGGGAGTGGAGAGACCGGGCATAGTCTTAGCAAAACAAGTCCTGGATGGACAGACGCTTAAGCCATATTCGAGACTACGGGAAGAATTTGGGCTGAGAGAGACAGGGATATTTCAGTACTTGCAAATGAGACACGCTATGGGGGCACAAGCAAAACAGAGGGTACTGACGATCCAGACGGATCTTGTACTGGACTATGTGTGTGAAGGAGGTCCCATGAAAGGAGTAATTGCAACCACATATCGGGACATTTTACACACCTTTTTGCTACAACATCCGTCTAATGCTAAGCTGAGATGGGAACAGGAGGTTGGGACAATAGAAGATGATCAATGGGAATCTATTTTAGAGTGGATACCGAAACAATCAATATGTGAACCAGGCAGGCTATCTCAACTTTATGTTTTATACAGGGTGTACCGTACTCCAGAATTCCTACATAAGGCGGCCGTCACACGCAAAGATATCGCTAAAGATATCGTAGATGAAATTAAATTTGCATATCGTCCGACCGACGCGCAAAATCGCTCATCACGCCGCTACAACCCACAGACATCGCTCAGACGATTCCCCGATCCACCCATCCAGCGATCGTCTGAGAGATGCAGTTATCAACAGTGGACATCGTTCATCAAAGAGTCACACAGAAATCTCCTATACGATGTGGGAGCAAATGTGGGCGTTATTGGAGCCCATAGGCGTGGTACATGGTCTCCAAGCTGCGCCCCTCACTACACCATTGGTGCCCAGTTCTGCGTCCTCATTGGGTCAGATGTCCGTGGAAACATGGCGGCCTCATCCCAAGAATGTCCTGTGATGTTGTTCGCAATGTATATGTGTGCTGTACCACATAACTAAATTGCAATGTGGAAAGCGTACAGAACGCAATCCCCCGTGTTGCGTTGTGCAAAATTAGCTCGCTTATGCGTTGTCCATTTTTTTAAGGTATTGTACAGATGCATTTAATTAATCAGCCTACAGCGAGCTGTGTGTGCCGCGTCTGGCAACGTGTGGGTGTATGACAAGGTGGACACTATATAGCAGGGTCACTACTGCATCCTCATTGGGTTACATCTCCTTGGAAACATGTTGGCATCACCTTCACTTTAAAAGTGCTTGGATGTTGTTCGCAATGTCCATGTCTAAACTGAAAAGAAATATGAACATACAGCCAAAGTAAACGTGCATTGCGTGCTTAAAAATTAGATTGCGCTATCCCACTTGCGCGCCGTTCAAAATCAGAAGCCGTATGCGTTGCTAAATGGTTGACGCTGTTCCGAGGTATAAAATGACACTTTGTAGCGAGATGTGTGTGCGGCATGTTTTTTCAGATGAGGGTTTAAAAGCGCCTGTGAATTGCTTGTGGTTTTGCCTTTTGCTGGTGCATGATGTCTGCTTCAAACTTTGGCACAAAGTGCATGTATTGTGAAGCGTATGCCAATGCACAAAGAAGGGTAACTGGCTCGCAATATCCATTGTTTACATGTGCCCTAATGTTTGTGTCCTCCTCTCCTGTGCTTTTTTAACACGTGTGTTGGCACCACCATATATGTGCTCCAACATATGCGTGTGTGTCTGGAAGTGCGTTAATTTAACAAACATTGCCTCAAAATTCAATTCCAGACTGAAAATTCAGGGCCTTTTGGTTTATACGTTTTTGGCCAAAAACGCACATTAAGCTGCCTCACCAACTTCACGGTAGGCCCTGGTCGAGACAGTCCTAACTCTGTCCCTATTTTGAGAAATGAGAAAAAAGTGAACACTGTCACAAGGGCCTTTGGGGAGGTATGTGGGCCCTGGTCCCACCCGTCTCTCACAGGACCCATAAGCCCGGCCCTTAAACCAAATTTACAAACATAGTGCCAACATGCACCAATAAGTTAAATCATCGGGATCATGTCACAGACAAGCTTGCTGCCTGAAACACATAGCTCCCCACAACTGGCCCACCTCAAAACATCAAATAAGCTTTCCCTACATCTAGGTTTGCCAAGCAAAACCATACCTGGCCAAAACAAAAACAAAAGGGACATCTGTCCTTCCTCAAAACATGAGCTTCAGGACACAGTGTGTAAACTTCGGCATGGCAGAGGGATGATCATGGCAGGTTGTGTTGCCAGCTTACGGCACCTGGACCATTGAAGTACTGGCAGTACTGTTCCCTCATGTCCTGTGCCTCCTGCCGGCTGCTTCCACCCCCTAACGGCTGGAGTCCTGCCATCTGTGGGGCATCAGCACGCCAGCCCCCCAACACCACCTCCCCATTGCTGGGATCAATGCGGTCTTCATAATTCGGTGGTGTGTAGGCCTGTTGAGCTTGGCGTCTCAGGAAATTGTGGAGCACACAACATGCCATAACAACCACGTCAATTGCTTCCAGTCTCATATTTATGGCTGTGTTGAAAATCCGGAAACGGCTCGACATAATGCCAAAGGCATTCTCCACCACACGACGTGCCCTGGAAAGCCTATAATTGAAAATTCGGTGTTCTGCATTTAGGTTCCTCTGGGGATAAGGCTTCATCAAATTCGGAAGGAGTGGAAACGCCTCATCTGCAAGGAACACAAAGTTCATGTTTCCACATGTGCGATTAGTGGGTGGTAAATTTAGACGTCCATTTTTCAGTTTTTGACCAAAAGACGATTGGTCAAAAACCCCACCATCTGACACCCTCCCATTTGTGCCCACTGACACCGATATAAACTCATAATTAGCATTGACGACTGCCATCAAAACAATGCTAAAATATAATTTATAATTATAAAAAAAAGAGCCACTGTTGTGAGGTTGCGTGATCCTAATATGTTTGCCATCTATGGCACCCCCACAGTTTGGAAACTGCCACTTCTGGCTGAAGGTGTCGGCAGTGGCCAGCCATTCCTCCGGGTTTTGTGGCAACTTCATGTAAGTTGGAGCAAGAGCACGCAGTATAGCCTCACAGGTCTCTGGAATCATTTGGCTAAGGAGGGGTCTGGAGATTGCAGAAGAGTACTCCAAATCCTGCATGGTGCGTCCTGTTGCAAGAAAACGCAGTGTTGCCGCCAACCTCTCCTCCGCAGGCACTGCTGGACGCATCACTGTATCCTGACGAGTGATGAGCGGGCTCACTGCTGCCAACAATACTTGAAAGGTGTCATCTGACATCCTCAGGAAGTTTTGAAAGTCACGTGGGAAGTCGGCCCGCAGTTGACGCACCAGACGAATATGAGAATGCTGATCCCGCTGCTGCAGCCACTCTCTGGTCCATATGCGCCTTGGCCTCCTCCGGCGTCTCTCAACCCTCTCATCTTCCACACGTGCTGCCTGCACCAGGAAAGCAGCCCCCACCACGGCATGTTCATCCGGATTCATACTGTTTATAAGCAAAACTATGTTTAGTAACGCTGACTCCGCACAAAGGTGCTTGCCCTACAATGTCACCATTCTCAAAGGGACCAAAAAGGAGCAAGACATTAACCAAATATGTACAGGTGCACATCACATGTGCAAATTATGTAATAAAACAACACAACACATACAGGATCACTTAAGGTGTTGAGGAATCCCACATGTTTTGACACGTCAAAAACCTTTGCAACACTACATTTAATTCTCCAAAAGCACCTACACACACAGGAAGATCTCTACCCACATCTCCCTTTCTATACATCATTCAAAACGTACACACCATAACACATCAGACAAATGTCGGAAACACATGTTTAGAGAAAGCAACAGTACACTGACACAAGAATAACTCACATGCAGTGGTTGCTGAGATGGGTGTCCAGGCCCAGACAATATGCAGGTTGTCCATTGCAAATTATTGTAACGAAGGTAATGCTTATGGCCTAGGAGTTCACTATATAACGCAAGTTCGACTCCAATTTGTAAAATCTCCAAAAAAAAAAAAAAAAAAAAAAGAAGGGGAGCAACTCCACAAACCCCGTCATATCTCTTTTGCCCACGCAATAGTGACCCCCATTAAGATGGTTTAACATTTGGAATATACCTGTACATACCTTCAACAAGTCGCCAGCAAACACATTGCGCAGCGCACGGAAAATTAACTTATACGAGCCCCAGCCAATGACACGCCGAGCCCTCCTCCCAACAGGTGGGTCGCATCGACACAATCACATACCAACACGCTGTTACGACCCCCACACAGCACGCCGAGGCTATGCCTCACGTCAGTCGGCGCAGATACCGACGCTCCACGATCAGCGTAGGCGTTACGTCCTGTAGCAGGCGTGTCAAATGCGAGGCGTACACAAATAACACCTGGGATAGTACAACAGCTGTGTAATCCATGCTGCTAAATAGTGCATTGGCCACATGTGTTTTGGGCCGGCTGATTTGGGTGTCACTCGATAGAAGTGCTAGAGAGCAGCCAGGCAGCTTCAGCCAGCTTTCTCATTTGATCCCATCTGTCCGGTGTCCACATTGTCTGTGTTCTAGCCAAGGTATGTTGACAGTCTTAAAACCCACAGATACAGCGGCCTTTCAGGTTATTATCATGTGGTCCAGCCACAACTTTTGTATTGCAACTGCCCCAATAGCAGACATCCCTGTGACTTGATCAACATTGGTGGTGTAAGCAAGTGTGTTTTTTTTTTTTTTTATTTTAAGGGAACATTGATCCTGGCCACTGAGTTATCATGCTGTGGATGTTTCTGTTTAGACATGTTTTAAACCTTGTGGCATTTTTTAGGGTGAATTCTTTCCTTTTACATTGTATTGCAGATGCCCCGACCAAATAGGGATTTCATAAGGGCATTCATTGAGGCCTACCGTGAACACCCATGCCTGTGGCAATCGCGTAGTGTGGGATTTCGAAACAAGGCCCTACGCAATGCGGCATATGAAAGGCTCCTCCAGGTGGCCCGCACCTTCATGCCAGGTCCCGAAGTGGATGTTGATTTTATTAAAAAAAAAATACAATATTTAAAAACAGTCTTTGTGAAAGAACATAAGAAGGTGGTGGAGTCACGTCGGTCGGGTATGGCAGCGGAGGATGTGTACACACCAACGCTGTGGTATTATGAGCTGCTCCTCTTCACGTTGGACCAGCAGGAGCCACGAAGAGCGCTGGACAGCGAGGAGTTTGCAAACCCACAACAGCCCAATGATGATGATGATGACGTTGAGGGGGAAAATGTAAGTCCACTACCTATGGAAAAACTTAACACGATTCACCCAGCATACACATTGTTGCAAACAATCGTACGCATGTTTAAGAAGTTAGAGAAGGAAACCATATACACATTTTGCCACACATATTGCTTGACCGTTTTCCAAACAACTACAATCTGAGTAAGCAATCCATTTGCACACAAGTAGTGAGTGTTGTGTTATTGTCGCAAGCTGGAAGGGCATGTCTGTAAATCTTTAATGACATCAGGCACAATGTGTGGTAAGCGTATGTCAAACGCTAAGATATATTGAACCAGATGGTTTTAAGGCAAAACTATAAACATTGCTTGAAGGATGTATGTGCGTCTGACGTGAAGATATGTGCACCGTCAAATGTTGAAATGACAAAATTGACATCTTTTGTTACGGACCACACATCTTGCGCTTAACGCTTGTCCGATATGCAACATCATGGTGTATGACACCACGATGAGCGAGCTTCCAGGGTCAGAGCCTATGCTTGTATACGTAAACTTTGCTACACGTGGGTTTCCTAAGCGATGTGCGGTCAGCAAGAACCTCATGTGTATCCGAGTTCCCAGCGTTTGCGCTGTTTAACATCGCTGGTGAGTCTGTCTGTGGGACATCTCAACATCAATGTGAGCAATATGTTTTGCAATTCCACGGCCACGGGATTGGTTTAAATTATCTGTAGTGTATGACGTGCCGCATAATGACATACATGTAACTTTATCCTTAATGTGAAACTGTTCACCCAATGTGTACTGGCATGATTGCTAACTTGTTTTTACTTTCAACATGTAGGATCCGCTTGAAGGTCCCTCGTCAGGGTCTGTCGGAGATTTGGAGGATCCACCAGCATCAATGGCCATTCCAGAGGGTGCTCCCGCAGCCAGGCGACCCCCTATGACATTTTCACGGCCGCAGGCCCGGCCACGCAATCCTCCCACAGCCTCAGGGAGTGACCTTGTGGCACTGGCCGAGCGGGTGTTAACACAGCAGGTCCGTGAGCCCCCATGCCCCTTTGCTGCCGTGGTGGCTCAGCGTCTACCAACCTTAACTACAGCACAAAGGGAGCATGCGGAGAGAGTCATTATGCAGGTGCTGGAGCAGGCACGTTTTGAGAGGCTCACAGAAGAATCCTGCTTCCCTGCTCCCGTTCCCCAGCCACCACCAAACCCCCCCGCCTGGCAGTACATGCCTCCTCAAAATTTACCACAACCCCCAACCTCTGGCCAACCCCAGCACCTGCCTATGCAAGGGCCTGTGTACCCACCTCAGCGGCCCCAAAACACATTCAACCATGAAGGGCCTTATTTTTTCTAGCCTCATTATGAGCAATAGTGTTTTTTTTGTGTTCCCCTTTTTTGTTTTGCTCACCTTTTTTTTGGGATGGGCAATTGACCTTTGCCTCTGGTCAATTTGGTTTATGTTGACGTTTTGGGAGAATTGAAATTTACATTATTTTGACAAATCAGTCATAATGTGCCATTAAATTGTGCTCCTTGTTTAAAAATTGCCATCCTCAAATTCTTGCAATTTAAATAGAAGTTAAGATCACACACCATAAGTATGTTGTCCCCGATTTTGGAATTGGGTTTCACATTTGGCCACAAAATGTTTCACAATTACCATCACGAGTAGGCCATGTGCTGGGTCCATAAACACGGACATATGTCTAGGGTAATTCTCCTTAAATCTTGGTTAAAGGCAGCATGAGGCTTCACAACTTAATTGGTGTCCGCCACAGGCCCCACAGGTGGCCTTACCATAATTGTATGTAATGTTGAAATTGTACAATCGTAATAGTGACAGGAGTTTACAGCAGGTAGATCTGGAAGTGTTACGCCATATTATCTGTGGATGTAGGCCTAGCTTGAAAAATACTACATTCTAACACTCTACAGAAAGGATGGGGGTTTGCTTGCTCCCCAAACGGCATGCTGACATTGTGCCCCTTGTGTAGCAAAATGTGGTATGGACCCCTTCCTCTGCCTAATGCTTTTTCGCCATTGAGTTGGCCTTGATGGGGTTTACGTCACCCATACATGCACCCAAATGTTTGACATACATGTGTTCTTACATACAGAGAATGCCATCCAAGTTTTAGGTAAACATTTTAATTAGAGGTCAAAAAGTGCCATAACATGCACAGCAAGGACACATTGGTGTGTTAGTGTATGAACAACCAGTCTTAACTTCTGATGGTCCAAATGTTGGACACTATAAGAAAAGAGCCCAACTGGGTCGGGACAACATGCTTCGGAGGGTCCAAATGTTGGACACTATAAGAAAAAAGCCCAACGGGGGCTTAAACAAAACAAACAAACAATGCCAACATGGCATAACAAGGAAGAATGCGTCCAACATGGACAGCAGTCTTTCAGGTCCAAAAATACCCGGCCAGTGTCTCTTTGTCACCAGGTTAAGGGAGGGCACCATGCCCTTGCTGTAGGGCAGCCAGCATGTCCCTCAATCGTATGATGTGGCGAATATGTGTCTGGATAGCTGACTGGAGCTGGATGGCACACTGTAAGTGCGCATGGATGATGTCCTCCAAAGTGGGTACACCTGTATTGGGAAGATGACCACAGTTAGCCAACAACAGTTTGTGTGGATATTTCTAACTCTTTGCTCCAAAGAGGCTCCTTACCCTGTTGTTCGCCATCCTGTGATCTTTCCAGGTTGGATGGGGATGCACTCAGGCTCCAGCCCGCAGCTCCAGCACGTTCGCCATCTGCACCAAACATTAAGTGTACCAATTAATGGACATTGTGGGACTACCAGGAGGGCAGATAGAGCAACATTACACATACAGATATATCATCTGTTGTTTAGAAAGCATGTGTATTTTCAGCCAAATAATGGGCACATTCCTCAATTTAATAAAAGGTTCAAAAATGAGGAAGGTAGCCATAATCGAACTTAAAACACACTTTCCCAAAGATTATGTGCAACTTTATCTGTTTGTGTGATGTGCCCCATAAACCACACACTCAATACAGTATGCATGGTCTAGTAAACACAAATATGAATGTACCTCCATAGTGGGCCAAGTTTGGGACCTCTTCATCCGCAACCATCTCCTCCTCACCAGGCCCTGTTGGTGATGGCATGGGGTAGGGCTCCGCCGCCCAGTTATCCTCCTCATCTGCCGTGTCTGGTGACATTGCGAAGCCCGGGCTAGGCAGGGAGCTGGACACTGTCGCAGGTGGCTGAACAGGGGTGCTCGGGCTCTGGGGCCACAGGACATGGCCTGGTTGCAAGAAGGGCCCTGGCTGGAGGGGGCCCAATCATCCTCATCAGCCGGTTCTCCAGCATCCTCGCCCTCCTGTGGACATGGTGGTGAGGGGATGTCATCATCCTCGTCCATCCATGGCTGTGAAGAGTTGGTAGATGACTGCTCAGGTGCCGACTGGCCGGACCACTCTTCGCTGTGCTCCTGGACCGCATCAGCTGGCAAGTCGGGATCATTGTGCCGACTCGGACTTGGGGGGGATGATGCAGCTGCCGCCGGAAGTGGCGGTGTCGCCAGTGGCCCTGCAGCAGGCGGCACATGCTGGCCCTCTTCTTCGGAAGACGATTCCTCAGTGCCTGTTTTGGGATGCACAATGGTGAAGCTTTGATGAGAAATTTTGTTCCACAAATTGGTGCGGCGACGTTGAAATTGATGTGAACTTGTGTTTTGTGATTGTGAGTTTGGGCCACAACGCAAAAGTGTAGGGGCTCCCTTTACATTTGGGGTCACTCACACTTTGAGATGTGTAAACACCGTTTTGCTGAGCCATGTGCGAGGCTCTGCATGCAGCAGCCAGACCTAGGCTTGGTAATGAGAGACACGGTGCCTGCCAATGCATGCCGACCGCCATGCACTCACATTGGTCACCATTCGAGTTAGCCTTCATAGTGTGTAGGGGAGTATGTTATCTTGGGCCATGGGTACGTATGCACACAGATCAGTCATTTAATGCGATAGGGCTGACGTATTGACCACGTCCCGTGGTCTCCCGCAAAATATCGCTGTGTAGTCTTTTAACAATATGGATATATTGCTCCTATGTTAACTCACAGGCCCTGTATTGAGTAGTTGGTGCTTTTGTTGTTCCCTGATGGTGTTGGTTGTGTTTACAGATGTCACTATCAGATCTAAGGGGGCAATCTTAATTCAGATATGTGTCCCAAGGAATGTACCTTCCCATGTCTGGCCCTGTGAGTAGGATTAGTTCCTCCTGCACCGGGGTGTCCAAGAGCGTTCAGCGCCTTGACTGTGAGTCACAGTCAAGGCGCTGAACGCTCTTGGACACCCCGGTGCAGGAGGAACTAATCCTACTCACAGGGCCAGACATGGGAAGGTACATTCCTTGGGACACATATCTGAATTAAGATTGCCCCCTTAGATCTGATAGTGACATCTGTAAACACAACCAACACCATCAGGGAACAACAAAAGCACCAACTACTCAATACAGGGCCTGTGAGTTAACATAGGAGCAATATATCCATATTGTTAAAAGACTACACAGCGATATTTTGCGGGAGACCACGGGACGTGGTCAACACGTCAGCCCTATCGTCTCAAATGTCTGTATGCAACGGCAAAAATTACACAACTTCACAAGGAGAAATCTTCGAGTGTCCAGTGTTCGTTGAAAGTCGTTGCTCATATCGGGAAACAAGGGCCCCCTACACTAGCACCTCCACCACATCCAAAAGGTCTGCACGCCAATCACTATTGTCACAGATCAGTCATGCCGGCCAATGGGAGCACTGATGTGTCCCCAAGCATGTGCTGACACAATGAGCAGCATTGATCGGGATTATGTTACACGTGTGCATGCACAGGCTTGCATATGGGTCTGCATAACGCTGTTGAGACATAGGCACCTGTGAAGGCGTTGTGAGCCACATGTGCAGACGCAGGTTGGGGACTACACTATGTTAATATGTTGGTTGACGGTGCTGTCTAGTGTGCTACATGTACATGTGTGTTGTGTGGTCCAACAGTTACTCACCGCGCATCCTGGCAATCCTGGCACGTATGTCAAGAATGCGTCCTGGGCTCTTGAATTTGAGATCCGCAATTTTGTGCTGGATCTGCTTTGGAGTGCGGGACACACACAGCTGGCGGAGCAGGGCATTCTGGATTTTCCGCACAGTCATGCGGTTACGCAGCCTGGGGTGCCTGTGGGGATGGCGGCCCCAGTAATCCAATCGATCACAATGATCGATTAGGATCATGAGCTCCGCCATCCCCCACGTGGCAGCGCGCCCTGTTGCGGCCATGCCTGTGCTGCAATGTGCACGGGCGGAGCTAGTACCTAGCAGGCGGAATGAAAGCGAAACCTAAGTCATTACGTGACTACGGGCGCTAGCGTGGGCCAAAAACAGACAAACGCGCTGGACGCGCGGTGGCCCGCCATGGAACACTTCTACGCGACCTACGGGCCAACAACCCGGGGCGTGCCGTAATTAAACTAGTGGTAACGGCGTAACGCCATCGCGTTGAGTGTAGGAGCACACTGCATTGGGGCCAGAAAAAGAATATAAATGGTTGTTTCGGGTTAAGCCGCGTTTGGATTGTGGCCGTAGTTTCAAGGCACAAATGCATGATCAGCTATAAGAATGTGTGTATTTGGTGCTGAAGTGACAGCTCCACAACAAATGGCGCCTTGTCAAGCGGGAACCAATCATGACGCTGGAGCTTTGACCAATAATAGCAGACGATGGGCCAGCCAATCGGAACGCATGAGAGTTCACGAATCAGAAATGAGGAGGCGTGACACAGGTGAATACCCGGCACGCCTACGGGTTTGATTTCGCCATCGCTGAAATCACACGTTTCGTACGATGTCGTGAATTTACACGTGTCGATTGGGCGTATTTAATTGCCCGATATCGTCAGATCTGAGAACCGAACCTCAGATCACGATTTAGCGATTTGATCAGATATCGCTAGTCGTATCTCGCCGTCACACGCGCAGACATCGCTTTCGCGATGTTTAATCTGCCGCGTTCAAGCGATATCTTGCACGATATCTCAGCGTGTGACGGCCGCTTTAGATACATTTAAAATCTAATGCTGAGTGTCCCAGATGTCGGGGGGAACCGGCGGACCTGCTCCACATGTGTGGTACTGCCCAAAACTGACTGGTTTTTGGATAAGGGTGTTAAACAGAGTGGAGGGTGCGTATAGTTGTGTAGTGCCTAGGGATCCGAAAGTGTGCATATTAGGATATGTGGATGAAATCCAGACAGAGGAATTTTCAAAGACGGCCATAGCCAGGCTACTCTATATAGCATGAAAGTTGGTTGCTCGGCATTGGATTGATGAAGAACCACCATCGAGACAGGAATTTATGGAACGAGCAAAATATGTTTCTCTTATGGAAAGAGGGGTTTACCGGAAAAGGGGTAAACTAGACTGTTATGAGAGAATTTGGTCACCGTGGCTCACCTACGGGAGGGATAGAGTTTCTAACCAGGGGCAAGCGTCCTCTATATAATGGGATAGAGGGGATTGAGCTGAAGTCTGTATTTGTTTCAAACATACGTGCAACACAGTATCACCGCTTGGCTCGAAGGGGGAGGGGAAATAGAAAAGCTGGGATGCCTGGGGAGTGGAGAGACCGGGGCATAGTCTTAGCAAAACAAGTCCTGGATGGACAGACGCTTAAGCCATATTCGAGACTACGGGAAGAATTTGGGCTGAGAGAGACAGGGATATTTCAGTACTTGCAAATGAGACACGCTATGGGGGCACAAGCAAAACAGAGGGTACTGACGATCCAGACGGATCTTGTACTGGACTATGTGTGTGAAGGAGGTCCCATGAAAGGAGTAATTGCAACCACATATCGGGACATTTTACACACCTTTTTGCTACAACATCCGTCTAATGCTAAGCTGAGATGGGAACAGGAGGTTGGGACAATAGAAGATGATCAATGGGAATCTATTTTAGAGTGGATACCGAAACAATCAATATGTGAACCAGGCAGGCTATCTCAACTTTATGTTTTATACAGGGTGTACCGTACTCCAGAATTCCTACATAAGGCGGCCGTCACACGCAAAGATATCGCTAAAGATATCGTAGATGAAATTAAATTTGCATATCGTCCGACCGACGCGCAAAATCGCTCATCACGCCGCTACACCCACAGACATCGCTCAGACGATTCCCCGATCCACCCATCCAGCGATCGTCTGAGAGATGCAGTTATCAACAGTGGACATCGTTCATCAAAGAGTCACACAGAAATCTCCTATACGATGTGGGAGCAAATGTGGGCGTTATTGGAGCCCATAGGCGTGGTACATGGTCTCCAACTGCGCCCCTCACTACACCATTGGTGCCCAGTTCTGCGTCCTCATTGGGTCAGATGTCCGTGGAAACATGGCGGCCTCATCCCAAGAATGTCCTGTGATGTTGTTCGCAATGTATATGTGTGCTGTACCACATAACTAAATTGCAATGTGGAAAGCGTACAGAACGCAATCCCCCGTGTTGCGTTGTGCAAAATTAGCTCGCTTATGCGTTGTCCATTTTTTTAAGGTATTGTACAGATGCATTTAATTAATCAGCCTACAGCGAGCTGTGTGTGCGCCGCGTCTGGCAACGTGTGGGTGTATGACAAGGTGGACACTATATAGCAGGGTCACTACTGCATCCTCATTGGGTTACATCTCCTTGGAAACATGTTGGCATCACCTTCACTTTAAAAGTGCTTGGATGTTGTTCGCAATGTCCATGTCTAAACTGAAAAGAAATATGAACATACAGCCAAAGTAAACGTGCATTGCGTGCTTAAAAATTAGATTGCGCTATCCCACTTGCGCGCCGTTCAAAATCAGAAGCCGTATGCGTTGCTAAATGGTTGACGCTGTTCCGAGGTATAAAATGACACTTTGTAGCGAGATGTGTGTGCGGCATGTTTTTTCAGATGAGGGTTTAAAAGCGCCTGTGAATTGCTTGTGGTTTTGCCTTTTGCTGGTGCATGATGTCTGCTTCAAACTTTGGCACAAAGTGCATGTATTGTGAAGCGTATGCCAATGCACAAAGAAGGGTAACTGGCTCGCAATATCCATTGTTTACATGTGCCCTAATGTTTGTGTCCTCCTCTCCTGTGCTTTTTTAACACGTGTGTTGGCACCACCATATATGTGCTCCAACATATGCGTGTGTGTCTGGAAGTGCGTTAATTTAACAAACATTGCCTCAAAATTCAATTCCAGACTGAAAATTCAGGGCCTTTTGGTTTATACGTTTTTGGCCAAAAACGCACATTAAGCTGCCTCACCAACTTCACGGTAGGCCCTGGTCGAGACAGTCCTAACTCTGTCCCTATTTTGAGAAATGAGAAAAAAGTGAACACTGTCACAAGGGCCTTTGGGGAGGTATGTGGGCCCTGGTCCCACCCGTCTCTCACAGGACCCATAAGCCCGGCCCTTAAACCAAATTTACAAACATAGTGCCAACATGCACCAATAAGTTAAATCATCGGGATCATGTCACAGACAAGCTTGCTGCCTGAAACACATAGCTCCCCACAACTGGCCCACCTCAAAACATCAAATAAGCTTTCCCTACATCTAGGTTTGCCAAGCAAAACCATACCTGGCCAAAACAAAAACAAAAGGGACATCTGTCCTTCCTCAAAACATGAGCTTCAGGACACAGTGTGTAAACTTCGGCATGGCAGAGGGATGATCATGGCAGGTTGTGTTGCCAGCTTACGGCACCTGGACCATTGAAGTACTGGCAGTACTGTTCCCTCATGTCCTGTGCCTCCTGCCGGCTGCTTCCACCCCCTAACGGCTGGATCCTGCCATCTGTGGGGCATCAGCACGCCAGCCCCCCAACACCACCTCCCCATTGCTGGGATCAATGCGGTCTTCATAATTCGGTGGTGTGTAGGCCTGTTGAGCTTGGCGTCTCAGGAAATTGTGGAGCACACAACATGCCATAACAACCACGTCAATTGCTTCCAGTCTCATATTTATGGCTGTGTTGAAAATCCGGAAACGGCTCGACATAATGCCAAAGGCATTCTCCACCACACGACGTGCCCTGGAAAGCCTATAATTGAAAATTCGGTGTTCTGCATTTAGGTTCCTCTGGGGATAAGGCTTCATCAAATTCGGAAGGAGTGGAAACGCCTCATCTGCAAGGAACACAAAGTTCATGTTTCCACATGTGCGATTAGTGGGTGGTAAATTTAGACGTCCATTTTTCAGTTTTTTGACCAAAAGACGATTGGTCAAAAACCCCACCATCTGACACCCTCCCATTTGTGCCCACTGACACCGATATAAACTCATAATTAGCATTGACGACTGCCATCAAAACAATGCTAAAATATAATTTATAATTATAAAAAAAAGAGCCACTGTTGTGAGGTTGCGTGATCCTAATATGTTTGCCATCTATGGCACCCCCACAGTTTGGAAACTGCCACTTCTGGCTGAAGGTGTCGGCAGTGGCCAGCCATTCCTCCGGGTTTTGTGGCAACTTCATGTAAGTTGGAGCAAGAGCACGCAGTATAGCCTCACAGGTCTCTGGAATCATTTGGCTAAGGAGGGGTCTGGAGATTGCAGAAGAGTACTCCAAATCCTGCATGGTGCGTCCTGTTGCAAGAAAACGCAGTGTTGCCGCCAACCTCTCCTCCGCAGGCACTGCTGGACGCATCACTGTATCCTGACGAGTGATGAGCGGGCTCACTGCTGCCAACAATACTTGAAAGGTGTCATCTGACATCCTCAGGAAGTTTTGAAAGTCACGTGGGAAGTCGGCCCGCAGTTGACGCACCAGACGAATATGAGAATGCTGATCCCGCTGCTGCAGCCACTCTCTGGTCCATATGCGCCTTGGCCTCCTCCGGCGTCTCTCAACCCTCTCATCTTCCACACGTGCTGCCTGCACCAGGAAAGCAGCCCCCACCACGGCATGTTCATCCGGATTCATACTGTTTATAAGCAAAACTATGTTTAGTAACGCTGACTCCGCACAAAGGTGCTTGCCCTACAATGTCACCATTCTCAAAGGGACCAAAAAGGAGCAAGACATTAACCAAATATGTACAGGTGCACATCACATGTGCAAATTATGTAATAAAACAACACAACACATACAGGATCACTTAAGGTGTTGAGGAATCCCACATGTTTTGACACGTCAAAAACCTTTGCAACACTACATTTAATTCTCCAAAAGCACCTACACACACAGGAAGATCTCTACCCACATCTCCCTTTCTATACATCATTCAAAACGTACACACCATAACACATCAGACAAATGTCGGAACACATGTTTAGAGAAAGCAACAGTACACTGACACAAGAATAACTCACATGCAGTGGTTGCTGAGATGGGTGTCCAGGCCCAGACAATATGCAGGTTGTCCATTGCAAATTATTGTAACGAAGGTAATGCTTATGGCCTAGGAGTTCACTATATAACGCAAGTTCGACTCCAATTTGTAAAATCTCCAAAAAAAAAAAAAAAAAAAAAAGAAGGGGAGCAACTCCACAAACCCCGTCATATCTCTTTTGCCCACGCAATAGTGACCCCCATTAAGATGGTTTAACATTTGGAATATACCTGTACATACCTTCAACAAGTCGCCAGCAAACACATTGCGCAGCGCACGGAAAATTAACTTATACGAGCCCCAGCCAATGACACGCCGAGCCCTCCTCCCAACAGGTGGGTCGCATCGACACAATCACATACCAACACGCTGTTACGACCCCCACACAGCACGCCGAGGCTATGCCTCACGTCAGTCGGCGCAGATACCGACGCTCCACGATCAGCGTAGGCGTTACGTCCTGTAGCAGGCGTGTCAAATGCGAGGCGTACACAAATAACACCTGGGATAGTACAACAGCTGTGTAATCCATGCTGCTAAATAGTGCATTGGCCACATGTGTTTTGGGCCGGCTGATTTGGGTGTCACTCGATAGAAGTGCTAGAGAGCAGCCAGGCAGCTTCAGCCAGCTTTCTCATTTGATCCCATCTGTCCGGTGTCCACATTGTCTGTGTTCTAGCCAAGGTATGTTGACAGTCTTAAAACCCACAGATACAGCGGCCTTTCAGGTTATTATCATGTGGTCCAGCCACAACTTTTGTATTGCAACTGCCCCAATAGCAGACATCCCTGTGACTTGATCAACATTGGTGGTGTAAGCAAGTGTGTTTTTTTTTTTTTTTATTTTAAGGGAACATTGATCCTGGCCACTGAGTTATCATGCTGTGGATGTTTCTGTTTAGACATGTTTTAAACCTTGTGGCATTTTTTAGGGTGAATTCTTTCCTTTTACATTGTATTGCAGATGCCCCGACCAAATAGGGATTTCATAAGGGCATTCATTGAGGCCTACCGTGAACACCCATGCCTGTGGCAATCGCGTAGTGTGGGATTTCGAAACAAGGCCCTACGCAATGCGGCATATGAAAGGCTCCTCCAGGTGGCCCGCACCTTCATGCCAGGTCCCGAAGTGGATGTTGATTTTATTAAAAAAAAAATACAATATTTAAAAACAGTCTTTGTGAAAGAACATAAGAAGGTGGTGGAGTCACGTCGGTCGGGTATGGCAGCGGAGGATGTGTACACACCAACGCTGTGGTATTATGAGCTGCTCCTCTTCACGTTGGACCAGCAGGAGCCACGAAGAGCGCTGGACAGCGAGGAGTTTGCAAACCCACAACAGCCCAATGATGATGATGATGACGTTGAGGGGGAAAATGTAAGTCCACTACCTATGGAAAAACTTAACACGATTCACCCAGCATACACATTGTTGCAAACAATCGTACGCATGTTTAAGAAGTTAGAGAAGGAAACCATATACACATTTTGCCACACATATTGCTTGACCGTTTTCCAAACAACTACAATCTGAGTAAGCAATCCATTTGCACACAAGTAGTGAGTGTTGTGTTATTGTCGCAAGCTGGAAGGGCATGTCTGTAAATCTTTAATGACATCAGGCACAATGTGTGGTAAGCGTATGTCAAACGCTAAGATATATTGAACCAGATGGTTTTAAGGCAAAACTATAAACATTGCTTGAAGGATGTATGTGCGTCTGACGTGAAGATATGTGCACCGTCAAATGTTGAAATGACAAAATTGACATCTTTTGTTACGGACCACACATCTTGCGCTTAACGCTTGTCCGATATGCAACATCATGGTGTATGACACCACGATGAGCGAGCTTCCAGGGTCAGAGCCTATGCTTGTATACGTAAACTTTGCTACACGTGGGTTTCCTAAGCGATGTGCGGTCAGCAAGAACCTCATGTGTATCCGAGTTCCCAGCGTTTGCGCTGTTTAACATCGCTGGTGAGTCTGTCTGTGGGACATCTCAACATCAATGTGAGCAATATGTTTTGCAATTCCACGGCCACGGGATTGGTTTAAATTATCTGTAGTGTATGACGTGCCGCATAATGACATACATGTAACTTTATCCTTAATGTGAAACTGTTCACCCAATGTGTACTGGCATGATTGCTAACTTGTTTTTACTTTCAACATGTAGGATCCGCTTGAAGGTCCCTCGTCAGGGTCTGTCGGAGATTTGGAGGATCCACCAGCATCAATGGCCATTCCAGAGGGTGCTCCCGCAGCCAGGCGACCCCCTATGACATTTTCACGGCCGCAGGCCCGGCCACGCAATCCTCCCACAGCCTCAGGGAGTGACCTTGTGGCACTGGCCGAGCGGGTGTTAACACAGCAGGTCCGTGAGCCCCCATGCCCCTTTGCTGCCGTGGTGGCTCAGCGTCTACCAACCTTAACTACAGCACAAAGGGAGCATGCGGAGAGAGTCATTATGCAGGTGCTGGAGCAGGCACGTTTTGAGAGGCTCACAGAAGAATCCTGCTTCCCTGCTCCCGTTCCCCAGCCACCACCAAACCCCCCCGCCTGGCAGTACATGCCTCCTCAAAATTTACCACAACCCCCAACCTCTGGCCAACCCCAGCACCTGCCTATGCAAGGGCCTGTGTACCCACCTCAGCGGCCCCAAAACACATTCAACCATGAAGGGCCTTATTTTTTCTAGCCTCATTATGAGCAATATGTTTTTTTTGTGTTCCCCTTTTTTGTTTTGCTCACCTTTTTTTTGGGATGGGCAATTGACCTTTGCCTCTGGTCAATTTGGTTTATGTTGACGTTTTGGGAGAATTGAAATTTACATTATTTTGACAAATCAGTCATAATGTGCCATTAAATTGTGCTCCTTGTTTAAAAATTGCCATCCTCAAATTCTTGCAATTTAAATAGAAGTTAAGATCACACACCATAAGTATGTTGTCCCCGATTTTGGAATTGGGTTTCACATTTGGCCACAAAATGTTTCACAATTACCATCACGAGTAGGCCATGTGCTGGGTCCATAAACACGGACATATGTCTAGGGTAATTCTCCTTAAATCTTGGTTAAAGGCAGCATGAGGCTTCACAACTTAATTGGTGTCCGCCACAGGCCCCACAGGTGGCCTTACCATAATTGTATGTAATGTTGAAATTGTACAATCGTAATAGTGACAGGAGTTTACAGCAGGTAGATCTGGAAGTGTTACGCCATATTATCTGTGGATGTAGGCCTAGCTTGAAAAATACTACATTCTAACACTCTACAGAAAGGATGGGGGTTTGCTTGCTCCCCAAACGGCATGCTGACATTGTGCCCCTTGTGTAGCAAAATGTGGTATGGACCCCTTCCTCTGCCTAATGCTTTTTCGCCATTGAGTTGGCCTTGATGGGGTTTACGTCACCCATACATGCACCCAAATGTTTGACATACATGTGTTCTTACATACAGAGAATGCCATCCAAGTTTTAGGTAAACATTTTAATTAGAGGTCAAAAAGTGCCATAACATGCACAGCAAGGACACATTGGTGTGTTAGTGTATGAACAACCAGTCTTAACTTCTGATGGTCCAAATGTTGGACACTATAAGAAAAGAGCCCAACTGGGTCGGGACAACATGCTTCGGAGGGTCCAAATGTTGGACACTATAAGAAAAAAGCCCAACGGGGGCTTAAACAAAACAAACAAACAATGCCAACATGGCATAACAAGGAAGAATGCGTCCAACATGGACAGCAGTCTTTCAGGTCCAAAAATACCCGGCCAGTGTCTCTTTGTCACCAGGTTAAGGGAGGGCACCATGCCCTTGCTGTAGGGCAGCCAGCATGTCCCTCAATCGTATGATGTGGCGAATATGTGTCTGGATAGCTGACTGGAGCTGGATGGCACACTGTAAGTGCGCATGGATGATGTCCTCCAAAGTGGGTACACCTGTATTGGGAAGATGACCACAGTTAGCCAACAACAGTTTGTGTGGATATTTCTAACTCTTTGCTCCAAAGAGGCTCCTTACCCTGTTGTTCGCCATCCTGTGATCTTTCCAGGTTGGATGGGGATGCACTCAGGCTCCAGCCCGCAGCTCCAGCACGTTCGCCATCTGCACCAAACATTAAGTGTACCAATTAATGGACATTGTGGGACTACCAGGAGGGCAGATAGAGCAACATTACACATACAGATATATCATCTGTTGTTTAGAAAGCATGTGTATTTTCAGCCAAATAATGGGCACATTCCTCAATTTAATAAAAGGTTCAAAAATGAGGAAGGTAGCCATAATCGAACTTAAAACACACTTTCCCAAAGATTATGTGCAACTTTATCTGTTTGTGTGATGTGCCCCATAAACCACACACTCAATACAGTATGCATGGTCTAGTAAACACAAATATGAATGTACCTCCATAGTGGGCCAAGTTTGGGACCTCTTCATCCGCAACCATCTCCTCCTCACCAGGCCCTGTTGGTGATGGCATGGGGTAGGGCTCCGCCGCCCAGTTATCCTCCTCATCTGCCGTGTCTGGTGACATTGCGAAGCCCGGGCTAGGCAGGGAGCTGGACACTGTCGCAGGTGGCTGAACAGGGGTGCTCGGGCTCTGGGGCCACAGGACATGGCCTGGTTGCAAGAAGGGCCCTGGCTGGAGGGGGCCCAATCATCCTCATCAGCCGGTTCTCCAGCATCCTCGCCCTCCTGTGGACATGGTGGTGAGGGGATGTCATCATCCTCGTCCATCCATGGCTGTGAAGAGTTGGTAGATGACTGCTCAGGTGCCGACTGGCCGGACCACTCTTCGCTGTGCTCCTGGACCGCATCAGCTGGCAAGTCGGGATCATTGTGCCGACTCGGACTTGGGGGGATGATGCAGCTGCCGCCGGAAGTGGCGGTGTCGCCAGTGGCCCTGCAGCAGGCGGCACATGCTGGCCCTCTTCTTCGGAAGACGATTCCTCAGTGCCTGTTTTGGGATGCACAATGGTGAAGCTTTGATGAGAAATTTTGTTCCACAAATTGGTGCGGCGACGTTGAAATTGATGTGAACTTGTGTTTTGTGATTGTGAGTTTGGGCCACAACGCAAAAGTGTAGGGGCTCCCTTTACATTTGGGGTCACTCACACTTTGAGATGTGTAAACACCGTTTTGCTGAGCCATGTGCGAGGCTCTGCATGCAGCAGCCAGACCTAGGCTTGGTAATGAGAGACACGGTGCCTGCCAATGCATGCCGACCGCCATGCACTCACATTGGTCACCATTCGAGTTAGCCTTCATAGTGTGTAGGGGAGTATGTTATCTTGGGCCATGGGTACGTATGCACACAGATCAGTCATTTAATGCGATAGGGCTGACGTATTGACCACGTCCCGTGGTCTCCCGCAAAATATCGCTGTGTAGTCTTTTAACAATATGGATATATTGCTCCTATGTTAACTCACAGGCCCTGTATTGAGTAGTTGGTGCTTTTGTTGTTCCCTGATGGTGTTGGTTGTGTTTACAGATGTCACTATCAGATCTAAGGGGGCAATCTTAATTCAGATATGTGTCCCAAGGAATGTACCTTCCCATGTCTGGCCCTGTGAGTAGGATTAGTTCCTCCTGCACCGGGGTGTCCAAGAGCGTTCAGCGCCTTGACTGTGAGTCACAGTCAAGGCGCTGAACGCTCTTGGACACCCCGGTGCAGGAGGAACTAATCCTACTCACAGGGCCAGACATGGGAAGGTACATTCCTTGGGACACATATCTGAATTAAGATTGCCCCCTTAGATCTGATAGTGACATCTGTAAACACAACCAACACCATCAGGGAACAACAAAAGCACCAACTACTCAATACAGGGCCTGTGAGTTAACATAGGAGCAATATATCCATATTGTTAAAAGACTACACAGCGATATTTTGCGGGAGACCACGGGACGTGGTCAACACGTCAGCCCTATCGTCTCAAATGTCTGTATGCAACGGCAAAAATTACACAACTTCACAAGGAGAAATCTTCGAGTGTCCAGTGTTCGTTGAAAGTCGTTGCTCATATCGGGAAACAAGGGCCCCCTACACTAGCACCTCCACCACATCCAAAAGGTCTGCACGCCAATCACTATTGTCACAGATCAGTCATGCCGGCCAATGGGAGCACTGATGTGTCCCCAAGCATGTGCTGACACAATGAGCAGCATTGATCGGGATTATGTTACACGTGTGCATGCACAGGCTTGCATATGGGTCTGCATAACGCTGTTGAGACATAGGCACCTGTGAAGGCGTTGTGAGCCACATGTGCAGACGCAGGTTGGGGACTACACTATGTTAATATGTTGGTTGACGGTGCTGTCTAGTGTGCTACATGTACATGTGTGTTGTGTGGTCCAACAGTTACTCCACCGCGCATCCTGGCAATCCTGGCACGTATGTCAAGAATGCGTCCTGGGCTCTTGAATTTGAGATCCGCAATTTTGTGCTGGATCTGCTTTGGAGTGCGGGACACACACAGCTGGCGGAGCAGGGCATTCTGGATTTTCCGCACAGTCATGCGGTTACGCAGCCTGGGGTGCCTGTGGGGATGGCGGCCCCAGTAATCCAATCGATCACAATGATCGATTAGGATCATGAGCTCCGCCATCCCCCACGTGGCAGCGCGCCCTGTTGCGGCCATGCCTGTGCTGCAATGTGCACGGGCGGAGCTAGTACCTAGCAGGCGGAATGAAAGCGAAACCTAAGTCATTACGTGACTACGGGCGCTAGCGTGGGCCAAAAACAGACAAACGCGCTGGACGCGCGGTGGCCCGCCATGGAACACTTCTACGCGACCTACGGGCCAACAACCCGGGGCGTGCCGTAATTAAACTAGTGGTAACGGCGTAACGCCATCGCGTTGAGTGTAGGAGCACACTGCATTGGGGCCAGAAAAAGAATATAAATGGTTGTTTCGGGTTAAGCCGCGTTTGGATTGTGGCCGTAGTTTCAAGGCACAAATGCATGATCAGCTATAAGAATGTGTGTATTTGGTGCTGAAGTGACAGCTCCACAACAAATGGCGCCTTGTCAAGCGGGAACCAATCATGACGCTGGAGCTTTGACCAATAATAGCAGACGATGGGCCAGCCAATCGGAACGCATGAGAGTTCACGAATCAGAAATGAGGAGGCGTGACACAGGTGAATACCCGGCACGCCTACGGGTTTGATTTCGCCATCGCTGAAATCACACGTTTCGTACGATGTCGTGAATTTACACGTGTCGATTGGGCGTATTTAATTGCCCGATATCGTCAGATCTGAGAACCGAACCTCAGATCACGATTTAGCGATTTGATCAGATATCGCTAGTCGTATCTCGCCGTCACACGCGCAGACATCGCTTTCGCGATGTTTAATCTGCCGCGTTCAAGCGATATCTTGCACGATATCTCAGCGTGTGACGGCCGCTTTAGATACATTTAAAATCTAATGCTGAGTGTCCCAGATGTCGGGGGGAACCGGCGGACCTGCTCCACATGTTGTGGTACTGCCCAAAACTGACTGGTTTTTGGATAAGGGTGTTAAACAGAGTGGAGGGTGCGTATAGTTGTGTAGTGCCTAGGGATCCGAAAGTGTGCATATTAGGATATGTGGATGAAATCCAGACAGAGGAATTTTCAAAGACGGCCATAGCCAGGCTACTCTATATAGCATGAAAGTTGGTTGCTCGGCATTGGATTGATGAAGAACCACCATCGAGACAGGAATTTATGGAACGAGCAAAATATGTTTCTCTTATGGAAAGAGGGGTTTACCGGAAAAGGGGTAAACTAGACTGTTATGAGAGAATTTGGTCACCGTGGCTCACCTACGGGAGGGATAGAGTTTCTAACCAGGGGCAAGCGTCCTCTATATAATGGGATAGAGGGGATTGAGCTGAAGTCTGTATTTGTTTCAAACATACGTGCAACACAGTATCACCGCTTGGCTCGAAGGGGGAGGGGTGGGAGATATTGGGGGGGAGGGAGAGGGAGTTCATGGGTTTATATTGTTTATGGAAAATAAGGGGGAAAATTACCTGAGACAAATGTTAATGAATGTACTGTGAAATACCATGTTGGATGCTTTGTCAATAAAAATATATTTGATTAAAAAAAAAAAAATAACCCCAAGTTTAATAACCTGTCTTGTACTGGGGTCCCATTTCTAAGTAACACTATTTTTTAGCGTGAATGTGGCTGGAGCTCTGTGGCATTGTCCCCCCCCCCTTTTTATAACAGAGTAATTTTTATATAAACTTATGTGTACTCCACGATTCCATTAGAGCACGATGGATCCATCACTTTGTCTCCTAATACTATCTCCTGTATGACTGTGTGGCTATGAATCCGCTTCCATGCATACTCCTTCTGTGTACACTGTAACATACATGTGATTCATCATTTGTAGCCTAGTGCTGCCTCAACATTTATTCATCTGATTGACCATGTTTATTTAAAAAACAAATGTTAATGCTGTCCCCCCACACTCTAAGGCTACGTTCACACATCGCGTATTTTGTCGCGTATTTTTACGCATGCAGTTTTCTAAAGAAATACGCGCGTTTTTTTACGCGCGTAAAAAAAACGCATGTGCGTTCACACACATGCGTTTTTTGATGCGTTTTTTTACGGACGCGTCTTTTTCTGCATGTGTACTGCAAACACATAGAAATAAAGTGTGTTAAAAAAAAACGAAAAAAAAAAACCTTGTGATGTCATTTCCTTTCTTTTCCATTATTACATTCTCCATTGAAAAGTGTACTAGAGAATGGACAATCTACATGCTGCATTTTCTATGTCCAGCAAGGGTAACCCAAGCAGCTGGGGGCTGGAATCCTCAGCGTGGTGAGGCCCAACCGTTCTGGGCCCCCCACGCTAAGGACCGCAGCCAACAGCCGCCCCAGGAGTGGCGCCTCAATGAGAGATGCCAAACCTGGCAGGTACCTCGCTCTTCCAGCTGCCCTGGGCGGTGGCAGTCTGGGTAATAACGGGGTTGGTGACACCTTTTTTGACAGCTGCCACCAAGCCCCTATTGGTAATGTCAGCCGTCAGTGTGACAGCCAGCTATTAGCAATAGGGAAATTGAGATTGGAAACAAAAAAAAAAAACACTTTGTAAAAATAATCTTTATTATTAAAAAAAAACTAGAAATAGGCCCGATGCTATTGCATCGGGAGTGCGGTGAAATGAACAGGTGCCGTATAAATAGCCGCTGAATAGCACAGTCCTCTCTCCAGAAACTACACTGTTGTTGCAAGATTTATATGGAGTATATGGTGGCTCAGTGGTTAGCGCTGTATATGGTGGCTCAGTGGTTAGCACTGTATATGGTGGCTCAGTGGTTAGCACTGTATATGGTGGCTCAGTGGTTAGCACTGTATATGGTGGCTCAGTGGTAATCACTGTACAGTGGCTCAGTGGTTAGCACTGTATGGTGGCTCAGTGGTTAGCACTGTATGGTGGATCAGTGGTTAGCACTGTATACGGTGGCTCAGTGGTTAGCACTGTATATGGTGGCTCAGTGGTTAGCTCTGTATACGGTGACTCAGTGGTTAGTATTATATACAGTAGCTCAGTGGTTGGCACTGTATACGGTGGCTCAGTGGTTAGCACTGTATGGTGGATCAGTGGTTAGCACTGTATACGGTGGCTCAGTGGTTAGCACTGTATACGGTGGCTCAGTGGTTAGCACTGTATACGGTGGCTCAGTGGTTAGCGCTGTATACGGTGGCTCAGTGGTCAGCGCTGTATACGGTGGCTCAGTGGTTAGCACTGTATACGGTGGCTCAGTGGTTAGCGCTGTATACGGTGACTCAGTGGTTAGCGCTGTATACGGTGGCTCAGTGGTTAGCGCTGTATACGGTGGCTCAGTGGTTAGCGCTGTATACGGTGGCTCAGTGGTTAGCGCTGTATACGGTGGCTCAGTGGTTAGCACTGTATACGGTGGCTCAGTGGTTAGCACTGTATATGGTGGCTCAGTGGTTAGCACTGTATATGGTGGCTCAGTGGTTAGCACTGTATACGGTGGCTCAGTGGTTAGCACTGTATACGGTGGCTCAGTGGTTAGCACTGTATACGGTGGCTCAGTGGTTAGCACTGTATACGGTGGCTCAGTGGTTAGCACTGTATATGGTGGCTCAGTGGTTAGCACTGTATACGGTGGCTCAGTGGTTAGCACTGTATATGGTGGCTCAGTAGTTAGCACTGTACACGGTGGCTCAGTGGTTAGCACTGTATATGGTGGCGCAGTGGTTAGCACTGTATATGGTGGCTCAGTGTTTAGCACTGTATATGGTGGCTCAGTGTTTAGCACTGTATATGGTGGCTCAGTGGTTAGCACTGTATACGGTGGCTCAGTGGTTAGCACTGTATATCGGTGGCTCAGTGGTTAGCACTGTATATGGTGGCTCAGTTGGGTTAGCGCTGTATATGTGGCTCAGTTGGTTAGCACTGTATACAGTGGCTCAGTGGTTAGCACTGTACAGTGGCCTCCTCTCCTCCCTGGCCTCCCTTTTCTGTCGTCCCTGGCCTCCCTGGTCTCGTCTCCTCCATGTCCTCCTCTCCTCCTTAGCCTCCCTTTGTGGGGGAGCTCCAATGTGGAGACACACAGGGACCCTCGAAACATGGTGTCCGCTAACAATTTGAGCTCATTTTCCATTCAAATTGTTAGCGGACACCATGTCGCGTTTGGAGAACCTGTGTACCACCAGCACAAGGGCAACTGGAAGAGTTGGGTTGCAGCACCAGAAAATGCCGCCTCTAATGAATGCGCTATTTTCTTGGGTCGCTGTGGGTTGCAATTTGCAGCGTGGGGGACCCACAACATTTGGGTCTCTCCACGCTGAGGATTCCAGTCATCCAGCTGCCAAGTTGTACCTGGCTGGCTACCAAAAATACAACGAAGGACTTTTTTTTTTATTTCTAGAACCAATTCTAGAAAAAAAAAATGACGTAGGGCTCCGCCATATTTTTGGTCCAGCCAGGTACAACTTGGCAGCTACAGACTGCCAGCAACCCCCAGCTGCCTCGTTGTACCTGGCTGCAACCAAAAATACAGCGAAGCCCCTTTTTTTTTTTATTTCTAGAACAAATTCAAGAAAAAAAAATGACGTAGGGCTCCGCCATATTTTTGGTCCAGCCAGGTACAACTTGGCAGCTACAGACTGCCAGCAACCCCCAGCTGCCTCGTTGTACCTGGCTGCAACCAAAAATACAGCGAAGCCCCTTTTTTTTTTATTTCTAGAACAAATTCTAGAAAAAAAAATGACGTAGGGCTCCGCCATATTTTTGGTCCAGCCAGGTACAACTTGGCAGCTGGGGGCTGGAATCCTCAGCATGGAAAGGCCCAAGCGTTCTGGGCCCCCCATGCTGCGAATTGCAGCCCGCAGCCACCCCAGAAAATGGCGCATTCATTGAAGCGCCATTTTCTGGCGCTGTACCCATGCTCTTCCAGTCGCCCTGGTGCCGGTGGCAAACTGGGTAATAAAGGGGTTAATGCCAGCTTTTTATTGGCATCTGGCACTAAGCCCGAGATTCATAATATTGGGCCAATGTTAGACCCGCCATTAGGAATCTCTGGTAAGTAGTCAATAAATACACACAGAGAAAAATATTTTTATTTTGAAAAAAAAAACACAAACAAAATTCAGACTCCATCTTTATTATAAAGATCCGACGTAGTCCATAACGAAGGTCCCACGATGCTCGATCACCTCCGACATAGTCCACAACGAAGGTCCCACGACGCTCGATCGCCTCCGACGTAGTCCACAACGAATGTCCCACGACGCTTGATCGCCTCTGCTCAATCCAGAGACTACAGCAAGGGATCAAGTGTCCTCTTCCTACAGTCTCTGGGATCACAGATATGGGGCACTGTATGACAATGATCTGTCATACAGTGAACCATGACTATGATCCCAGAGACTACAACAAGAGGACACTTGATCCCTTGTTGCACCCATCCATCCACCCATGCACCCATCATCCACGCATGCACACATTCACGCATGCACATCCACATACGCATCCACGCACGCACATCCACACACGCACGCACATCCACGCACGCTGACATCCACTGACATCCACACACGCTGACATCCACGCACGCACATCCACTGACATCCCGCACGCACATCCACATATGCATCCACGCACGCACACATTCACGCACGCTGACATCCACGCACGCACATCCACGCACGTACATCCACGCACGTACATCCACGCACAGTGACATCCGCGCATGGTGACATTCACGCACGCATATCCACGCATGCTGACATCCACGTACGCACATACAGCCACATATGCATCCACGCACGCTAACATCCACACACGCTGACATCCACGCACGCACTTCCACATATGCATCCACGCACGCACACATTCACGCACGCTGACATCCACATGCGCATCCACGCACGGACATCCACATACATCCGCGCACAGTGACATCCGCGCATGGTGACATTCACACACGCATATCCACGCATGCTGACATCCACGTACGCACATCCACGCACACACATCCACATACGCACTTCCACACACGCACACATTCACACACGCACACATTCCCACTGACATCACACACACACATCCACGCACGCGCATATCCACATACGCATCCACACACGCACATCCACGCACGCACATCCACACACACACACGTCCACGCACACATCCATCCATGCACACGTCTACGCACACACACGCATGCTCACGTACGCTCACGTCCACGCATGCACACATCTGAGCACACATCCATGCACACACTCATCCATGCACGCACTCGTCCACACACGCTCATGTACGCACACATCCATGCACGCTCATGTACACGCACGCATCCACACACACACATACAATACACAACACACACACACATACATACACACACACACACACATACATACATCCACACACACACATAAACACATACATACATACACACACACACATACATGCATACACAACACACACACATGCATACACATACATGCATACACATACACACATACATACACTACATGCATACACACACACACACACCATACACACACACAAACACATACATACTACACACATACAACACATACATCCACACACACACACACACATCACAACACACACACACATACACACACACACACACATACATACATCCACACACACATACATCCACACCCATACATCCACACACAACACCACACACATACATCCACACATACATCCACACACACACACACACATCCACACATCCACACACACATACATATACATACATACATACATGCATACATACATACAAACACACATACACACATACATACTTACCTCCCTCTCGGCTGGCCCATGTCCTCTGCAATGCCCCCATGTCCTCTGCAGCTTCCTTCATGTCTGTCGGTGTGCCGGTGAAGCGATCTGTCAGCTGACCGGCTCAGCTGACAGTCAGCTGATCGCTTCACCGGCAGATGCTGGAAGCTGCGAGGAGGACCGGACGCCTCTCCCATGCATCCTGAGGAGCGGTGAGTATCCTGGGGGAGTCACTCACACACACACACGACACAGACAGGACACACATACACATAGTACATACACACCACACATACATTACACACAGATACTTACCTTGTCAATGAGGCGGTCCACATATACACATATTGAACGCCGGCCATCATGCCCAGACACTCGGTCACACAGGGACAGCCACGGGAAGGCAGGAATCCCAAAATGATGGGATTTCCTGTTTTGCCTGGGGCTGTTCCCGTGTGACATCATTTCCTGCGCTCATACCCCGTGCCCCGCTCTGGAATGCGCATCGTCTGAACGGCGATGCGTAATTCCAGGGGTTAAAATGGGGCCTATGGGAGAACGCGCACGTAAAAAGACGGAAAGAATTGACATGTTCATTCTTTTTACGCGCGCGCTTTCTCCCATAAAAGCGCGGCCGAAAATTGCGCTGCGTGTGAACAGCAAAAGTGAAAGTGCATTCACTTTGCTGTGACACGCAGACGCAGGTCCGCTTTGGGGGAAATACGCGAGCAAAAAAGCGCAAATAATACGCGATGTGTGAACGTAGCCTAACACCAGAAGTGATCATGTGTTTATATATCTTGTGATTATATTAGTAACATAGTAACATAGTAACATAGTTTTTAAGGTTGAAGGAAGACTTTAAGTCCATCTAGTTCAACCCATAGCCTAACATGTTGATCCAGAGGAAGGCAAAAAAAACCCCATGTGGCAACACTAATCTCCACATTGGGGGAAAAAATTCCTTCCTGACTCCAGATACGGCAATCAGACTAATTCCCTGGATCAACGCCCTATCAAAGAATCTAGTATGTATAACTGGTAATATTATAGTTTTCAAGAAAGGCATCCAGGCCCTTCTTAAATGTTAGTAGTGACTCACTCATTACAACATCATGTGGCAGAGAGTTCCATAGTCTCACTGCTCTTACAGTAAAGAATCCGCGTCTGTGATTATGATTAAACCTTCTTCCCTCCAGACGTAGAGGATGCCCCCTTGTCCCAGTCTCAGGCCTAAGAGTAAAGAGATCATTAGAAAGGTCTCTGTACTGCCCCCTCATATATTTATACATTATTATAAGATCACCCCTAAGCCTTCGTTTTTCCAAGCTAAATAACCCCAAGTTTAATAACCTGTCTTGGTATTGCAGACCCCTTAGTCCTCTAATAACTTTTGTCGCTCTTCTCTGGACCCGCTCTAGTTCAGCTATGTCTTTCTTATACACCGGAGACCAGAATTGTACACAGTATTCTAAGTGTGGTCGCACTAGTGACTTGTATAGAGGTAAAATTATGTTCTCCTCATGAGCATCTATGCCTCTTTTAATACATCCCATTATTTTATTTGCCTTTGCAGCAGCTGCCTGACACTGGCCACTAAATGTGAGTTTGTCATCTACCCATACACCCAGGTCTTTTTCAGTGACAGTTTTGCCCAGTGTTTTACAATTAAGCACATAATTATACCTTTTGTTTCCTCTGCCCAAGTGCATGACTTTACATTTATCCCCATTAAAGCGCATTTGCCATTTAGCAGCCCAAGCTTCTAGTTTACATAAATCCTCCTGTAATATAAAATTGTCCTCCTCTGTATTGATTACCCTGCAGAGTTTAGTGTCATCTGCAAATATTGAGATTCTACTCTGTATGCCCCCTACAAGGTCATTAATAAATATATTAAATAAAAGCGGGCCCAACACTGACCCCTGTGGTACCCCACTGTTAACTGTGACCCATTCTGAGTGTGTTCCATTAATAACCACCCTTTGTTTCCTATCACTAAGCCAGTTCTTAACCCACTTACACATATTTTCCACAAATGTGATTTAACATATGTAGTCTAGCATTGTCCCTACATTCATTCATCTGATTGACCATTGTTATAAATTCTCCTTGTTCTCTAATGCTGTCCTTCGCACTTCAACACCAGAGTGGGTTGTGTGGCTATAAATATGTTTTTTATTCATACACCCCACGGTTAGAATATGTTTGATCACCTATTGCCTAGCACTGCCCCCCACATCAATTTATTTGATTGATCGTGTGTTGTGAATTCTTCTCTATGCACATACCTTGCAGTTTTCTCCTCTATCCATATAATTATGTGGTTACATTGCAGTAAGGGTACCTTTAAACGTCGTAACATTGCATGCAATTTCACTTGCAACTTACTGGTTGCAGTGAAATCATGTACACAGCAACAAAATGGAACAATGTGTCCATGATTTCACTGCAACCAGTAAGTTGCAAGTGAAATTGCATGCAATGTTGCGACGTGTAACGGTACCCTAACATCTTGGTCCACTGCCTCGTTGCCTAGCGCTGCCTCCTATTAGTATGGATCTAAATAGAAAAAACACCAGAACTCTATGTTTTTATATTTCATCCTTATCGTTTTCCACTATTTGATAGAGAAAGAAGCGCATATTTTATTCCCAAATAAATGTTCATTCACAAATATTTTATTCACAAACGAATATTCTACTCACATATTATAGATAAATATGAAACCATATGGAACACAAATAGCCACAAAATAAGTTTTTCATTTGTTTTAATTTCTTCGTTTTTGTGTTCAGTTTTCCCTTTTTCTTGATTCTTCTTCATTTTAACTCTTTAATTGTACCTAAAATTAAACAAATAAATTATCCCTCAAATTTGGAATTCCTATATTTTTTTTTTAACAATTTGGGCTATTTGATGTTATACAGTTATTGAGTCCTGAATTTAGTTTAAGAATGTATAGCAGGTCTTCCATCGCTACTCATTGCATTGTTCCTCGTGCCACTGAGGATTTCAACACAGACAGATATTCTTGATGAACCAAGGCTAAATAATTTAGGAGAATTAAAATTAAACTGACAACTTCATGTCAAGCATGTATAGCCAGGTGAGATGGGCTCATAGGATACTAATTGTCATTTATTGAATAAATGTCTGAAGTGTGGGTTCAAAGCCCGCATCATTTTTTAATAGAATAATTTTGAACATAGTCTAGTATTATTGGAGAGCTGTTTTTAGAGCTTTTTATATAAATTTGATGTTTTGTGTAAAATGTGCAGATATTTATATTTTTATATTTTTTTATATTGTTTATATAAGTTTATCCTGTTGTTTTTGTTTATACGTGTTGTATTCATCTAAATTCCTCTAGATGGGACTAGGTGGTTTCTGATGTCATCAGGTACCTCCCCCATGATAATGTGGCTTTATCCAATTGGTTGAACTGAGTATATATACCTGAATTTCCTACTTGCTTGCCACTCTATTGTATGCATCCCTGAGGAAGAGATCAGGAGGATCTCGAAACACGTAGGAATAAAGATCTACTATTTAAAGCACAGAGTAAGTCTTGTCTTCAAACAGCAGCACGGATCAGAAACCTTTTGATCGCAGCGGTGGATGTGTGGCGGGGTCTCGCTGGTGGTACAAGAAGCTGGTACCACCAGTGGGTGCCATATTAGCATACCCATCACTCGGATGTCCCAATGTGGCTTCCAGCATACTTCCAGCAGTGTGGTGACTCCTGGGATACCGCCTCATTCAGACGGAAGTGGATAACGGACGCGAGTAGGTAAGTGTATTCTTCTTTTTCTTACTCAATGTTTTTTCCTTTGAGGATTCCATATTTCACCAGTTGAGAGGCTGTGCGATGGGGACAAGACTTGCCCAAGTTATGCTAATCTGTTTATGGGGGCATTTTGAGTTCCATTTCGTCGCACAGTCCTTCGCTCCAATTGGTCATACCTATTTTTTTTTTTTAAATCAGATTATTTTTATTAAACGGTATTAACATACAAATTTAAGACAATGCTGAAGCATTTTTATACATACAAATTTTAAGACATACCTCTCATACACAACACAACCCCCCCAACCCCTAATATCACATTATAACTAATATAACCTTGGGCCCCTTAGAATGTGACCTATAAATGTATAGTAGAAAAAAGGGAGAGAGAAACACAAAAAAATATTTTTAGGGGGACACTATGAAACAAAATAAAACTTGTAAAGCATAGAACAGCATAGAACTATTAAGAGTCAGGCACATAATACAAAATTGTATGGGTATTGGACACAGTCATGAAACCTATTCATAAAGCCAGAGAACATAAGGAACATATGGAGCTACCAAGAAGGAATAAAGGGATACCATAATTAACAAGGTCATACCCTATTTTTACAAACGTTTCGTTGATGACTTCTTCCTGATAGGTTGGGGATCTATGGAAGTGGCTTTAGAGTTTGTACATGATCTGAATATAAACGATTGGGGGCTCAAATTTACAGCTACCTATACAAGGGATCATATCCATTTCTTGGATCTTGATATTAAAAAGGATGAATCTGGTAATCTGTTACGTATACCTTCTTCAAGAAGGTCGATGTAAATAGCTATCTAGAATTCTCAAGTGGACATTTGCAGTTTTAGATTAGAAATATTCCATATGGCCAGTATTGGCAAGTACATCAGAACTGTACACATAGATCAGATTTTATCAAAAAATGCAAAGATTCTACATGACAGCTTTAAAGAAAAGAGATATCTCAGTCAGTTATTGACTGATGCTTATGAGAGAACTAAAACCTTTGAACAAAAGAATAATGAGGATGAAAGAAAAAGAAATACCGTATTTTTCGCACTATAAGGCGCACCGGATTATAAGGCGCACCCTCAAAAAATGACTTTCAAGCCGTCTTGGTCCATATATAAGGCGCACCGGATTATAAGGCGCACCATATTACCATTAAAAAAAATCCCTCTGTAGCCTCCCATCACCCTCCAGCATCCCTGTGTAGCCTCCCATCACCCTCCAGCATCCCTCTGTAGCCTCCCATCACCCTCCAACATCCCTCTGTAGCACCCCACCACCCTCCAGACACACACACACACATACATACACACTCAGACACACACACACACTCAACACACACAACACACACCACATACACACACACACACTCAGACACAGTCAGATGCACACACAAACTGATTTTTACTTTTTATACTTTTGCTTACTGTACTGTATTCCTGTGTGGCAAGGCACTCACAGCACTGGAGCCCTCAGCAAATCACAGTGCTGGAGCCCTCAGCCAATCACAGCGCTGGAGCCCACAGCCAATCACAGCGCTGGAGCCCTCAGCCAATCAGAGGCTATGGGCTGACATCAGGTGGCCTTGGATTGGCTCAAGGCTCCTGGGCGGAGCTGTGATTGGCTGATGGGCTCCTGGGCTCCTGGGCTGTGAGCGCGCCCTTCATGCGGCGCGATGCGGCGGCGGCCCTGGACTCCAGACAGCGGGGACGGCGGCTGGTGATCGCGCCCCCGCACAGCGATGCCAGGCGGGTACCGGACAAGGGGGATGGCGGGGACGGAGGATATTGTGGCGCACAGGTGCCAAATATTTACAGGCAAATGGCACCCCCATAGCACTCTGCATATAGTACCGTACATCAATTTTCCTGGAAAAATCCGTATATAAGGCGCACTGCACTATAAGGCGCACTTATGATTTCTGGGAAAATCTTAGTCTTTTAGGTGCACCTTATAGTGCGGAAAATACGGTATAAGGGGGTAAAACCTAACATACAAAAAAAAATTGCCTGATCACGAAAACATTGGCACATCATGCAATGTAACCCTGTTCTCTTTTTTGTCATTCCTAAAGTACCCACGGTGATATTTAGACATAACATGAATTTAAAGAATCTAGTTGCCCCTAGTCGAGTAGATTGAACAGACCACATACCGTTATTAAATATTCATTTGGGCCCAAAGGGAATATACTGTTGCCATCACTCCAGATGCCTGTGCTGTAAGGTTCTCCAACATGGAACCACATCTTTTTCCTCCCTCCCCACACATGAAAATTTTTCAATTAAGGGTTCCCACAGTTGCGACTAATCATATATTGTTTATATGATGGAGTGCGGATGTGGGTTAGGGCCCCTTAACACCACGATTTTTCCTGTCTGTGGGGATCCTGTTTTTTGCAGGACCCCACGGACAGGAATAGGGAGGCCTGGATGTGTACCTCCGGATGCCATTTCTGTGTCTGGATCCGCGATTTTGACGGATCCGGACACAGAAAGAGCTGGGAGTAACTGAGCACGGGGGAATCCTGTGTTCCTCCCCCCTTGTGACATGTCGGGGCTGTAGTTTTGCTTTCCCAGTGGATCTACATACACTGGGATCCAGGAAACAATTCTGTTTTTTCCCCAGATATGAGCTCCATAGGCCCCCATGTTATTTGAATCGGACAGCGTTGGATCCAATGCTGTCCGATTGTGTCCGCTGTGCCCAAAATCGGAGTAGTCTCCGATTTTCGGGACGTGAAAACAGCAGACACAATCAGATCCCTGCACACACAGATGGCTATTAAGCACCTATCCGTGCTCATGGGGGCCAAATCGGATCCGTGGCTATCAGTTTTACGGATAGCCATGGATCACAAAAAATCGTGATGTGAAAGGGGCCTTACAATATGTCGGGCGCACAATTTAGACAATGTTTAAAAAACTGAACAAACATTGGCATACTATTAAAAAGGTAGTCAAGCGTCATAGCGTATCTAGACAGTTTAATAAGTAACATTATAAAGATTGTAATAAAATGAAACGGTTAATACTTGAACTTGTTCCCAAAAGTATATTATATAGGTTCGAGAGGTTAATATTGAGAGAATCCAATTGGATCTATAAACTCAGCACTTTATATCCGGAGGTGTTAAACATGAACACTGAAAAAACAAATAAAAAATTAGGGGTTCACTGAATTAATAGAAATACCCCTCTGACGTGATGGGTAATTTATGTAGTATTTCTTTTACGTTTTAACTTTGAATACGTGTGAGCCTCAGTTTTAGAACTAGGGTTTGTGATTTTTATCATAATAATAATAATATTATAGTAGTATTTTAGTACATGCACTGGAAATACAGGGATTTTTGTGCACTCACTGTAAAATCCTTTTCTCCGATTTCATCATTGGGGGACATAGTACCATTAGGTGTATGCTTTCCTGCCACTAGGGGGTGACACTAATTAGAGATAAAACTTAAGTCCTCCACCCTGCAGTATACACCCACCGGTAGGAGTAGTTAGTCAGTTTAGTACTACAGCAGTAGGAGACCACATAACGTAATAAAGCAGAAAAGTCTTAAAGCCAAGGCTATGTGTAGGCCATTGAAGGCTGTTAGGGCAGGTGCTGTGTCCCCAAATGATGAACTCAGAGAAAAGTATTTTACGATGAGTACACAAAAATCCGTTTCTCCTTCGCATCATTGGGGGACACAGGACCATAGGACATCCAATTGCAGTCCCTGGGTGGGAATTAGCTGAGTAGTGATCGAGCATCATGCGCCAGCCATTTACAGGTGTGCGACTGCCACTTGCAATATTTTGCTCCCTAGACTTGAGGCCTGGGTGTGAATATTGTAGTGTTTGGTGAAAGTGTGCAGGCTGGACCAAGTAGCAGCTTTGCAAACTTGAGCAGCCGAGGCCTGGTGACGAATAGCCCATGAAGCGTCTACTGATCGAGTTGAGTGAGCCTTGATCCCTGCTGGGATTGGCTTGTTTTTGACGCGTTAGGACTCTTGGATTGCTGAGCGGATCCACCTTGCCAATATGGATTTAGAAACCACCATCATTTTCCTAGGTCCTTCGGGGATGACGAACAGCGTTTCTGTTTTAAGGAAGGGGGTTGTTCAGGAGATTTAGCGTCTGAGAGCCCTTACTAGGTCCAGAGTTTGAAGCTCTTTTTCAAAGTACTGGTGCTGGGCAAAAAGAACGATGTCCTCATTGAGGTGGAAGTGGGAAACCACCCTGGGCAAGAAGGACAGTGACGGAGGGAGAACTACCTTATCCTTGTGGAAAGATAAAAGGGGGGGAACGACAGGATAGGGCGGCCAGTTCTGATATGCGCCTGATTGATGTGATTGCGACTAGGAAGGCGACTTTCCACGAAAGGTGAGTTAGGGATACTTCTTGCAGCAATTCAAATGGGGCCCTTGTAAAGAGACCATTCTCCTGAAGCCAGTCCCTGGCAGCTTAGGAAGTCTGACGCCCAGTTTTCCACTCCCGGGATGTGGACTGCTGATATGACTGACTGAGTTGCTTCAGTCCAGCAGAGAATATGTTCCACTTCGCACATTGCAACTTTGCTGCATGTGCCACCCTGGTGATTGATGTACGCCACTGCTGTGGTGTTGTCTGATTGTATGCGGATGGGGCGACCGGCTAGGAGGTGGAGGAAATGTTGGAGTCCTAGGCAAATTGCTCGTAGTTCCCGAATGTCGGTTGGGAAGTGGACTCCTGGGGCGTCCAACGGCCTTGAGCCCTGTGTTGTTGATAGACGGACCCCCAGCGGAGTAGACTGGCGTCGGTGGTGACAATTAGCCATTGGATTGGGAGAAAGGATTTTCCTTGTGAGTGGCCGTCTCCACCAGTTTAGTGCCTTTTTGACTTGCGGAGATAGACAGTTCTTGCGGTCGAGGCTGAAGGAACATTTGTCCCAAGCTAAAAGGAGGGCAAGCTGCAAGGGTCGGAAGTGTAGCTGAGCAAAGGGAACTGCTTCCATTGCCGCTACCATTTTGCCTACGACCCCTATGCCGAAGCAGATGGATTGAGGTGGTCGACCTTACAGAGTGCGAACTCCGTTGAGAATCGCCGTAGCCTTGTTTTGAGGTGGTATGACTAGCCCTTGTGCAGTTTCTAAGGTCATCACTAGAAAGGCTATTTTATGGGGCGGGGTTGGGGATGGTTTGTCTAAGTTTATGAGCCAACCTAGGTGAGAGCATGTCCGATGTTTTCGGACACTGTAGAGGCAAGCCTGAAAGGATGGTCCCTTGATTAGCACGTCGTCTAGGTATGGCAGGACGACTATGCCCCACGAATGGAGGATAGACATGATGGTCACCATGACTTTCATGAAGACTCAGGGTGCATTTGCGAGGTCGAAGGGCAGAACGATGAATTGGAAGTGGTGTTTTTGAACGGCGAATCACAGATACTTTTGATGCGGAGGAAAAATGGGAATGTGGAGATATGCATCTTGGATGTCGATGGTTGCTAGGAACTCCCCTTTGTCCATTGACAATCACTGAGCGTAGGGATTCCATTCTGAATTGTCATACTATGACAAATTTGTTGAGGATGGGGTGTAATGTTCTGTCTTTTTTCGGAACGACAAACAGGTTTGAGTAGTATCCTCTGAACTTTTCGGTCTCTGGAACTGGTGCTATGCCAACGGTTTTGAGTAGTGAGTTGATGGCTTTGAAGGACGGGCAAGCATTTGGTTTGGGGGACGCAAGAGGACAAAATGAGTTGGGGGTCGGGATAGGAACTCTATCTTGTACCCGGACGACACCAGGTCTCTGACCCAATTGTCGTGGATGACAGCGAGCCATGAGTGGTGGAACTGTTGGAGACATTCGCTTATTGTGTTGGTGTCGACCGGGTGGGGAGTCATGCGACAAATCTTTAAGGTCTAGTGTCCTTAGAGCGGGCTTGTTTTGGGCAGCTTTTCCAGGCTGAATTGGTCTTGAATGAGAGCGGGGTGTTCCTTTCCCCGCGGTAGTGCCCTGCGCCTGTGTTGGCAGTTGAGATGGGCCATCCGGATGTACCGTGAGAGGTCCGAAATCGTGATTGCTGCTGTGGGTGACGAAAGGGCCTCTTAAGCCTTTGCTGGGGGAGAAATTAGCTTTTTCCTCCTGTGGCTTCGGAGATAAGTTGGTCCAGCTTTTCCACAAATAGACATATACCTTGGTAGGGTTATGAGGGATCTTTTAGATGCGGAGTCCATGTCCCATTCTCTGAGCCAGAGTGTTCGGCGAATGGAGATGGAGTTCGCCACTGCCAACGTGGAGCAGTTGGCCGTGTCTAAGCAAGAGGTGACTTCCCACTGAAAGATAGACGAATAGGTCCGGTGCCTCTTGTGGACGGTCGAGGTCCTGTAAGATTGCGCATAGGGTATCTGTCCAAGCAGATTGCAACCCACGCCGTTGCGAAGGTGGCTGAAAGGACTGCTCCTGAGGCTTCAAAGACCAAGCGCACTAGGTTATCAATTTGGCGGTCATTGGGGTCTTTGATAGAAAAGCTATCTGAGAGTATTAGGAGGGTTCTGCTCGCTAGACGTTATACTGGGGGATCAACAGCTGGCGATTCAGCCCATTCTTTATGTAGGTCTGAAGCAAAGGGGTATTTCGCTGCGATAGGTCTGTGACCTGCGAAGCGCTTGTCAGGGCGCTCCTTATGTTGTCGGATTATGTCCCTAAATTCGGCATGATTTGAGAAGACTCGCTTGGAGGGTTTTACGTTTTTAAAGGATACTGCATGCTCCGGGGCGGTGGTAGGGTCGTCATTGACATTTAGTTGTTACCGACCTCAATGAAGTTGTCAACCATTGCCTGGGTGTCTGTCATCTCCGGGTCCTGGGAAGATTCTGAGAGTTCCCCTTAGGAGATTAACTCTGGCTGATCTTCGGGTGACGGAGAACAAGATGTGGCACCTATAGGTGATGTGGTGGGAGAGTGTCCCTGGGATGGACTTGTATCGGTCTGTCTCATGGTTACACGGGGGACCCTAGACTGGAGACGTTCCCTGCCTATTGGTCGATCCCCTTGTGGGGAACCTGACAGGGGAGAGTGACAGTGGTCTCGGTTGGTGGCACTGGCTGTCTGGGGAACGGAGAAAGACTGCATTCTGACTAATGAGTCTACCAATTGCGTCAGTGCCAGGGCCTATGCAGGGGTGTCAGACATACTGGGTGCTGTGTCAGTGGTAGGCTCCATGGGGCATTGGGGTTCACAATTTGAGCAGAGTTGCGAAGCATGTCCCCATGGAAGCGCAGTCTGGCAGTTGGTACATGATGTGTTGACAGAGGGGGAGCCAGCACAGTCAGAAAAATACTGGAAAAATAAATTGTCTAAAATACACCTATTGTTTCCACACTGCATAATAATGAGATATTTCGCAAAAGATTAAATAATCTTTTGAGCCACCCTGCCGCAACAAGGCATATCTCAAATAGGGTGGTCCTACTCTACAAATTTTTAATTTTTGTTGTGTCCTAAAACAGCAAAATGCATATAAAGTGGACCATATAAAGCAATCTCTCACCTTATGCATATCAGACCATGCTTCCAAGGTCAGGTCACTGAATAGAAGGCAACTGAGGCCCCCACACCTGCAGCCTACACCACAAATGTTTAGGCTATTTCACAGTTAACCCTTACTGAACCATACCAGCACTCATGGATAGAAGCAAAGTTAGGCTCAGGTGAAAAAAGCTGAATTGAACTTGGACTAAAAGCAGAGTGTGATAACTGTGTGTGTGTGAACAGTTACTAAAATTACTGCCGTCAATGCAGATGGAAACGGACAGAATCTGGCATGCACGGCAAAGTGGTGGTCAGCCACTAGACCATTCAAAGTGAAACAGAGGGTCTAGTGGCTGATCACCACTTTGCCGTGCACGCCAGATTCTGCCTGTTTCCATCTGCATTGACGGCAGTAATTTTAGTAACTGTTCACACACACAGTTATCACACTCTGCCCTTAGGCCAAGTTCAATTCAGCTTCTTTCACCTGAGCCTAACTTTGCTTCTATCCATGAGTGCTGGTATGATTCAGTGAGGGTTGGAAGCATGGTCTGATATGCATAAGGAGAGAAATTGCTTTATATGGTCCACTTTTTATGCATTTTGCTGTTTTAGGTCACAACAAAATTTAAAAATTTATAGAGTAGGACCACCCTATTTGAGATATTCCTTGTTGCAGCAGGGTGGCTCAAAAGATTACTTTAAGAAATGTCTCATTATCATGCAGTATGGAAACAATAGGTGTATTTTACACAATTTATTTTTCCAGTATTTTTCTGACTGTGCTGGCTCCCCCTCTGTTTCAAATGATGTGTTGAACCCTTTTCTTTTGCCTGGTTTGGGATCTGCCATAGTGTACTGAATTACAAAGTAATGTGGTACTGTAGTGTATTAAGCGATTGCTTTTCAAAGGCAAAGCAGACACTGTTCTGGGAGGGGGGAGGGGGAATGCTGCAAGGAGCCTGTGTCCCTTTTGTTCTGCAGAGGTGCTTTCGCTTCAGAGGAGCATGGAGAAAGGGCTCTGTGGTGCCAGCCAACTGTGCTAGGCTCCGTGGGTGGGAAAGGGGAGGGGGCAGAGGGCCAGCAGATAACAGTGATTTGGATTCTTTTTCCCCTCCTTTGTGGGGAGATGCTTTAGTGCCCCACATATAGTCTTTGTGCTTCAAAAATTTGCACCGTTTTGGGGGCGTAGCTTGGCTGTGTGCCCCCGTGATTATTGGCCGGAGCACGTTGTGACTCGCGCCAGGTGGAGTGTCGGTAATGCGCGTCATTAGGGGGCATGTTTAGTCTGCCGCCTATTGCCCTGCGTCATGGGGAGTGGGTGGGGAGTGAGGTCGGTGATGCTGTGGTGGGCGGTGAGAGGCCGATAACGCGGCCGTGATTGGTATCTTCGTTGCCAATTATCTGCTGGGCGGTGCTTGCATTGAAGGCCCAGACTGGACCCCGGTGCGTGGTGAGACCTGCGATATTTGCGGGTCTGCCTGCTCCTGTGCTCCATCCCCATGCCCCGGACGCGCACCCCAAGCTTACCAGTGTGCGTCCTGGCAGGCCCGGCGTCAGCACCTGGTGCACCAGGGCAAGTGCCGGGGCCCAACCGCTTGGAGGGGGCCCACCGGGCCCCTGAGGGCTAGGGTCACACTTGCATTGTGACCCTATCCTGACACAAGTATTTTCTGCTGCAGCGCAGAGCGTTTAATGCTATGCGCTGCCAGCAATGGAGCCCATAGAAACCCGATGTTTACATTGACAACCAATGGTTGGCAAGGTAAACATCGGGTTTCTATGGGCTCCAGCAATAGCATTAAAAGCTATGTGCTGTAGCCGAAAATATTTGCATCATGCTAGGGTCACAATGCAAGTGTGACCCTAGCCTCAGGGGCCCCTGAGCACACTGTCCCCACAGCCAGGGCCATGTCCAGAGGGCAGATGAGGGGGTCATTTGCAGGGAGGGCACACTCAGCCTCCTGCAGCTCCGGAGATCTCCCTCCGTGAAAGCCGACAGAGCTGCACACTCTGGGCTTGACAGGACCTGTGATGATGTCAATGGAGGGTGGACTCAGGGGTCACATGACCAGCTCCTCAGTGTATGCAGGACTCCGAGCATCATGATGGCCAGCATAGCAATTTGGTGAAGTTTATGTGTGGGGTCAGGAGGGATTTACAGTGTGAATGTAGCAGAGGTGAGTGTGTACTAGGGGTATGGCAATTTGGTGAAGTTTGTGTGTGGGGTCAGGAGGGATTTACAGTGTGAATGTAGCAGAGGCGAGTGTGTACTAGGTGTACGGAGCAGAGCCGAGTGTGTACTAGGTGTACGGAGCGTAGCCAAGTGTGTACTAGGTGTACGGAGCGGAGACGAGTGGGTACTAGGTGTACGGAGCGGAGCCGAGTGGGTACTAGGTGTACGGAGCGGAGCAGTGTGAGTACGAGGTGTACAGAGCAGAGCCGAGTGGGTACTAGGTGTACGGAGCGGAGCCGTGTGTGTACGAGGTGTACGGAGCGGAGCCGTGTGGGTACTAGGTGTACGGAGCGGAGCCGTGTGTGTACGAGGTGTACGGAGCGGAGCCGAGTGGGTACTAGGTGTACGGAGCGGAGCCAACGTGTGAGGTTAGGTGTACGGAGCGGAGCCGTGTGTGTACGAGGTGTACGGAGCGGAGCCATGTGTGTACAAGGTGTACGGAGCGGAGCCGAGTGGGTACTAGGTGTACGGAGCGAAGCCGAGTGGGTACTAGGTGTACGGAGCAGAGCCGAGTGGGTACTAGGTGTACGGAGCAGAGCCGCGTGCGTAGGAGGTGTACGGAGCAGAGCCGCGTGCGTAGGAGGAGGTAGTATGGAGCAGAGCCGCGTGCGTAGGAGGTGTACGGAGCAGAGCCGCGTGCGTAGGAGGTGTACGGAGCAGAGCCGCATGCGTAGGAGGTGTATGGAGCAGAGCCGCGTGTGTACGAGGTATGTGTACCAGTGGTAGCCCCCCGTGGATTCCGCTCCTATAGTCCCAGCCACCTTTGCCAGCAGCATTCTTCTCCATAGTCTCTTCTGCCGCTGTCTGCATTCTGCAGCTCAGCATGGAGGGACACGATGTTGTCATGACTGTGCTGATATGTGCAGAGCGACCGGAGGAGACCGGAGCAGCAAGAAGAAAGGTGAGGAGAGAGAGAGATCCGGAAGGCCAGACACTCAGCTTGGCTGCGGTGCCACCCATAATGCAGTGTGGCTCCATTGAGCTGCTTGCATTATTTGTGTGCTTCAGGATGCTTGTGTATATACCAAGCATCCTCAGACGCACAAAAATGCAACATTTTGCATTTGAAGGGTATTTTTAAAAAGCGCAAGAGAATGCAAACGCACCTTAGCCCGCTCCTAACAACGTGTAATATACTCACTGTCAGAAACAGCTCTTGCTGGTTTCAGCAGTCACTGTTCCTGTAAGGTTGCCTTCACATAGGCGTTTTTTTTAAATGTGGCAGTTGCGGTAAAAAAATCAGCATCTGCCGCATTTTCCGCCTAGCGGCTGCACTTGCTACGCATTTGCGGCAAGCCCCATGCATTGTCTATGGGGCTTGCGGTAAGTGTGCGGCAATATATATATTATAGTCCATGATATGTACTAAAGGGGAGACTTTTTCGCCCAGGGCCCACAGAAACCTGGAGCCGGCCCTGCGTCCTGGCATGGAGCCGCCGCAGCAGGATGGGACACAGGACCCTGGAGGGGATGGTGGCTGACTGTAGCAGCATGCTATGCTGTTGCTGAGAACCATGTCATACTATGAGCTGAGCCCTCAATCACCTGTTTTTTAAATGGAGATGAGAGGGACCGGTTACACTCCTTGCCTCGCTGCTATTGTGTAGAAAAATGCGGAGGGATGTGTGTAGCTACCAGCTGAATGTCTGCGGATCCAACTGGGGTTGCTCTCTGAAGATGTGACAGACTGCTAAAACTGACTAACTACTCCTACCGGTGGATGTGTACTGCAATGAGGAGGACTTAAGTTTTATCTCTACTTAGTGTCGCCTCGTAGTGGCAGGAAAGCATACACCCATGCTCCTGTGTCCCCCAATGATGCGAAGGAGAAAACAATGTTTCAACACTATTAAAAGGAATTTGTTTTAGACATGTATGTAATATCATTTTAACGATCTATGATTGATTTATGTATAATTTATATGCATGTAACTTTTTATGATGAAGTAGCTGTATCCCATTACTCTTGTTCTCTCAAGGTGACGAATTGACAAAGGACACGCCTCAGTAATAGATGTGTGATAGTATATATTTGTATAGCATGGGGGCTTGCACCCTCTTTTTCTTCACCTGAGGAAGGGGACAGTCCGTCACTGGAATGCACATTGTGCAATTATTAGTATTTTGTGCAGTCATTAGTATTTTAACTTATATGTCCAATAAACCAGATTAACTGAAACAAATACTCTCCAGTCCTGCAGCGCTTGGAAAAATTCTATTTTTTTCTTTATATTTACTATAGCAATTTGCAGTCCCTCGGAGAGGTGGGTCATGTTTCAGCAGGGCAAATTCTGTCCAAGTAATCCCTCTCCTAATAATACCGGTGGTTGGTATCCGTTGGAGACCTGCTTCCTGGACTGGGTGGATCCACCTCCACAAGTGGACTCAGACTGTGGGGATCCCATATCCCAAGCTGGGTTGTCGGACTGTATACAGTGTGGTCTGAAGAGACTCTATGATCAGCAGCCAATCATGATGTATAGCAGGTCCTGCCATGTGACACACCCATAGAAACTGGCAGCTAATCATTATGTATTGCAGGATTACATGGTGGTAACTCAAAAATTCAGGTGTGATCTGATATAATAAATATAGCAGACGCCCGATTATGAAACTACGGTCCGCAAAAACTTGCTTCAATATAGGAAGTATCCTGATGAAATAGAATGGATATGCATAACTAAAGAATAGATAGACCACAGTATTACCATACTATAAAAAGAACAGACCACAGTATTAACTAAGATAATAATAATATAATAATAATAATAAAGCTTTATTTATATAGCTTTATTTATATATTCCGCAGCGCTTTACAATGTAGGGTTAGAGTACAGAAAATACAGTAAGTAATTACAGTAGAGAACAAATAAAGTACAATAATTGGATACAAAACAATAGGCATAGAATCAATGTGGAAAAAAAAAATACAATAAATAAAGCAAGATGTTAGTATAATGTATAAAAGTAAATACTGTAGTACAAATTGTGACAATCGATGTGAGAGAATCTTTGCCATCTATTGTAATCAATATAAGGGAATTATTAGTCATGTAAAAAAGACAGCCATCATAATACAACTATACATGATCACACACATCTCGATATTAATCAAGAGACAATAGCCTGCAAAAATGGAAAAACTATAAGAAACATGCTCATTCAAGCCAAAAGGATGCCAAATATTAATGCAAAAAAATAATTTGTCGGTCGTCCATGACAGCACCCAGATCGAGGCTTTAAAAGGGGCGGTTCCACTCCCAATGTTAGTTGGTTCCTTATCCTTGAACGGGGAGCCTCAGGAATGACTGTTCCGGATGGGCTGCATGGAGGACTGTGCGGCTGGAATTACCTGGGTGCGGCGCGGCTGGATCAGGCCACGTTGGTTCAGGCCCCAGGGCAGACTGCTGGGCCTCCTGTCCGGCGGCGCCGTGCTGGAAGCGGCACCGCTGGGCGTCTGGGACAGCGCAACTGCCCAGCCTGCCGATGCGAGTACGCTGGACTTCCAGGGGTGGGCCTGTGACATCATGCGTGATGTCAGGGGGCGGTCCCAATGATGCAGCCAGTCATGTGACAAACCCGGACTTTCAGGTTAAGCTGGGGCGGCAGCGGTGACTGGAAGCCAAATGAAAAGACAAAATTTGGGTTTCTGATAAATTTACTTTGCAATGTGAGGTGCATGAAGAGTCATATAAAGTCTGGAGTAAACGTCGAAAGGAGATTAGAGGATCAGTCAGGGTAAGCAACACTTCATACGCAAACAGTGAGATTTTAAACTGCTGAACACACAATTTTACACCATGAATCAAGGAGTTCATCCTTATCTTTTCAGCTAGTGGCTCCAAGAAAAAAATCAAAAAGTATGCGAAAGTGGGTACTCTTGTCAGATACCATTTGTTAAAGGAAACTTATCTGAAAGAATTTTATTAGTTAATCTCATTGATGGGGCAGAATATTAAGATTTTATAGAGTTTAAAATCTGTCCTTTAAACCCAAATTTCCCCAGAACTTCAAACATAAACCCCCAATGAACGCCTTTTCGGCATCAAGAGAGATCATTATGGCTGGCGTCTTCGAGTTTTCAATATGAGAAATTAAATTAATGGCCCGTCTAGTAGCATCTGCGGTCCCACCTGGTTCATATGCAACAGCAAAACCCAACCTGGTCTATATGGCTCACATCACAAACTCGATTCCTCCAGCGATGCTCGAGGAGTGCCGAACCCTATGGAGGAAAACTCGCTCACCAGGAGACTTCATCCATTATAAATTCATGCTAAAAACCTACAACTCTGCCCTTCACCTCGCCAAACAGACCTACTTCACCACCCTGATCTCCTCACTAGCCAACAACTCAAACAAACTTTTTGACACATTTCACTCTCTCCTCAGTCCGAAAGTGCAGGCTCCTATCACTGACCTCTGTGCTGATGATCTGGCCTCTTACTTCACAGAGAAAATAGAAAAATCAGCTCCCAACCTTCAAGTGTTTCTACTCCCATCTGTCCCCACATCCCCTCTGGCTCACTCTCCATTTTTGACCCAGCCACAGAAGAAGAAGTCTCCAGGCTCCTCTCGTCCTCACGTCCCACTACATGCACCTCTGACCCCATTCCCTCACACCTACTACAGACCCTCTCTCCAGTGGTCACCAGTCACTTAACCACAATCTTCAATCTCTCCCTCTCTACTGGCATCTTCCCCTCCTCCTTCAAACACTCTATTATCACTCCACTACTAAAGAAAACATCTCTTGACCCATCCTGCACAAATAACTACAGACCAGTCTCCAATCTCCCCTTCATCTCTAAACTCCTGGAACGCCTGGTCTACTCTCGCCTCACCCATTACCTTGCCACTCACTCTCTTTTAGACCCATTGCAGTCTGGCTTCCGCCCCTTACATTCTACAGAAACTGCCCTCATCAAAGTGACCAATGACCTTCTGACAGCAAAACGTAATGGTGACCACTCCTGCTCTCTCTTGACCTTCTGCGCTTTTGACACTGTCGACCATCAGCTCCTACTCTCTATGCTGCACTCCATTGGCATCAAGGACACGGCTCTCTCCTGGTTCTCTTCCTATCTTTCTGACCGCTCTTTCAGTGTATCATTCGCTGGCTCCACTTCATCCCCTCTTCCTCTCACTATTGGGGTCCCTCAGGGTTCAGTCCTTGGCCCTCTCCTCTTCTCTCTCTACACAGCCCCGATCGGACAGACCATCAGCAGATTTGGCTTTCAGTACCATCTTTATGCTGATGACACACAACTATACACTTCAGCCCCTGACCTTACCCCTGCTCTAATAAAAAACACCAATGACTGTCTAACCGCAGTCTCCAATATCATGTCCACTCTCTATCTGAAACTCAACCTTTCCAAAACTGAACTTCTTCTGCTCCCACCCTCTGCCAACCTCCCTAAATCTGACATCTCTCTCTCGGTGTGCGGCACCACGATAACGCCCAGTCAGCAGGCTCGCTGTCTCGGTGTTTTGATGGACACTGATCTCTCCTTCACCCCATATACACAATCTCTCACCCGCTCCTGTCGCTTGCACCTGAAAAATATCTCCAGAATTCGCCCTTTCCTCACCACGGAAACAACTAAAACCCTCACCGTGGCCCTGATTCATTCCCGCCTTGACTACTGTAATTCTTTATTAGCTGGCCTCCCCCACAGTAAGCTTTCCCCTCTCCAGTCTATCCTCAATGCAGCAGCCAGGATCACCTATCTAGCAAACCGTTACTCAGATGTTTCTGCTCTGTGCCAGTCACTACATTGGCTGCCCGTACACTATAGAATCCAATTCAAATTGCTCGTTGTCACCCACAAAGCTATTCATGGTGCGGCACCTCCCTACCTCTCTACCCTCATCTCTGTCTACCACCCCACCCGTCCCCTTCGCTCTGAACGTGACCTCAGACTAACATCGGCATTAATCCGAACCTCCCATTCCCGACTTCAAGACTTCTCTCGAGCTGCACCAAAACTCTGGAATGCTCTACCCCAAGAAATTAGGACCATCCACAACTTGCATAGCTTCAGACGCTCCCTAAAAACACACCTCTTCAGGGCGGCCTATCCTTCTCCCAACAGTAGTCACTTAGACGTAAGATATTCATTGTTATAAGCCCCTGTACTTTGTGTTCCCATCCCGTCTTAGATTGTAAGCTCCTTCGAGCAGGGTCACCTTCATTTTCTGCCTTTTTATTGTATTTCCTAAGTTGATTCTATGTTTATTGTATGTAACTACTGTTCTGCATTACGTTTCTGTACCATATATTTTTCTTATATGTACCGTTGTACTGTAAAGCGCTGCGGAATATGTTGGCGCTATACAAATAAAGTTTTATTATTATTATTATTATTATATGCAAGAGCTTTGGAGTCACTTTTTTTTTTCAGAAAATTTCTTTATTCAAGTTTTTTATCATAACAAAGTAAACTGACAATTATAAGCAGAATTCCAATAATAACATCAAGTGCGTTAATCGCATACATATAGACGCAGGTTGCTGTTACTCCTTTCAAGGAGAAAAAGGCGGAGGGAAGGAATAAAGTAAGATAGGGGTCAAATTCCGGACAAATACACTTATAATAGAAATATCGATTACCCCTTAAGTATACTTAACTTTTCAACCTCTTCCACCAGAAACCGGAGAGTCCGATCAGGGATCGCCAGGAGAAAAAAATAAAGCTGATCGTCAGAATGAAGACCCCTAAACAGACCCCCAAGCAACATAAGGCGAGAGAAAAAGCTTTAAAATTATCTAAAGATTTAAGTAGAGAATGATAGAAGAAGAGAGAGTAGAAGTGTGAGAATAGCAAAGAGAAGCAGAGAAGAGAGAAAAGAGAAGTGAAGAGAAAAAGAGAGAAGGGAGGGGGAGGTAGTGGAAGAGAAGGGGGGGGGGTTGGGGGGGGGGGGGGGGGGAGTCCACCGCACCCACCAGAATACAGCCAAGAGGCTCGTAGAAATCATTTTATGATAAGGGAGAACCGTCTCGAAAAAGCCACCAAGGAGTCCACAGTCTCTGGTGCTTCTCCCAGGTTTCATGGTCTCGTGCCATCAGGCCCTCCATACGGCATAATCTGTCCATCTCAATCACCCACTCTCTGAGAGAGGGGATAACTGTGGACTTCCAATGTCTCGGTATTAGAACCCTCGCTGCCATAAGGCAAAAGTGGAAAAGACTGCGCTTGACCAAGGCGAGCGGTTCCGGAATGAGGGACAGGAGTGCGATCTGAGGAAGTGTGGGGTAGCAAGTGCCAGTGATAGACTAACATGCCGAGAAGATTGAATGCCAATAAGCCTGGATGAGCTTACAACGCCACCAGATGTGAAGCATAGTCCCAGGCTCCTCTCCGCACCTCCAGCACAGCTCCGAAACCGAAGGGAACATTGTGTGCAGCAGAGTGGGACATCTATACCACCTAGTCAAAATTTTATTATTTGTCTCCTGAAAGCTGCAGGATATCGACAGCTTGTGGGTCAACAAGCAAATTTTGGTTCGTTCAGATTCAGTGAAGGTAGTTCCCAAGTCCGTCTGCCATGCAGTAAAGAATCGAGGGACAAAGGGCGGCCCGACCTCTCCTATCACCGCATACAGGAGAGAAATAGTGTGAGCAGGGGCGTCGGGCAAGAGCAGCAGTGACTAAATCTCGAGGTGGCCCCCCTACTTAGGGATAGAATGAATGTTCTCAGCTGGGAAATCTCCAACCAGGACCCCGGTCCCAACCCTCCGCCTCCCGTCGGCGTCTCCCCCTTTAGCCATTCCTTGACCTGAAACATGTCAGGGTCAGTGTCCACATTCCATTTCAAGAAGGTCGATCTCCCAACTGTCGGAGGAAGGTCTGGGTTATTGAAGAGGGGACCTAAAATTGATGGACAGGCAATGTCACAGACTCTACTCCGCCACACATCCCAAAAGTTCAGCACCACTTGTGTGAGAGGGAGGAACATTTTGTCTGGAGGGCGGTTATGCTTTCGCAACCATGGCACCCAGCGCAGCGAGGTGGGCGAATCCAAATTCTCAATTGTCACCCATTGTTTACTATTTGAATTGAATCTCCAGTCTAAGATCCTCGACAAAAGCGTCGCATGATAGTAGCGCTGGAAGTCAGGGAGCTCTGTCCTGCCCCTTGGCTTTGGCTCAGTCATGGTCGAAAAGTGAATTCGAGGTCTCCTGGCGCCCCAAATAAATTTACATATGGCATTATTTAACTGACGAAAGAACTGTGGTGGAATATCAGTGGGAGCAGTTTGGAATAGATACAAAAATCTAGGCAGGATATCCATCTTGATAACATTAATGCGTCCAAACCAGGATAGCTGTGTGCCACAGAGTCTTTTCAGGTCGCAGTAATGTAGCTTGTAAAAGTGGGGCGTAGTTAAGGGTATAAAGATCCTTAGGGTCTTTGGGTATAGTGATGCCTAAGTACCTCAAGCCTCTGTCAACGCATCGAAAAGAGAAGGAAGACCGAAGCTGATGGACCAAGGCATCCGATAGAGTAAGATTCATTACCTCTGTCTTGGAGTAATTTACTTTGAAATTTGACACGTCGCCAAATCTCATGAACTCTCGTATGATAACCAGGAAGGCAACCTGGGGTTCGAGATGTAAATCAATAGGTCGTCAGCATAGAGGGCCAGTTTAAAATGGGCTCCCTGGATCCGTACACCCTCAATATCTGTAGATCTCCTGAGGGCACAGGCCAAGTGCTCCATTGCAATGGCGTATAGCATAGGTGACAGGGGACAACCCTGCCGCGTGCCATTGGAGATCCCAAAGGCAGGGGAGAGGAGTCCATTGACTCTAAGCCGCGCAGTGGGACCACGGTACAGCACTCGGATTTTCACCACAATGACCGGGCCCAGGCCCAACTGCTTTAGAGAGGCAAAGAGAAAATCCCATCCTAAGCGGTCAAATGCCTTTTCGGCATCGACCGAGAGAAGGCATGCGTGGATGTTGTGGCTTTGAATCTGGGCTGCAATAAGTAAAGTCTTGATGGTGTTATCTCTTGCCTCTCGATGCATGATAAATCCAGTTTGGTCATTGTGAATAGAAGCCGGTAACAGAGGTCCCAGTCTTGAGGCCAAGATCTTTGCAAAGATCTTGACATCTAGATTCAAGAGGGAGATGGGGCGATAACTGGCACAAGAGAGGGAGTCCTTACCCGGCTTCGGAATCACTGTAATTGTAGCTGCTAAAGTCTGAGGAGCAAAGGGGCAGGAGTTGGAGATAGAGTTGAAGAGGGCTGTTAATTGTGGTGCTAAGTCATGCACAAACAATTTATAGAAGTTTGCCGAAAAACCATCAGGACTGGGCTTTTCCCATTGGGAAGTGCAGAGATGGTATCGATCACTTCCTGCTCCGTGAAAGTGGCCTCTAAGTTCTCCGAGTCCTCCTCTCCGATAGTTGGAAGTGGGGTGTCTGCCACATAGTCCTCGATACGTCGGAGATATTCTGTGGGAGACATGTCAGCTAAAGGTCCCCTAAGATTATATAGAGATTTATAATAGTCCCCAAATGTATCCGCTATCTCACGGGGCCTATGGAGAAGTTCCCACGTTTTCGATCTAATAGATGGTATGTATGTGGAAGGAAGTCGTGGATGGATAAATCTAGCTAAAGCTCTCCCCGGCTTATTAGAGAATTCGTATAAGTATTTGCGGAAGTGGTCTTGCTGATGGGACGATGCCGAGTCCATTATAGTACGTAGCTCAGTACGGGCCTTGGACAATTCAGTGAGTAGTTGTGGTGTTGGAGCTTGTTTATGTTGGGTCTCTAATTGGTGGACAGAGGCCATCAGGTCTGAAATTGCTCTAGTTCTTTCCCGTTTTAGTTTGGACCCCTGCTGGATGAGAATCCCCCTAATGACTCCCTTCAAAGCCTCCCATTTAAAGGGGAGTGCAGTAGGATCAGACTTATGATCCGATAGGATAGCGGATCGCTATCGCAGATCTCACCGCCGACTGGCAGGCCGGCTGTTTTAGAAGGCCTGGATTAAGGGACCAGGTCCACTCTGTCGGAGCCAAACCCGAGAGGCCAAGGGAAGGAATGATCGGAGCATGATCCGACCAGATCATGGGTTCAATTTCAACTAGAGGATCTGCCAATAAGAGTTTATGGCTGAGAAGAAAAAAATCGATCCTGCTGTACATGTCATGAACGGAGGAGTAGTAAGTGTAATCCCTGGCACTCGGGTTTAGCAACCTCCAGACGTCCACCAGCTTATTATCAAGAAGTGTAGACTTCAATTTTTCAAGGTGAGAAGCAGGAACAGAGGACCTGCGAGAGGAGGAGTCAAAGTCTCTATCCAGTATAAAATTAAGGTCGCCCCCCCAGAATCACTGAGCCCTCTGCGAAGTTTGTCAGGACGCGTAGGTACGCAATCAATTTTCGGGCGGGGTCCTGGTTGGGTAAATACAGATTAGCAATAGTTATGGTGTCCCCGGCTATCTGCAGCTTCAGGAAGACAAATCTACCATGCGGGTCAATCTTGGAGTCCATCACCTGCACCGCTAAAGATTTGGTAATAGCTACACTGACTCCCTTGGACCGCGCCTCCGGGTTGGGGCCATGGAACCATTTATTAAAATATTTATGCTTTATAGATGGGACTGTATCAGCTCTAAAGTGAGTTTCCTGTAAAAGAAGGATATGGATACGTTTCTTATGCATACGAGTCAGGACCTGAGACCGTTTTTCAGGTATATTGAAACCTCTGATGTTTAGAGAGCAGATGTTAATTCTTGACATATTGGTGGCTATGTGCGGTGAGGGGTTAGATGGGGTTTCAGAGAAAAGAGTTGAAACAGGAAGACAGAAAAGAGAAAGTCGGTGAGGAAGAAAGAGAAAGTAAGAGGGACTGGACCTCTAATTCCTGTCACAGAGGCCAGCGGGTTAAGCAACCCACAGACCAAAACGTTGACAGAGTAAACTCTGTATTATGTGTCAAAAACACTCCCTACGTGTGGGGTGACTGGTACACGACAACAGGACCATGCGCCTGGGCCCCACCCAAAACCCTCTTAAAGTTTAAACGTCACATATAGAAGGCACATATATAGAAAATAACATTGTAATCTTCATGGATCACTCAAACCAAGAACATATCTTAAAGCAGGGGGGAAAGGGGGGGAGGACGAGAAAGAAAGTGGGACCAGGGGAGGGTAAGGCGGAATCCCTGAGTAATGGGGCGGCTAGGAGTAGAGGGATAAGGTGTCAGAGCAGGGGGGGAAAAAGGGGGGGTTATAGGAGAGAAGGCGGATTCAGGGGAGGGTAAGATAGGACCGCAAGGTAAGGGAGCAACTAGGAGAAGAGGGGTAAGGTGTAACGAGGTGAGTATTGGAGAGGGGGGGGGAAGGGGAAGACAACACATGTTAGAGAAAGGCACGACTAAATATTTTTACAATCTCCACCAAACTAGAAGGGGTAAAAGTTTCCGCAACTTCCGGCCAGGAGTGGCGACAGAGCCCCCTGGATCAGATTCGGGAGCCACAGTCAAAAGCCCCAAAGAAGAGGAAAAAAAAAAGTCCAACTGTGATAAGCCAAACAGGGACCAACAGGAAGGTTCATGTTGCAGCTGACTGTTGCCGAGCGACGCCTAGGGCCCCTCTTTCTCTTACGAGCTTCTTCAGATGAGAATCGATGACCAGACCCCAGGCCCCTGGAGAAGAAGGTGGACAGCTGTGGCCAGTTCATGATGTCTATCGATGGTAGTCCAAGTGCCCCGCAGAACTCTGGGATGTCGGCAGGGGATCTCAGAACCTGAGTCTCCGAGCCCCTGCGGACCTGGAGTTGGAAAGGGAAACCCCATGAGTAGGGTATCTCCCGCTCTCGGAGAAGGTCCAACAAGGGGCGCAGGGCCCTGCGTTTGGCAAGCGTGATAGGTGAAAGATCCGTAAGAAGCTGAACGGGCACCCCATTAAGGTCAATGGAATCAGATTCCCTAGCTTTCCTCATTATATTGTCTTTTAGTTGGTAGAAATGGATCCTACAGATAATGTCTCTGGGACGTGCTGCGTCGTTCCGTTTGGGACCCAGGGATCTGTGTGCCCTATCCATCTTGATGTGTTCATCTTGGGGTCTTTCTAACAAAGAGTTGAAGATACGTAGTAGGACGGGAGTAATGTCACGTGTGACCACTGTCTCCGGAACACCCCTCAGCCTAATGTTATTTCTTCTGTTCCGATTTTCTACATCCTCCAGCATATCTAGCACGGTGTTGAAATTCTGCTCATGCTGATCTAGTTGTTGTTGCTGCTGCTTTACAATAGATGAGAGGTCAGCTACCTCCTCGACCACAGTGTGCATGGTACTCTTGAGCTTAGCAGTGTCCTCCTTAAGGGGCCCAATCTCTGACCTGCAGACATTCTCCAGCCTCTGGATGTATCCCTCCATGTCATCTTTGGTGGGGAAAAACTGCATCCGTGTTCTGATATCATGCAGGTCGTCTGCTTGAGAAGGGGGGGGACATCATGCAGGGAACTGGATGTAGACCCCTGGCCAGAGAAGTCAGCAGAACGGACTCCATAACAGATATCTGGGGAGGTATGTTCTCATTCAATGGTGAGGACAGGGGGCTCTCTAGAAGCATCAGAACCCAGCTCAGTGGACCATGGAGCTGCATTAGGATTTACTGTGTGCATTTCTCCTCTGCTGGCTGTCAGGGCTGCAGCAGTGTCTCTCCCTCCATGTGTAGGGGAGGAGGAGTGAGGAGAGAGTCCATCCCGCCCCCTGTCTCCTATGATGGAGGCTTTCCTGCCCTTTCCAGTGTTCCCCCCCTGGTTAGAAGGTACCTTGGGTGCCTTGGTAAGTGATCCAGTGGTGTTTCTGGTGGTCCTCCAGGCAGAGGTGCTGGGCCCCGGGTCTGAGCGATCTGAGGGGGACCTGGAGTGCTCCTCTCCCCTGATAGAAGCAGCAGCCATTTTAGTAGAGCAGGCAGTATGGCAGCGTGCACCCGAGGAGGGGAAAAACTGTTTAATATCAGACTTGCTAGGCATCTGGAGTGCTAGGGATGTTCTCTGCAGGTCTGGGGGTCCACACTCTCCGTCAAGACCTTCGTTTTTGCGTGTAATCGCTTGTGATGGCAGTGGATGGGGTCCAGGCACAGGAGCTCCCTTTAGGTGCTGCTGGTCTCAGCCATGTCCAGGCCACGCCCCCTTGGAGTCACTTTTTGAAGACGGCTTGCTAAAGTCTTTGCTATGATTTTCAAGACTGTTGAGTAGGGAAATTGGTCTATAATTCTCTACCATGTCTGCGTCACCTTTCCCATTAGATATAACTGTAATGATCGCTTCCTGCATTTCTGCACCAAAGCCAAGAATAGTAGAATTATTAAGCTAGGTGACGTGAGGTGCTAAGCAGTTCTTGATACTTTGGTAATACTCATTGGGTAAACCATCGGGAAATGGTGACTTATAACCTGTCCCCTCCATACATTTCTGACATAGTCTCCCGATACCTACCCCCACGCAAGCTGCGATCCTCCCAAGAACTCCTCCTCTACTCCCCCTTCATCTCCTCTTCGCACAACCGCATACAGGATTTCTCCCGTGCTTCACCCAAACTCTGAAATTCACTGCCCCACCACATCAGGCATTCCCCTACCCTGGAAACCTTCAAAAGAATCCTGAAGACCCACCTCTTCCGCCAAGCTTACAACCTGCAATGAGACCCAGTCCACCGCACCGCTTCACGACCGACACCTCCCCCTCCTACTGTATCCCCACCCGCCCCTCATAGACTGAGCCCTCGCGGACAGGATCTTCTCCCCTATTGTATTTGTACGTTAGAAATGTCCACAACCATTGTTACTTGTATTATTACTGTTACTTGCCCTAGTCTGCCCTCTTAACATGTAAAGCGCCATGGAATATTATGGCGCTATATAAATAAATAATAATAATATATTTTTAAAGCCGCTATAGTGGCCATAATTTCATTTTCCATTTAGGGTGAGTTTAAAGAGTCCAAATCTTCCTTTGAAAGTGATGGTAATTATATTGAATTCAAAAAGGAGTTAATTGTTTCTGGGGAGAGCAAAATCACTGGGTTGTTCAGATTGTATAATTTCATATAGTAATCTGTAAAAACGGCAGAGATGTCCTTTGAATTTTTCCATACCGAATTTTTAATTTTTTCTAATTTTTATTAGAAGAATTCTAGTCTAGGTTCTAAGGGCTCCAATTCTGCTTGCAGTTTTGTTGGCTTATCATTACAATCATAAAATTTAGCTTTAGAAAATTGGATCATCTTGTCATAATCAGATTCTAGAAGAGAGCGTAGTTCTATTCTTAAACGTAGTATGTCCTTATGGACATCATCTGTTGGAGATTCCATTTGTTTGTCTTCTAAGGAATGTATTCGGCGAAGAATGTTCTTGGTACTGATGAGTTTACATTTCTTCAGTCTGGTGTTCAGTTGTATCAAATGGCCCCTGATCACAGCTTTATGGGTCGTCCATAGAGTTGTAACAGGTGTTTCTGGAGAGTCATTTTCCTTAAAGTAAAAATCCAAGGTCTTCTGAATCAGGTCTTTATATTTGGGATGATAAAAGAGGTATGAGCTAGCTCGCCAGGGCCGCTGTCCTTGACTTTGATGGAACAATGCTATCTCAAATACGACAGGTGAGTGGTCTGACCACACTCTAGAAAGAATTGCGATAGATTTAAATCTCATAAGCATATGAATATCTGAGACCACCAAATCTATTCTGGCGAATGAGCCATCATGAGTATCTGAGTAATGAGTGTATTCTACTGATGAGGAATTCATACAGCGGAATAAATCATAAAGTTCCTCTCTTTGAAACTACGGTATTAGTGTTTCTTGCTTTATTCGATGACTCCATCAAGCCGTTCGGTACAGCATTAAAGTCATCTAGGATGATCAAAGAACCACATTTCACTTGTCCAACGATGTTCATGAATTTATTCAAAAAAGAAATCTGGCTCTTACTTGGCGCATAGATGTTGATTATACTCACTATCATCAATTTTGCAAATCATAACTAAAAAATGGCCTTCCTCATCTTTAAATATCGCTATTTCCTCAAATTTTACTTGATCCTCAATCAAAATGGCTACCCCAAACTTGTTTTGTTTGATGCCAAGTAAACATGTGGAAAGTATTTATTGGAGAATATTTTTTTTTTTCTATGGCGAATTTAGTTTCTTGCAAACCCGTAACATCTATTTTATTCCTATTTAGATCCCTCCATACAAAATATCTTTTATGGGGGGGGAGTTCAGACTGTTTACATTTAAGGATAAAAACCTTCTATTCATTGTCCAGATATATTGCTTGGATATTTTGGTGAGGGAGTAATGGTATACTGTCAAAGGTAAAGGTCACTTAATAATATAACATAAGATACAGTATATACTCGTGTATAAGCCGACCCGTGTATAAGCCGACCCCCCTACTTTTGCCCCAAAAATCTGGAAAAACCTATTGACTCGTGTATAAGCCGAGGGTGGACCCCAGCACAGGTATACAGCCCCCACAGTATACAGCCCCCAGTGTATACAGGCCTCCCCAGTGGTATATACAGCAGCCCCAGTGGTAGTATACAGCAGCCCCAGTGGTAGTATACAGCAGCCCCAGTGGTAGTATAACACCCATGTAGTATACAGCACCCCAGTGGTAGTATACAGCAGCCCCAGTGGTATATACAGCAGCCCCAGTGTAACAGCAGGCCCAGGTACATATAGCAGCCCCCAGGAGGTACCCAGCAGCCCCCAGGGGGTATACAGCAGCCCCCAGGGGGTACACAGCAGCCCCCTGAGGGTACACAGCAGCCCCCAGGGGGTCCCCAGCAGCCCCCTGGGGGTACACAGCGGCCCCCAGGGGGTCCCCAGCAGCCCCCTGGGGGTCCCCAGCAGCCCCCAAATGCTGGCACTCGCCCCCCCTTGCAAGGGCCCCCCCCGCTTCTCTTACCATTCCGGACTTCTGATCCGCGCCGCTCCTCGGTGCTCCTCGCTGCTCCGTCCGTCCGTCTGCTACATCCGGGATCCCCGGCCGTCCGCGATAACGTCATATGCCTGCGACGGCCGGAGATCCCGGATGTAGCAGACGGACGGACGGAGCAGCGAAAGCACCGAGGAGCGGCGCGGATCAGAAGTCCGGAATGGTAATATAACCATCGGGGGGGGGGGGCCCTTACAAGGGGGGGCGAGTGCCAGCATTTGGGGGCTATATGCACTGCTTCCCCCTGCCGCTGATTGACAGGGGGAAGCAGTGCATATTTAATGAGCGGCCCCACGTGACGGGGCCGCTCATACAGCAGCCCCCCCCCCCCCCGCCTCCTGCAGCCTCCACAGCCCCGGACACAGCCCCCACCCGTATTGACTCGTGTATAAGCCGAGGGGGAGACTTTTCAGCCCAAATTTTGGGCTGAAAAACTCGGCTTATACACGAGTATATACGGTAAATTGACTTCCATTCTTCACTCAAACAAAAAAAAACAGCCTCAAACGGGCTTAAACAAAGACTACCAATAAAACTAAACTAACTAAATCCTAATAAAGCCTGTTATGGGTGGAAGGGTTCAGTAGAACTGATCTAAAACTTCCTACATGGCTAATGTTTTGGCCTCTGTGCCTTTTTTTATTTAGAACCTAAAATTAAGCTAATTATCATGGACACATGCTGAATAAACTCTAAAGTCAAGTAGGATGCAGCCGAAATTCAGCTAAGGTTGGTTTCACACTGCAGTTTTCTCCCTGATCAGGTTCGATTAGGTTCGATCAGGTTTGTGTGCCAAAACCAGGAGAGGAACTTGTAGAGAAAAACTATAATTGAAAGATTGACACCTGTTCTGTGTTTTGGAGACACTTCTGGTTTGACACACAAACCCGATCAAACCGGATCAGGAAAAAAAAAGCTGCTGTGTGAAACCAGCCTAAAAGTTTTAGACCCTCGTTCTTTTCAGTATTTCTAATTAACTTTCGGTCATGTGAAAAAAATCACAGTTGTAGAGGGATGCACCCAGCGATACATCACACCTGCTGCCTGAAGAACGTCTATGACCGGTTTAAGTTCTTTCCTTTTTTGCACAGTATTCTTTATCACATCGGAGAAAACTTATTCAGTCGTATGCTGGCGGGAAATGTCCATTATTTTTAAGGAAATTAGTTATCCCATCTCTCGCACGGCTAAGCAAGAACCTAACAATAATATCTCTTGGGATATCTTTTGAGAGATATGAAGGTTTCGGGATACTGTATGCTCTCTCTAGGTACATCTCAGGTATGGATGGAAATGTTTTCTTTAAGAGAGAACTTATGTATGGAATGATTTGTGTGGAGCCTATCTCTTCGGGCACTCCCTTGAACTTTAGATTATTGTGTCTCCCATTGCCCTCATTTTCATTCAATTTCTTCTGCAAGTTTCTTATGTCACCTCTTCTTATTTTGTTCTACTCTCATCTCTTTGGTATCTTCTATAAGTTCAGTTATAGCTTTTTGGACACTATCGAGGCAATCGATATTCTCATCTCATCAAACTGTCCATCAAGATCTTTTTTTAGAGATTCTTTGAAACCCCTAAAGAGATTGAGGAAGAATTCTCTAGCGGTTTGTCGGAGGGTGATTGTAAAAGGGGATCGTCATTTAAAATATCCCTCCTAACTTTCTGCCTTAATGGACAAGTACACTGTGGCGAGTCACTCTCTGAGACAAAGTCATCATGTAGTCTAGTATCAGAAAGGGATTTAGAAGGGGTGGTCATAACTTTGCGCTTACCAACGTTATTAAAAGAATTATGTAGTAATAAACCCTCAGAGGGCATTGCAGTAGCCCCCATATCTACACTTATGGTATTACTGTCTGTACCCCGTTGTTGTTTATTAGTATTTTGAACAAATGTCAATTTACTTCCCCTCTGAAATCCCGTTTTTGGTATGTCGTGTTGATTGCCTTGGAGTTTCCTACCCCTGCAATAAAATGTATGGCTTTAGTGTTACCTTGATGTGTATAGTTCATATATGTCTGGTAATTGATGTGTCCCATAAGTTCTGCATGTCTTCCAAGTGTTTTCTCAACGCTCTTGTAAATTTTCCAACATAGTATTTCGCACAACAGCAAGATGCTAAATAGATGATCCGTTTAAGCAATTTATCAACTGTAAAGCCAATTTTGAGGGCTTCTCCTGTTGTAGAGCTGAAAAAGAATTTATACCCATGTTTACTTGTGCACATGATACACATGACGGAGCGTGGCCTAATGGTAATGCTGTAGGGTTTTACCTGTGCTCTCCCCACAACAATAAGCAACTGGGCTAAATGCCTTCAAAAAGACTTTGACAACTGAAAAAGGATCTACTATCAAGCTGGTAATCACCTTGGGAACGTTTTGTTTGGGTCAGTGGTCACTTTTAAGAAGAATTCTCCTCAGAGTCCAGTCATCAAATTTGCCTGAGGTAAAGGACTGTGCTGTCACCTCATGAATAATGGCCGCTTAGTCACCTCATAATATCTTCATTGCCTAATACTCCCCAAATTTTATATAATTCGGCTTCAAATCTCTCAGTATACTGAAAGAAACTTTGAGAGACAGCCTGTGTGACTTTTTCATTGATTTCCATGATTTGGGGACATCTAAAAGACATCTGACAGGCTTACATTGGCAGCAATATTTTACCTCTTAATTTCTAGGGTGTTCCACTACAGGAGGTTACCCTGGGATAGTCTGAACCCTCCTAACCTTTTTGGATTGGCACCTATGATTTTGGACTTTCCTGTCAAAAAATCCAAGATTCAGCATTTCCTTTAGAGCTTTGTGCTTTGCTGTGCCACCCTAATTTCTTCTCAAAACCCATTGGAGAGTTGTCCTGGGTCTCCCCAGACCCCCCTGAATTATTTTTGGACTAGTATTGTTTGTTTTGTGGTTTTTATTAACAGAAACCTACAGCCTAAGTGCTTCTGTGAATAAAACCGATACTTAAGAACTTTACTAATACATATTGCGTAGCTCCTGTTTAATCCATTGGAGCATACGTTGGAATTTACGCTGGAATTACTTCAGAGCTTTCAGACCTTTGTACTTTGCTGTGCCACCCTAATTACTTCTCAAAACCAATTGGAGAGTTGTCCTGGGTCTCTCCAGACCCCTCAGAACTATTTTTGGACTAGTATTGTTTGTTTTGTGGTTTTTATTAACAGAAACCTACAGCCTCAGTGCTCCTGTGGATAAAACCGATACTTAAGAACTTTATGCAAATTTGCACTTCACTAAGGAAGTGGAGAAACTCCAGTGCCACATTTAAGCAGCTCCTCAAAGTCATAATCACTTTCCAACAAGCTTTTAATATGACTAAGGGATTTGTGCCAGATCATAACCCAAACTACAGATGTTGAGTTTCGGGGTAACTGCCCCTCATCAGGGTAGTGTGTGGGATATTCTGATCTGGCTGTGTGAGTGAGCTAAGACAAGGTCTGGGAACTTGCTATCTACCTTATCGAGACAGCTAAGTAGGTGAGGAGATTGTAGTCACTTCCCTCCTCACAGATATATGCAAATTTGCACTTCACTAAGGAAGTGGAGAAACTCCAGTGCCACATTTAAGCAGCTCCTCAAAGTCATAATCACTTTCCAACAAGCTTTTAATATGACTAAGGGATTTGTGCCAGATCATAACCCCAAACTACAGATGTTGAGTTTTGGGGTAACTGCCCCTCATCAGGGTAGTGTGTGGGATATTCTGATCTGGCTGTGTGAGTGAGCTAAGACAAGGTCTGGGAACTTGCTATCTACCTTATGGAGACAGCTAAGTAGGTGAGGAGATTGTAGTCACTTCCCTCCTCACAGATATATGCAAATTTGCACTTCACTAAGGAAGTGGAGAAACTCCAGTGCCACATTTAAGCAGCTCCTCAAAGTCATAATCACTTTACAACAAGCTTTTAATATGACTAAGGGATTTGTGCCAGATCATAACCCCAAACTACAGATGTTGAGTTTAGGGGTAACTGCCCCTCATCAGGGTAGTGTGTGGGATATTCTGATCTGGCTGTGTGAGTGAGCTAAGACAAGGTCTGGGAACTTGCTATCTACCTTATGGAGACAGCTAAGTAGGTGAGGAGATTGTAGTCACTTCCCTCCTCACAGATATATGCAAATTTGCACTTCACTAAGGAAGTGGAGAAACTCCAGTGCCACATTTAAGCAGCTCCTCAAAGTCAAGCTTAATATGACTAAGGGATGTGTGCCAGATCAGGACCCCAAACTACAGATGTTGAGTTTCGGGGTAACTGCCCCTCATCAGGGTAGTGCGTGGGATATTCTGATCTAGCTGTGTGAGTGGGCTAAGACAAGGTCTGGGAACTTGCTATCTACCTTATGGAGACAGCTAAGTAGGTGAGGAAATTGTAGCCACTTCCCTCCTCTCAGATATATGCAAATTCTGAGAGGAGGGAAGTGGCTACAATTTCCTCACTTACTTAGCTGTCTCCATAAGGTAGAAAGCAAGTTCCCAGACCTTAAGAACTTTACTCACGCATATTGCGTAGCGTCTATTATATCTATTGGTACTTGAGCCGGAGTTGATATGATGCTGTGCAGCTCACATAGTAATTGCTGCTTACCACTCTGACTTTGTTTCTCTCACTATTTAAGTAGTGCTGACTCCTCACAGCACTATACATGTGGATTGCAATTCTTGGTCCATTTTAAATAAAGTAGACCTGCTTTTCTCTATACAGTCATATGAAAAATTTTGATATAAAATATAAGAGGTTCGGCCGTTCTGGTCTGAGGTGGTGAAGATTATTAGAACGGTTACAGACTATACCGGTGAGCTTGGCCCGAGTCTCTTCATGCTGCACCATTGTAGGATTCCTACACATAAGTATAGGCGATCCCTATTGAGATTTCTTGTGATGGCGGCGAGATCTTGTATCCCAATTCTCTGGAAGAAGGAGACTTGCCCTTCAGTTGCTTTATGGTTAGAAAAGGTAAATGACCTCATGCACCTGGAAGACTTAACCTCCTCACTTCATGATACATATGTGCAGTTTAGAAATACCTGGTTTAGCTGGATGACATTTCAACAGTCTGATATATATAAATCCTACAGAGACCTCTAGACGTCTCAACTTGTCTGAAGCTTTAAATAGATTGGGAATGTGAGTAATCCCTGTTGTGTTTGCCCTCCTTTTTCCTCCCCCCGCCCCCCTCCATTCCTATTCACTCTCTCTTTCTTTTCTTTCATTTCTTCTTCTTTTTGAATCTGCTTGTTGGGTTTATGAAGTAAGCGAACCTTATCTGCTTGCTATCAAAATTACAGTTATGAAGCTTATTGTAAATTAAAGTTACAGAAGATACTGTATAATGAAGTGTAACGCAGAGGATGTGCTTGCTCAAATTGTTTCCCATTATTTGTTGTTACAACATAAAAATAAAGAAATAAAGAATTGTAAAAAAAAATAAAATATAAGAGGTTTGGCTCACTATAAAATAGTGGGTGCTCAGAACAAAAAGCCCAGTATAAATTAATTCTGGCACACCAAAGATATGAGAAAAAGAACACTTGCAGTCTTTGTACCAGTGGTGCTTTTTTATTGCTCAAAGGTGATAGTCTTGTGATACACAAATGTAGAACGTTTTCAGCCCAGTTGGGCTTTCTTCAGTACAGACAATACTTTATATTGCATGTAAATTAAACAAAAAAAGATTATCAGCATTCATGTCTGCCAAACAATTTTTACACTAGTCATATTCTGCTGTATGACAATAGAAAAATACAAAAATGATCATAGGAAAACAATATATAGAAAAAAGCTGTAGTGATTTCAAATGGAACCCATCACCATATGTGGCCGAATTCAATTGATCTCATATCATCATATTAATTTTTCTCCATTATACCTGATATCTGTCAAGGATTATTAAGGAAAACCGATATCAATGCATGTACAAACAAACAATCAAGATCGGGTAAAAGAGTAATGAGAATCTCAGATCAATTAGGTGAAGGTGAATATAGCTACTATGGCAAGTAATAGTGAGTACTATAAAACTCAAAGGATAGCTACCTTGTGAGACTAGATATGGGTATTATAGGGAAAAGACTGATCCCTATGTTGTCAGCACCATAAAATTGTGAAATCCTGTCAATAGGAAATGATATACAAGGGTAGGGTGAATTATTATACTGATTAGTGGTGCCAAAAAGGTATGAATAACGATTGTTTACCTTATTGAGGTAACAATATTTCATGTGGCTCACAGGTTCTGCCAACTATATGAATAGTGATTTAATAAGTGCTCCCTGTGCAATAATAGATACATACTGACTGGTATATAGGATCCATGCGATATGCTTACCAGGGGCTTAAGTATAATGGTACTGTGGAGGTGAGAGTGAAAAACACATAATTAGATAGTAATGACCCTAACGGCTGGTGTGTGGTGTGGTGCGCACTTACTTCATCCATAAGGAGGCTTTCTCTGGCAGTGAGCGTTGTATACTGTGAGCGGTGTGTGTTAAATAGAAACCGGAAGTGCGGGAGCTTCCGCCTTCCGGTCTTTGGAACGCAGTGCGGCCGTGAACCGCACGCTGCCGTGCATGCGTGGTACAGCCATGGTCTCGCGCATGCGCAGTGCAATCCGATGCACAGAAGCGTGATAGAAGGATACAAGATAGATCAGGGACAGATTTCTGCCATTCTTAGGGAATCTAGAATAGGAGAGAATGAGAATGGTGACAATTACAACATATTGTATAGTAATAAAGATCACTTTATATTACATGTACCAACCACAGTATCATATATAGAACTTTTATATATGTAATGATCTAAGCATACATATGGATCCCTTATATCAATGGATCTATCAGAAACGACATTTCACATAACAACAATTATTCATACACCCATTCTAGTTTATACAAGGTTTAAAGGAATATATGACCAAGATTGAAAAGACAAATACTCAATATATTAACACACACGGCGCTCACAGTATACAACGCTCACCGCCAGAGAAAGCCTCCTTATGGATGAAGTGTGCACCACACCACACGCCAGCCATTAGGGTCATTACTATCTAATTATGTGTTTTTCACTCTCACCTCCACAGTACCATTATACTTAAGCCCCTGGTAAGCATATCGCATGGATCCTATATACCAGTCAGTATGTATCTATTATTGCACAGGGAGCACTTATTAAATCACTATTCATGTTCCCTATAGTTGGCAGAACCTGTGAGCCACATAAAATATTGTTACCTCAATAAGGTAAACAATCGTTATTCATACCTTTTGGCACCACTAATCAGTATAATAATTCACCCTACCCTTGTATATCATTTCCTCGTGACAGGATTTCACAATTTTATGGTGCTGACAACATAGGGATCAGTCTTTTCCCTATAATACCCATATCCAGTCTCACAAGGTAGCTATCCGTTGAGTTTTATAGTACTCACTATTACCTGCCATAGTAGCTATATTTACCTTCACCTAATTGATCTGAGATTCTCATTACTCTTTTACCCGATCTTGATTGTTTGTTTGTATATGCATTGATATCTGTTTTCCTTAATAATCCTTGACAGATATCAGGTATAATGGAGAAAAATTAATATGATGATATGAGATCAATTGAATTCGGCCACATATTGTGATGGGTTCCATTTGAAATCACTACAGCTTTTTTCTATATATTGTTTTCCTATGATCATTTTTGTATTTTTCTATTGTCATACAGCAGAATATGACTACTGTAAAAATTGTTTGCCAGACATAAATGCGGATAATCTTTTTTAGTTTAATTTACATGCAATATAAGGTATTGTCTGTACTGAAGAAAGCCCAACTGGGCTGAAAACGTTCTACATTTGTGTATCACAAGACTATCACCTTTGAGCAATAAAAAAGCACCACTGGTACAAAGACTGCAAGTGTTCTTTTTCTCATATCTTTAGTGTGCCAGAATTAATTTATATTATATGAAAAAGTTTGGGCACCCCTCTTAATCTTACTCGTTTTTATTTGTTTAAAATTAGGTTTTTGCAACAGCTATTTCAGTGTGATATACCGTATATACTCGCGTATAAGCCGAGTTTTTCAGCCCAAAAATTGGGCTGAAAAGTACCCCCCTCGGCTTATACGCGAGTCAGTGCTGTATACCGATGTATACATCGGTACATACCGATGTATACATCGGTATACAGCAGCCCCCGCATCCCCAGTAATGCAGGGCCCCCCCAGCGTCTCTCCGGTCACCTGTAAAGGAAGCTATACTTATCACAGTGCTCTGTCCGCGCCCGCTCGCACCCGCTGTCAGCAGCCGACCGGATCCTCCATCTTGCGTCTTCTCTCTTCCTGTTTCTGTGCTCGTCGCGGGCAATGATGTCATTCCCTGCGACGAGCACAGGAAACAGGAAGAAAGAAGACGCAAGATGGAGGATCCGGTCGGCTGCTGACAGCGGGTGCGAGCGGGCGCGGACAGAGCACTGTGATAAGTATAGCTTCCTTTACAGGTGACCGGAGAGACGCTGGGGGGGCCCTGCATTACTGGGGATGCCTGTATACTACCGCTGGGGCTGCTATATACCTCTGGGGCCCTGTATACTACCACTGGGGCTGTATAAACCACTGGGGCTGTATATACTGCTGGGGCCCTGTATACTACCACTGGGGCTGTATATACTACCACTGGGGCTGTATATACTACCTCTGGGGCCCTGTATATACCTCTGGGGCCCTGTATACTACCACTGGGGCTGTATAAACCACTGGGGCTGTATATACTGCTGGGGCCCTGTATACTACCACTGGGGCTGTATATACTACCACTGGGGCTGTATATACTACCACTGGGGCTGTATATACCTCTGGGGCCCTGTATACTACCACTGGGGCTGTATATACTGCTGGGGCCCTGTATACTACCACTGGGGCTGTATATACTACCACTGGGGCTGTATATACTACCACTGGGGCTGTATAAACCACTGGGGCTGTATATACTGCTGGGGCCCTGTATAATACCACTGGGGCTATATATACTACCACTGGGGCTGTATATACTACCTCTGGGGCCCTGTATATACCTCTGGGGCCCTGTATACTACCACTGGGGCTGTATAAACCACTGGGCTGTATATACTGCTGGGACCCTGTATACTACCACTGGGGCTGTATATACTACCACTGGGGCTGTATATACTACTAGGGCTGGTCTATACTACCACTGGAGCTGTATATACCACTGGGGCTGTATATACTACTGGGGCTGCGTGTATACTACCACTGGGGCTGCTGTATCTACCTCTGGGACTGGTGTATACCACACTGCTGGGGCTGTATACTTGTGCTAGGGTCCACCCTCGGCTTATACACGAGTCAATAGATTTTCCCAGGTTTTGGGGGCAAAAGTATGGGGGTCGGCTTATACACGGGTCGGCTTATACACGAGTATATACGGTATGTAATAAATGATGGACACAGTAATATTTCAGGATTAAAATGAGGTTTATTGTACTAACTGAAAATGGGAAATATGCATTATTTCAAAATTTGACAGGTGCAAAAGTATGGGCACCTCAACAGAAAAGTGACATTAATATTTAGTAGATCCACCTTTTGCAAAAATAACAGCCTCTAGTCGCTTTCTGTAGCTGTTAATGAGTTCCTGGATCCTGGATGAAGGTATTTTTGACCATTCCTCTTTACAAAACAATTCCAGTTCAGTTAAGTTTGATGGTTGCCGAGCATGGACAGCCCGCTTCAAAACATCCCACAGATGTTCAATGATATTCAGGTCTGGGGACTGGGACAGCCATTCCAGAACATTGTAATTGTTCCTCTGCATGAATGCCTGAGTAGATTTGGAGCGGTGTTTTGGATCATTGTAACATAGTAACATAGTTTTTAAGGTTGAAGGAAGACTTTAAGTCCATCTAGTTCAACCCATAGCCTAACATGTTGATCCAGAGGAAGGCAAAAAAAACCCCATGTGGCAACACTAATCTCCACATTGGGGGAAAAAATTCCTTCCTGACTCCAGATACGGCAATCAGACTAATTCCCTGGATCAACGCCCTATCAAAGAATCTAGTATATATAACTGGTAATATTATAGTTTATTATTGTCTTGCTGAAAGATCCATCCCCGGCTTAACTTCAACTTTGACACTGATTCTTGAACATTATTATCAAGAATCTGCCGATATTGAGTGGAATCCATGCGACCCTCAACTTTAACAAGATTCCCGATGCCGTCATTGGCCACACAGCCCCAAATTTGATAGTGGGTAGCAAGTGTTTTTCATGGAATGCTGTGTTTTTGTGGCGCCATGCATAACACCTTGTTGTATGACCAAACAACTCAATCTTTGTTTCATCAGTCCACATGACCTTCTTCCAAAATGAAACTGGCTTGTCCAAATGTGCTTTTGCATACCTCAGGCAACTCTGTTTGTGGCGTGCATGCAGAAACGGCTTCTTTCGCATCACTCTCCCATACAGCTTCTCCTTGTGCAGTGTGCGCTGTATTGTTGACCGATGCACAGTGACACCATCTGCAGCAAGATCATGGTGCAGATCTTTAGAGGTGGTCAGTGGATTGTTCTTGACTGTTCTCACCATTCTTCTTCTCTGCCTTTCTGATATTTTTGTTGGCCTGCCACTTCTGGCCTTTACAAGAACTGTCCCTGTGGTCTTCCATTTCCTTACTATGTTCCTCACAGTGGAAACTGACAGGTTAAATCTCTGAGACAACTTTTTGTATCCTTCCCCTGAACAACTATGCTGAACAATCTTTTTTTCAGATCATTTGAGAGTTGTTTTGAGAAGCCCATGATGCAACTCCTCAAAGAAGATGCAAATAGGAGAACAACTTGCAAGTGGACACCTGAAATAGCTTTTCTCATGATTGGATACACCGGGCTATCAAGTACAAAGCTCAATGAGGTTACCAAACCAATTTAGCGCTTCAGTAAGTCAGTAAAAAGTAGTTAGGAGTATTCAAATCATGAAAATCAGAACGGTGCCCATACTTTTGCACCTGTCAAATTTTGAAATAATGCATATTTCACAATTTTGGTAAGTGCAATAAACCTCCTTTAAATCCTGAAATATTACTGTGCTTGAGGGAAGGAGGTGTATCACAGTCCGCGCTGCCAAGATTTCCGCGTGTAAAACATACAAGGGAGCCGGTATCAAAAACAGACCTTTTCCTTTATTCATCCAACGCGTTTCAACGCCCTCCTGGCGTCTTCATCAGGGTTACCAACATCCCTGATGAAGACGCCAGGAGGGCGTTGAAACGCGTTGGATGAATAAAGGAAAAGGTCTGTTTTTGATACCGGCTCCCTTGTATGTTTTACACGCGGAAATCTTGGCAGCGCGGACTGTGATACACCTCCTTCCCTCAAGCACTTTGACGTCGTTTCCGCAAGTGGAAACCGGTGGAAGTCCAGCAGCAGCCATCCAGGAATTTGTCCTACCAGGCTTACTAACCAGTTGTGGGGATCACAACTGACATAGGTGAGTGGCTTATTTCTCACCTTCTGGTTCTAGTGTCTAGTGATAGGGGCACTATTGCGCCTTTGTCCCCCCCCCCTTCTTTCTCTCATTGAAATATTACTGTGTCCATCAGTTATTACATATATCAAACTGAAATAGCTGTTGCAAAAACCCAATTTTAAACAAATAAAAATGAGTAAGATTAAGAGGGGTGCCCAAACCTTTTCATATGACTGTTTATCCCACAATTTCCTACTGCACCTTTGTCCTGCATAGTCACCTAAGGAGAAGTGTAACAGCTATTGTACTATTGTTATACTCATACAATTTTTTTATTTTAATTTTTTTAAAAATTATTTATTTATTTTTGAGGATTTTCTGCGGAAGTTACAAATAAACACTTCTATTACTCTTCACAGTCTACTTTTTGAAGATTATATTGTCTTTCTCTCTTCATCTGGATCCTATTGTCATCTACTAGTGACAATTATACTATATTGGACAAATTTGGATTTGTTACTAGTTCATTCACGATATTAAGCCATTGTATTGGTCCAGTATATCTGATATATACATATTACTGGTGACTTTTCTGCAATATTCAAGACTGATAACATCTGATGATTCTGCGTGGGCAAGTGAGGTCGGAGGGCCTCCGGCGATCGCGAGCTTCGCAGACCCTGGGATTTCCGGAGTGTGAAGCAGATCTCAAGAATATATATGTTTATATTTACGTTAACTGTTTTCTTATCTGTGTGGGTGGCGTTACAGTGTACTGGTGCTGCTGGGATTTAGACATTGTTTCAATTAGCTTTGACGGTGACCAGATTCTAACATTGAGGTTGTATAGTCACACTAATATTTTTATATTAAGCTTTATAATCCTGATACTGTTTAGACACCTTCCTTTTATTTACTATGTCTCGTAGGCAGACAGATCTTCAGAAGGTCACTATGAATCCTATAGGTAGGTCCACTAAACCCCATCTTAAATGCACTCCATCTACAGCTAGGCTGATTTTGGATAGCCAACACAAAGAGAAGGTGGATAAAATAGATTCTCACATAGGGGGCTCAGATATGGACACCCTAGATAATAGGGGTGGTGACAGCATGAAGCAGACCTCAAAACGTAAGGACATAAGCCCCCCTGGGAGTTCTGCTTTGGTTGGATCTACTTTGGGGAATTGGACTCAAGAGGGGGTGACAGTTCTGCTTCCCCCCCTGTTAAACAAAGACCTAGGGTCACTTCCTCTCCCTTATCTATTAAAATGAGGGGTCAGGCTGGGCCAGTAGATAGGGACTTTTTGCTTGACCTCTACCACAGCTTCGCTGATTAGATGAAAATAGAGTTCTCTGATATTAAAGAAGCGCTCTCCACCCTAACTACCAGAGCTGACGATATGGAGGCTGAGATAATAAGACTGTCTAAAATTAATAGCTCTCTTAGAAAAGAATTGGACAAAACTAAACAGGATTATAAAACATTGTCCAGTAAATTGGATTATTTTGACAATACTAATAGACAGTTCAATTTAACATTGAGGGGAATTACTGAGACAGTCACGAGGTCTGAATTACAGCCTTACCTTAAAAAAATGATTAAAACAGTGTTGCCCGCTGGCCATGAGGGGAGAAGGCTGCTAATCCCTGAGCTCCTGCTTCCCCGGCCATAATATCTCTCAAAATTAGCCCTATAACCGCCTGCACCGGAGCCTATGCCGGCGAAACGGAGGGCCACACGTCCTGCCACCACATCTAGACCTTCGGTGGACATTTCAGGGCGGATTACAAGATTTTTGAAGAGCTCCAGTAAAGTGCCTGGGAGCTGCACAGAACCCAAGATGGCGGCACCCGCCCCTCAGCACTACAACGTGGAGCGCACTGCAGGAGACGGCCAGGGAGTGCTGGAAATGTCGCTGGCAGATACGGAGGTCTCCAGAGCAATAAAAGCAGGGATGCTCACCTCTGCGTGTCCCCCGGAGGTTGCACCACTCGATTTCAATGGTGGAGGTAACGGGGAGAGACAGGGAGATGGCGGGAGCGCCGAACACGTGTTTGTGCAGACTGGAGGTGATACAGGGGGCCGTGGGCACAGGACATAGATCTCTCTTCTCCTAATAATGAGTGGCCGTCATTGCATAGAGACAGTTCACAACTTAGCACAAAATCCCAAGGCATGCAGCCCCTGTCACGTCCATCTAATGGGGGGGCGCTGTTGCAAAATTTTTAAAAGCCACAGGCTGGCAATGAGGGAGATGCCCCCTTTACTTCTGGGGCTCATGTTGAGGCATTTGATGGTGGACTGTTTCTGGATTTACCTAACAGCGGGCCCCTGGCAGCTCCCCTCTTTTACCCTCAACGCAACCCCAGGAAGGCCCAGATGCAGACATGTGGGCAGCATTCAAGGCACGCATTAGCACTGTCCCAACTAAAGAGGAGCTGGAGGGCTTCGTTTCTAGGATTGAGAACTCCTTTAAATTTGAAACAGCAGCCCTGAGAGGGGAGGTTTCGGCCATCTCTGACAGGGTCAAACAGACTGATGTTACAGTGGAAAAACTCTCAGGCAAGATATTGGCCCTTGAGGACAAATTGTTGGCCCAGGCTTCCACTTTTGAGAACTTTCTAGACCACATGGAGGACTTAGAGAATCGTGAGAGAAGACAAAATCTAAGGGTTAGGGGTCTGCCAGAGTCGGTCCCTGACAGTGAGCTTGCCGCAACTCTTCAGATTTTGTTTAATTCTGTTAGGAACTCTGCTCCAGAGACAAAGATTGAGTTCGACAGAGCACACAGGTCACTAGGTCCCGTGGCAGTGGATGGCGGGATGCCTAGGGACGTTATTTGCCGATTCCACCGGTATCAGGTTAAGGAGGAAATCCTCAGCTACTCCAGGAAAAGCAATGAGATCCGTTTTCAGAACTATCAATTACAGTTCCTCTCAGATTTGTCGAGGAGAACCCTCCAAAAGAGAAGAGCGTTAAGGCCCCTGCTGGATCTCCTCAGGCAACACCAGATTCCTTATTCCTGGGGATATCCGCTTCACCTTCAGGTGCGGCGGGTTCCCAGATGACGACCTTATCACATCCTAGGGAGCTTCAGGCCTTTTTAGACCTCTTGGGCATGGAAGATCCGGGTCTTCACTTCCCTGATTGGCCCTATTCAGCTAGTCAGCGGGAAGGTCCTATGCCTCAGCGACAGAAGAGAGCACGTCTTACCAGAGGTCGAGGCCACACCGGTTCCCACGGCAGAGGAGGGAAACATTATGATCTGTCAGAAGACGGCTAAATGGTGGACGTGCCGTTCTTTTGAGTGCTGACCTTGGACCGTTGGGTCTTAGATATCTAACTGGACAGTGCCAGATGCGAAGACAACTGTTTCAACCCTGTTGTTTAATACCTTTTCTCCATTTATCTCCCCATTTTTCTTCTTTGTCTTTTCCCACACCTCCCTCATCCCCATTTACCTTTCCCCCCTTCTTCCCCTCTTCCCATTCCCTTTCTTTTCCCATCTCTTCCCTTTCCTTTTCTTTCCCTCTTTCTCCCTTCATATTTTCTCTTTTACTCTTCTTCTTAGCAGGCGGTATATATGGGATAATTTAGTGTTATAAACTTGATACAGGGATTCTGGCCAGGGAACATAGTGTATATTAGTACACAGAGATTTTTGGTTTATGTTAATTGTTATTCAGAATTGTTTTGGCTTATTTCTTTTCCTTAGTGGAAAGGACACCACCAAGTGAGGGGTGTCGCGGTCAGTTTAGACCGTGATATTTATAACAAGTTTTTACCCCTAACTACAACCGAGAGAGCTTTTTCTTCTCTCATTTTAAGCTCCCCCAGGGGCACTTTCTACCTTTTCCAACTTTTTCCTATACCTCCTCCCCTTCCTGTTCCCCCCTCTTCCTTTTCTCCCCCCCCCCCCTTTTTTCTCTCTCTTCTTCCTCTCTCTTTCTCTCATTTTTTCCATCCCGCTATCACACATTTGCTGGGTCTTTCTTCTAGCCCCTATCGTCCAAGTAACCTTTATATAAAGCGTACAGGTTTATCCAATCTCTGGTTAAACGATGGTGCCTATAAAACTGGGTTCTCTAAACGTAAGGGAATTTAACACTCCCCAAAAACGATGTCATATTTTGAGAGATATGCACAAACTAGGGGTTCATATTCTTTTCCTTCAAGAAACCCATTTCAGATCTGACAGGATTCCGGTTATTGGGGGCGGACTCTTTGATAGATGGACACATAGTTCTAATCCTGAATCAAGGACAAAAGGCATCTCAATAGCTTTCCATAAAAACTTACAATTTTCTTTACTTGACACTGTCATAGATGAAGGGGGACGCTATATCTTTATGAAAATTAAGATTGCTGACAAGATCCTGACCCTAGTTAACTAGTATCTTCCGAACCGAGATCAGCCTAAGGTCTGCAGATTTCTCTTGTTGAAACTATCAAAGTTTGCAGAAGGCCAGATTGTGATTGGTGGGGACTTTAATTTTGTTTTTGATCCCGCAATAGATACTTCGTCTGGTCAAGGGGCGGTCCCATTGAGAATGGTGAGAGCCTTGCAAAGATTCTTACTCAAGCTACAATTGATTGATGTCTGGAGAATTTTAAATCCTAGAGGTAAGGATTATACTTTCTATTCTAGCCCACATAACTCCTACAGCAGAATCGACCTTTTTTTGGTCAGCCGGGGGATTCTGTTTTGGAAACCAGACGCCAGGATTGGCAATATTACATTGTCGGACCACTGTCCTATTTTACTGTCAGTTGAAATCCCTGGGCTGGCTGAAAGGAAATTTTCATGGAGGTTGAATGGGAATCTCTTAAAGGACGCAACTTGTTTGAGGGAGTTGAGGGCCAATATAGAGACAGTCTCACTTATGTGACAGATCAGACACCCCAGGCTACTAAATGAGAAACATTGAAATACCGTATATACTCGTGTTTAAGACGACCCGTGTATAAGCCGACCCCCCTACTTTTGCCCCCAAAACCTGGGAAAACCTATTGACTCGTGTATAAGCCGAGGGTGGACCCCAGCACAGGTATACAGCCCCCAGCAGTGTGGTATACAGCAGCAGCCCCAGTGGTAGTATACAGCAGCCCCAGAGGTATATACAGCAGCCCCAGTGGTAGTATACAGCAGCAGCCCCAGTGGTAGTATACAGCAGCAGCCCCAGTGGTAGTATACAGCAGCAGCCCCAGTGGTAGTATACAGCAGTCCCAGTGGTAGTATACAGCAGCAGCCCCAGTGGTAGTATACAGCAGCAGCCCCAGTGGTAGTATACAGCAGCCCCAGAGGTATATACAGCCCAGAGTATTCAGCCCCAGAGGTATATACAGCAGCCCCAGTGGTAGTATACAGCAGCCCTTAGGTAGTATACAGCCGCCCCAGAGGTATATACAGCCCCCAGAGGTATATACAGCCCCAGAGGTATATACAGCTCCAGAGGTATATACAGCCCCAGAGGTATATACAGCAACACCCCCATATCAGTATACAGGGCGCCCCCTCCTTGGGTAGCAATCCTGTAAAGGAAGAGATTAGTATACTTATCCCTCCCTGTCCCGCTGCCGCTGTCCCGCCGCCGCCATCGCGCTCCTCCGTCTTCATCCAGCATCTTCCGTCTTCTTCCGGCTTCCTCCTCTGGCGCGCAGACAATGACGTCATTGTCTGCGCCCACCGGAGGAAGCCGGAAGAAGCCGGAAGACGCTGGATGAAGCCAGAGGAGTGCGATGGCGGCGGCGGGACAGCGGCAGCGGAGGGATAAGTATACTAATCTCTTCCTTTACAGGATTGCTACCCAAGGGGGGGGCCCTGTATACTGAGGAGGGGCACTGTATACTGTATACATTGTATACAGTATACAGTGACTCGCGTATGAGCCGAGGGGGGGGACTTTTCAGCCCAACTTTTGGGCTGAAAAACTCGGCTTATACGCGAGTATATACGGTATATCTTGAGAGGCACCTTAATTAAGCACGGTGCTAGGCTTAAAAAAATATCCACGGAAGAAATTAACACCCTAGTGACACGTATTCAATCCCTCGAATGTAAACATAAAAAATCAAATTTGCCTGAAACCCTAATCGAGCTTACCACCAAAAGGATTGAACTTAAGGATAAATTAGACAGGCAGTTCCTAAGGCAAAAAGAGAGGACTGCTGTTTTTTTCTATAAAAGAGCCAATATATGTGGATGCCCATTGGCGAGGCTGCTCCACCCCAGGACAGGTCCCACCTTCATCTCATCGATTAAAAATGAAATGGGCCAATTGGTTCACAGGAACGAAGAGATTTTAGAGGTCTTTCAAAAATATTATCAATCTTTATATGACATCAAGGGCAAGTTTGCAGACTTAGATCCCTCCTTGTTGAGTAATAAGATTAAATCATACATGGATAGAGTTGGGGTTCCTTCTCTTGATGAGAACGACTTGGATGTCCTGGAGATGGACATAACTTCAGAGGAGTTGTCTGAGGCCATTAAATCTACTTCTACATCTAAATGCCCTGGACCTGATGGGTCCACCCCCTTATTTTACAAATCTCTTCTGGCCGACCTACTCCCGCAGATGGTACTCACTTTTAATGCTGTTTCCGAGGAGAACGGGTTTACTCCCCAATCCCTGGAGGCACATATTTTTGTACTGCCTAAGCCCAATAAAGATTCCCTGTTAGCCGGCAGTTACAGACCGATCTCCCTGATCAACGTTGATGTCAAATTGTTTGCCAAGGTGTTGGCGGACAGATTGTCTAGACTTCTCTAATCTATTATCGACCTTGATCAGGTGGGATTTGTCAAGGGCCGAGAGGCGCGGGACAACATCATTAGATCCCTTCTCCTTATTGAGAGGGCTAAGATGCAAAAGTCCCCTCTGTTTCCTGTCAATTGACGCGGAAAAGGCCTTTGACAGAGTCCATCGGGATTTTTTGCGGGAGACCTTATCACACATTGGCTTACGATCCAATTTTTTGGGCAAAATTATGTCATTATACTTGAGACCATCAGCACGAGTTAGAGTTAATGGAGCAGTGTCTGAGAGTTTTTTTTAATTAAAAATGGCACCCGACAGGGATGCCCTTTATCCCCTCTATTATATGTACTGGTAGTCGAACATTTAGCTAAAGCTATTAGAGATAATGATAATATTACAGGGATTCGGGTGGGGCTTAATGTCCATAAAACGGCCTTGTTTGCCAACGACATACTCCTCTTCGTTTCTGATCCAGATGTCTCTTTTCCAGTCCTTCTTAAGGAGTTCGAATCCTATGGGGACCTCAGTAACTTTAAAATTAATTTTTCTAAAACGGAGGTCCTAAACATTTCTCTATCACTATTGGTGGTGGCATCTCTGCAACAAAACTTTCCTTTTAGATGGAAACAAGATCAGATCTCATACCTGGGAGTTATCATTTCTCCGGACCCTCTCAGCTATTTTCCCTGAATCATCAGTTTCTTTTTAATAGGGTGGGATCTCTCCTGGAGTCTTATGGCCATTTGAGGCTATCCTGGCTTGGTAGAATTCAGGTGGTCAAGATGGATATCCTACCAAGATTTTTGTACATCTTTCAGACTGTTCCCATCTGGCCACACAAATCATTCTTTTCTAAAGTTCAGTCTCTAATTTCACGCTTCATCTGGGATGGGAAAAAGCCGTGGGTAGGTTATAGGACTCTCTCTAGATCACGCCAATTTGGGGGAGTGGGGCTTCCTGACCTACAAAAATATTGCAGGGCGGCCATAATTGTTCGCCTCCTAGATTGGAAATTTAAAATTCCATTTAAAAAATGGATTCCGCTTGAGCAAGATTGGTCTGATGTTCCACTCCAATATCTTCAATGGATCCTCAAGCATCACATTTCCCTTAGGAGGGAACTCTCTTTTTTGACCTTAGAATCTATGAGGGCATGGCACAGCAGCGGATTAGGGGGGTTCGATTCTATAAGGGCGAGCCTTCTTACCCCGATTTTTTGTAATCCTGCCTTCACCCCAGGTCTAGGGAGGAAGACCTTCCTGGGATGGAAATATGAAGATGATATCCGGGTTGGGGACACTTTAAATCGGGGTGAGATTCAAACCCTTTACTCTCTTCAAGACCATTGCCCTGCTATTAAGCTTCTTTGGTGGGAGTATTTGCAGTTACGTTCCTTTTTAGGCTCTTTAAACTTCCGGAAGGGGGTGGATAGTGGACTTTCGCCAATGGAACTGCTATTTGCAGGAGAGAGCGGCCCTTCTAAAGGATCTCATCCCTCTACTCAATCCTGGTTTCACCAGTTTCTGATGCAAAATTGTATTTTCAAACTGCTTGGGAGAGGGATTTAGGTCGGACTCTGTCAGATGAGGAGTGGGAGCGTTGTTTCTTACTGAACCATAAACTTCCAGGTTCAAGTGAGGCCTCCGAAAAGGGGTACAAACTACAATTTCGGTGGTACCTTACTCCTGATAGGTTACATAAAATCTCCTCAATGACCTCGACTGCTGTTGAAGGTGTGGTCATGGAATTGGCTCACTTTTACATATCTGGTGGGGCTGCCCCTTGATTGGAGGATTTTGGAACCAAGTATTCCGAAATTATGGCCTGATTACTGGCAGGCACATCACTGGTACTCCTGAAATGGCTCTGCTTTTCAATGATTCCCAATTGGGTGAGATACCAGAAAAAAGATATTCTCAGATTTTGCCTAGCGGCTGCTAGAGCGTTCATTCCCCAACATTGGAGAGACCCCATTCCACCCACCATTATCGAGTGGTTTTCAGAATTCGAAACCATCTTTGGATGGAAGAAATTAATGCAGATATTTCTCAGAATACGAGTTCCTTCCTGGCTATTTGGACCGAATGGATTCTGTTCAAGGATTCCGCCCGCTTTCCTGACCTGTTTATTTGATATTGTCTAGTCGATCTATATTACCTTTTTTTATATTGTCTTTCTATTTTCTCACCATACCTTTCTCTGATTTTACGTTTATTCCCTATCTATTCCCCTTTCCTTCTCTTCTCATACCTTCATCCCCCCCGGGCGAGCTGACCTGCTTTTAACCGTTGAGCAGGCCTTGATACGATTAATGTTATCATAATGACTTTTTTAGTTGTTTAGGACCCTAATTTTTAGGGGTCCATGGACATCAAGTTATTAGCTATATTGTATATAGTAATGGTGATATGATGTACCCCACCTGTTGTGTTGTGTAAATTTATATTTACAAGGAGAGGTCACCATACCAATTATAATCACTAATGAGTAAGTATTAAAACATTTTTATGCACTTTCACAGGATGCTTTTAGGAGACAAAAGAAGTGTGAGATGGGATGGTGCAGGGACATGTTTTGCTAACTTAGGAGTCGTTTTGGAGGTGACAGGATCCCTTTAAGAGAGCTTGGCATTGCTGACCCGCCAGTAACCTGAATACTTATATTGGGTTAAACAGAACTTCATTTTGAAACACTGAGGTGATTACCCTTAGATGTATACAATACATTATTAATTGCTGTGGGTGAGAGGCCTTTTTTCTCCCCAAGGAGCTTTTTCCATCAGTTAGTTGTAACTGCTCCATATAGTCCGTAAGGGTACTTTTCACATCAGCGTTTTTTTTAAATCGCGGCAGATGCGGTTTTTACAATAAGTACTAAAAGAAAAACAAAAGAATAAAACAAGAACAGAATAATATCAAGAAATATATACAATAACGGACTAAGGTTGCTTTCACATCAGCGTTTTTTTGAAATCGCGGCAGATGCGGTGAAAAAAACGCATCTGCCGCGATTACCACATACCGCCTCACTTGCGGCACAGTTGCGGCAAGCCCCATACAATGTATATGCGGGTTTGCGGCAGGTGCGGCAAGTGCGGTTTTGGCACTTGCGGCAGGTGCGGCCGTGAAAAAAACCGCGGTCAGCCGCACCTGCCGCAAGTGCCAAAACCGCACTTGCCGCACCTGCCACAAGCCCGCATATACATTGTATGGGGCTTGCCGCAACTGTGCCGCAAGTGCAGCCGGTATGCGGTGATCGCGGCAGATGCGTTTTTTTCACTGCATCTGCCGCGATTTAAAAACCGCTGATGTAAAAGCAGCCTTAGTCCGTTATCTATTATATAATTGCCTAGAATTCTATTTCCGGCCAAAAGCCAACTTCCGTGGCTTTGTCCGGAGATAAAATGTCCGGAGATAAATGACGTCACCAGCGTCACCAGCGTTTACTACACCAGCTCAGGGTGGACCAAGATGGCGGCCCTAAGCGGAGCGGACCTTAGGAAGGTCTGCTGCGTTTAGGGCCGACCACCGGCGGACATTTATCTCTGGAGCGTCCGCGAGGTAGCTGGGAGCCGAGCTCGGCTCCCGGCTACCTCGCGCCGCCGGAGCGAGCTGGGGATATCCGTGCCGGCCAGATCCGCGGCTCAGCTCCGGGGAGCCGCGAGCCAGCCGCATTTGCCCCGTACCGCCGCCGCAATTCTGATGGTCGCTCGCTGCAGCGACCTATCAGATTCAAGCCGCGGCAAAGCGCCTTCTTTAAAAACCTAAGAAGTTACAAAAAAAAATGTAAAACATGGCGCCGTGTTTGTCGGCGCTCTTCTCATTGGTCGCTGTCAGGCACGAGCGACCAATGAGAAGAGTAGGCCGGGCCAAGGCACCATATTTGAAATCCAAAGTTCCCGCTGGATTTCAAATATGGCGGGGTGCCCCGCCCCACTCTTCTCATTGGTCGCTCGCGCCTGACGGCGACCAATGAGGAGAGCGCCGAGAAACACGGCGCCATCTTTTAAATTTTTTTTTTTAACTTCTTAGCTTTGGAAAGATGCCGCTTTGCAGCGGCTTGAATCTGATTGGTCCCTGCAAGCGAGCGACCAATCAGAATTGCGGCGGCGGTACGGGGCAAATCCCGGCTCGCTCGCGGCTCCCCGGAGCTGAGCCCCGGATATGCCCGGCACGGACATCCCCGGCGCGAGGTAGCCGAGCTCCGGCTACCTCGCGATCGCTCCGCCGGCGCGAGGTAAGTAGCCGGGAGCCGAGCTGGGCTCCCGGCTACCTCGCGGCCGGTTCGCCGGTGCGTGGATCCCCGAGCCGGCCGGAGGGCTCATATGCCGCCATATTGAAATACATTGATACAGTGTATTTAAAGAAAGGCGCCATACACCGCGGCGCTATTGTGATTGGTCGCCGCGCTGAACGCGGCGACCAATCAGAATAGCGCCGCGCTGTATGGCGCCTTACTTCAAATACGCTGTAGTCAGTGTATTTCAAATATGGTGGCATTGCGGCCGCCGCTATTCTCATTGGTCGGCGCGCTCAAGGCGCCGACCAATCAGAATAGCGGCGGGTTCTATGCCGCCATATTTGAAATACACTGAGTACAGTGTATTTGAAGTATGGCGCCATAGAGCGCAGCGCTCTTCTGATCTGATTGGTCGCCGCGTTCAGTGCGCCGACCAATCAGAAGAGCGCCGCGCTGTATGGCGCCATCCTTCAAATACACTGTACTCAGTGTATTTCAAATATGGCGGCATTGATGGCGCCGCTATTTTGATTGGTCGGCGCCTTGAGCGCGCCAACCAATCAGAATAGCGGCGGCCGCAATGCCGCCATATTTGAAATACACTGAGTACAGTGTATTTGAAGGATGCCGCCATACAGCGTGCCGCTTTTCTGATTGGTCGAAGCGCTGAACGCGCCGACCAATCAGAAGAGCGCCGTGCTCTATGACTCCATACTTCAAATACACTGTTCTCAGTGTATTTCAAATATGGCGGCATAGAACCCGCCGCTATTCTGATTGGTCGGCGCCTTGAGCGCGCCGACCAATCAGAATAGCGGCGGTCGCAATGCCGCCATATTTGAAATACACTGACTACAGTGTATTTGAAGTAAGGCGCCATACAGCGCGCCGCTATTCTGATTGGTCGGCGCGCTGAACGCGGCGACCAATCAGAATAGCGGCGCGTTGTATGGCGCCTTACTTCAAATGCTCTACCACCAGTACATATAATAGCGGGGATAGCGAGCACCCCTGTCTAGTGCCGTTCTGAATACAGAAACTTTCAGAAAGTGATCCATTAACTCTAACTCGCGCAGAGGGTCTTGAGTACAATTACATACTTTTGCCCATGAAGTTAGGTCTTATACCAATGTGTAACAAAGTCCCCCACAAGAAATCCCAATGCACTCTGTCAAAGGCCTTTTCCGCGTCAATTGATAGGAAACATAGAGGGGACTTTTGCACCTTAGCCCTCTCAATAAGTAGAAGGGACCTAATGATGTTGTCCCGCGCCTCTCGGCCCTTAACAAAGCCCACCTGATCAAGATTGATGATGGATGGGAGAAGTCCCGATAATCTGTTGGCTAACACCTTAGCAAATAATTTGACATCAACATTAATCAGGGAGATTGGTCTATAGTTGCCTGCTAACTGGAGATCCTTGTTGGGCTTTGGTAATACCGAGATATGCGCCTCTAGGGATTGTGGGGCAAACCCATTCTCCTCAGACACAGCATTAAAAGTAAGAACCATCTGCGGGAGTAGATCCTCCGAGAGAGATTTACAGAATATGGGAGTGAACCCATCAGATCCAGGGCATTTAGCTGTGGAAGAAGATTTAATGGCCTCCGACAATTCCTCCGAAGTTATGTCCCTCTCCAGGACCTCAAGGTCACCCTCAGAAAGAGAAGGAACCCCAATTCGATCTATATAACTTCTAATTTTATTCCTCAATAAAGTGGGATCCATATCTGCAAACTTGCCCCTGATGTTGTATAAAGTAGTATAATATTTTTGGAAGACCACTAGGATCTCTTAGTTGCTATGGAACAATTGGCCTTTGTCATTTTTAATTGAGGAGATGAAGGTGAGACCCGTCCTGGGGTGAAGCAGCCTCGCCAATGGGCGACCACAAGTATTGGCCCTCTTATAAAAAAATCCTGCAGTTCTCTCTTTCTGGCGAAGGAACTGTCTATCCAATCTGTCTTTAAGTTCTAGCCTTTTAGTGGTGAGTTCGATTGGGATGTCTGAGGAATTCACCCTTTTATGCTTACTTTCAAGTGTTTGAATACGAGCCACTAGGGTATTAATCTCCTCTGTGGAAATTTTTTTAAGTCTAGCACCGTGCTTAATTAAGGTGCCTCTCATAATGCACTTCAACATTTCCCATTTAGTGGCTTGTGGTGTCGGATCTGTCGCATGGGTCAAGGAGAACATTTCTATATCAGCCTTCAGCTCCCTCAAGCAAGTGGCATCCTTCAGGAGATTACCATTCAGCCTCCATGAAAATTTTCTCTCAGCAAGCCCAGGGACCTCAACTGACAGGAAAATAGGACAATGGTCTGATAAAGTGATGTTGCCAATCTTGGCGTCTGGTCTCCAAGAGAGTATTCCCCGGCTGACCAGAAAGAGGTCGATTCTGCTGTAGGAGTTATGCGGATAAAAATAGAAAGTGTAATCCTTACCTTTTGGATTAAGAATTCTCCAGACATCAATAAGGTGTAACTTGAGTAATAGTCTTTGTAGGGCTCTTACCATTCTCGATGGGACCACCCCTCATCTGGACGAAGAATCTAAGATGGGGTCAAAAACAAAATTAAAGTCCCCACCGATCACTATCTGCCCCTCTGCAAACGTTGATAATTTCATCAGAAGAGATCTGTAGACCTTGGGCTGATCCCGGTTCGGGAGATACCAGTTAACCAGGGTCAAAATCTTCCCCGCAATCTTTACTTTAAAAAAAATGAATCTACCCCCTTCGTCAATGACAGTGTCGATTGTAGAGAAGTCTACATTTTTCTGGAAGGCTATCGCTACTCCTTTTGTCCTGGAATCAGGATTAGTACTATGAACCCATCTATCAAAGAGTCTGCCCCCTATAACTGGAATCCTATCGGATCTGAAATGGGTCTCCTGGAGGAAAATATGAACCCCCAATTTGTGCATGTCCCTCAAAATATGATTTCGTTTTTGGGGAGTATTGAACCCCCTTACATTCAGGGATCCAAATTTCAAGAGCCCCATTATCTTAAAAGCAGTAAGGCAAAAAACCTGGTTACCTTATATGGGAGTTGACTTATTATTTGAGTAGTCGGAAGTTAGCAGAAACAGAGAAAGAGAGCAAAAAAGGGAAACGAAGAAAAGAAGAAAAGGAGGAAGGTAAAAAAAAAAAAAGGGGGGGGGGGACGGGAAGAGATGGAGAGTGCCCCCGGTGGAGCTTAAGGTTAATGAAGAATAATAATTACTCTCTTTTAAAGTCAGGGGAAAAGGTTTGTTACTAGAACCACGGTCTATATGACCGAGTCACCCCTCTGCGGTCATGTCCTTTCCAGAGGAAAGAAGAAAGAACAAAATAATTCTAAATAGTAAATTTAAAAAGCCAAAGAGCTCAATATATAATGTATCTAAAAAGAAAATACACTATGTTCCCCGGCCAACAACCCTTAAACAAATACATAACACTACATTACCCACAAAAACCGCCTGCCAGGCAAAAAGGAAAGGAAGAGGGGGAAGGCAAAAGGGAAGGAAAGGAAGAGGGAATAGGGGGGAAACAAAAGGGAAAATAAGGGATGAAAAGAGGGGTGAACTGGAAGAGAAAAAGGGGAAACACAGAGGAAAGCTGGGGATGGAGGCAGATATATAAATGATGCAATAACCAGAGTAAACAGATACCACCACATCTAGCACCATCCGGCAAAAGGTCCATGACCCAACGTCTGGGAAAGCGAGCACTGGGATGATAGTCCTGCTTTTCAGCCCTCTTCAGACAAGTCATTATGTCACCCTCCTCTGCCGTACGTCCTTGAGGCGCGCGGGGAGAGACTCACAGCACTGTTCTTGAGCTAAGTACTGGTACCACTGCATCTTCCTTGATATATATGAATATGAGTATAGCCACCATATCGATATCACTAAGAGAGGGTGGCTTACTGAGAATAGGAGATAGTGGGCTTTGAACATATGTTTATCAAATATGTCAGACGTGTGCTTCTCTGTATGGTCTGAGTCTTTTTAACACTGAGACACAGGTTGTGACTGTGCTTCCCAATGGATACCCCCTTGGAGTGATTATAGGTGGGGTGCACCACTTTCATTCTTAAAGGGAGAGTTTAGGGTAAGCATATGGTGAGCCGCCGACGAGTGGGGGCACCACATCGATTATAGGGTGCCGACCCCCGCTGGCAGGCAGGGTAAGGAGGGAGGTATAAGTGCTAAGGCTAGCTCCTTCTTTCCCCAAACTATTCTGTGCACTCAGTTTTTATTGGTTTTTAGTATCCTGATATCCTTGAATAAGTATAATAAGTTTATAATTTAGCAGAAGCAAATACCTTATGATTTAATAATTTAAGACTCTTCTGTAAATCAATACTAATCCTGAGTCCTCTATCTGAGAGACAAAGCCCTTGAGCTCCTCTTTAGTCGGAACAGTGCTTAACTGGGCTTTAAATGCTGCCCACATGTCTGCATCAGGGCCATCCCTCGGCTGCACTGGAGCGAAAGGGGGGGATATCAACCAGAGTCCCGCCATTTAGTAACTCCATAGCCTGCTCACCTCCATTAGCCCCAGGGAGGAACTCAGATGTAGAGGGGATAATTCCTTTATTAGACCCAGGGGACTTATTGGTGTCAGACAATGGCGCCCCCCAGCAGATGGACATGACAGGGACTGCAGCACTGATATGTCTGAGCCAGGTGTTTGGTGTGCACTTTGAGGCAGTGGCCACTCTGTGTTATATAATGATCGCTCCATTTCCTGAGCCCCAGGACCTCCCGTGCAGCTTGCAGGATGTAAAGTCCCATGCCTGGGGCTCCCGCCATTTTCTCTCTCACCCTGTTACCTCCGTTGCTAGAGCTGAGCTGTGCGGCCTCTGGGGGACAAGCAGTGGTAAGCAGCCCCGTATCTGATGTTTCAGGATTCCCTGCGCTGGCTGATTTTGACTCACGGTCTCTACTGCCGCCGGCCGCGCTGCGCTCCATGTGTAGGTGCTGGGAGGCGGGCGCCGCCATCTTGAGATCACTGGAGCTCCGCAAATAGTGAGTAATAGTCCCAGGGGTCTCCGACGGAGGTCTGGAGGAGCCAGCAGGGCGAGTAGATCTTCTCCTTCCAGACATAGACTCTGGTACAGGCGGAGAAAGGGGTTAATTTGGGCTTAATATGGCCGGTGAAGCTGGAGCCAAGGGTTCAGCAGCCATCTTCCCTCATGACCAGGACACACCCCCCCCAGATTAAATTTTTGAAAGAGTTAATGATTTTAATTTCGGAAAATCGTAAGGGTTCTTTGATTCTCTTTGGGGATTTTAATGTAATACCTGATGCATTTTTGGATTCCTCTGGAACTCGTGGAGTTTCTAATTTAACCTTGAATCCTTGGATTGATAGAGAGAGCTTATATGATGTATTTCAATGTATTCATTCCACTTCTAGAGAATACACATACTACTCAGATTCCCAGCTTTCCTTATCCAGAATAGATCTAGTTCTAGCTGATAGTGTCTCTATATATGAAATTAAAAAGATCAATATCCTGCCAAAGACTTGGTCTGATCATTCCCCGATAGTTTTTGAGTTGGTCCCTAGAGGGGGTGCTTCATCCACTAGGATTTGGAGGGCCAATATCTTTCTTTATTCTTATCCCAACTCAAGAAAGGAATTGATACACTCTAAATTATTACTTTAAAGAGAACGATGGTCATGCAGGAAGTATTGAGACATTGTGGTTAGCCCATAAAACAGTAGTTAGGGGCAAGTTGATTGAACTAAATTCACGTCTCAAAAAACAATCTAATGCCAATCTTGCATCTCTGGTAGCTGACATTCGTACCCTAGAAGAATCACAAATAGCATCTCCTCTGTCTACCCAGCTTAAAATGTTGAAGCTTAGAATAGAATTAAGGTCCCTTTTAATTTCTGACTATAACAAAATGATTCAGTCTTCTAAACTAAATTACTATACTTGTCATAATAAACCTAATAAATTTTTCTCCCATCGAATAAAACTGATGAAACAAAAGAGGAGGATTCTACTAATCAAAAACAAGCAGGGGTTGACTTACAGACACCCAGAGGATATTTCAAGTGAATTCCTGCACTTTTATAAAAACCTTTATAATTTAAATTTAAGTCCAGGGGCTGTACAACCCTCTCTGTTGGATATTAACTCTTTTCTGGGTTCCTTGAGCCTTCCCTCTCTGACTACTGAAGAGGTGGATCTTCTTAATTGTCCCTTTCAGAATTCTGAGATTGCAGAAGCAGTGAAATCCCTCAAAACTGGGAAATCACCTGGGCCCGATGGATTATCTAATGAATATTTCAAAAATTTTGCTGACATCCTGACACCTTATTTAACTAGACTTCTTAATTCGGCCTCCATTTCATCCCTTCTTCCTGCAGAAATGCAGGAAGCATTAATTACAGTCATTCCCAAGGATAAAGGGGATGCCCTAAATGTCAGAGATTATAGGCCAATTTCGCTCTTAAACACTGATGCTAAAATTATAGCCAAAGTTGTTGTTAATAGACTAAGTATACAACTCGCTTAATTCATACTGACCAAACGGGTTTTGTCAGTGGCAGAAGTACTATGGACGCCACGAGAAGATTATACCATATTATATCATATGCAGAAAGGTCAAATCTTCCCACTTTGCTGATTTCTCTAGACGCCGAAAAGGTCACCATTACTAAACCTCTATCTAACATGGTTGATAAGAATTTATCAGATATTGTTAAATCCCTTTCGAAAGATGTGTCTTATCCAGTGCTATTTTTGTAAAAAAATATTTCCTGGTAGGCATTCCCGAGGTGAGAGCGGGGGTGTGTGCTGTCAGGCACCGGCCGAGTTTGGGGAGTGGGGGAGGGGTGCAGCCCTACATCTTGTCATTCACTTCTAATCTCTCCATCCATCCCCCTGTTCCCTCCATCCTCCTGCATCCTCCATTCTCCATCCCCCTCGTCTCTCCATCCTCCATCCCCCTGCTCCTTCCATCCACCATTCCCCTGCTCCTTTCATCCTTTGTCCACCTGTTCCCTCCATCCCCCTGCTCCTTCCATCCTCCATCCCCATGCTCCCACCATTCTCCATCCCCCTGGTCTCTCCATCCTCCATCCTTTGGTCTCTATCCTCATCCCCCTGGTCTCTCCATCCTTCATCCCCCTGCTCTCTCATCCACCTGATCTCTCCATCCTCCAGGTCTCTCCATCCTCCATCCACCTGATCTCTCCATCCCTCTGTGCCCTCCATCCTCCGTTCCCTCCATTCTCCATCCCCCTGGTCTCTCCATCCTCCATCCCTTGGTCTCTATCCTCATCCCCCTGGTCTCTCCATCCTCCTGCTCTCTCATCCACCTGATCCCTCCATCATCCAGGTCTCTCCATCCTCCATCCACCTGATCTCTCCATCCCTCTGTGCCCTCCATCCTCAATCCCCCTGCTCCTTCCATCCTCTATTCCCCTGCTCCTTTCATCCTTCATTCCCCTGTTCCCTCCATCCTTCTGCTCCCTCCATTCTTCATCCCACTGGTCTCTCCATCCCCCTGCTCCGAGCGAGTCCTTTCAATTCATCCTCCATCCCCCTGCTCCTTCCATCCTCGATCCCCCTGATCTCTCCATCCTCCATCCCCCTTGTCTCAATTTCTCCATACCCTGCCTGTCCTGATCTCTATCCCCCCTGCATCCTCTCCCCCTGCACAGCCTGCCGCCCTCTGCACTCATCACAGTCACTGTCAGTGCTGTCACATACCCTGCACGGCAGCCTGCACAGCATTAGTCGTCCTCCTCCATCTTCTCCAGCTTCTTTCCCTCTAGGCAAAACACCACCCATCCGAGTCACATGTATGTGACATCATCGCCGATCCTCCGGCGCTGAGGGAAACTCACATACTGCAGTGCTACTAGTACTACACACAGCCTGTGACACAGGTCAGTGCTGCTCTTTAGATTTTCCGGTACGCCGTACCGGTATGTACCGCCGGTCTTCAGATTTTCCGGTACGGCGTACCGGTATGTACCGCCACAAAAAAAACACTGGTCTTATCTGTCTAATTTAGAGGTTTCCTGGACGGGACGTATTGTGGCCTATAAAATGTTGCTACTTCCCAAAATTCTATACCTCTTCCGTTCCCTCCCTGTGGTCATCCCTCAGATATATTTTAAACATCTCCAGACACAACTTAGCCGATTTATTTGGCGAGGGAAATTTCCTAGAATTGCAGCTACCACTCATGAAAAACATAAATTACATGGAGGTTTAGGTATCCAAAATCTTAGGGCCTGTTATCTAGCTATCATTACTCAAATTAGTTCACGATGGTGGAGTACTGAATACTCACCATCCTGGGTAAATATAGAACGATCCATCATGAAGCAACAGGATCCAGCATTGTTTATTGTTTCATACCTCCTTAGTCCAAAAAAGAGACTTCCCCTAAAAACCCCACTTAAGACCACTATCAAGGCTTGGAGGACATTTAATCAGATTTCTAAAACCATCTTCTCTCCAGTTTCTCCTGTCTGGCTCCCAATAGATATTCTTTCCTGGTTGTGCCCATCTCTTAATTTGGCTATCTGAAAGAGTAGGAATATGAGGTATGTGTCTGACGTGTTTGATGGTGAGAGGTTAGCCTCTTTTGAGGTTGTCTCTTCTCGTTTCAGCCTACCTGAATTTGACAGACCTACTTGGACTTTACTGCATGAGACTTTAAACAACCCACGTCTAGATTTTACACTACCTAACAATATTGACCTCCTACTTCGTCACACTGGAAGCCAACTTGTGTGGAAAGCTAATAATATCTATAAAACTTTTAATAAGGATGTGGCTTTTAATAATTCTAGATTCTATACTGTATGCTCTTCACAGTGCAGCACCCCCTACATCTCCTCCCTCATCTCTGTCTATCACCCCACCCGTTCTCTATGTTCTTCAAATGACCTTCGACTAACATCTGCACTAATCCAATCCTCCCACTCCCGACTCCAAGACTTCTCCCGAGCTGCACCAAGAAATCCCTAAAAACACATCTTTTTAAGGCAGCCTATCATACTCCCTAATAGAAGTCCTTTGCACTGTAGATAGTGAATGGGCCATCTCTCTTGACATTACTCTTCAACAAACTCCACCAAACCAAAAAGGTCTACACAGACTGTCTGATGACCATTCATGTAAGCTTATTTCTATCACCCATTTCCTCAAGATGCCTTGACCATTAGTGCAATAAGCCCCTCTACCTTGTGCAACTCTGTCCCGTTGTAGATTGTAAGCTCTTTTGAGCAGGGTCACCTTCATTTCTTGCTTTATTTATTGTATTTTCTTTTTTACATTGATTCTATGCCTATTGTTTATATCCAATTATTGTACTATATTTGTTCTCTACTGTAATTACTTACTGTATTATATTTTCTGTACTCTAACCACTGTATTGTAAAGCACTGCGGAATATGTTGGCCCTATATAAATAAATATTTATTATTATGATTATGGGAGCTGTTCCAGTAGAATTACGGAAGTCCTCATCCATTTTAAAGACCGCCCAATGTTGCTCTAACATTTTTCTTACCGTTTGCGCCTTATTAGAATCTATTATATATTGTCTAAGGGTTTTTTGAGTGTGTCTGTCGCCGAAATCAAGGGCGCCAATGAACGCAGACTATGCAAATAGGCGCGAGAATTAAAAGTTCGAATTTCGCGCCTATTTGCAGCCCGGCTATTGCCGGGATACACGGTGGCCGCCCGCTCCTACTGCCCCCGCTCCCCGCGGCACCCCTGCTCCTCCTGCCCCCTCCGCGTCCTCCCTCTGCCCCCTCACTCCTCCTGCCCCCAGAGTTCTTGATGCCTCGATGGCTCCCCGCGGCCCCCCAGCTCCTCCTGCACCCCCCGTTCCTCATGCCTCCCCGCGGCCCCCCCGCTCCACCTGCCCCACCACGTTCTTCATGCCCCCCGGTTCCTCCTGCTCCTCGACGGTGATAAAAATGAAAAAAATCCCATAAGGATACTTACCCTCCGCCGGCTCGCTGCTCCACCGCAGTCTTCTAGGTTCTAGAGGGTTTGAGGACCTGTCGTTGCCTGGAAAACTGATCAGCTGATCGGTTTCCCAGACAACAACCGGTCCTGCCATGGGAGCTTCAAGATGGAGGTGGACGGGTGAGTATCCACACATCCTGCAAAACCTCCTCCCATCCTACTCCCCCCTTCCCTCCCTTCCCCTGCTGGCTCCCCATCCTGCACCCCCCCACCGCCACCATCCTGCTCCTCCCGCTCCATCCTGCCCTGCTCCCAGCATCCTGTCCCGCCACCACCATCCTGCCCTGCTCGCTCCATCCTGCCCCCCCAGCCACCATCCTGCCCCCCGCCACCATCCTGCTCCGCGACTCCATTCTGTCCCGCTCGCTCCATTCTGCCCTACTCGCTCCATTCTGCCCTACTCGCTCCATTCTCTCTGCCCATACTTCGCTCCATCCTGCCCCCCGCTCGCTCCATCCTGCCCCCCGCTGGCTCCATCCTGCTACGCTCGCTCCATCCTGCTACGCTCGCTCCATCCTGCTACGCTCCCTTCATCCTGCCACGCTTGCTTCATCCTTCCCCGCCCGCCACCATCCTGCCCCCCAACCCCCGCCACCATCCTGCCCGTTCGCTCCATCCTGCCCAGCTCGTTCCATCCTGCCCCGCCCTCCATCCTGCCCCACTCCCCATCCTGCCCCACTCGCTCCATCCTGCCCCACTCGCTCCATCCTGCCCCGCTCCTCCATCCTGCCCTGCTGCTCCATCCTGCCCTGCTTGCTCCATCCTGCCCTGCTTGCTCCATCCTGCCCCGCTTGCTCCATCCTGCCCCGCTCGCCACCATCCTACGCCCCCACCATCCTGCCCCCCAGCCACCATCCTGCCCCCCTCAGCCACCATCCTGCCCCACTTGCTCCATCCTGCCCTCCCCCAACCCCCACCACCATCCTGCCCCGTTCACTCCATCCTGCCACGCTTGCTCCATCCTGCCCCCCACCACCATCCTGCTCTCCGCCACCATCCTGCTCCTCTGGCTCCATCCAGCCATGCTCTCCACCATCCTGCCCTGCTTGCTTCATCCTGCCCCACCACCATTCTGCCCCGCTCGCTCCATCCTGACCCACTTGCTCAATCCTGCTCGCTCGCCACCATCCTGTCCTTCCCCCATCCTGCCCCCCGCCACCATCCTGTGCCTTCCCCCACCCTGCCCCCAACCCCCACCACCATCCTGCCCCGTTCGCTCCATCCTGACCCCCACTACCATCCTGCCCAGTTCGCTCCATCCTGCCCTCCGCCACCATCCTGCTCCTCTGGCTCCATCCTGCCCCACTCCCACCATTCTGACCCGCCGGCTCCATTCTGCCCAGCTCGCTCCATCCTGCCCCCCGCCACCGTCCTGCCCCCACCACCATCCTGCCCCGCTCGCCACCATCCTGCTCCTCCGGCTCCATCCTGCCCCGCTCCCACCATCCTGACCCGCCGGTTCCATGCTGCCCCGCCGGCTCCATCCTGCCCCGCTCGCTACCATCCTGCCCCACTCGCCACCATCCTGCCCCGCTCGCCACCATCCTGCCCCGCTCGCTCCATCCTGCCCCCGCCACCATCCTGCCCCGCTCAATCCATCCTGCCCCCCTCGCTCCATCCTGCCTCGCTCGCTCCATTCTGCCCCGCCGGCACCATTCTGCCCCGCCGGCACCATCCTGCCCCCCCCGCTACCATCCTGCCCAGCTCCCACCATCCTGCCCCCCCAGCCACCATCCTGCTCCTCCGGGCCATCTTGCCCCGCTCGCTCCATCCTGCCGCGCTCGTTCCATCCTGCGCGCTCGTTCCATCCTACCCTGCTCGTTCTTATCCTGCCCCGTCGCCACTATCCTGCACCCCGCCACCATCCTGCCCCGCTTACTCCATCCTGCCCCGCTCGACACCATCCTGCCCCCCCCCCCACCGCCACCATCCTGCTCATCCGGCTCCATCCTGCCCAGCCACCACCATCCTGCACTGCTCTCTCCATCCTGCCCCGCCCGCCACCATCCTGCCCTCCCTCCATCCTGCCCCCCCGCCACCATCCTGCTCCGCTCTCCACCATCCTGCCCCGCTCGCTCCATTCTGCCCTCCTGCCACCATCCTGCCCCGCTCGCTCCATCCTGCCTCGCCGGTTCCATCCTGCCCGCCGGCTCCATCCTGCCCCGCCCTCTCCATCCTGCCCCACCCTCTCCATCCTGCCCCCGTCACCATCCTGCCCTGCTCACTCCATCCTGCCCCCCGCCACCATCTGCCCCGCTTGCTCCATCCTGCCCCTCTCGCCACCATCCTGCCCCGCTCGCTCCATCCTGCCCCCCCGCCACCATCCTGCCTCGCTCACTCTATCCTGCCCCGCTCGCCACCATCCTGCCCCCTTGCTCCATCCTGCCCTGCTCGCTCTATCCTGCCCCGCTGGCACCATCCTGCCCCGCCGGTTCCATCTCCCCTGCTCCCCCCCCGCCACCATCCTGCTCCCCTCGGACACCATCCTGCCCCCTCCCCGCCACCATCCTGCTCCACCGGCTCCATCCTGCCCCGCTCACTCCATCCTGCCCCGCTCGTCACCATCCTGCCCCGCTCGTCACCATCCTGCCCCCGCTCGCCACCATCCTGCACCTCCGGCTCCATCTTGCCCCGCTCAGTCCATCCTGCCCCCCCCCCGCCATCCTGCTTCTCCGGCTCCATCCTGTCCTGCTCCCACCATCCTGCCCTGCTCGCCACCATCCTGCCCCCATCCTGCTCCTCCGGCTCCATCCTGCCCCGCTCGCCACCATCCAACACTACCCCTCTTCCCCTCGCCACCATCCTGCTCCTCCGGCTACGTCCTGCCCCGTTCCCACCATCCTGCTCCTCCGGCTACATCCTGCCCCGCTCGCCACCATCCTGCCCCCCCAGCCACCATCCTGCTCCTCCCGCTCCATCCTGCCCCGCTTGCCCCATCCTGCCCCCCCGCCTCCATCCTGCCCCCACTCTGCCTCCATTTTGCCCACACTCTGCCTCCATCCTGCCCCCCACTGTTCTTGCCCCCTCTGCCTCCATCCTGCCCCCCCTCTGCCTCCATCCTGCCACCCCTCTCTGCCTCCATCCTGCCCCCCCTCTGCCTCCATCCTGCCCCCCCTCTGCCTCCATCCTGCCCCCCCTCCGCCTTCATCCTGCCACCCCTCTCTGCCTCCATCCTGCCCCCCCTCTGCCTCCATCTTGCCCCCCCTCCGCCTCCATCCTGCCCCGCCCCTGACTCCATCCTGCCCCGCCCCCGCCTTCATCCTGCCCCGCCCCCCACCTTCATCCTGCCCACCTGCCTCCATCCTGCCCCCCATCACCATCCTGCCCTCCCCCCATCACCATCTTGCCCCCCCCATCACCATCCTGCCCCCCTGCTCCATCCTGCTCCCCCGGCAGTTAGCGGTCATGTGACCGATCAGCTGATGTTCCCAGGCAACGACAGGTCCTAAAGGCCTGTAGGCCTAGAAGACGGAGGTGGAGCAAGCCGGCGGACAGGTGAGTATCCTACTGAGGAATTTTTTACTTTTACTGTGGAGGAGCGAGGGGCCGCGGGGAGCTGAGTATCGCCATACACCATAGTGCTGCTATACATGTACTCTAATGTACCGCCATATACCATAGCGCTGCTATACATGTACTGTAATGTATAGCAGCACTATAGTATATGGCGGTACATTACAGTACATGTATAGCAGCACTATAGTATATGGCGGTACATGTACTGTAATGTACCGCCATATACTATAGTGCTGCCATACATGTACTGTAATGTACCGCCATATACCACAGCGCTGCTATACATGTAATGTAATCTACCACCATATACCATAGCGCTGCTATATATATATATATATATATATATATATATATCTATATATATATAGATATAGATATATATGTTATTCATTCACGTTGACTGAATAAGTTCTGTCAGTCACAGCATGTCAACTACGTACATATTCTAGAATACCCAATGCGTTAGAATCGGGCCACCATCTAGTAAGTCATAATGAGCCAAATTATTTTGTCTTTCTTATCATTTATTTGGAGTGGTTTCATAAGATGATTATGATTATTTCAAGAGACTGGTGGAAGACATCACTCAAAATGTGGTCAGGATATCCTTTAGACCAGGGGTCTCAAACACATGGCCCATGGGCCATATGCGGCCCCTGGGGTTTCATTGTGCGGCCCACGGAACCGTGGACAACTTCAATATGCCAGTGGTACAGTGCAGGGAGTCCCTGCTGTGTTATGACTTCTGGCCGCGGGACTGCGACTGACAAGCTCTACTGCTCAGGAAGATCAATGCAAGCCATCAGCCAATGAGAGACCCGCAGCTGCCGTCGGCGTATGATGTCGGGCCCCTCATTGATCTTGCTGAGTGGCAGAGCTTGTCAGTTCCGTGGTCGGGAGTCATAACACAGCGAGGACTGCGGCGGCCCCCTGCACTGTACTGCCATGTTAAAGGTTAGAAAACTGTGTGAGAGAGAATGTGAGTGTGTGAGTGTGACAGTATGTGAGAGAATGAGTGAGAATGTGTGTATGAGGGTGTGTGACAGTGTGTGTGACAGTGTGAATGAATGAGTGTGACAGTGAATGTGTGAGAGTGACTGTGTGTGTGACAGTGAATGTGAGAGAGAATGTGTGTGTGTGTGTGTGAGAGTGTGTCAGAAAATGAGAGTCAGTGTGTGAGAGAATGTGTGTGTGTGTGAGAGAATGTGTGTGTGTGTGTGAGTGTGTGTGAGAATGTGTGTGTGAGAATGTGTGTGTGTGTGAGAATGTGTGTGTGTGTGAGTGTGTGTGATGTGTGTGTGTGTGTGTGTGTGAGAGAATGTGTGTGTGTGTGTGAGAGAATGTGTGTGTGTGTGTGTGTGTGTGTGTGTGTGTAAAATTAAGGTAGCCCAGGTTGGGGACATCAGTACAAAAGGGGACCAGCATGGGGATATTATTACACTATGGGGGCCAGGATGTGGACATTACTACAAAAGGGGCTTTGAGGATGAACTTCTGCATTATAGATTTTTAGATGCCCCTACTGAGTGGGAATGGATGTTGACTGCCCCACCTCAGTAGGGCATAAGTGGAGGTGAGGTTTTGATAAACGTTCATCTGTAATGTGCACTGTGATTTAGATAATAAAAAGTCAAAAATGGTAGACATCTAGAGTTGATGTTTTCCATTTTTGCAGACCTCCGTTTCACATATGCTATATTTATTATGCCTGATCGCAGCTGCTTCTTCGGGTTACCACAATGATCCTGAAATACACCATGATTGGCTGCTGATTACTATGGGCATGCCACATGGCTGGACCTGCAATACATCATGATTGGCTGCTGTTTATGGGCGTGTTACATAGCAGAACCTTTCCAGGTCCTTTCAAATATCATTCAGGGATCACATGCTACATTTAACGTTGGGTCCTGGTAATATCACGCAATTTTCGGTGCCATCAGAATCTTATTTTTTTTGTAAATCAATGCTTATTGAATTTTTAAGCATAACCAAAACATACAAACATGGGTGTATAACCCCCAACAGGAAGTGAACAGGTATTATAGCGGAACACCATCTAAATGGTCAAATCCCCTGAACAAGAGGTAGGAGTAAGATATATCCATAAGGCAAACATTGTTCTTAAAGTCCAACCCTATCCAATGACAAAGTGCCAAGAAAACACGGACACTACATATAGGGGACTGGGCTACATCCATTTAGTGGTCTTATTAATAAGTTGTTGCTCAGAGCAGGCCACAGAAGTGAACCGCTTGCAAACTTAACATACTATAAACATAAGAGGTGAAAGAGAGAAAGGAATAGTGCGGGAGAAAAGTAGGAAAAAGAAAGGGGAGAAAGAACAACTCTAGACTGGGATTAAAAAAGGTAGTCCTCTCCAGAGCACTCCCATGCCCTCCAGAGTAGACCCTACATACTCTTTAGGATAACCAGGTCACAAGATCAGGAGACACTCGGTACATCAACCATGGGGCCCATGTGCTACAATGGCGCTCAAAGCCTTTGGGATCCGACAAATTGAGGCTCATGAGTTCCTCAATACGACAAATATGATTGATCTCATTCACCACCTCCTGATGCATCGGACAACTCGCTCTCTTCCAATATTTGGGAATGAGATGCCTTGCAGCTGTCAGGAAGTGTCGGAGTAATGATTTTTTAAATTTAGTGATAGACATAGGAGCTAAATTCAATAAGGTCAGTTCAGGCGTAGGAGAAATGTGCACGGATGTAACCCACTGGTACAAGTCAAACACCACCTTCCAGAATGCCCCAACGTGTGGACACTCCCACCATATGTGGAGATAGGAGCCTCTCCCTCCGCAGTTCCTCCAACACAGGTCCAGGGTCTCAGGGTAAATAACATGAATGTCCGCAGGGCACCTATACCATCTCCCCACCACCCTATAATTGCGTTCTTGGGCTACGGCCGATATGGAGGCCTTGTAGGTACATGTGAAGATCCTCTCCCACACCAGAGGAGAAAACTTCCTTCCAAGATCGGACTCCCACCGCCGTACGAACGCAGGAGCTGTATCTTCGTCCCCTGACTGCCTCATTAAACTCTCGATAAAGAGAGGAGATCGCGTGGTCCAGGGGTTCGCCCTCCATACACCTCCGCTCAAACATAGACATTGGGCGAAATAAAGCCTCACGCGGAATAGTCCTGAGGTAGCTTTGGAGCCTAGCGTGCAATAGTCACGAATCTGGAGGTGGGCTCACATCCGGGAACAGGTCAGGGATAGACCTCAAATCCTCATGAGTGATAAAGCTATGCAGAGTAGGATAGTCCGCCCTGAGAAGGCCCAAAAAGGAGGACCTCCCCATCTCCACAGGAAACTGCGGGTTACCGTATATAGGGGTCAAGGGTCCAGGACATGATGTTAGGCCTACCTTAATTCCCTTACGACATAGAAAAAGCTGGAGATGTTCGGATATAAACGGTAGGTCCCTAGCTGATGGGGGACCAGATGACCAAATTATCGCCAATGGAGGGAAAGGTGTAAATGTGGTCTCTGCCTCCGCCCATCCCTTCCTATCCTTCTTTACAAACAAATCGAGGATGCAGCGTCCCATATTCACTGAGTGGTACAACTGCATGTCTAGCAAACCCAGGCCACCTCTATGGACAGCTCTATGAAGAGTGCGGATAGCCACTCTAGGGGGCCTATGGGACCAGATAAACTTTAGAAACAAGGATTTTAAACGGGAAAAGAATGAGGCGGGCAGCATAATAGGTATGGTCTGGAAGTAGTATAACAGGTGGGGCAGGAGATCCATACCCACTACATGGATTCTACCCAACCAAAAGATGGAAAGCGTGTTCCATGAGTTCAACTCTTTTTCCACTCTGAGGAGTAGGGGTTGGAAGTTTGCTTTAAAAAGATTTGCCTTATCTCCCGTCAGCTGGATGCCTAGGTATTGCAGGGAGTCGGACCTCCATTTAAACGGGAAGCTCTCCTTCAACAATTGGACCACCAGCCGCGGCAAGGAAACATTCAGCAGTTCAGATTTGGCCATGTTTATTTTAAGATTACTTAAATGACCATACGTATGGATCTCGGAGAGTATCTTAGGAATGCTTATCAAGGGGTTAGTGATATAAAGTAGGAGGTCATCAGCAAAGAGAGCCAACTTGTGCTCCCTCCCTGGATTTCCCAACCCCTGAATGGCCGAATTATTACGAATTGCCGCAGCCAGCGACTCCATGCAGAGGACATAGATGAAGGGAGATAGAGGGCAACCCTGGCGAGTACCATTCCGGATTTCGAAATGTTCAGAAAGGGAGCCATTAACCCTTACACGAGCAGTGGGGTAGGTATACAGGGCCCCTATACTGTGTACAGAGGACACGGCTAGACCCAGGTGACGTAGGGCCTCCGACATGAACACCCAGTGCACCCTGTCAAACGCCTTCTCAGAATGCACATAGGTAGCCCTCCCCGTCTAGCCCCATCGATAAGGGCAATGGTCCTGACCGTATTGTCCCTGGCTTCTCGGCCAGGTACAAACCCCACCTGATCTGTATTTATTAAACCTGGGAGATAGGTTTTAAGCCTATTACCTATCATTTTTTAATACATTTTTACATCTATATTTATTAAAGAGATGGGGCGGTAGTTTCCATACACAGATGGGTCCTTGCCCGGCTTAGGCAGAACCACAATATGCGCCATAAGTGCCTGTGGTGGGAAAGTCTCCCCATCGCCACAAAATTGCAGACGTCTAAAAACCTGGGAATCAAGATGGACTGAAAGATTTTAAATAAACTGGCGGAGAAGCCATCGGGGCCTGGGCATTTGCCCGACTTCATTGACTTCCAGCAGTCCGTGATCTCCTCTACAGAGAAGTCCCCGGCTATGTTATCCACCGCATCCTGTGGCAAGGTGGGCAGGCCCTAATCTTTTCCCTCAGGTGGAGAGCTGACATATCCCCGTAATGGCTGTTGAGATTATACAAGGAAGCATAGTAGTGACGGAACCTCGCCAAAATCTCACTAGTCTTGTGTACCCTACGGCCCCCCTCATCCTGCATATGAAGGATCGTGGTCTGCGGACTTCTCCGGTGTTAAGCTCTGGCCAACAACTTGCCTCTCTTGTTTCCCATATATATAAGCAGAATGGATCTTGGCCTGGAGACCTCGATCGCTCTCGTCCAGGATTGATAAAAGTTTGTGTCTAGCCGTAGATAACAGAGAGTACGTTGTCGGCAAAGAGTCCGACTTATGAAGCCTCTACAGATCAGATATCTGCGATAATAGGGAGGTGATATTTTCTGTCCTGATTTTTTTAAGGTGAGTACCATGTGAAATAAATAATCCACGTAAGACTCTCTTCAGAGCCTCCCACTGCATGGGTAAGGGGGTGGGATCCGACCCGTGGTCCAGGTAAAAGTCGTGGATAGCCTTCTCAACAGCGGCTTTGCATGCAGGATCTCTCAATAGGTTGTCATTCAGCCGCCAGGTAAATTCTTTGGGAGCATTTGAGCAGAGGCGCATAGAAAGAAACACCGGGGCATGATCTGAGTGAATAATGTTACCTATGTCGGACGACAGGTGGGAGTCAAGGAGGGAGTGCGAAACATAAATCCTGTCTATCCGGAGTAGGAGAGGTGTACTGGTGAGTAAAATGTATAATCTCGAACTGCCGGGTGCAATATACGCCAGGCGTCTACTAGGGATAGACCCTCCCAATGCCTCCTAAGATGGTGGAGAGATGGCCCAGGTCTGCTGCACTTACCCGTAGAGACGTCCAATATCGGGTCAGCCGGGAAATTTAAGTCCCCCCCAACACAATCTGAATGTTCTCCGCGAACTCCTCCAGCCCAGTCTGGTACTGGAGCCAAATCTCCTGGGGTTCCTGTTAGGGAAGTACACGTTAGCGAGGATTAATATACGGGAGGCAAAGGATACCTGAAGGAACAAGAATCGGCCCTGCGGGTCCACCAGTTGTTTTAATACAGTTGGAGAGAAGGACTTATGAAAACCTATGGGGCAACTCCCTGTGCAACAGCCCTATTTTACCTGTCAAAAGAAGGGTGGTCATTATTTAATGGTTATAGACTTGAAACTTATAAATATACTCCATCAGCTGCTCATCTTGTTGCATCTGTTCCAGTCACAGCTGAGGAGTGATTGTAAATTATTTTCTTGTTTGAACACTGCAAATGGCTTTTTCTCCGTACCCGAGTCATCACTCTGCTTGGCATTATATTTCCATCAGGTTTTGGCGATGATGTTGAAACCCCTTAGTTACGGAGACAAAGTCTTTTAATATGTTAATAGTTTTACATTTAAAATATTGATTAAACTGAATACAAAGATTTTTGAAAAGGTGTGTCAACTCTGTGTGATTCAGAACGCAAGAAGAGTCTGGACAATGAATAGTTAATGAAGTCAGAGGTTACATTTTTGGGTGTGTAAGGGGTATTTCACACAAAACGATATTGCTGCAACGTCACAGGTAGCAGTGACCTCGTCAGCGATATCGCTGTGTTTGACACGTAGCAGTGACCAGGCCCCCGCTGTGAGATTACTGATCGTGACAAACTGTTGGGACCATTTTTTCATCGTTGGTCTCCCGCTGGGCATGCTGCATCGGTGTGTTTGACAGGGACAACAACCAACGATCTCAATACTACGAGTGACAGGTTCCCAAAGACCGCAATATCGTTCCATATCATTGCTGCGTCGCTGGTGAGATCTGACTGTTTGACATCACACCAGTGACCAAGTAGCGACGCACCAGCGATCCCTACCAGGTCGTATCGTTGTTGGGATCTCTGGAGCGTCGTTACATGTAACAGGGCCCATAGTCTTAGCAGAGGGAACGAAGCCAATGCAGGATAGGATTAAAGCTATCCATGCTGTACCCATACTAAGCAATAAGACAGAGCTTGGGAAGTTTTTTCAAGCCTTACAATAATATTGGTAAGAACTGATACCGCACTTTTATTTTTTTACAGGCCCCCTATTGGTATTGGGACCATTAATCCACTTGAGTATCTGGAGAGGATGTTTCACACTATACAGAGGGGCTCTGATACTGTGACAGAGGGGGAGAACCTAGAGAATCACAAACCGGAGAAGAGAAGGAAAAGCCAGAGACATGGACAAAATGTCCCTGTTAGGGGACTCATTAGTACTTAAGAACTCATACTTTTGTGATATCTATTGTAGTTTTCTTTTAATGATGTTTGCATTTTTTTTTTTACATGCTCAATAGGTACCAGATGGTTAGGAATCTGAAAGTTTAAAGCATATTCAACAGGTGTATAATCAGAACAGAAAGATAGCTCTTATTACAGTGGCCCACAACAAAGAACAATATCCACAACAAAATAGAGCAACAAAGAGAATTACCGTATATACTCATGTATAAGCCGACCCGTGTATAAGCCGACACCCCTACTTTTGCCCCCAAAACCTGGGAAAACCTATTGACTCGTGTATAAGCCGAGGGTGGACCCCAGCACAGGTATACAGCCCCCAGCAGTGTGGTATACAGCAGCAGCCCCAGTGGTATATACAGCAGCAGCCCCAGTGGTATATACAGCAGCAGCCCCAGTGGTAGTACACAGCAGCCCCAGAGGTAGTATACAGCAGCCCCAGTGGTAGTATACAGCAGCCCCAGAGGTATATACAGCAGCCCCAGTGGTAGTATACAGCAGCCCCAGTGGTAGTATACAGCAGCAGCCCCAGTGGTATATACAGCAGCAGCCCCAGTGGTATATACAGCAGAAACCCCAGTGGTATATACAGCAGCAGCCCCAGTGGTAGTATACAGCAGCCCCAGTGGTAGTATACAGCAGCCCCAGTGGTAGTATACAGCAGCAGCCCCAGTGGTATATACAGCAGCAGCCCCAGTGGTAGTATACAGCAGCCCCAGTGGTAGTATACAGCAGCCCCAGTGGTAGTATACAGCAGCCCCAGTGGTAGTATACAGCAGCCCCAGAGGAGGTATATACAGCAGCCCCCCCCCATCAGTATACAGGGCCCCCCCCTTGTGCATCAATCCTGTAAAGGAAGAGATTAGTATGCTTATCCAGGGCTGCCGCTAGGAATTTCGGGGCCCCCTAAGGGGCAAAATTTTGGGGCCCCCCTGAGACTCCACCCAATCTCCGCCTCCATCCAGGCTCCGCCTCCACACCGAACCTTCCATTATTTCACCGCCGACTATTGGAAAAACTCCCCTTCTGCACCACGTCCTCCCCAGTCACACATTAATCTCTTTCTATACATTGCTCTTTATGTGTGCTGAGGGATATGAACAAGAAATGCCGCATGAGGCAGAATAATACTGGTGATGTTATTTATTACCCTGTACAGCGGTGGGGGACATTTGGAAATTCCTACCATCATTCAGGGGCTGCACATCACCATAAAAATTACCAGGCTACATTTAATGAATTAATTACCTCACCTAATTTGATGGCTGAAGCTGCTTGTCTGTGTCCTGCAATGTTCGGTGATCTCTGATCTTCCAGGTTTGTGTTGATCTGGAGCACAGTCCACTCTGTGACAATAACGTTTGTAAATCAAATACATTCAATAGGAGACTGCTATATATACATCATATAGGAGAAACTGAGGGCATATACAGCACTGTAGAGGGCTAGGGGCACACAGACTGGGCTTGAGCTGAGCTCTGCAGTAGCCACAGGGATATATGATCTCTCCCCGGGCCCTCACACATTGAGGGGGTGAGTTGAGCTCTGAAGGCAGGGGCCACAAGCTTCCAGAAAATGGCCACGGATCTCGATCTGCACATGCACCGCCTCCGCAGCCATTTTCTGCAAGTCTGGACAAAAGAGGCCGAGTCACAGCTTGGCAATGCCCATCTCTGTGCATGTCTCTCCCCCATGTGTGCAGTCTCTCCCCTCTCTGTACCTGTCACCCCCCTTTGCTCAGTCTCTGTCCCTCCTGTTTGCTGTCTCTCCACTGTGCCTGTCTCCAACCTGTGCACTGTGTCCTACCTGCCTGCTGTGTCTCTCTCCTGCACCTGTCACCCCCCTGTGCCCTGTCTGTCCCCACTGCACCCGTCTCCTTCCTGTCTGCTGTGTCCCCGTGACGGATGACAGACACACATGCAGCTCATGGATGACAGACACACACTGCACTCGGATGAGAGACACACATACAGTACACAGATGACAGACATACATACAGTACACATGACAGACACACGACAGATGATGGACACTCATACAGCAAACGGATGACGGACACTCATACAGCAAACGGATGACAGAGACACAGCACACAGATGACAGACACAGCACACGGACGACACAGACACAGCACACGGACGACAGAGACACAGCACACGGACGACACAGACACAGCACACGGACGACAGAGACACAGCACACGACGACAGAGACACAGCACACGGACGACAGAGACACAGCACACGGACGACAGAGACACAGCACACAGATGACAGAGAAACAGCACACAGATGACAGAGAAACAGCACACAAATGACAGAGAAACAGCACACAGATAACAGAGACAGCACACGGACGACAGAGACACAGCACACGGATGACAGACAGCACACAGATGACAGAGACACAGCACACAGATGACAGAGACAGCACACGGATGACAGACACACATACAGTACACGACAGACACACGACAGATGACAGACACAAAGCACACGGACGACAGAGACAGCACACGGACGACAGAGACAGCACACGGATGACAAAGACAGCACACAGATGACAGAGACAGCACACAAATGACAGAGACAGCACACGAATGACAGACACAAACAGTACACATGACAGACGCGACAGATGACAGACACACAGCACACAGATGACAGAGACACAGCACACAGATGACAAAGACAAAGCACACAGATGATAGAGACAAAGCACACAGATGACAGAGACAGCACACAGATGACAGAGACAGCACAAGGATGACAGAGACAGCACACGGATGACAGACAGCACACGGATGACAGAGAAAAGCATACGGATGACAGACAGCACACGGATGACAGACACACATACAGTACACATGACAGACACACGACAGATGAGACACACACAGCACACGGATGACAGAGACACAGCACACAGATGACAGACACACAGCACACAGATGACAGAGACACAGCACACAGAGACAGAGACAGCACACGGAGACAGAGACAGCACACGATGACAGACACACATAGGAGACACGAGAAGCACACGGATGAACAGACAGCACACGGATGACAAGACAGCAGCAGCACAGATGAAGACAGCACACGAGACAGACACACGAACAGACAACAGAGCACATAGCAACACAGATGACAGACACACACGATGCAGAGAACAGCACGACAGATACAGAGACAGCACACGAATGACAGACACACAACAGTACAAGACAGACACAGACAGAGACACAGACAGCACACGATGACAGAGACAAACAATACAGACACAACAGACAAGAACAGCACACGAGACAGAGAAGACAGCACGATGACAGACAACACAGACGACAGACACGACAGACAAGAAGCACACACGGATGACAGACACACACAGAGACACAAGAGCACAGGCAGCACAGACGACAGACACGAGACAGACAGACACACGACAGAGCAGCACACGAGACAGAGACAGCAACAGACAGCAGAGACAAGACACAGCACACAGAGCAGAACAGCACAGAGACAACAGACACAGAACAGACACAGGAGACAAGAGACAGCACACGGAGACGAGAAGCACGACAGAAGACAAGACACCACGGATGACAGAACGACACGATGACAGAAGCACAGATGACAGACACACGGAGACAGATGACAGGACAAACAACTACAAGACAGACAGCACAGACAAGCAGACACAGCACGACAGGAACAGAGACAGACACAGCAGACGAGAGACAGACACACGACAGAATGACACACATACAACAGAAGACAGACACAGACAGATACACAGCACCAATGAAGACACAGAACAGCAGACAAGCACACACGATGACAGAGACAGACAACAGACACAGAGACACAACACAGGAACAGACAGCACACAGATGACACGACAGCACACAGATGACAGAGACAGACACAGATGACAGAGAACACAGGACAGACACAGGAGACAGACAGACAGACAGACACAGACGACAGACAGAACAGAGACGACAGCACACGACGACAGAGACAGCACACAGACGAACAGACAGACAGCACAGACACAGAGACAGCACACAGAAGAGACAGACAGCACAGAGAGACAGACAACAATGACAGACAACATGACAGAACAGCACAAGATGACAGAACACAGCACACAGATGACAAGACAGCACAACGACAGGACAGAACAGCACAGCACACACAGATGACAGACAACACACAGATGAGACACACAGATACAGACGACAGACCAACGAGACAGACACGACAGAGACAGCACAGCGACAGACAACACGGACAGACAGCACACAGACACGAGACAGAGCAGCACACAGGAGACGAAGAACAGCACACGGACACAGAGACAGCACACGGATGACAAGACCACACATGACAGACGACACATAAAGACACAGACAATGACAGAGACAAGATGACAGACACAGCAAGACACAGAAGACAGACGACAGACAGCAGACGACAAGCAGCACACGGAGACAGAGACAGCACACAGGACAGACAGCACACGGACGACAGAGACACCACAGAGACATGACAGACACACATACAGTACACATGACAAGACCGACAATGACAGACACAGCACACGATGACAGAGACACAGCACACAGATGACAGAACAGCACACAGATGACAGAGACAGCACACAGAGACAGAACACAAGACACAGAGCACGCACAGAGACAGCACACAGATGACAGAGACACACAACAGAACATACAGACACACGACAGACAGAACAGCACCACAGACACACAGACAGGACACAGCACACGAGAACAACGACAGACAGATGACAGCACACACGGACGACAAGAGACAGACACACGACAGACAGAACACACAACGACACATGACAGCACACAGACAGATGACAGAAACAGCACACGGATGACAGAAGCACAAGAACAGCAGAACAGCACACGGATGAAGACAGCACACGGACGAGACAATACAGAAAACAGCACACAAGAGACAGAAACAGCACACAGATGACAGAGACACAGCACACAGATGGACAAGACAGACACAGACGACACGAGAGACAGCACATACAGACACTGAAGACACACACAGATGACAGACACACGCACACAGGATGACAGAGCACAGACAAGCGAGACACAGAGACAACAGCACACGAGAACAGAGACACAGCATCGACGAATGACAACAGCACGAACACGACGACAGAGACACAGCACACGATGACAGAGACAGCACACACAGATGACAGACAGAGACAGCACACGGACGACAGACACACATACAGTACACATGACAGACACACGACAGATGACAGACACACACAGCACATGGATGACAGAGACACAGCACACAGATGACAGAGACAGCACACAGATGACAGAGACACAGCACACAGATGACAGAGACAGCACAGGAACGACAGAGACAGCACACGGACGACAGAGACAGCACACAGACGACAGAGACAGCAAACAGACGACAGAGACAGCACACAGACGACAGAGACAGCACACAGACGACAGAGACAGCACACAGACGACAGAGACAGCACACAGACGACAGACACACCATACAGTACACATGACAGACACACGACAGATGACAGACACACACAGCACACGCATGACAGAGACACAGCACACGGATGACTGAGACATACAGCACACAGAAGTCAGACACACACACAGCACACGCATGACAGAGACACAGCACACAGATGACAGAGACACAGCACACGGATGACAGAGACACAGCACACGGATGACTGAGACATACAGCACACAGACGACAGACACACACACAGCACACGCATGACAGAGACACAGCACACAGATGACAGAGACACAGCACACAGATGACAGAGTCACAGCACACAAATGACAGAGACACAGCACACAGATGACAGAGACACAGCACACAGATGACAGAGACAGCACATGGATGACAGAGACACACAGCACATGACACACATCACACTCATACATGATATCTGTATCACACACACATATATATACTCACTCTCTTCTTCATAATCATGGTGTACCAGTGAGGGAGGCCTGTAATTGGAATCAGCAGATGTCTGAACATACATTCTGGAAGAACCTTCTCTCCCCTCCCCTACTCCCGACTGCTGAGCTGATGGTGACATTATAGGAGGAGGAGGGGTGCTCCTGTGGCTGCTCACTTCACTCTCCTCTCCTTATGCTTTCTGCAAGCTCTTGTCGTCGTCCCCCTCACTTGGCTCCACCTACCTAATTGATGCTGTGCAGGATAGATGAGGTGGAAGAGGAGACCAGAGGAGCAGCTGAGGAGGTGCTCAGTGACGTGCACTTCCTGGTCGGGAAAGGAGTGGGCAGCTAGCAGATCCCGCACCGAAGTACTCGTCAGTGGGGGGAGTGATCACGCAGCTCAGGGGGCCCTCTGGCTGAGAAGGGGGGGCGGGCCTCCTTGCTCCAAATAGCCACGCCCCCACCAGAATAGCCGGGCCCTCCTGCCCCTGTCTTATGGCCACGCCCCCTGCAGTCAGGCCCCGGGCCCCTCACTGCAGTAAGGGCTGTAACCCCCTAGTGGCGGCCCTGTGCTTATCCCTGCCGCTGTCCCGCCGCCATCGTGCTCCTCCGTCTTCATCCAGCGTCTTCCGGCTTCCTCCTCTGGTGCACAGACAATGACGTCATTGCCTGCGCCCACCGGAGGAAGCCGGAAGAAGACCGATGAAGCCGGAGGAGCGCGATAGCGGTGGCGGGACAGCGGCAGCGATAAGTATGCTAATCTCTTCCTTTATAGGATTGATGCACAAGGGGGGGGGGGCCTGTATACTGATGGGGGGGCGGGAGGCCTGTATACTGTATACACTGTATACAATATACAGTGACTCGCGTATAAGCCGAGGGGGGGACTTTTCAGCCCAATTTTTGGGCTGAAAAACTCGGCTTATACGCGAGTATATACGGTAACTATATCTTGGTGGATGAGATTGTCACGTTTATCACAGCAAAAAACCTTACACTTAAAAGTGCAGTTCATCATTTTTTCACATATCCTGTGCTTTAGATTTTCATTTTAGCTGGTATTGAATGTGGTTGTCTTCTCTGTGTGTGCCTTAAACACAAAGACAGATTTTTCACAAAAGACCTGATCCATTTTTGCGGAAATGCATAGTCTCCAATCCCAAGTACACCAGAATACCGCCCTCTTGAGGTATCATTACAGAATCAGAAGGAAGTCCACTAATGCTAGCACTGAACCAAGTACTTCTAACTCTAGGAAAAAAAAAGGCTCCTAGGTGTATGAAACTATGAAATCCCTTGATTATACTGTTTATTGCAATTCTCCTTTGCGTATTTCAGCACTGTAAGTTGTACTCTAGTAGATATAGAGTACAAGAGGGGGAATTGTAAGAAACTAGTCATACAGGATCTGCTCTAAGCATCCATGTTGTATCAAACTTGAGCAAATTAACTTTCCAGCTAATGAGATTCAGTGGCTGAAAGTTCTACAAGAATAAGTTAAGTGTTCTCTAAAAGTTTAAGGGAAGGTTTAGAAAGGTTAAATGAAATAGGAAAAGTGGATTGCATCATTTGATAGGTGGTGGTACATAGTCATGAATAATAGGTTTATTGAATTGATAAAGAAACTAAGTTTCCAATAGAGTTGTCAGTGTTTGAGGAATTATGCGAGTACAGATCACGGATGTCAACAATGACAACATCCCTGAATCGATTGGAAGCAACATAGAGGCATATAAGATTATAATGAATCTTACCACAATGCTTGTAAATAATGTCATGATGTAATCATTATATTCTTTTTTTCTGCAATGAAAATGTCTTTTCTCTGCAGTATCTTCTCTTTGGCTAATCATGTATAAAAAGCGCCTACACCATGGTATCGAGGCCAGACCACACTGTCTGGACACCTGCGTGTGTCTCTGCCTGTCTTTAATAATGCTCTGCCCTATTGCGTTCTCTTAATAAAATTAAATCTCTACTTCAAAAAGAGTTGTCTATGGTGTCTCAAAAGCTCTCAAGGACTTATGGTGGGGTTACACGTCACGATATCGCCGCGATATCGGAGGCAACGCCGCGGGAGCACGCATTTCGGGAGCACTTTTCCCGATATCGCATCGCCGGTTTACACGCTGCGATATCGGGAAACAACGTCCCTCCGATGTGTACGCCCACCAACCCAGTAACGACCATTTAACATGGGAGCTAATGGGTGAGGTGCGAGTACGCATCGGAGTTGGGCTGTCACACGCAGCGATCCTGCTACAACGGCCTTGCGATATCGGGAAGTTGAATAGCTCAGCTATTCAACTCCGATATCGTTTTGGCATCGTTCCAGGATCGCGTTGTACGCTCAAACCGTACAACGCGCACACGATATCGGGTCCAACTCGCGACCCACGTGACTTTTTGTCGGAGTTGGGTCGGAGTTGGACGCCGATATCGCGGCGTGTAAACCCACCATTAGAGTGAGTGAGAGACAGAATATCCAACAAAATCCACCCCAACACCTTCACTCATCAATATATAATGAACTATAGCTGGCATAGGGAGGAGTAAGGAGTAGGCTTATATTAGTCTGGCAGCAGCTGAGATAACTACATGCTAATCATGTCTGGCTAAAAAAGGAACCTTAACCCCGTCAGCATCGAATGGATTAAAATAAATACACTCAGGAGGAATGACGAGTGAGCTCTAAAGAGGATATGCGATCAACTAAACGCTGAGACCTTCTGATCCCATATCCACCCAAAGATCTTATCAGCTTGCGACACACTTGTGACATGAGCACTCTCCTCTCTACAGTGAAGAAAATCACTAATTCGTTAGTGATGAGCGAGTAGTAAAATATTTGGGTTCAGATTATTTGTACTGAAACTTTGAACTGTTCCTTTATTCGTCACAAATAACAAACCTAATGCAAGTCAATGGAGAATATTTGCTCTGCTCTATTGCGTTCTCTTAATAAAATTAAATCTCTACTTCAAGAAGAGTTGTCTATGGTGTCTCAAAAGCTCTCAAGGACTTAGAGTGAGTGAGAGACAGAATATCCAACAAAATCCACCCCAACACCTTCACTCGTCAACATATAATGAACTATAGCTGGCATAGGGAGGAGTAAGGAGTAGGTTTATATAAGTCAGGCAGCAGCTGAGATTACTACATGTTAATCACACCTGGCAAAAAAAGGAACCTTAACCTCTTCAGCATCGAATGGATACAAATAAATACATACTCAGGAGGAATGACGAGTGAGCTCTAAAGAAGATATGCGATCAACTAAACGCTGAGACCTTCTGATCCCAGATCCACCCGAAGATCTTATCAGTTTGCGACACACTTGTGACATGAGCACTCTCCTCTCTACAGTGAAGAAAATCACTTATTCGTTAGTGATGAGCAAGTAGTAAAATATTTGGGTTCAGATTATTTGCACTGAAACTTTGAACTGTTCCTTTATTCGTCACAAATAACAAACCTAATGCAAGTCAATGGAGAATATTTTTTAGGGAAATCTAAAATTCCAGAAAAAATGCTCGAGTTCCCCATTGACTTGTAATAGGTTCGTTATTTGTGACCAATACTGGAAAAGTTTTAAGTAATCTGTACAAATAATTTGAACCCGAATATCTTACTATTTGGTCATCACCAATTACTTAGGCTGGTTTTACATCGCGATTTTTTTCCTGTCCGTGGGATCCTACTTTTTGCAGGATCCCACGGACAGGAAAGGTTTAGGATCAGATGGGAACTTCAAGGCTATTTCTGTGTTCGGGGCCGTGATTTTCACTGGTCCGGACACAGAAAGAGATGTGCGGGGCACTTTCACTTCCGCAATGTATATACATACATTGCGGAAGTGAAATTAAGTAAAAGCAAGGGGTTAAAAATAATAAAAACTCTACTCTTACCTTCCAGCGATCCCCAGACACCTCCAGCTAGCTCCGGGTGACTACAGGACCTGCCGTTACGTCACAACCTCGCAGCGTCATCAGGTCACATGACCGCAGTTACCGCGGTGAAATTAGACGGCACACAGATGTTTTAGTGTACTGAGCATGCTCAGTACACAAAAAAATCGGGTCCGAGGAGCAATAAGCTGTTTCCTTGGACCCGTGCTCATAGGCCCTGATGTTAACTGCCGAGGATCCGGTCGGATTTGATTGTGTCCGATTTGCTCCGCTGTGCCCAAAATCAGAGCAGTCTCCGATTTTGAGCACAGCGAAAAAAATCGGACACAAAAATCAGATGGCAATTAGGCCAAATCCGATCCGTGCCCATAGGATAACATGGGACCAAATCGGATCCTCAAAAATCGCAGTGTGAAAGCAACCTTAACAGCAAAGTAGCTGATGGCCCTCAGCATTCTTTGTGCAGAGGCACAGCTCCTGCTGATATCACAGGTAGGGCTGGGCGATTAATCGAATTAATTCGATTAATTTGCCCCCTGCTGTGGCCACGATTGTGTTTTTACTAAAAATCGTCTAATTCGATTTAACATGGCGCCCCCCTCATGGGTATACAGGGCCCCCCCTTGCTGCTTTAAACCTGTAAAGGAATAGATCATTATACTTATCCCCGACGACAACGCCGACGCCATCGCGCTCTTCCGGCTTCATCCGGCTTTCGCTTCCTCCTCCGGCGCACAGACAATGACGTCATTGCCTGTGCCCACCGGAGGAGGAAGCCGGAAGAAGCCGGATGAAGCCGGAGGAGCGCGATGGCAGCATCGTCGTCGGGGATAAGTATAATGATCTATTCCTTTACATGTTTAAGGCAGCAAACCCCCTGTACGGGCCGGTTGTTGGCAGCAGCCCCAGAGCCGCAGCTCTGCCGCCGGGGGAGAGAGGTAATAAATAACCTGGAGAGAGAGAGCAGCGTCTGACCTAACAAATACCCACTGGAAAATCAGCACATCCCACCCCCGAGCCTGGAGCCAGCTGCAGACAGACAGGAGGGACAGGCTGCCAATAATACAACCTCCCACATACCTGTCAGTGTAATATCTGTGACTGCAGTCAGCAGTGGCCGCCTGTACACAGAGATCAGGGCACGGCCTGTCATCATCTGATGGTAGGAGCAGCATGGAGGGTGATGTGTACACATTGAGCCGCCGGACCTTTATATGTAACGATACGATATACCATCACATCTGTATGTGGAGCCTCTCTGGGCTTGTACGGGGCTTGTACGGGGACCCTCTCTGGGCTTGTACTGGGACCCCTCTGGGCTTGCACCGGGACCCCCTCATTATACTTATCCCCAGCGGCGCCGGGGATAAGTATAATGATCTATTCCTTTACAGGTTTAAGGCAGCAAGGGGGGGGACCTGTATACCCATGGGGGGGCCTGTATACCACTGGGGCTGCTGCTGTATACACCACTGGGGCTGCTGCTGTATACACCACTGGGGCTGCTGCTGTATACACCACTGGGGCTGCTGTAACACTGCTGGGGCATGTATATACCACTGGGGAGGCTGCTGTATACCACACTGCTGGGGGCTGTATACCTGTGCTGGGGTCCACCCTCGGCTTATACACGAGTCAATAGGTTTTCCCAGGTTTTGGGGGCAAAAGTAGGGGGGTCGGCTTATACACGAGTATATACGGTACCTCTTCGTTTTTTCTCTTTATTCATCAAAGAAAAGCAAAAAAAAAATAGAAAAAAAACAAAAAAAAACAAGAGATTTAAATCGAAAATCGTCCATAGGTTTAAATAAAATCGAGATTTTGATTTTTTCCAAAATCACCCAGCCCAGGACTGCATCAACTGTTTTCAGTCCGCACTGCACGGGCCGTAGATAGGAACAAGGCAGGCCTCAGGTTGTGCGCACCTGTTTTAAGGCCTTTATCACATTTTTTCCCCCTCTTTAAAAAGATTACAAAATTGCCAGACAGAAAGTGATACCAAACTGATTCTAGGTGTTTCCATGCAAATAAATCAATGAATCATACCTTGTTAAAGTGGAAGCCTCCTAGTGCCATATACAGTTTTTTTATTCTGAAATGCTCACGGTAGTGATTTGTCTTGGACGAATTAAAAAAAATAAAATGTCCAGATACTGTTGACTATTGGATCCAGAACAGTGCTTTACCAGTGAATTTCTCATTTGAGAAACGAAACAAAGTGCAAAACGTCTACTCACTGGATCCTCTGGATCAACATGTTAGGCTATGGGTTGAACTAGATGGACTTAAGGTCTTCCTTCAACTTTAAAAAAATAAATAAATACTATATTACTATGACAGCATATGGATTGGACACAGATGGCATCAGTGTGCGGTCAGTGATTTTTACAGGTGATTTTGATCTGTCACCAAAATTAAAGAGATCTTCGTGATTTTCCCCAACACATGGTCTGGGAAAAACTACAATGTATGATTTGCAGAATGCTCTGTACTGTGTACATGGTCTGTCTGAACTGGCTCCAATATAGATTTTGTGATTTTACAGAGAAACACATAAATATCTCAATTCAAGTGACAAATGAAATATCTTACTTACACATGTTATATTTACAACAAAATGTGTTTACTATCCAGCAACTTGCTTTGTACCATCATTCGGAGGCACAAGGCTATTCAACTGGAGTTGATTTCCTGTCTTAATGAGCCAATCATTAAATGTTTGTTCAACAAGAGCCTGAAAATGCTTTCGTTGTTCCCTGGAAGGCAAAAAGGAAAGAAAAACATCATAACAACTTTTTAACTGTAATAGTAACAGCATTGTAAATTGGCTATGAATATGACTAAATATATAACCACTGTGAATGCTGTACTACTTTTTAGGTTTAATCTTTCTTTATTGAAATAAACAAGCAAATAATCTGACAAGCATCTTCTTAGAAGGTCAAGAACAAAGCATGCAACATAACATAGTTGAACAAGTGTCCTTGTATAGTATGCTGATGGCCGGGATCGAGCTAAGTAGTAGGCAGGTACAGTAGAAGGTATAGAATCCATTGTGCGATTATTATCTATAATATAAAACCTGAAGGCCACTTCCGGAAAACCCGAAGGTTACTTCCGTGATGGCCTCCGGACCATGGTGGCGACGTCACCAGTTCGGCGGTAGTTGGGCGCCGCCCGGCTACAGGGAACGGCGGAGGAACGTTCCGCTCTCGGAAGTTCCGGTCTTCCTCCGTGCGGTTCAGGGACCGGCGGAGGAACTTTCCGTGCAGCTACCTGACCGCCGACAGCCCAGTGAGTGTCCAGCCCTCCAGCCTCCGCTCTCCTCTGCCCTCCAGCCTCCCCTCTCCTCTGCCCTCCAGACCCCCCCTCTGCTCTGCCCTCCAGACTCCCCTCTGCTCTGCCCTCCAGACTCCCCTCTGCTCTGCCCTCCAGACTCCCCTCTGCTCTGCCCTCCGACTCCGCTCTCCTCTGCCCTCCCCTCTCCTCTGCCCTCCTCCCTCTGCCCTCCCCTCTCCTCTGCCCTCCAGCCTCCCCTCTGCCCTCCCCTCCTCCTCTCCCTCCCTCCCCTCTCCTCTGCCCTCCCTCCCCTCTCCTCTGCCCTCCCCTCCCCTCTGCCCTCCCCTCTCCTCTGCCCTCCAGCCTCCCCTCTGCCCTCCAGCCTCCCCTCCTCCTCTGCCTCGCCTCCGCTCTCCTCTGCCCTCCAGCCTCCGCTCTCCTCTGCCCTCCAGCCTCCGCTCTCCTCTGCCCTCCAGCCTCCGCTCTCCTCTGCCCTCCAGCCTCCGCTCTCCTCTGCCCTCCAGCCTCCGCTCTCCTCTGCCCTCCAGCCTCCGCTCTCCTCTGCCTCCCAGCCTCCGCTCTCCTCTGCCTCCAGCCTCCCTCTCCTTGCCCTCCAGCCTCCCTCTGCCTCTCTCCCTCCCAGCCTGCCTTCCTGCCCTCCAGCCTCCGCTCTGCCTCTTCCCTCCAGCCTCCCTGCCCTCACCTCCGCTCCTCTGCCTCCGCCTCCTCGCCTCTGCCTCGCTCCGCTGCTCTGCCCTCCTGCCTCCGCTTGCCTGCGCTCTGCTTGCTCTCCTCTGCCTCGCTCTCCTCTGCCCTCCAGCCTCCGCTCTCCTCATATATATATGTTTGTATATAATATACATGTCCGCTCTCCTCATATATATATGTTTGTATATAATATACATGCGTGCAACTAATGTGTGTATATACCTCTACATCTATATACATTTGTGCGTGTGTGTATGTGCCTTTGTCTATATGCAATGTACAGTATGTGTATATACCTCTACATCTATATAGATTTGTGTGTGTGTGTATGTGTATAGCGGAGTGTGTGTATGTGTGTATGTGTGCGCTGACCCCTCTGCCCACGCCGCTGCGCTGACCACTTTTACCGCACTCACTGCTAACCATTAAGCCACCGCGCAGTGCGAACCACTGAGCCACCGCGCAGTGCTAACCACTGAGCCACCGCGCAGTGCTAACCACTGAGCCACCGCGCAGTGCTAACCACTGAGCCACCACGCAGTGCTAACCACTGAGCCACCGCGCAGTGCTAACCACTGAGCCACCGCGCAGTGCTAACCACTGAGCCACCGTATACTGTGCTACCGACAGAGCCGCCTGTATACACACAATTCATTTCACCGCACTCCCGTAACTATTAGTAAATAAACTATATATGGATTCTAGACTACCCGATTCTTTAGAATCGGGCCACCATCTAGTTACACATATTCTAAGAACAGTGTCAACCAAACAAAAACTAAACTTGTCAACTTATTTAAACACACACTCCTCTCAGAGCTTGGGTGGATGATTTGTAAGTTAAAGGATGGTAAAGTTTGGAATCTTCAGGAATGACCGAAGATCTCAAGAAACCTCGGAGAGTGAATAAATATCATCCAGCATCCCCACATGGCTACAAATTTGTCACTTGAGTCATTTAGTTCTGCAGTGAGATCCTCCATCCTACAGAGACTCTGCATTTCTGTCAACCAGTCTGTCAAAGGGGGGCAAACCGCCATTTTCCAGTATATCGGAATGATTGTGCAGGCTGCTGCTATGCACAACCGCAAGATATCTTTCTTTTGAGATTTGATGGAACCCAGGAGAATGTAGAGTAAAGCAATCTGTGGTGATCTCTCCAAATCCTCACCACTTATCACTTTGTATGCAGAGAGGACACTCTCCCAAAAGGGCTGTAGTTCATCACAACTACACCAAATGTGGGTCATCCCTACACGACATCTCCAACATCTATCGGTCTCTGATGGGAATGCTGTATGAAGATCTACTGGGCAACGATACCACCTGGCAAGAATTTTGAAATTGTTTTCTTGGGCTTGGCATGCCATAGACAATTTATGCGATAGGACGAATGCTCTGACCCAATTTGCCCCCAAGATGGTTATCCCCAATTCCTCAACCCACCTTATGGTGTATTTAGGTTTGTCTTATGTGCCAGGTTGATTTAGGTGTGTATAAATCAAGGACAAACAGTGGGCAGTGGAGAATTTAGTAGAAACAGCTTCTCGAATGGGGAAGGTTGGGAGGAATATTTAGTCCTTCTACCTCCTTTTTGGATAAAAGATTTAAATTGAGAGTATTCCATCCAGGGTACATCACCAACAACAGACCTAACAAAGGTCTCAAATGGCATCACGGTATTACCCTTCGAGATGTAGTGGCAGCGAGGTTCGCCCCCTTATTCCAATTCAAATAGTGTCTTGCTCCAACCCCAGGGGGAAAATTCGGGTTGTTAAACAGAGGTGTAAGGGGCCCCCTGCTGTCAGACAAGCGTCCTTTCCTGGTCTCCTGATCCCAAATCAGGAGGGCAACCCGTAGAGACTCTGAGCCCGAGCCGAACTATCCTCTATTGAGAGAGTTTATTCAGGGCAAATTGTGTAGGGGAACCACCGAACACCTCTGCTCCAGAATGACCCATTGTATAGAGCTTTTAGTATAGTGCCAATCAAATAATCGCGTCAAGATGGTCGATTAATAGTAAAGTGTAAAATTGGGGAGTCCCGCTCCACCTCTGTTTATGTTTGTATAGTGTATTTATTGCCACCCTAGGTGAGGACTAATTGGAGTTTCAAGAAGAAGGACGTCGGTAGTCTAATGGGTACTGTTTGAAAAAGGTATAAAAAAATAGGGTAATATATCCATTTTAATCGTGTTGATTCTCTCGAACCACGATAAAGTACATTTATCATAATTATTTAAATCTAATTGTTTTATCTAAGAGGGGTTCATAATTTAAAGAGAATATCTGAGAGGGGTCCCCAGAGATTCAGACTCCAAGATATTTTAAAGCTGAGGTCTGCAATTTAAACTGGAAATTGTCTCTAAGAAAGGCTACTTCTGTAGTTGGGAGGGTGATGTTTAGTGTCTAAGGTTTGCTGAAGTTTACCTTAAAATTACTAAGGCTACCAAATCTCTCAAATTCTTCCACCAAAGAGGAGAATAAGGTTTGGGGATTAGAGACAAAGAGAAAAAGATAATCAGCAAATAATGCGGCCTGTAATTGGTTGTTTGGACCCCGGACACATGGATATTTGGGTTTCTCCTAATGGCTAATGCTAAGTGTTCCATAGAGATTACGTAAAATAGAGGCGACAAAGGGCACCCCTGTCCAGTGCTATTGTGGATGGCAAATGGTGAGGACAATAGGCCATTTACCTTAACTTTGGCTTACGGGCAACCTTATAGGGAGGCAATTTTCCCCAGGAACCTATCTCCCAGACCTATCTGGCGCAGAGAACCCATCATAAACCATAAATACACCCGATTGAAGGCCTTCTCAGAGTCTACTGAAAGAAGAGTTAGCCCTCACTCGGTCCATCAGGATGAACAGTTTATTTGTTATCCCTGGACCTCTCTGCCTCTTACAAAGCCAACTTGGTCAATATGGATTAAACCTGGGAGCAAAGGACTAAGCCTATTGGCCAAGATCTAAAGGCCCGGTTGCACGGCACGACGTTGAAACGATGACAGCCTTGATCTCGGGGGCGGCGCGGTCGTTTTTGACATCATTTCAACATTGCTGGTGAGATGTCACACATCTAGATATCGTGGACAACTCACCAATGGATGTTGTGAGCAGGTATTGTTCGCAAACCCCGCGAACGATCCCTGCTCATTGCTGTGAATGGGCGAAGTCATCCAAGACATTGTTATCGCGGTGTCACACATAATGATGCAGCAGGTTGCTTGACTTGATATCGTCAGGTTTTACAACATGTTGGTAAACCTGTCAACTCTAATCCAACGATTTATCGTAGCAACTTGCCAGAGTCACACGCAAAGAGGTCATAACGACATCGCTGGTATGCCTCCAAACCCGTGACATATCAGCGATGTCGTTAACAATGTCATGCCATGTAACGGGGCCTTTAGAGAACAGTTTCATATCTACATTAATCAGGGATATTGGCCTACAGTTAGCAACACTGGTATGATCTTTACCAGGTTTGGGGATGCCACTTATATGGGCTGCCAAAGACTGGGGGACACAGGAGGATTGGGGCGAAACAGCAATAAATACTTTTGTTAAAAATGGCATCAATTTGGAAGAAAACATTTTAAAGGACTTAGACTGGTTTCACATTACGGATTTTTCAGATCCGATGCTGTCCGATCAAAATCGGACAGCATCGGATCCGAATTTGGCCCCATGCAGCCCTATGGGCATCGGACCGAATCGGATGTGCACTAAATGCCATCCGATTTGGTCCGATCTGATTCTGTCCGATTTTATCGGAGCAAAAATCTGAGCCTGCTCCGATTTTTGCACCGAAAATAAAATCTGTCAGAATCGGATCGGACCAAATCGGATGGCATTTAGTGCACATCCGATCTGACCCGATTCCTATAACATGGGGCCCTATGGAGCAGGGTTCGAGGAAACATCTGATGTCTCCTCGGACCCGATTTTACTGTACTGAGCATGCTCAGTACAGTAAAACCGCTCCTACTGGGAGCACAAGGGTTAAAAAAAAACAAACCTTATGCTCACCTCCCCACGAGCCCCCGCCGTCTCCAGCCGTCTTCATGAAGGCTCCCAGTGGCTCCCGCAGGCTCCCGGTGGCTGCAGAGGTCTTCCTTGCCATGGTGAACCCGCGGTCACGTGACTGTGACATCACCGCAGGTCCTGAACAGCAGAGGAAGACCTTTGCAGCCACCGGGAGCCTGCGGGAGCCACCGGGAGCCTTCATGAAGACGGCTGGAGACGGCGGGGGCTCGTGGGGAGGTGAGCATAAGGTTTTTTTTTGTTTTTGTTTTTCAGCTCGGAGGCAACGATTTTATGCCGGAATCGGATGCCTATTTGGCATCCGATTCCAGGCATCAGAAGGGAGCCGATGCTGTCCGAATTTATTGGACAGCATCGGCTCCCTTCAAAATCATAATGTGAAGGTAGCCTTAGGAGTAAAGCTGTCAGGGCCAGGGCTCTTATTTAATTATAGCAGCAACTTCTTCCGAGAAGTCATCTTCAAGAAGCATAGCACATTGCATGCGGAAGTGTCTGTCTCGTAGCAGCTACCTCATGTGATTTATACTGGTTGTGCGTCACACAACCTGAACAGGTGAGCTATTACTTTGAGTGGTTTCACAGCCTCCCTTATATATAAGGATAAGACCCTATTTGCACTTGCTTCCTTCACAGATAACAACAAATGTTTCAAGAAGCATAGTAGTGTCCTCTGGAAGGACAGGCAGAGCAATGTCTCTGAGATATCTATTAATAGCCATGTCCAAATTACTCAGAGGCTCTTCTCCCGTCCGCCGCTTGATATTATAGAGATCGTTATAATACTCCTAGAAGGTCTAGAGATCAGGGATGGATTCTGTGTATGGCCCCCTCCCATCTGGGAAATTAAAGGGACATGTCCCAGGTCTCCCCTAGGATGTAGGACGCTAATTGCCGCATTTGTCCGAATGTTCATACATAAATCTGCATTCTATTTCTAAAGCGGAGATATTTCTGATCCAGTAAGGCCCTTAGCTCCTCCCTACTTTTAATCAGGTCTGCAAGAGTAGCGGCGCAAGGTGACTGTTTATATGATCTGTCCAGGTTAGATATTTTTAAGACCAGTGTCTCAACCTCCTTCGCCCTTTCTTTTATAAGCCTCGCTCTATGCTTGATCAAAATTCCCCGCAGTACACATTTGAGGGTTTCCCACAGTGTATGGGCAAGGCTGTGGGGTTGGCGGAGTGGATCCGGAGAAAGTCGTCACTAGTGCGCTGAATCTGAGACGTGCAGCAGGTGTCCCTAAGGAGATTGTTGTTAAGGCGCCATGTATAGGCTCTTCTAGAACTATCTGGAGTGGTAAAGGTGAGGAAGAGTGGTGTGTGATGAGATCAGGGGCAAGGGACAATCTAGGCCTGGATCCGCCACGACAAAGCCCCATGGGAGACCATTACCATATCTATACAGCTATAGGTGGAATGAGGGAGGGAAAAATAAGTATAATCCCTTTCCGTAAGCTTGTCACACACCAACTAGGCGGTGACCCTGGATGGCTCCGCAAATTCTGTTAAAAGTGACAAGATGCTCGTGAGTATCCTGTGGGGTCTTTGTTAGAGAGGTGCCAGTTGACAATTGTGAATATGGCGGAATTAATACGTATTTTCAGGAAAATGTATGTTCCTTCCCCATCTATGACAGCATCAAGAAACGTATGGTTCAATGACGTGTGGAAACTCCCTTAGACTTTGAGTCAGGGTTTGAGATGTGCATCCGGGAGGTGTAATATCTCTCTCTCAATGTGGGAACATAGTCTGTTTTGAAATGTGTCTCCTGCACAAGGAGTATATGGATTCTTTTTGTATGCATGCTGTATAGGATCTGGGATCTCTTTTGAGGAACATTAATACCCCTTAATACCCCTAAGATTAAGGGATCTAATATTTAGGTGCTCCATCCCGAAAGGGGGACATACAGGGGGAGAAGAAGAGGGGAAAGGCAGGAGGGCCGAGGAAGCTAGATGAGAAGATGAAAGGCGACAGTAGAGGGAGTTCGGGGAAATGAAAGGTGAGGAAATGATAACTGACAAGGAGCACAGTAATCAGGGAAGGGATTGGAAGAAATCAGGAGGAAGCATGAGTTTTGAGTCCAATAAGTGACAAGAAAACCAACTCGATTTAAACACTGCAAAGGAAGCAAGCGCAATAGGGTCTTATCGTTCTATATACAGTTTAGCTCTGAAGCCACTATATGACACTGCTCACCTTCTTCGGTTGTGTGACACACAATCAGTTTGAAAAAACACGTAATGGTAGCTGCTGCGAGACACACACTTCCACGTGCAAAGTGGTAAAGAAATCCTAGGATTCAAAAGGGACAGGAAACACAGAGGATATCCTCCCCTTCCTGCAACCACCAGTGTTTTTCTGGACACGCTAACATGAATAGCTACCATCCAAAGTACAGGAATCATCCAATAAAAACATCAGATAGGGAGGGAAATTAGTGATGTCGTGAAAGGTTCTCCTAGGAACTGAATTACCAGTAAGACTAATTCCATTTTCTCTAGTCACCTTCCATGACAGCATCACAGGAGGAATACCAACAAACTAATTTCTAGGGAGGGATAACAGCCTACAGGACTCTCCTGCCGAATATCAGGTCCCTATTAAAGTCTAGTCTTTACTATCTGGTAAATGAATGGACCATGTGGCGTCTCTGCAGATTTGCTCTATAGATGTGTCCGCCCTCTTTGCCCATTAAGTCGACATGAATCTGGAAGAGTTAGCTGTTAACTTCACAGGGAGAGATAAATGCTAGTCTGAGTAAACTGTGTAGATGGCTTTCTTAATCCATTTGGCAATAGTGCCTTTAGAGGCTTTTTTAAGCCCCTGTCACACTAAGCGAGATCGCTGTTAAGTCAGAAATTTGGTGACAGAGTCGCCTGGACCATTTTTGATCGTTGGGGTCCCACTGGGTAGCATGCATCGGTGTGTTTGACAGGGACAATGACCAACAACCTCAATACAACCTCAATCTGAGAAACAGGGTCCCAACGTCCTCCATACCATTCCGGATCGTTGCTGCGTCGCTGGTGAGATCTGACTGTTTGACATCTCACCAGCGATCCCGGCAGGTCGGATCGCTGGTGCGTCGCCAAGTGTGACGGTACCCTTACCCTTATTAAGGCCGGAGGGCTGGACGAACATTTTCTGATCAAGTCTTCAACTTTCGATTTGCTGAAGGTAAGAAAGGATTATCCTATGCATGTTTAGAGCAGGTGTGCGGAACCATTTTTCTGCTGGGGGCCATTTGGAAATTTCTACCACCCTTTGGGGGCCGCACAAAATTATCAACTTAAAAATTACCCTGCTATATTTGGTTAAACATACAGCTCACCCCTATTGTAATGGCTGAAACTGCTTCACTTTGGCTTGGTAATGATGCTAGGTGATATTGATCATGTTGCTTCTGCTTTTTACTGCTTTTCCAGGTTTGCTATGGCCATAGACATTACAGGAGAGGCTGGGAGCATATACGTCACTGGTGTGGCTGAGGCCGGGGCATAGAGATCACTGGGAAACTGGATTTAAAAGGCAGGCAGTCGGCAAAACGCATCTGCCAGCCTGAGCACTGCAGTCCCCAGGAATCTGCCTGGGGGCTGCTAAAAGGGTCTTTGAGGGCCGCATGCGGCCCTGGGACCCCTGGTCTAGAATATGAAAGCTCTTGTTTAATATTGGACGGATCTGGACAAAAGAAAGGCAGGACAATATATTAGCTTCTGTAGAAATCAGAGACCATCTTAGGCAGAAAGGAGGGATCTAAATGGAGTATGATACGGTCCTCCAGAATATTGAGGTACGGTTCTCCAATAGGGAGAGCTGCAGTTCTCCCACCAGGTAGCTAAGGTGATCACAATCAAGAAGGCTGTTTGTCTGCTCCACATTGTCAGCTAGTGCAGGGAGAGGTGCTGCTGAGTGAGGGACAGATTTGGGGTCTTTTAGATAGTGTAGGTGTTGGGTTACAAAATCCATCAAAACAACAGTCCTTTGGGTTCCAAGATGGCCACGGAGTTGTGAGGACCTTGCTGCCCTGCTCTCCTCCACATCCACGGACATCTGCAGCCCTAGCCAGCCTACTGGACTGTCTACATAGTGGAGGAAGAAGATGCCCATGATCACCGTTAACCGCAGTGCAACTAAAGAAGGCACCCCCGGTCCCAGCCTAGTTGCCCAGCACTGGCGAGACCCCACTCACTGCCCCCAATCCACCGGGGGGACCCCTGGGTGGTCATCGACGGGCGAACCGGGAGAACACCATGCCCGACCCTCAGTGAACGACAGCCCAGCGAGCAGGCTGATATGCGGCTGCTGAAGCCCCGCACCCCCGCCGGGGACCACTGCAGCGCCTAGCTACTGCTCGGACCAGCGGTAACTGAGAGGCGGGAGGGAAACGAGCATCCTGCCCGACCGCTCATTGAGCAGAAACCCAGCGAACAGGCCAGAGCCGTGGCCTAAACTTGTGGGCTCCCCAAGGCTGTTGAAGCCCTGCCCCCCGCTGGAGACCACCGTGGCGCCTAGCAACCGCTCAGACCGGCGGTAACGGAGCCAGGAGGAAAAAGGTAAGGGACGCCTACCATGCGCTCCACCTCAAAGTGTAGAGGCCCGTTGAATAAACTGGACCCGGGCCTGAAGTTGCGAGCCCCTGGCTGGAGCCCTGTGCAGATCCTAGCAGCAGAAGCTCTCACAAACATATACTGAGAACTGGTGAGGTAAAGAAGACTCCTCAGCAATACAGCAGCTACCACAGAGACTGCGCACACAGGGAAGCACCCAGCCTTGCTGACAACTCCCATTACAGGCTGTGCATTTGCCCTGATACCCAAAAAAGTGCAAGGTACAGCTCCCCCCAGACACACCCAGGAGGCCCTCCACTCACCTGGACTCATCACAGTGACGCTCTGCGACCACTGGTTTGCTACAACGCCAAAGCCGGCCCACAGACCCGGGTACACCGAAAAGCTAGGACCCCGGCCTAACCAGACACCACGCATGGAAGCCACCAGACCTAATTTTCCATTCAAATTGTTAGCGGACACCATGTTGCATATGGAGAGCCCCTGTGTGCCTAAACATTGAAGCTCCCCCACAAAGGACTCCATTTTGGAAACTAGACCCCCCCAAGGAACTTATCTAGATGCATAGTGACCACTTTAAACCCACGGGTGCTTCACAAATTGATTCGTAAAAATGAAAAAAGAATATTTGTGAAAAAAACGTACTTTTTTATTTTTACAGATCAACTTGTGAAGCACCTGTTTAGGCACACAGGGGCTCGCTATACGCGACATGGTGTCCGCTAACAATTGGAGCTCCTAACCTTCCGAGCCATGCTGTGTGCCAAAACAGTGGTTTATGACCACATATGAGGTATTGGTGTACTCGGGAGAAATTGCACAACAAATGTGAGGATCCATTTTATCCTGTTGCCCATGTGAAAATGAAAAAATTGAGGCTAAAAGAACATTTTTGTTAAAAAAAAATTAAAATGTCCATTTTTTCCTTCCACGTTGCTTTAGTTCCTAAGAAGCACCTGAAGGGTTAATAATCTTCTTAAATGTAGTTTGAGTAGCTTGAGGGGTGCAGTTTTTGGAATGGTGTCACTTTTTGGTGTTTTCGGTCATGTACACCCCTCAAAAGGACTTCAAATGCGATGTGGTCACTAAAAAAATGGTTTTGTAAATTTTGCTGGAAAAATTAGAAATTGCTGATGAACTTTGAACATATGAAAATCTTGTTTATTTCTATTATTTATAAAAAGATATATAAAAACTCTTTGGGAGCACTCATGTTTCACCAGGTAGACTATTTATGTTGTACTATTATCTATATAGAATAGTCTATACTTAATGTATTAATATACCGTTGAGCTTTGATCTAGAATGTAAGGCTCTGACCTTTTGTTTCTAGACAGAGCGATAAACATAATCCCCAAAACTTCTGATGAGCCCTATTACATAAGAAAGGGCAATACGCGTCAAGCGTGGAGGATGTGTGTTTTAAAACTTGAGTACCACTAGAAAGCGACTGGAAGGAGCCCGTTAAAAGAATTCTTGAAAATTTGTTGGAACATAAGCCAAGTTTAAAAAACGGGACTTCTTTATTCCAATAACCCTTGCCTCCTATCCCTTAGTGAAAGGAATCTTTCAGGGTAAGCCATCGGTGAGTGGGGGTATCATATGTCTAGGATGCTATAATCCTCCACTGCTAGACAGGAGTAAGAAGAAGGGTGATTTAGGATTTCCATATCGGTGACAAAAAAGTGTGTTCCCTACAGTATGTAAATGTTATCCTATTGTCTGTTAATCTGTGGGTCAATGACTTTTTAACTTTTGTACTAATAAAAGTAAAGATTTGAATTGAACTAAGTTGGTAATCTTGATTGATCTGATAAAACATAGAATATATTACCTCCTATATATTTCTAAAAACGAACTATAAAACTAATATAAAGCACAATTTGTAACAAAAAAATTCTCAGAATCGCTAGGATCTGTTCAAGCGTTCCAGAGTTATTAACTCACTAGATGGCAGCCCGATTCTAAAGAATCGGGGAGTCTAGAATCCATATATAGTCTATTTACTAATAGTTAGGGGAGTGCGGTGAAATGAATTGTGTGTATACAGGTGGCTCAGTGGTTAGCAGTGAGTGCGGTGGCTCAGTGGTTAGCAGTGAGTGCGGTGGCTCAGTGGTTAGCAGTGAGTGCGGTGGCTCAGTGGTTAGCAGTGAGTGCGGTGCCTCAGTGGTTAGCAGTGAGGGCGGTGGCTCAGTGGTTAGCAGTGAGTGCGGTGGCTCAGTGGTTAGCAGTGAGTGCGGTGGCTCAGTAGTTAGCAGTGAGTGCGGTGAGATTGGTCAGCACAGTGGCGTGGGCAGTGGTCAGCGCAGTGCCGTGGGCAGAGTGGTCAGCGCAGCGCCATGGGCAGAGTGGTCAGCACACACATACATACATACACACACTCATTCCGCTATAGTTAGCACCGACCCTGCGTCTTCCCCGCCGCTTGTATCCTGAGTCGACATGTCGCCGCCCGCGGACGACTGGATCCAATATGGCGTCCGGGAAGTTTGGCGAGACTTCTTGGACACTATATTGGATCCAGTAGTTGGGGGGTGGCGACATGTCGACTGAGGATCCAGGCGGCTGATGCAGGGCCGGTGCTAACTATAGCGGAGTGTGTGTGTGTATGTGTGCGGACAAAGTGAGGGAAGTGCGGACAAAGTGAGGGAAGTGCGGACAAAGTGACGGAAGTGACGGAAGTGACTACATACACACATATATACACATACTGTACATTGCATATGGAGGGGTGAGGAGAGCGGAGGCTGGAGGGGTAGGGAGGGGTGAGGAGAGCGGAAGCTGGAGGGGTGAGGAGGGCAGAGGACAGGGGAGGCTGGAGGGCAGAGGACAGGGGAGGCTGGAGGGCAGAGGACAGGGGAGGCTGGAGGGCAGAGGACAGGGGAGGCTGGAGGGCAGAGGACAGGGGAGGCTGGAGGGCAGAGGACAGGGAGGCTGGAGGGCAGAGGACAGGGGAGACTGGAGGGCAGAGGACAGGGAGGCTGGAGGGCAGAGGACAGGGAGGCTGGAGGGCAGAGGACAGGGGAGGCTGGAGGGCAGAGGACAGGGTAGGCTGGAGGGGCGACATCACGCCACCTATCCTCCTCCTACAGGCTGCATACCTCTCTCCCTCAGTGTAGGCTGCACAGCAGCGGTGTCCGTATCCCCGGGGCCACTTGGCCTCCTGCCGTCCGGCAGAGGACTGAGCCCCGGAGGCTGGTGGCAGTGCAGGAGCGGAGGGTGATCTGTGCGGCCGCCATTGCGCAGCCCCGGGCGGCGGAAGTGAGGGGGAGGAGGCAGGACTCGTGAAAAGAGCCGGAGGTAATGGCGGTCATCTCCCGAAGTGGTGTGTGGCGGACAGAAGACAACCGGCTAACGCCGGTCGTCTCTCGGCTGTGATGTGTGGGTGTTTTGGGCAGTGTTGGGGCGGCCGTAAGCGTGGCGGGGCTGGGTGAGTCCCGCTCTGCTTACGGCCGGCATCTTGGTCCACCCTGAGCGGGTGTAGTGCCCAAGGCACTTGCGTCCGGTGACGTAATTGTTGTCACTTGAAGACGGAAGTGGCTTTGGCTTTTATATATGGCGGGCCGATTGTAAAGAATGGGGTAGTGTAGAATATGTATGTAGTCTACATACTGTGATTGACAGAACTTGTTAAGTAAACATGAGCGAAGTACATATATATATATATATATATATATATATATATATATATATATATATATAGCAGTACGATGGTATATCGTGGTAATTAGAGCACATGTATAGCAGCACTATAGTATATGGCGGTAGATTATAGTAAATGTATAGCAGCACTATAGTATATGGCGGTACATTACAGTACATGTATAGCAGTGCTATGGTATATGGCGGTACATTACAGTACATGTATAGCAGCACTATGGTATATGGCAGTACATTATAGCACATGTATAGCAGCACTATGGTATATGGCAATACTGCGGTCACCGCGGTCCCCCACTCCTCCTGGCCCCCGGTCGTCCACAGTAAAATTAAAAAAATCCTCAGTGAGGATACTCACCTGTCCGGCGGCTCGCTCCACCTCCGCCTTGTAGGTCCTACAGGCCTTTAGGACCTGTAGTTGCCTGGGCAAGCGATCAGCTGAGGAGGGGAGGGGGGGCAGGATTGTGTTGGGGGGGCATAATGGAGCGAGTGGGGCAGGATGGAGCGAGGGGGCGGGCAGGATGGGAGGCAGAGGGCGGGAGGGGCAAGGATGAGCGGGAGGAGGAGGGGAAAGGGAGGAGCGGGGGGAACAGGATGGAGGATGGAGCGGGGGGGACAGGATGGAGGGGGGGAACAGGATGGAGCCGGGGGGAACAGGATGGAGCCGGGGGGAACAGGATGGAGGCGGGGGAGGGGGGGGGGTAGGATGGAGCGAGCGGGGGCAGGATGGAGGCGGGGGGAGCAAAGAAGGAGCGGGGGGCAGGATGGATTGAGCGGCGGGAGGCAAGGATGGAGGCGGGAGGAGCAGGATGAAGCCGAAGGGGGGGATTGAGCAGATGAGCAGATGGAGCAAGCGGGGCAGGATGAGTAAGGTGTGGGGCAGGATGGAGGCGGGGGAGCAAGACAGCGGGGGTGAGGATGGAAGCGAGCAGGTGAGAGATGGAGTGAGCGGGGCAGGATGAGTAGCGAGTGGGGCAGGAAGGAGCAAGGGGGGCAGGATGGTGGGTGGCGGAGCAGGATGGGGTGGCGGAGCCAGGATTGGAGGGGGCGGGGGCAGGATGGGGTGGCGGAGCAGGATGGTGGTGGGGGTGCGGGATGGAGTCGGGGGGGCAGGATGGTGTTGGGGGGGGCAGGATGGAGGCGCTCCTCCTGACCCCCTCCGCTCCCCGCGGCACCCGTTCCTCTGGGCCTCCAGTCTCTGCAGCCCCCCTCCTTCTGGGGCTGCACACCCCCCTCCCCGCTCCTTCATGGTGATAATAAAAATAAAAAAACCTCAGTGAGGATACTTACCCTGCGGCGGCTCGCTCCACCCGTCTTGTAAGTGGCAGGACAGGACCTGTCGTTGGCTGGGAAACTGATCTGCTGGGGGTCAGTGGGCAAAGCGGGGGTCAGTGGGCAGAGTGGGGGATGAGTGGGCAGAGTCATTGGGCAGAGCAGGGGTCAGTGGGCATAAACAGTAGTCAGAGCAGGGTCAGTAGGCAGAGCTGGGGTCTGTGGGCAGAGCTGGGGTCAGTGGTCAGAGCAGGGGTTAGTGGGCAGAGTGATTGGGCAGAGCAGGGGTCAGTGGGCACAGTCAGTAGGCACAGCAGGGGTTAGTGGGAAAAATCAGTGGGCAGAGCAGGGGTGAGTGGGCAGAGCAGGGGTGAGTGGGCACAGTCAGTGAGCAGAGCAGGGGTCAGCGGGCAGAGCGGGGGTGAGTGGGCAGAGCAGGGTTTAGTGGACATAGCAAGGGTTATTGGGCACAGTCAGTGGGCAGAGCAGGGGTTAGTGGGCAGAGCGGCGGTCAGTGGGCACAGTGAGTGGGCAGAGAAGGGTCAGTGGGTAGAGCATGGGTGAGTGGGCACGGTCAGTTGGCAGAGCAGGGGTCAGTGGGCATGGTGAAAGGGCAGAGCGGGGGGTGAGTGAACAGAGGGTGGTCAGTGGGCAGAGCAGGGTCAGTGGTAAAAGCAGGGGCGAGTGGTCAGAGCGGGGGTGAGTGGGCAGAGCGGGAGGAAATGAGCAGAGCAAGGTCAGTAGGCAGTGTGAGGGGTCAGTGGGCAGAGCATGGTCAGTGGGCAGTGTGAGGGGTAAGTGGGCATAGCATGTTCAGTGGGCAGTGTAAGGTGTGAGTGGGAAGTATGAGTTGGGGGGTGAGTAGGCAGAGTGGGGGTCAGTGGTCAGAGTGGGGGTGAGTGGGCAGAGCAGGGTCAGGGGCAGAGTGGGGGTCAGTGGTCAGAGTGGGGGTCAGTGGTCAGAGTGGGGGTGAGTGGGCAGAGTGGGGGTGAGTGGGCAGAGCAGGGTCATGGGCAGAGTGGGGGTCAGTGGTCAGAGTGGGGGTGAGTGGGCAGAGCAGGGTCAGGGGCAGAGTGGGGGTCAGTGGTCAGAGTGGGGGTGAGTGGGCAGAGCAGGGTCAGGGGCAGAGTGGGGGTCAGTGGTCAAGAGTGGGGGTGAGTGGGCAGAGCAGGGTCAGGGGCAGAGTGGGGGTCAGTGGTCAGAGTGGGGGTCAGTGGTCAGAGTGGGGGTGAGTGGGCAGAGTGGGGGTGAGTGGGCAGAGCAGGGTCATGGGCAGAGTGGGGGTCAGTGGTCAGAGTGGGGGTGAGTGGGCAGAGCAGGGTCAGGGGCAGAGTGGGGGTCAGTGGTCAGAGTGGGGGTGAGTGGGCAGAGCAGGGTCAGGGGCAGAGTGGGGGTCAGTGGTCAGAGTGGGGGTGAGTGGGCAGAGCAGGGTCAGGGGCAGAGTGGGGTCAGTGGTCAGAGTGGGGGTGAGTGGGCAGAGCAGGGTCAGGGGCAGAGTGGGGGTCAGTGGGCAGAGTGGGGGGTGAGGGAGCAGATCGTGGGTCAGTGTGCAGCGCAGGGGGATGAGTAGGCAGAGTAGGTTAGATCGGGACAGGCCCTTTGATGACGTCACGGTCATGTGATCTGTGACTCCACCCATCATCGTGACGTCATCAGAGGTCCTCAAGCAGGATGAAGAGAGATCGCGGCTGGCTGGAGGGAGCTGTGGTAAGAGGGGGGGGTGACCGGACAGTGGAGGGGGTCTGTGCTGACAGGCGGGGGGTGACCGGAGAGTGGAGGGGGGCGATCGGGGAGCGGAGGGGCAGTGGTGATAGGCTGAGGGTGACCGGGCAGTGGAGGGCGGCTATGGTGACAGGCAGGGGGCTGATGGGGCAGCGGGGGGAAGTGTTGTGACAGGCGGGGGGTGAGCGGGCAGTGGAGGATGGCTATGGTGACAAGCAGGGGGGTGATGGGGCAGCGGGGGGAACAGTGGTGACAGGCGGGTGGTGACCGGGCAGGGAGCGCGGGCAGGAGGAGCTTCACTATACATGTAATGTAATGTAATATGACCCTAACGCACTTCCGTAAGTTTGGCAGCCACGTCCACGACGATGGAAGTAGCGCCGAAACTTACGGAAGTGCGCTACGGCAATTATATATTAGATGGGGCAGGATGGGGAATATTATGATGTGATGGGGCAGGATGTGGCATATTATTATGTGATAGGGGCTGATGGGGCATATTATTATGTGATGGGGCAGGATGGGGCATATTATGTGATGGGGCTGATGGGGCATGTTGTTATGTGATGGGGCTGATGGGGCATATTATTATGTGATGGGGCAGGATGTGGCATATTATTATTTGATGGGGCATATTATTATGTGATGGGGCTGATGGGGGCATATTATGTGATGGGGCATATTATTATGTGATGGGGGCAGGATGGGGCATATTATTATGTGATGAGGGATGATGGGGCATATTATTATGTGATAGGGGCAGGATGGGGCATATTGTTATGTGATAGGGGCAGGATGGGGCATATTATTATGTGATGGGGGATGATGGGGCATATTATTATGTGATGGGACAGGATGTGTCATATTATTATGTGATGGGGGCTGATGGGGAATATTATTATGTGATGGGGCAGGATGGGCATATTATGTGATGGGGCATATTATTATGTGATGGGGACTGATGGGGGCATATTATGTGATGGGGCAGGATGGGGCATATTATGTGATGGGGGCAGGATGGGGCATATTATTATGTGATGGGGGATGATGGGGCATATTATTATGTAATAAGGGCAGGATGGGGCATATTATTATGTGATGGGGAATGATGGGGCATATTATTATGTGATGGGGCATATTATTACGTGATGGGCTGATGGGGCATATTATGTGAAGGGGTCAGGATGGGGCAGATTACTATGTGATGGGAACAAGGATGAGGCATATTAATATTTGATGGGGCAGATTACCACGTGATAGGTACAGTGGTGGGGCAAATTAATATGTGATGGGGAAGATTACTATATGATGAAGGCAGGATGGGGCAGATTACTATGTGATTGGGACAAGGATGGGGCAGATTACTATGTGATGGGGACAAGGATGGGGCAGATTTCTATGTGATGGAGGCAGGATGGGGCAGATTACTATGTGATTGGGACAAGGATGGTGCAGATTACTATGTGATGGGGACAAGGATGGGGCAGATTACTATGTGATGAGGATAAGGATGGAGCAAATTACTATGTGATGGGGGCAGGATAGTGCAGATTAATATGTGATGGGGATGAGGATGGGGCATATTACTATGTGATGGGGACAAGGATGGGGCAGATTACTATGTGATGGGGGCAAGAATAGGGCAATACTACCAGGGGGCAAGATGGGGCATATTACTGCATGGGGACAAGAATGAGGTACATTAGTGCAGGATGGGGCATATTACTGCAACGGGACAAGGAGGGGGCATATTGGTGCAGCATGGGGCATATTACTGCATAGGGCCAAGGATGAGTCACATTAGTGACTGTCTCCTGTCTCTCCCTCCCTCCTTCTCTTCCCTTGTCATAGTTTTCCCATCCCCCCTCCCCTTCTTTTTATTTTAGTTTTATTTTTTACCTTTGAGCCTCGGTTTTACCAGTCTCCAAGAATGTCGCATAATGACCTAACGAAGGTAAAAACAGGTATGCTGAACGTACAGGGTTTACACAATGTAGGAAAAAGATCAATCCTGTTTAATTACCTGAAAAATAACAAAATACATGTTGCCTTTCTCCAGGAAACTCATCTTTGTGCGGCTAAGCCATACAAATTCTCCAACCACTGGTACCCTTCGGTGTATCACAGCTTTTCAACTAATTCTCACTCTTCCGGTACCAGCATTGCAATAGCAAGATCACTGCCCTGGGAATTCATAGACTCTGACAGTGACGGAGATGGGAGGATGCTCATGGTCAAAGGTAAGATTGCTTCACAGACGTATACTTTTGCCTCGCTATACCTCCCCAACTCGGGTCAGATATCTGTGCTTCTGCGGTTCCTGAACAGGATGGACGCATTTGCAGAGGGGATGCTGGTCCTGGGGGGAGATTTTAATGTCACGCTGGAACCAGACCTTGACACCTCCAGGGGTAAAACTAGTTTATCTAAGGCAGCAAGTAGGAGACTACACCTTGCGCTACATGATCACCAATTAATAGATGCCTGGCGTCTACTGTTCTCGACATGTAAAGACTTTTCATTTTACTCCCAAATACACGATATGTATTCTAGAATCGACTTTTTCTTTTTGAAACACGCTGACATGACGCCACAATAGAACCAATCTCCTTTTCGGATCATGCTATGGTCACGATTTCTCTTGCTCTTGCCTCCCCAATTCCTAGGCAGTGGCAGTGGAGGTTGAACGCCTCTCTATTAGAAGATTCGGTTATATTGGCGGATGTCTCAAAAACGATTGCAGATTATTTTGACCTAAACGCTCCTGACATGTCACCCGTGACAACATGGCAAGCTCATAAGTGCGTAGTAAAGGCATCTTAATAAAATACGGGGCTAGACTGAAGAAGAGTAGAGACGCTGAGATCCGAGACCTTATGTCCAAACTGAGAGAGCTCGAGACGAGACACAAACGGCAGAACCTCCCGGCTTTGAGGAAAGAGCTGCTCGACGTTAGGGAAAAGCTACGCTCTGTATTGCTCTATAAGGCGAAGGGCGTGCTTTCCCGTTGCCGTCATCACTTTTACGAGTATGGGAATAAGGTGGGCAGGTCTTTAGCTAAGGCCTCACGAATTCACAGGGCGACTACGTATGTGCCTGAAATAACGCATCCCACTACCTCACGACGATCAAAACTCCTCATGGACATAGCTGAGGCCTTCAAGCAATACTACTCTGCCCTGTATAATTTAGACACCACTAAGTCATCCCTGTCTGGCAATACACTTAAGACACGTATTAAAGAGTATATACGATCTTCGGGGCTGCTAAAACTTCTGGATGTGGCGCTGCAATCCCTAGATGTTCCGATTTCAGACCAAGAAATTATAGATGCGCTGTCCTCGACCAAATTGGGTAAAGCACCTGGCCCCGATGGATTTACAACTGGCTACTATAAAAAATTTAAAAAGTCCCTACTGCCACACCTGAGAACATTCTTCAACGCCATGTCGTTAAAAGTCCCACCCCCGAGAGATGCGCTACGCACCACTGTGATGAATATTGGTACGAAATATTCCCCATATTACATCCAGGAAGCAAATTGAAGACACATCTCACTCACAAGGAGAGAAGCCCCCACCCTTGCACTGGCAAATGGTAGAGTAATTAGTATGTAGATGAAAGCTGACTGTCCACACAGCAGGACCCATCCTTAACTTTGATGTGGTAATTAGGTAGAGGTATGGGGCTTCCTCGAACTGGAGTCATGCCAAAAGGTAACACGTCCAATATCCTGTAAGGCCAGTGGCAGAGGGAATCCAGGCAGACAAGACGGAGCCGTGACTATAACCTTAATATCTCATAAGCCGTCCACCCTGTGATGCTATCGAATATAAAAATGAATTCCACACATCTAGACGGAAATAGAGCTGGTATTCACATGAATGTAGGGTGACTGGAAGCCATGTAAACAGGATATTGGCTGGTAGGGTGTTCTCAAGGCAGGCGTGTTTCATATCCAGACGAAGATAAAATCATAACTAAAAATATGAAAGTATTATCTTCCGTCTGCGATGCTCATGGATACGGCTAGGGAACATTATAGAATTCGGGTGTCCATATCTCCCCTCAGAGGGGTGGGAGTTGTGAGACATCCCAGAGGTGTGAGATGGGTGGAGACAGGGGCCAGCCCATAATGTATAAAAATCATCTGCCCCATCTCCACCTTGTATTTCTTCTGAATGGGCATTTTTCCATCAAGGCCAGAGAGTACCCAGGAACAGATGAGCACCACGCCGCCCTTGTGGAGCCATCAGCACTAAGGTAACTGCTCACATGTGTATGTAATTCTGTGTATTCCATTCCTCCTTTTATTGGCATAACTGACTGTAATATTTGTAACATCTGAATAATAACTGTAAATATTAATATCTAGTGTACCATTAGGGTGATTAAATATATAAATTTAATCTAGAGTTGCTCTTTTTATCTTGATCACGATTCCCCACGTCCGTGTGCTCATATAACGCTACCTGGGTTGGTTTCTGACCCAATATAAGCCCGACCACGGACCGGACTTATATTAAACCAGAAGCTGGTGGCAACATTTGTGCTTGGGGTTATTCAGGGCCTCTGGCAGTGACGGGGTGGAGGAGATTATATGTGCTTCTAGCTGCGGGCTAGAAGGCATATACCACACTCACTGAGAGGTGCCTTAATAAACCAGCACAGGCAAGGCAGCTGCGGCCCTTCTTTATCCTCAGGCAGTTCTCTGACTGACCTGGGTTTAACTGGAGGCGCTGTGGAGCTGCCAGGTTCAGGTCACGATTCACCACAACCACCATCACAGTAATTCACAGTAATTCACAGATCAGGGAAGGACCCTTTGGTATGCTCTAGCTACCACCCCATATCTTTAGCTATTTGCTAAAATCTTGGCGGCGAGGCTTTCCCCATTCATACCAAGCATAGTTCATCCAGATCAGACTGGGTTTGTCCTGGGGCGAGAGGCCAGGGATGACACCACCAAGGCCATAAATTTAATCTATAACGCAAAACTCCATTGATGTGGTTATCCACGGACGCCGAAAAAGCGTTGGACCGTGTACATTGGTCCTTCATCGAAGAGACACTGTCTCATATCGGTTTGGGACCAAAGATGCTTGAATGGGTCTTGTCCCTGTACTCTGTCCCATCGGCAAGAGTGAGGGTCAACGGAGTCCTCTCCGAATCTTTTGATATTGCCAACGGCACTCGCCAGGGATGCCCGCTGTCCCCACTGATTTTATTCTGACCCTGCAACCTTTGTTACATCATATAAGGATGAATGGGGATATTTCTGGCCTACGAATTAAGTCGACGGAACACAAAATTGCCGCATATGCTGACGACCTTTTATTTTTTGTGACGCGCCCTGAGATCTCTCTGCCAAACTTGCTGAAAGAATTGGAGACTTTTCATTATCTCTCTAATTTTAAAATTTACAGAGCTAAATCGGAGGCATTAAATGTTTCCCTTCCCGACAGCTTGGCAGACAGATTAAAAGACGCCTTTACATTTCACTGGTCACCTAAGGCCCTCCGCTACCTGGGATTGCTAATCACACCGGACGGCCGAAATTTATATTATGCCAATTTACCTTCCTTGGTAAAATCCATTAGAGTCGACTGCGAGAGGTGGTTGTCGTCCACCTTTACGTGGACGGGTAGATGCCATCTCTTTAAAATGACTATTCTTACAAAGATCTTGTATTACCTACAGACAGTCCCCGTCAGCATACCGTCATCCTTTTTTAAGATAATCTCACAAATTCAGACACGATTCATTTGGAATAGTACGAAACCGAGATTGGCAAGATCTATTTTACACCGACGTAAAAGGGAGGGTAGCGTGAATTTGCCAGATATCAAATTGTATCACATAGCCGGTCATCTCGCACGGGTGGTAGACTGGTGTAGACACGGAAAGAACAAAATCTGGGTACAGATTGAACAGGACTCTACTTCCCTAAGACTACAGACGTTGACTTGGACATCAATCAGACGAGGTGAGACGGTTTGCGACCACCTGACGATTGGGGCTACCCTCAAGGTATGCGACCATACCCTGGTCAGATCCTTGATAATTCCACACACCTCGACTTTATGTCCGGATCCTGAGTCACCCTGAATTTAAACCCAGCATAGATGACCCCGTTTTCCAATGCTGGATTACGGCGGGACTAGACAGAGTTGAGAGTTGGGGCGTTGGTGACACTTGGCCCACGCTTGAACAACTTAACTCAATTACGGACCCGAGGGCTTTGGGATTCTGGAGATGCTTACAGCTCACGCATTACCTCCGGAGGTTTCCTCCAAAGTCGTCCTTTATAGGGCTGAAGACGCTATTTGAACATATGTGTCTAGATGCGGATGACTGTAGACATGCGGTGTCGAGGATCTACGCGTGTCTGATATCCCCCCCAGACCTGCCGGTTCCACAATTTATGCTGAAGTGGGAAGCTGATCTAGGTCTAGAGCTGTCAATGGACCAGAGATCTGATATATTTACATTAGCTCACTCCACCTCAATATGCTCAAGACTGCAGGAAGCTAATTATAAAATATTGACAAGATGGTATAGCGTTCCTGCCAAATTACACAGGGTTTTTCCTTCTACTGATCCGGGTTGTTGGAGGTGTGGCGAGGCAGACGGTACCCTACTCCACATATTTTGGGAGTGTAGGAAGCTTAGGCCGTTTTGGTCTGAAGTGACAAAGATCGTCAGGATTGTCACAGAGTGTACAGCTGACCTGGGCCCGGCCCTTTTCTTGTTACATCACTGTCAGATGCCTCTTCGTAAATATAAGCGTTCATTGTTGAGATTTTTAGTTATGGCGGCTAGATCGTGTGTTCCAATGCTCTGGAAGACGGAGAGATTCCCCTCCGTGTCAATGTGGTTAAAGAAGGTGAACGACCTCATGCACCTAGAGGACTTGACCTCCTCAATCCATGACACGTATGTAGCTTTCCGTAATACGTGGTTTTCCTGGATGATGTTTCAACAATCTGATTTATATAAGACTTATAGAGACTGTTAGAAAACCCTTCCTCGGCGGACACGCCAATTAATTTAGTTGGTCTAGTGGGGTCGCACCTTTCCACCAGCATAGAGGCTACGCGTTTCCACATAATCTGACACCGTCCCTTTCCCCTTCCCTTCCCATCCTCCCCCCATCCCCCCTCATGTCTACTCTCTAACTCTTCTTTTTCCTCTCTCTTTGGTTTTCCTCTCTCCTTTTGACTTGGTCAACTGTCAATATATGATGTTGCAGCAATGACTTCTACTGTGAGGATTGAATATTGATGTAAGGTTTTAAATGGAACATTATGTTGTAGATTCTAACTCTTTAAGGCAGTGTCTACACCATAGACGCATAAAAAATATATAATATTTGCTGAGTTTGGGCCTAACTGGTTTGGCCAAGATATCTACGTGATATTTGTTTGGATACTAACTGAGAAGTAATGTGTGTTTTCTTCGCTGTTATGAAAATTAAAAACTTTTCTAAAATAAAGAATTATAAAAAAAAAAGCACACATCAAATACAAGTGGGGCTTTCCAAACGCCCTGATCTTTCACTACAACAACAAAACCTACTCTCCGAGAACAGAAGAAGGAAGCCGACAAGCCCTAGAAAGGGCAGGTGTCCCTCCAAATGACATTTATCTCCACCACAACGACCAGGACCCAATAGGCAGTGGACAGATGTTCGCCGCTCGAAACACCCTAGCCCCCAATCCCCTAGAAACCACGACTAAGACAATTAAAACTCTTAGGACACCAAATAAAACGACCCCCCCCCCTTCCCGCAGGCCAAATGCCCAATTTTAACTATTAGACAATTTCGGAAAAAGACAGCAAACCTTCATCCCCTATCCCACATAAACCAACCTACAGAGAACGTAGTGTCTCTGGAGCAAATATGCTACCCCAAATTGGGCCGATGCTACCCATGGTCCTAATATCAAGAGACCTGAATACTCTGGCCCCAAAAATCAAAAAATACTACCCCCACTGTACCAGTCATATCTACCTACCCACCCCCAACTCCTGCCCCTCCCCCCCCCACAACTCTAAAGGGCCCGTTACACCTTTCAACATCATTTCCGACATCGTTCAAAAGTGATGTCAGGAACAATGTTGAAACGACACTGTTGTTGCATCGTTGCATGTAAACGCACGATTCAACAACGATAGTTGTTCATCGGAGTTGACAGGTTTTCCTGCATGCTGGAAAACCTGTCAACTTCAACTTAAGCAACCTGCGGCATGGTTTGGTGTGACACCACAATAGCGATGTCACGGCCGATCCTGCCTATTCGCTGCATTGCAGCGGATCACTCGCTGCGTTGATCCCAGCCCAGCAAGCGACCACTGCGCCAACATCGCAGCGCCGTCACTGGCAACATGTTGCTGTGTGACAGATAGGCTGCAATGTTGGAAGTAAGCGCGCACCCGCGGCATCGCTTTAGACATCGCAGCCGATGTTGTAAGGTGTGACGGTACCTTAAGGTTGACTCACTCCAAATTAGTACTCAAACTACCACCACTCTGTACGGAGACAGACTGCATATGACAGCTAGCACCCCTCCTATTCTGAATGTATAAAGTAATATCAAACAACTCCCCGTTTAAAAGAAAACGCACACTCATTGAATACTCAAAACATGCACCAGACATCATACTACTACAGGAAACCCACTTTACAGACAGCTCCTTCCCAAAATTCTTCCATAAATCATACACCAGATTCCACCTAGCATCCCACCATAACAAAACTAGGAGTAGCCGACCTATTCCACAACTTCTTCCAATTTGTACAAGAACAAGTGACCGTGGATAAAAGGCAGATACCTCATAATATGCAGGATGGTACAATCAAAACTAATCTGCATCGTAACTACAGTTGTGGCCAAAAGTATCGACACCCCTGCAATTCTGTCAGATAATACTCAGTTTCTTCATGAAAATGATTGCAATCACAAATTCTTTATTATTATTATCTTTATTTAATTTGTCTTCAATGAAAAAAACACAAAAGAGAGTGAAGCAAAAAGCAACACATTGATCATTTCGCACAAAACTCAAAAAATGGGCCAGACAAAAGCATTGGCACCCTCAGCCTAATACTTGGTTGAACAACCTTTAGTCAAAATAACTGCGATCAACCGCTTCCGGTAACCATCAATGAGTTTCTTACAATGCTCTGCTGGAATTTTAGACCATTCTTCTTTGGCAAACTGCTCCAGGTCCCTGATATTTGAAGGGTGCCTTCTCCAAACTTCCATTTTTAGATCTCTCCACAGGTTTTCTATGGGATTCAGGTCTGGACTCATTGCTGGTCTCCAGTGCTTTCTCTCAAACCATTTTCTAGTGCTTTTTGAAGTGTGTTTTGGGTCATTGTCCTGCTGGAAAACCTTTGAGGGAGACCCAACTTTCTCACACTTGGCTCTACATTATGCTGCAAAATTTGTTGGTAGTCTTCAGACTTTATAATGTCCCAAAATGGCCACCGGGCATAGGTTTGATTATCAAACTTTTTGAGTTTAGGTATTTACCTATCAATATGTCTAATATATTTTTTTTTTATAACAAATCAAAACCTAACAGTATATGGGGATAGATGGGTTGTGCCTTCCTATTCCTTGTCCCAACACATTCCCATGCCATTTTAGAAGTCATTTCTCAAATTTGAGACTTCTAAACCTATTTTTCTGGTTGCTATGCAACTAGAAGTCGGCCATAGAATCTCGCTCCGTAGCTCTGCCCACTCCGCCTTCTACACATGTCCGGCGGCCATTTTGGGACTCCAAATGAAGCCCTGTACTCCTGATGTCTCCTGGTGATGACGCACTTCCTGTGACGTCATCGGACCGGGACAATAACAGCAATAAGCTGGAATAACCAGCTGATTCCACTCTATTATGATGTAAACACTATTTAAACCCTACTCCGGACTCCGATGGCACACCCCCACTGAGGAAATCACCTTTCTGGTGTACGATACGCGTGGGGCCGCGGTGTGTATCTCTGCTTGTCAGCCAGCCAGCAATTTAGGTATGCCTTATAACTGGTAACTGATCAGTTCCAGTTTTCTTCTCCAAAGTGATCTGCAACTTTTCTCTCTGCAGGCTCTTAATCTATGATAGGCTTAATCATGCCTGGTGCTTAGTTTCATCGATTCTCATTTCCTTCCTCCCCTTCTCTTGACAGCTTTTGACTGACCATTTGTCCTAACTGACTCCCCCTCCCCTTTCCATAGGAACCTTATTAGAGGTGGGGACAACAGTATATTATAAGTTTGTTTGTTTTTTGTGTTCATTTTTTTGCAATATTGTGGTTATAAATAAGGGGTTGGATGTTTTTTTGTTTTTGTGTTCTCAAAACCAGGAATCGAATACTCTAAGGATTATTGCTTTTGGTTTGCAATAACGGATATTGGCATTTAACTGTTACCGTAGATTGTACTTGTTGTATGTACTAATTTTAATTTTTCAATAAAATTTAATCTTTTATTGCATAAATCACCGTATATTTTTTGATCTGATTTAACTGTTATCGTAGATTGTACTTTACTTCTTGGCTGGCATTTTCCATCTGCAGGCACCACCTTGATGAGTAGGGCTACTTGCATTTTTAATTGTTTTTAATTTGCTTTTGTGTCTGCTTTTGTAGCTTGGAATTAAAAATAAAAACACTTTTCTGATTTTTTGAATCGGGTGATCGCTCCATTCCTTATACATGTTGTCTGTTCTTTCAAATAGCATCTAGGGAGGTTAGCCACAGTGCCATGGGCTTTAAACTTCTTGATGACACTGCGCACGGTAGACACAGGAACATTCAGGTCTTTGGAGATAGACTTGTAGCCTTGAGATTGCTCATGCTTCCTCACAATTTGGTTTCTCAAGTCCTCAGACAGTTCTTTGGTCTTTTTTCTTTTCTCCATGCTCAATACGGTACACACAAGGACACAGGACAGAGGTTGAATCAACTTTAATCCATGTCAACTGGCTGCAAGTGTGATTTAGTTATTGCCAACACCTGTTAGGTGCCACAGGTAAGTTACAGGTGCTGTTAATTACACAAATTAGAGAAGCATCACATGATTTTTCTAACAGTGACAATACGTTTGTCCACCCCCTTTTTATGTTTGGTGTGGTATTATATCCAATTTGGCTTTAGGACTATTCTTTTTGTGTTTTTTCATTGAAGACAAATTAAATGAAGATAATTATTCCAAAGAATTTGTGATTGCAATCACTTTCAGGAAGAAACTGAGTATTATCTGACAGAATTGCAGGGGTGTCAATACTTTTGGCCACAACTGTAGCTATGCCCCCCCGACAATGCAAATGAAAATGATCCGAACCATAGCGAAGATGTTAAGGGACGTAATTTACAACCTCTTACTCTGGGGAGGGGACTTCAACTTAACCATAGGCATAGGATAGTTCCACCCAAAAACAATCTGATATCACCAACACCTTGAGAAAAACTCTACAAAACCCACTTAAATCTCATCGACTAGTACAAACATGGAGAGAAACACGCACACGAGGGGCTACACCTAATTCTCCAAGGCCCACCACTCATACTCCAGAATAGACTGCATACTAACGAACTCTGACAATCTAACATCCCTTCTCTATTCTGGACATATCCCGTCCTCCTGGTCAGTCCACGACTGCGTACTATCAGTATTTAAAACCGGTACTGAGACATCATCTCTTTACAGATGGTGACTAAATGAATCCCTATTGACAAATCCCCACACCAGAATGCAGATAGAACAAGAACTCAAATCCTCCTTCTCCACAAACAAATCCCCAGAAGTCTCAGAGGGCAACATCCCATCGAGACAAGCACCAGACAAGATACGTAGGAACCTTAATATAATACACCACACCAACAAATCCAAGTCACCCCTAACTGTCCTGGCCTTAGACATAGAAAAGGCCTTCAACTCTGTAGCCTGGCCATACCTGTTCTACATCCTGAACAGATTATGGCTACTGATAAACTCCCTTAAGCTTCTCTACAACAACCAGATCACGTACCTAAAACTCCCATCTATCTCTCCAGAAGCAATACTCATTAAAAGAAGCACAAGTTAGCGGTGCCCCGTCACCTGCTTTATTTGCTATGACCATGGAGCCCCTAGCCCAAAAGATATGATCCCACCCAGATATTACAGGCCCGAAAATAGGGAAACACACCTACAAAGTAAGCCTCTTTGCTAACGACCTATTACTGACTAACGAACCCCCATAATGTGGACAAATCGAAAATAATGTTTATTTATTTTTTGTTAAATCAATCTTAATTGAGTTTACAAATACAAAAAACTGGGGGACACATCCCAAAAAAACAATTCTATAAGACAAATATTAGAAAGCATTTCCATAAAAAATATTTGACAGAATATATGACTAGGAAATATGCAAAAGTAATAGTAAGTCTGAGTGGTCTACTGTGAGCCTCACAGGAACTAGAGGCAACTGGGGAACTATGCCCCAACCCTTACTAAATGACCACATAATAGCAGAAAACTTGTAGGCCTATCAAAACTATTCATAATAAAGGAACCATGCTGCAAAGTCTAACCCAAAGACTTAAAAAAAAAAGGAAATGTATCTAAAAAAGGTTAAGAATAAAGACCGAAAGAGATAGTGAGATAGAAAGCAGAAGACAGGAGTAGGACACAATATCTTGATATATAGAGAATAACTCTATGAGTGCGTTTGGGTGAGGCAAAATTAGGACAGCCATGACTTGAGATCTTTACCAAAGGATTTCACAAGAGGTTATTACCATCACAAGGTCCTTTATTTCATCACACCTACGCGTTTCAGTGCTGTCCCAGCACTTCCTCAGGGTACTGAGGAAAGTGCTGGGACAGCACTGAAACGCGTAGGTGTGATGAAATAAAGGACCTTGTGATGGTAATAACCTCTTGTGAAATGCTTTGGTAAAGAGCAGCAGCGCGGACCGTGGACACCATTCCAGTTTGTCTCCTGATTTCTCGCGGTTTTGGCGTTGGTGGAGGTTCTGCAGCAGCTGCCTATGCTTTTAAACTGGTTCTGGGTCTCACAACCAAAAAAGGTGAGTGGATTATCTTTATAATCCACAAGGAAACATATAGTGTCCTTTTGATAAGGCACAATCTGCGCCTCTTGTATCTTCTCTCTTTTTTTAGATGACTTGAGATCTGTGGACATTCTATACATTATCCATGGGGCCCAGATGTTACAATGCCTTTCAATGCTATGATCATCAAGAAAGTTATAACTAATTAGTTCTTCCATCCTACATATAGTATTCAACTCCCCCACCAAATCCTGACATGATTGACAGGTTGCTGCCTTCCAATGCTTCGGGATCAAATGTCTAGCTGCCGTCAAGAAATGGCGTAACAAGTTCTTTTTACATTTGGATAAGGACATGTTAAGTGTAGTTTAGGAGAGCCAGTTCCGGTGTAAATATGATACGCTCAGAAGTTCCCTCTGATATAGATCAGCAACCTCTTTCCAGAAAGCACTGATGCAAGGGCAACTCCACCATATATGAAGGTAAGAGCCTTTGTCGCCACAATGCCTCCAACATTGGTCGGGTGCCTCCTGATAGATAGCATGAATGTCCACTGGGCACCTGTACCATTTCGCCACCACCCTATAATTGTGCTCTTGTGCGTTTGCTGAAAGGGAAGCCTTGTACAAGAAAATCCTTTCCTAGTCAGAGAATGTGAATTTCCGACCCAGATCCCATTCCCACTTTAAGGTAAAAGGTGGAACACATACCGAGTCACCAGTTTTGGCATCCTGGAACCATTTATATAAGAAAGATATTGCATCATATTATGGCCAATTTGAAAGATCTGACGAAAGAGGCCAAAAGTAATATCTGGGATAGGATACTAACGTTAGATACATACCAACTCACAATATCTGAGATATATGGGACATTAAGAGAAATACTATTAGCCAGAAGAACACCGGCCCCCTTTCAAAAGTGGCGTAAATTTCTAGAACATGACACGGCGGAGGAAAATATCTTGGCAGGTTGGAACAAACTAAGACACAATGTGCTAAATGAGCAATGGCGAGATTCACATTTTCGAATAATGCATGGTGTGATATACGGTTTTAATATACTAGCATCCGTAACTAACCCTGACAGGAAAAACAGTTGCCCTAAATGTGACCAATCTAAGACGGACATGATCCATGGCATATGGAATTGTCCGAAGGTACAGACATTCTGGAAATCGATTAGCGAAATATGCTCAAAAGTATGTAAGATAACCTTTCAACTAGATCCGAAAATATGGATATTTCAAGATCTAGAGGCACCACAAGGTAGGGGGGAGGGGTTGAAAGTAGCTCATACTTTAATTTTACTAGCAAAACGTTTGCTGCTGACCTATTGGATTAGACCAGATGTGACGGGGAAATTAGAGGTGATAACGGGATTAAAAAAAGCGCTAGAAGTAGACAGGAGGGAGGTCCTCCGAGACAAAGAAAGCGGCACCAAAGCGTTCATGGGAAAATGGAGAGGGTTTATAGAATCCCAAATGTCAACTGATGAGATTCGCCAGATAGTATACCCACTTATAGGAACATCATGGTATTTATTGAAGATTTAGGGGGTACCCTGGGAAAACTGAAAATGTAGGTTGCCTTGAAAAAAGTTCTGATGTTGTAATCTTGTAATCTTGAAATAGGGAATCTGAAATCCTGTGTCCTGCTGGGTGAGCAAAGTACGATAGGTTATGTAACACTTATAAAGCGGAACCTGATAATTTATACTTGTGGTTGTACTGTTCCATGATGATATATTTGTCTGTTTACCATATGTTCATTGTTTGTAATACAATATTGTTGGAAAATACCAATAAAAAGAAGTTTGAAAAAAAAAGAAAGATATTGCGTGGTCCAACTGTTCTCCTCCCGTACACCTCTGCTCGAACATGGTCAAAGGACGAAAAATTGTGGCAGGTGAAATGGACCCAATATAGCTTTTAAGTCTAGCGTGTTGAAACCAAGAGTAAGGTGGGGGCTCTGTTCTAGGAAACAAAGCCGGAATAGTCTTAATTCCCTCATTTGTAATGTAACTAGACAGGGTGGCATACGAAACTTTTAGGACATTTAGAAACTACATCCTCCCCAACTCCACTGGAAAATGGGGATTCCCATACATAGGGGTCACAGGACCCGGAATGGTCGTTAAACCCAGGCTCTTATTTTAACGTTGCAGGAAATATTTCAGTTGGTACGTGACAAATGAGATGTCTGGGTTACCAGTAGACCCGTCAGTCCAGATCATCGCTAGGGGAGGAACGTTTGTAAACATAGCTTCCGCCTACACCCATCTCTTTCTTCCCTCCACACTAAACATGTCCAGAATGCAGTTCCCCATAGTTGCAGAGTGGTATATCTGAAGATCTGGCAAGACCAGGCTTCCCCTTTCCATCGCCCTGCACAGTATACGGTAAGAGATTCTTGGCCTGCTATGAGACCATATGAACTTCAAAATTATAGATTTTAGTCTGGAGAAGAACGAGGTTGGTGGCATAATAAGGAATTGTTTGGAAATTATACAATAGACGTGGTAAGAGATCCATGCCCACTGTGTGGATCCTACCCAGCCACGAGAAAGTTAATTTGTGCCATTCAGCTAAATCTGCCTCCGTACGACTGAGCAGGGAATAAAAATTGTCTCTGAGGAGATCTGCAACATTTCCAGTCAACCTGATACCCAGATAATTAAAAAAATCAGATTTCCATTTAAATGAGAAATTTTCTTTCAATAGGCAGATCACCAAATGGGAGAGTGACACATTCAACATCTTCGATTTGGCCATATTGATTTTGAAATTGCTCAATTGACCATATACCTGCAGCTCTGATAGAATATTGGGGATGCTTATTAAGGGATTTGTGATATATATGAGGAAGTCATCTGCGAAAAGAGCCAGCTTATTCTCCCTACCCCTCGCTCCCACCCCTTGGATGGAAGGATTTCCCCTGAGCGCCGAGGCCAAGGACTCCATGCACAAGATTAGATAGAAGGGGACAATGGGCATCCCTGATGAGTGCATTACTGATAGTGAATGGTTCGGATAGGGAAACATTGATCCTAATATGGGCTGAGGGACAGGTGTACAAAGCTCCAGTACTGTGGATGGTAGAGTTCACTATACCCAGGTGGCGGAGGGTCTCCATCATGAACACCCAGTGCACCCTGTCAAACGCTTTTTCAGCATCTGACAGGATGCAAATGGGAACCCCACTCCTTCGAGCCCCATCAACCAGAGCGATAGACCTGATAGTGTAGTCCCTGGCCTCCCGCCCAGGAACAAACCCAACCTGATCCATATCTACGATATCTGGCAAACTTAGTTTTAGCCTATTAGCTTGCATTCTGGAATAAATTTTAATATCTATGTTAACCAGAGAAATAGGGTGATAATTTGCATAAATGGATGCATCTTTCCCAGGTTTGGGCAGAACCTCAATATGGGCCATAAAGGCCTGGGGGGGGGAAAGGATCCTCCCTTGCCACAAATTACATACCTCAAAGCCGAGGGCTTAGTAAATTTTGAAATGTTTTGAAAAAACTGACCGAGTATCCATCCGGGTCCGGGCATTTTCCCAATTCTATGGATGTAATACATTCTGAGATCTCCTCGAGAGACAATACATGCAAAAAGAAAAGGCATGGCACATTGGGAGCAACACACAGAGACAATAATGATACTATAAAAAGCAAATTTTATTAATGTACCAGACTAAACAAGATAAAAACATTTAAAACCATAGGGCACTACCAAGGCCATGACCCATAGTGACAATAATCAAACAATATTATTTGCTGACAACTGATAATATGCTGTAAACGTGTACACTGTACAGAATGCACTCACAATTGGCATACATGAATGAATACGTATTAATTAACAATATTAACAACACGATTGAGGGAAATAACCCATATAACAGTAATATGTCATACGTGATGTTTTATATCTGACAAGTCAGCTGATGCATATATGTGGGGTGGGTGTGAGAACCCCATTCAATTTTAAGATGACCAGGGAACCGACCTATGCAAGGACTTACTGATAATACCAGAGAACGTGTGATGTAAATACTGGTATAGTGCCTAATATCATCACTTGGTTAAATCAGCAAAAGTAATACTAAGATAATACACGTGTTATAAACACCAGTAGGACATCCCCTATAGCGGGTAAAGTAGATTCAGAATGTAAGGTGAACGTCAGTAGTCAGATACATATTGAGAAAGAACCGCCTTGCCGAAGCCAATTACCAGTCAAGGTAGTGGGCAACACCAGGGAAGTATGCCAAGGAGTGATCAATAATTACCGAAGTGTAATGAATGGCCGCAGTCAGAAGTCAGTTCGGAGTCAGCGGGGTGGTTAGGCGGGGGGAGAGCCCAGGCCCCACGTGTATCGCTTCAGGGACGCAGCTTCCTCAGGGAAAGTGGAAGCCTGGTACAAGAGGCATGGATTAAATACCTGTTGATAAAGAGAGGATTGAGACCAGATGTGCGCGGACAAGTCGGTTCCATGACAGGAAATAGAAACAACCATGTGACTGTTGTCATGGAGCCGGTTGCAGAGAGGCACTGACAACTTCCGGGGTGACCAAAAGCACGTCAGTGACCGTGGTTACACAAATACAAAGGGATGTTGTCCATATGAACCTGCCTTAGTGTTCAATTCACAGCGCCGCCATGTAATAATGTATAGGAGGCGTATTTATAAGTACATAAACAAAGACGTTTTGCAGACCTACCAGAGTACGTCAACCCACGGCCCAACCATGTTAATATATATACAGGAGGCGGGCTGTGAGTGATGACTTTCTATGGGCAGCACACCAACTATTATATTGAGTTTCTCACATTTGTGTGATCTTCACTTGCTCTTATTTCTTTTGATTATAATTTGTTGATATGAATTGGGATTCCAGAGAGGCGAACTGGACTAGTAACAGTACAAACTTCTTTGATGTTTCTGCTTTGGTTACGGTTGATAGTAATTTTTCTACACTCACTAAAGATCTTATTCACACACAAAAACATGGCATTCGTCTTTGGTGGAATATTCATACTCTTGAAGAGTATCTAAAACTAGGTATTGCCCCTCGCGGCTGAGAGTTCAAATATTTCCCACATGGGAACCCACTGATCAGTTTCATAACACTTGAGAGCAGGGTTTCCTACATTGCCCAAAGATCCTACTTAATATGCTTATTGACCATGATAAGGTTCTTCTAGCTGAAACCAAAGAATAAACAGTTGGAACAACAATTAAACACATATGACAAAGTGACTCAGGTTACCCCTTTCTTCAGTGAATCCAAAACCACCTTAGATGAGTTTGAGAAAGCGATCACTGAGAACATAAAAGAAATTTTCCCGTGACAAGGGTGACTAAGAACAAGCGAGCTTTCCGTTGGAGGCATAGGGGTAATCTTTGTAATCCCCCCCAAAAAAAACTGTAATCCGAAACCAAAGCCCCCAGCCCCCTTGTCACGATGAATTAGTCAGGACCTGCAGCTCTCTGGTGCCCCCTTAGCCTGCTGGCCAAATCTGGTATTGCCAGAGGATAAGAAAGGAGCCTAGCTGCCCTAATTTATGTTGTCTACTGCGGCACGTGATGTGACAGGATGTATATATACCACCAGTTCCTGCTAGGAACAAATATATATACACCTCGATCCAGTCACCCTCAGGCCCACAATATCACATAAATGCCAAAATTATGCTGCCACCACCGATCTTTCAGGTAGATCGGTAACCTGTATGATAACGTAAAACGAACAGTGAGGCCGTGAGAGCACGTTCATAGGACAAGGAGATCGAGACTAGTAAATTATAATATTTTACTCCCAAAGATGGACAGTGTTTATATAAAAGATTTACAGAATATTACATAAGAGACAATTTACATGTATGCATAAACAGTTATAAAATAAAAGGAATAAAAGAGAACTTGCCAGACCTAGCCACGCTTGGCAAACTTAGATCCGGTGAGGGGGGGGCACTCCCCAGAAAGGTAGGATTCCCCACACAGCTGGTAATGTCTTGCTATGTCGGGCCCCTGGATGGAATCACCCCAAACATGGCTTCTCTGGTTTTATTAAGGGCAGAGAACATGTGGCCCCCAGCCCTTGTGGGCTTGTCCTCGGAGACCTCCTCTTTCACCAGGCTTAATAAATCTTCATTCTTTTTTAAACCAAAGAGTTTTTATTAGTTTAAAATGTGAAAATAACAAAGCATCCAAAGATAGTCGCTTAACAAACAAGCAGGACAAGCAGGATAGAACCAGAGTTGTCACAACATCTGCAAGTGTTAGTATATACATTGGTGATTTGTACACGATCGTAATGCATGTGAGAAATAAAACACCAAGATCAGTCCCGTATGAACTCACTGTACATCTAAATTGAAAAATGGAGGGGGGGGGGAAATCATAAATGGAGACAACTAGGGTAAAGGGGGAGGAAGGGAGGAAAAGGAAGAGAGGAGGGGGGGAGGAGGAGAAGAAGGTAGTTTCCGCTTTTTGGTCGATTCAAACAAATCCAGCCCAACGGCCCAGCACGGTTGGGCTAAGGCTTTACAAAGGTAGCCTAGAAAGTCACTCAGAGAAATCAGAAACAGACAGACATTATTACCATTGACATGAGTCTTAGATCACGTGATCCCGGGGACTGAGTTAAATTTGGACACGATCCAGGGGTCCCACCAGGTTAGGACCTTATTTCTTTTTTTAACATCATATGCGAGTAGAAGTTCGTATTGAAGATGGAGGTTCAGCTGAGTAATCACGTCTGCCAGGGTCGGTATTGAAGAAAGGCTCCATTTTTGGGCAATGCTTTGTCTGGCTGCGATTCGAACTTTAGTAATGATCGGGCGGAGAGAAATCGGCCAGTCAGTTAGGCCTATTCCAAACAGAGCTACAGGAGCAGTAATAGTACATTCAATTCCTGTGAGACCTTTCAGTAGATTGCCAATGAGGAACCAGAATTTTTTGATCTCAGGGCAAGACCACCAGGCATGTTGGATGGTGCCTAGCTCGCCACACAGTTTCCAGCACATGGGAGAAGGAGGTGGCGATTTTGTAGCGAAAAGGGCAATTTTGTGCGGAGACAAGTACCAATCTAACGCAATCTTTTGGGCTTGTTCAGTATGATTTATAAAAGTGGAATACATCATCGAGTGGGTTGACGCCTTGCGCCACTGCTCCAGGGAGGCCTCAAAAGTTTATCTCTTCTCCCAGCAAGTCATATATGGGAGTTTTTGTGCTCCTTTAAACTGCATCATGGTTTTATAGCAAATAGCAACCCCATGAGTGCAGAAGGTGCCATCTTTAAAGTATTTCTGTATAGCTTCTCCAGGAGCAGGGGGCGCAAAATCCGGGACTTCCACGGAGACAAGAAGGTGCCTGAGCTGGAGATAATTCTAAAAGAATTAGATAGGTCAGCAAAAGATCTAATCACACCATCAACCAAAATATGATCAAGGTTCACTACGCCCCTGGACACCCACGAGGAGAGAGAGAGACTATGCACCAGAGTTTCCATTGCCTTCAGCGAAATGTATCTAAACAAAAAGGTTAGACAATTCCTGCTCAGCCCCGATCACACCGGAGAAGTGCTATCATGGATTTTAGGTGTGTAGGATGGGTCCAGTATTTGAGAAGATCTACTTCCAAAAGGAGTCTAGAGGAGCCCTTTAGAGAAAACGACTGTTCTACCTGAAGTCACAGTGTACTCGGGTTGTCCTGCCACCAGCTCTTGGCCGCTGTTAAATGTACCGCCTGATGATAGGCAATGACATCTGGACGACCCATACCCCCCCCCCCCCAATGCCACTGGAAGCGCCAGGACTTTACCACTTACCCGTGGGGGTTTTTGCTGCCAAATAAAGCGACCCAAAATAGATTGCAAAAGTTGGAGGGTTCGTTTCGGGAAAGAGAGGGGTAGACACCGAAGAAGGTAGAGAATCTTGGGAAGATACAACATTTTAATTAGCTGAATTCTAGCCACCCAAGAAAGAAAAAATTCTCCATGCGAGGCCAAACTTGCTTTAATATTGTGGATAAGGATGTCACAATTGGTCTGAACTATCCGTGTCATGTGGGTGATTTGGATTCCCAAGTGCGGAATACCCGTCGGGGACCATACGAAGGGAAGTTGGTTTTGTAGTTCGGATTGATGCGAGACGGGGACGTCGATTGGGTATAAGAGTGATTTAGTCGGGTTCATTTTATAGTACGATGCCTTTGAGAAATCCGCAAGAATTTCTATAATTCATAAATCTTCATTCTTCATATCTGGGGATGGGCTGGGCCCATATCCATGATATACATCTCAGATTTAATGTCACTTAATTCTGAGAATATTGATACCAAATATGACCTACTTATGATGTTCAGAAAGCCAGAACTCATTTCCCAGGTTCCTGAGTGTTAGATATACAGGACATATCCTTAAATGCGTAAAGCGGTGAATACTCTAAAAATATGAATTACGTGTATGTGGCATGAACGGGTCTTCATAAATTCCACACTGAAAAACTGTAGGTTTAAACAAAGGAGTTTCTGCATGGACAGATCTGGTTCAAACCTGTATAAGCTCTGCTCCTCTCAGCTTCAGGATTTTATGGGGGGGGTCGTAAATAGTTGATAGGGGAGGGGAGAGAGAGAGTGAGTGGGCGTTGCATATAGAATTTGATCTACAGAAACCCCTCAGGATAGACAAAGCCTTATGTATAGGTTTTGGCAGATTGTCCAAGCTCTTAAAATAATGGCAATATTCATATATTCATGACACCTCCCCCTTTTTGATGGCGTTACGGCAGAAGGACTTCTGAGCCTTATGCCATGCGCTAATTGGTGCTCTCTCCTTCTTTCTGGATCCCATAGGACCTTCTTCGATTCAGGTTCAGAGACAGAGGTCTCTGCGGGGCCTTCCAGCACCTCAGGACTGTCATTTGCTGGTATGACCTCACAGGAACCATCTTGGACCTGTTCTGGGTCAGCAGGCGGTCTGGTTATTTCTCTGCAGGTTGAGGACCCAGAATGCAGTGCGGTCTCTGCATTTCCAGTACTCAGTCTGCGGGCGAGAGCACCTCGGAAGGCCATCTCCCCGGGAAATAACGCCACTCTCTCAGTTGCCTGGCTGGCCAGCGACCCAGCTTTCCCCTCACCCTGACAAGCTGTGGACTGGGACTGCCCCTTAACTTGACAGGCTGTTGGGACTGCCATTACGCCTTTCTGACAGGACAGTAGGTTTGCTCTTCCTGGCAGACCAAGCGTACCTGTCTCCCATCCGGACAAGCTAGGGGTACCTCTTTCCCATGGTCCTGAACGGCAGGGAGGCCAGATTTCCAATCAGTCGGATAAACAATGGCCCGATCTCCCCATCGTCTAGGCCGACTGTGGAGGGTGGTCTTTCGCAACTCGGACAGGATATGGAGGATGCACCTCTGTCACCCTGACAGGTATTGAACACATCTTTCCTATCAACTGGACAGATTATGGGCTCTGTGTTCCCATCCTCATGCCCAGTTGGAGAAAGCACATTTCCCTCTTCTGGTGATCCCTTGGGATCCCTGCTAAGGGTGGAGCAGCTTGCATTCGCTAAGTCACAGTCTGTAACTCTGGCAGGTGGCATGTAACCACCGCTCTTGTGGTTGCCATGCCCGCCTCCGTCTCCCTTAGCAATGAGATCTACTACCTGGAAGAGACTCTCAGCGATGCCAGCTCCTGGTATGGCATGGCTAAGTCCTCCTCCACCATAAGGCCCATCACGATGTGATGCCTCAGGACCAGCACTATGGAGGCAGCTACCCACGTTCGTGTCACAGTCCATCGTGACACTGGCACGCTGCATGAGGCCATGTTCCCCAGGGTCCTCATGCCTGCCTCCATCTCCCTTAATAACCAATGTTGCACCGTGGAGGAAACCCTCGGCGATGCCAGCTCGTGGCGTGACATCACTGAGTTCTCCTCCACCACGAGGTCCATCACGCTGTGATGCCTCCTGATCAGCACTTGTCATGAAGCAGCTAGCACCCGCCATGTCACAGTCCGTCGTGATCTTGGCAGGTGGCACACAACCACTGCTCTTGTGGTTGCCATGCCTGCCTCCATCTCCCTTAGTGCTGATTCCTGCCACCTTCCTGGGATTTTCAGTAATACCACCCTGTGGTTTGATATGACTGAGGTCCCTACAACCATGATTTATTTTATTAACAGGCAACACATTGACATTTCCCTGCCCATCATCAACATTGACATTTCTCTGCACATCAAAATCATCATCAACATTATTACCATTCCCATTATCCACATTGACATTACCCTTCACATTATCGACCTGGACATTACCTGACATGTCATACCTGGGAGGGTTATCAGGAACATAATGTGCAACCAAACGCCCCAAATCTATTCCCAATAACACATTGGCGGGGAGATTCTTGGTTACCCCAACCTCCCTCCACCCTCTTCCCACACCCCAGTGCAGATAAACTCGGGCCACGGGCAAAGATCGGTGCTCACCCCCAATACCGTGACAGTCAGTGTCTTTCCAGGGATGAGTTCATGAGGATACACATATTCGGGGCGGATGAGAGTTCGTTCTGCGCCAGAGTCCCTGAGCCCCACAGTGATGGTGTTACCCACTGTGAATGACTGCAAATTCTCCTGGGAACTCCCACCCGTACCACCCACCAAATAAATAGCAGCACTAGGCCCTGGGGCCTCAGATGAGGGGCTCTTCTTCTGCCTCTCCAGACACGTGACGCTCACATGTCCCGGTTGTCCACAGGTAAAACATTTGCGAACGTGGGCTGTCAGCCAAGTGCTGGCAGCTGGGACAGGGCCTCCGGAAGGTCGGCTGGCAGGGGCAGGGATAGTGGTCGTCGGCTTACCCCCTTTTCCGTTGGGGACGACCGACTTCTGCACCTCTGGTCTCCGATTGGCCTTGTAGGTGTCTGCGATCTGCGCTGCTTTGTTCGCATCTGGTTGCTCCCAATCCATCACAAACTGTCGCACCTCAGTGGGGCAAAGATGCAGGAATTGGTCTTTCACCATCAGATCCTTTATCTGCTCAAAGGTGGTCACTTCCAGTCCTTGGATCCACTGCTCAAAGTTGGTTCTGAGCCCGTGCACATCACTGTAGCTGTCGAGTGGTCCAAGCTGGAGGTTCCGGAACTTTCTACGGTACACCTCAGGAGTTAGCTGGAACCTCTGTATTAGAGCCTTCTTAATGGCCTCATAGTCCCCATCTAGTTCTCAAGTAGGAGCCACAAATGCCGCTAGCGCTTTTTCTCTCAGCGCTGCGATTAGGTATCGGGCATACTGGTCATTCGGCAGCTGGTACTGTAAGCAAGTCTTTTCAAAACTCCTCAGAAAAGTGTCCAGGTCACCTTTGTCATCCAGCACAGGGAAATGCTCTGGACGGGGCTTGAAGGTGGTTGGACTAGTCGATTCACCGTTCAGTGGGGTGGATGACAGCCTGCCCAGCTGTGCCATCCGCATGTCGTGGTCTCTCTGAGCTTCGGCCTGCCGCTCGGCTCTCTCGACCTCAGCTCGTCGCTCTGCAGCCTCTCGCTCGGCTTGGGCTCGCCGCAGGCGTCCTTGATAATCCTCGGCAGGACAGTGCTGTAAGGCCTGTTTCAGATAGGGGTCCACGCTACCCTGGTTGTGACGCGGCGTGCGTCTACAGGTGGGACCTCTGCAGGAACACCTTCTAGGACTTGGCTTACATCCACAGGTAAGGACTCAGCAGCAGCACCATCCATGCTTTGATTGACCTCTGCAGCCGGGAGCTGTGCAGCAGCACTGACATGGCTTTGCCTGGCCTCTCCATTCTCTGGCTCTGGTGACGGGCTTGCTCCACATCCAATTGCAGCAGCATCTGATCCATCTGCTTCCTGGTTCTGACAGTGGAGTCTATATTTCTGTATCTGCGCAAGCAGACAAGAGCCTCCTTGTTATAGTCTTTATACCAGTTTTTCACTACTGTGGCCATGGTTTTCAAATCAAAAGGATAGGATAGAAAAACAAAGAAGGGGAGGGGTAACTGCTACACACACAGTATTGTCTCAGATCTAACACTGAGTTCGATCCTCAAAACATTTGTGCAGAATTCTCGTAAGAACTGTGCAAGTTTTTGTGAGAGGAATGATTGCTCAAACCAGATCACTAATGTCCTATGATCCCACCGCTGCCACCACTTGTCATGATGACTTAGTCAGGACCTGCAGCTCTCTGGCGCCCCCTTAGCCTGCTGGCCAAATCTGGTATTGCCAGAGGATAAGAAAGGAGCCTAGTTGCCCTAATTTATGTTGTCTACTGCGGCATGTGATGTGACAGGATGTATATATACCACCAGTTCCTGCTAGGAACGTATATATACCTCGATCTAGTGACCCTCAGGCCCACAATACCACCTAAAAGCCAAAATTATGCTGCCACCACCGATCTTTCAGGTAGATCGGTAACCTGTATGATAGCGTAAAACGAACAGTGAGGCCGTGAGAGCTCGTTCATAGGACAAGGAGATCGAGACTAGTAAATTATAATATTTTACTTCCAAAGATGGACAGTGTTTATATAAAAGATTTACAGAATATTACATGAGAGACAATTTAGATGTATGCATAAACAGTTATAAAATAAAAGGAATAAAAGAGAACTTGCCAGACCTAGCCACGCATGGATAAACTTAGATCCGGTGAGGGGGGGGCGCTCCCCAGAAAGGTTGGATTCCCCACACAGCTGGTAGTGTCTTGCTATGTCGGGCCCCTGGATGGACTCACCCCAAACATGGCTTCTCTGGTTTTATTAAGGGCAGAGAATATGTGGCCCCCACCTCGTAGAGTGACCACTCCCTTGTGGGCTTGTCCTCTGAGACCTCCTCTTTCACCAGGATTAATCTTCATTCTTCATATCTGGGGATGGGGTGGGCCCATATCCATGATATACATCTCAGATTTAATGTCATTCAATTCTGAGAATATTGATACCAAATATGACCTACTTATGATGTTCAGAAAGCCAGAACTCATTTCCCAGGTTCCTGAGTGTTACATAGATATACAAGACATATCATTAAATGCGCAAAACGGTGAATACTCTAAAAATATGAATTATGCGTATGTGGCATGAACGGGTCTGGTTCAAACCTGTATAAGCTCTGCTCCTCTCAGCTTCAGGATTTTATGGGGGGGTCGTAAATAGTTGATAGGGGAGGGGGGAGAGAGAGAGAGAGAGAGAGAGTGGGGGTTGCATGTAGAATTGGATCTACAGAAACCCCTCAGGATAGACAAAGCCTTATGTATAGGTTTTGGCTGATTGTCCAACCTCTTAAAATAATGGCAATATTCATAAATTCATGACACCCCTGTGGTCCTGGTCCATCTGATCCTGAACCCTATGACCCCCCTACTGACCTAACAGACTCGGATAGTAATTTTTTAGGGTCTGGAAGCGACAGCGAAAACGAACCCGGCAGGGAGGAAGAAGATATCGTACCTCCCCCTCCAAAAACAAACAGGGGTGGTCGGGGCAAGGGCAACAGGTGCAGGGGAGCACCGAGGGGGTATCATTAACCATCAGGGTGACCTCTTCTGAGCCACGTCAAGATCTAGCACTGATGTCATCCAAACTAAAGGTAATAAATGTTTCAAACTATACCCTCTCTGTTGAAGAAATCTCGGTCTTGGAAAGGGGGCTTACTTTTTCACCAATGCACTACCTGGATAAATTCACTTTTAGCAAAGACGTATACCTTTTTTGCTGAATTTAACCTTTTGCGCGATTTATCAACTGCCAGACATCATTGCAGGACTACCTGAGTGTGAGCAACATATTATACAGACCCTGATGAAACTGCAGGAGGAGAATGAGGCACGCACAGGTAGAGTTCCTTTCCCGTTAAGTAGGAAATCTACTAAATCACCATCGCTCTCCACCACCTGTGGTCAATCTCTTTTTTGAGAGCATCAAAAGAGATGTGGCTAAACTGCCCTCTAACAACTTCAAGGGCAATAATCTTACCACAAAAAAAGAAGATAGCCATCCGAAACGTGAGAAATAACCCTGAGTTTATTATCAAAGAGGCAGACAAAGGGGGGAATGTGGTGCTGTGGTCTACTGAACTCTATCAATTGGGTAATACTAACTTTTATGTTAAATTGCCCTCTGATCCGTCACTTGTGTTTCAGACCAAGCTCCCCAGGATCCTGGATGCTGCCTCGAAGTATGGCATCATTTCTGCCAAGGAACGGGATTTTATCTGGGTAAAGAATCCTGTGGTTCCAACTCTATATTCTCTGCCCAAGATTCACAAATCCGCGACAAAACCTCCAGGTAGGCCGACTGTCTCCAGCTGTGGCAGTCTTTGTGAAATGGCAAGTAAATACATCGACTTATCTCCAACCACTAGTCCAACAGTTGCTGACACATACTAGGGACACCACGCACTTTTTGCAACATGTACAGGATCTTCCTCTTGATCACGACCAATTGATTGTCACCTGCGACGTTGAATCCTTATACTCCAACATTGCCCATGCTGATGGCATGGCTGTGGTCACCTTTTTCTTAGATCGTCAATTGGGTTCTGATCGGCTACATGATTAATTTTTATTGGAATTGTTGGATTTTGTGCTCACACACAACTTCTTTGTCAGTTTTACGGAGTGGCCATGGGGGCGAAATGCGCACCCTCGTTCACCAACCTATTTTTGGGATGGTGGGAAGAGAGGGTGGTTTTTACATCGAAGCCCTTTATCAGGAATGTGAGTAATTGGCACAGATTTATTGATGATGTCTTTTTTTTGTGTGGTCGGGTACCGGCTGTGACTGTAGGACCTTTTTGGAAGGCCTCAATGTCAATCAATTTAATATTTACCTGACTTTCAACATCTCCTCATAGAAAGCCACATTTCTAGATCTGGAAGTGTTTCAGGATAACAACATACTTAGAACCACCTTATATCGTAAGCCGACTGCCACTAATGCTCTCCTGAATTTCTCTAGTTTCCATCCACGTCACCTATGGCATGGCATTCCCACTGGACAATTTCTGCGCATGAGACGCAATTGTTCTAATGAACTGGATTACAAACAGCACTCACTGGACCTGACCAATCGCTTTGTAGATCGTGGCTACCCTCGCTGGGTTATTTCCCACGCCTATATACGAGCTAAGAACACGGAAAGATCTACACTCCTTGAAGCACAGGATAAGGGCACGGACAACCGACTACGTGTTATTACTGACTTTAACAGCCAATGGAGCGAGGTAGGTGATATCCTACGCAACAATTGGAATATTCTCACGTCTGACATTAGGTTGGATGGATTAATCGAGGCTCGTCCTTTACTTAGTGCTAGACGTGCCCCGAATTTACGCGATTGTTTAACCGCCAGTCATTACAAACGACCCAGCACCCGTTTGGGATGGGGGACTAGACTTTGTGGGTCTTTCCCTTGCGGGGCTTGTTACATATGCCAATATATGACGCCCACCTATTCACCCTTTGTCAATCCACAGGATTCTAAAGAACACGTCCTGAAAAACGACATCAGTTGTAAAAGTTCCAACGTTTACAGCATCATCTGCCCTTGCAACCGCATTTACACCGGGGAGACAACACAGCAATTGCGTAGAAGTATTCAAAAACATATTTCAACAATTAATCTTGCGGAAGGTGAATATGAGCAGGGCAATAAATTGACCTCTATTGCTTCACATTTATTACAATTTCACTGTGGTAGCCCCAGGGGAATGAGGATAATAGGGCTGGACTCGCTTAAGCCTAACAGAGGGGGGGATCCTGTTAAACAGATCTTACGATTGGAATCCTGTTGGATCTATGCATTAAATACTATGTCTCCTACAGGTCTTAATGAGGAATTCCTGTTCACGGGCTTTCTGGGATAATCTAATGGTGGTTACAACAATTTGACGTCAGCCATGTTCTATCTTCTTTGCTACTCGTCCCTTCTCTTCCAATGTTGAATTATATTACGCTGGACTTTTGATCTCACCCAATTGAACTTTCTGGATCTCAATCCTGAGTTCTCCGGCTGTATGAGTGACCCTGCTTCTGCTCCGCTGGGTGCATACATGGATATGTCCACACATTGGTTACCTTTATATTCACAACTTACCATCATATTTGCACCATATGTGTCAGTCTTGTGTCCCACTATTGCTACACTGTGTGATTATCAGCAATTGATTATGGGAGGGAACATCGACCTGTATTACTGGTAATCAATTTAAATTTTTACACACTCCCAGCTGATCCATTGAGGTGGATATTGCCTTATCATTATACAACTCATTACGGTCCATATACATTTTTTTTTTTTTTAAACATTAAATTTTTATTGAAAGAAAAATTTTTTTTTTTTTTTGGCATAAATTGAGCAACAAACATACATAACAGTAGTGGTTCTCTGTCGGAATCATATCCGGGAGAACAGTCAGAAAGACAATATAAAATACCAAAATATAACAATCAAAGGTCATAAAGGGGATAAAGAGAATAAAAGAGATAAGAGAAAGGGAAGCAGAGAGGGGGGATGAGTTCGGAACCAGGGATGGGGGTGAGACGGGGAGGGAGGGAAACTCGCAATGACTGCCGCACCAGCCGAGGAACGTTCTACTCTCTAGTTATATGTAGGGTATCAAAGGATCCGATTAAGCTGAAAACATTATGTGTGATGACTTCCTCTGAACAGGCATCTCACAGGGGAGACCGGTTCTTCTAGCCATTTCTTCTAACTCGGTGGGCCCGCAGGGCAAGAGGGCTGGAGGAGGCCCCAAGGGACCGGTGCAGCTCCCGGGTGGGAGGCCCAAACACTCCATCTATTGTGAATCGTCCGTCTGGTCGGTCCATTTAGTGCTAAGTGATATTCCTGGTGAAAGATCCAATTGATCTTATGGAGCAATTCAGTTAAGGAAGGAGATGAGGGAGCCTTCCATTTTGCGGCTAGGCACAGACGGGCAGCAATGAGAATATATGATACTGTCCCTCTCAGCGGGATGGGGAAATCTTGAATACCAATATTCAGAACTGCCAGCTGCGATGATAAATCTTGTCTAATTCCCGTGACTGAGTGGATTAAGCTTTGGACCAAAGTCCAAAAGGGATGTATGTTTGGACAGGACCACCACATGTGCGCTAGGTTACCCCTCTCTCCACACAGTCTCCAACACTGCGGGGACTGGTCTTTGGTGAAGTGGGCAATGCGCACAGGAGAGGTACCATCTAAGATGGATCTTCTTTATGTTTTCAAGATGATTTACACATCTGGTGGACTGCCCACCTCTCTAGATGCTGCGTGCCAGTCCTCGACTTCTGAGGTGAACCCAAGGTCACTTTCCCATTTTCTCATGTATGGGAGTTTCATCTCGCTAGCCACGGATACTAATCCTCTATAAATTCTGGACATCATTCGCGGTTTAGGGGGATCGTTTGAACAGCACCAAGGCGAAACGGTACCGGGGGGGGGAGCACAGGTAATGGGACATACAAGGCCCTACGCAAAAGATGGTCTATTTGGGAGAATTGTAAAAATGCCGAACGACATTCAGGGAACCATCTACACAGGGACTCAAACGTGGGCCATGTCCCTTCCTGGCAAAAGTCTCCCAGGGACCCCAATCCTATATCCTCCCAGGTCTTCGTCTGGATTGATGGGACAAGGAGGCGCAGCGCCCTAATAGGCACATTCTCCGGTGGAGCACGGGTCCAGGCCCGCGGCACCGACCTCCAACAGTGTAAGAGGGCTTGGGAAGTCTCGAGTTGACGAGCCTGGGCAACTGGCCGAACTGACTCCGCCAACAGGAGGTCCCCCAGAGTGCCACTCCTCAGGTGAGAAGCCTCAATGGAGACCCATCTGAGATGGTCAGGGCTACGCCACCAAGACCCAGCCTCCTCCAGGACTATAGCTCTATGGTATTCCAAAATGTTTGGCATTCCCATGCCCCCCTCTCCCATCGGAGCATACATCGTCTCCCTAGCTACGCGTGGGATCTTATTAGCCCAAATGAATGCATTGATTGCGCTCTGCAATTTATTTAACAGGGCCTTGGGGATCCTAACAGGGACACACCTAAATACATATATTATCTTTGGTAAAGTCATCATTTTAAAGGCGTGTAATCGAGCAATCCAAGACAGGGTCTTAGCACCGTATGTAGTGACATCCAAAAGGACTCTCGATAGTAGTGACTCATAATTAAGTCGCACTAGTTGGTCAGCGGGTGCCAGTGTGATCCCAAGATAGGGTATGCCACCCCTAGACCAACGAAACGGCAAAATCTCTGTGAGAGCAGCTATTTCCGAGTCTGGAACTCCCAGTGGGAGAATAGTTGATTTAGCCGCGTTCAATTTGTAGAACGAAACCATCGAGTAGTCCTTCAGGATGCGCATGACTGCTGGGAGCGACCGAGACACCTCCGTGCAAGTGATAATATCATCAGCGTACAAACCAATGGTATGGACATCTCCGCCCACCCGAACACCCGACACGTCCTGTGCGGAGCGGATTTTCTCAGCCAGGGGCTCCACTGCCAGGGTGAAAATCACCGGTGACAGCGGGCATCCCTGGCGAGTTCCGTTCGTAATCTGGAAGACAGGCGAGAGGAAGCCAGATGTAAAAACTCTAGCATTAGGGTTGGAGTATAGAGATAGAATCGCCTTCAAGAAGGAGCCCACAATGCCAAACCTTCGAAGGACCGCCTCCAGGTAACCCCAGTGCACCCTGTCGAACGCCTTCTCTGCATCTAAAGACAGGAATGCACCGGGGTCCCCCACAGCCCCATGGACCCCACGAGATCCACCATTCTTCTCGTTCCATCCTTCGCCTGTCTCCCAGACACGAAACCCACCTGATCTGGATTTATTAGTTTAGGTACCACTCCCCTTAGTCTGTACGCAAGAACTGCAGCGAAGATCTTAAGATCGACAGTTCAGGAGGGAGATGGGTCGGTGAAATCCCATGGAGGTCAGGGGCTTTGCCTGGTTTAGGGATTGTGATTATTGTTGCTTGAAGTTGAAGGGGGGTGATCGTGGAGGTATGGAGCCAATGCCTCTCTAAAAGTCCGCAGGTACTCATTGGGTAGGCCATCCGGGCCAGGGGCCGAATGAAGCTTGGTATCCCCGATTGCCCGGGTGACCTCATCCAAGGAAAAAGGGAGACTCAAATATTCCAGGTCTGAGGCTGAGACAGAGGGCAGGCTCAACCCCTCCAGGAAGTTCTCAATCAGCTGAGGGGTGGGCTGGGGAGTCTCGACGTCATATTGTAGATTGTAAAGATCTGAATAATATTGTTGGAACACCGTCGCTATATCAATGGGGTTTCTCACTACCCGGCCTGTTTTGTCTTTGATGTTATCTATCGTGGAGCGAGCATTTCTCTTTTTTAAGCGTCTAGCTAGGATGGTGCCCGCCCTATCCCCAGACTCATAAAACGCAGATTTCGAGAGGCGTAAAGCTCTCTCATGGTGTGACAAGAGAAGTGCCCTCAACTGCATTCTAGTTGACGTCAGTTGAGAGGCCAGTGTGAAGGTGGGGTTAAGCTTATTCTCCGCTTCCAAGTTGGCGAGTCGGTTAAGTAGTTCAGTCCTCTCTTTCTCACGTCTCCTCTTGATCTGTGCAGCCTTCTGGAGGAATAGGCCTCTGACAAAGGCCTTATGAGAGGCCCAAAGGGTCTCATCTGAGACGCAGGTGTTGTCATTAAGTTTAAAATATTCATTTATGCGGGTCTTAATGTCCTCCCAAGGCCGTCATCAGACAAGAGAGCGCAGTTCAATCTCCATGATCCCGGTGGAGTGGGGCGAGAGTGCACCGCCAGATCGAGGGACACTGGGGCATGGTCAGACCACGTTATGAGTCCAATCTCAGCACAGGCACAGGCCGTGAGTGTGTTATCATCTACCAGGAAATAATCCAATCTGGAATACGACCTGTGCCTGTGCGAGTAGAAAGAGTAATCTCTTTCTGTTGTGTGCAGGTATCTCCAAGGGTCATGGAGACGGTATTCCCTGCACACAGGTCCTGCTTCTCTGCCAGCCCCAGGTGCCCCACGAGACCTATCTAGGAACTTGTTTTGCACTAGGTTAAAGTCGCCGCAAATAACTTTAAATCCACCTGAGTTATTAGGAACCTTGTCCAACAACATTCTGAGAAACTTCACCTGACCCTCATTTGGTGAATATGCGTTTACCAGAGTGAGTGCAACTCCAGATATCACACAAGAGAGCACAATGAATCTGCCAGCTGGGTCGGCATCCACTCCGACCAGAGTAAACGCTAAAGAGTGCTTAATAAAAATGCACACCCCGGCCCTCTTGCCCGTTGAATTCGCGAAGTATGCTGTGGGGTACATGCGATGATGTAGTCTGTGATTGTCTGTCTTCAAGAGATGCGACTCCTGAATACAGAGAATGTCTGCCTTGGACTTCAGAGCTTCTTTCCATAAGAGGGAGCGCTTAAAAGGGGAGTTTAAACCCTTAACGTTGAAAGATACAATTTTCATAATTAACGAGATAAACTTTGGTGGTATTACCTGATGATGGCTTCAAGTTTAGACCAGTGCAGGCAGCCCGCGCGAGTGGGGAAAGAAAAGGGACAAGGTTATAAAGAAAGGAGGGGGAGGAAGAAAGGGAGTATCAGAAATAGATGGAAATATAGGTACTAGAGATAGGTTTGAAGGACCAAAACAGAGACAAACAAAAGAAAAAAGGAGGACATGTTTGACATAAGAAACGTAGAGGTAGATCTGATGATCAGCGCAGGTCCGTACAAAGGGACCTCTCCGTCTTGGGGGGGGGGGGGGGGTAGAACAAAGAGTCTCCCCCAAACCGGCCGAGAAAGAAAAAAAAAAAAAAAAAAAAGCTCCAAACCAGCTTTAATGGGCTGGCAACAAGGGGTCTCTTCAACGGAGCAGAAGAGAGTCCTAACCAATTAGAAAAAAATGGCAAATTCCCCCAGCTGGGGTCCAAGTTGTGACCTGAGGTAAAGAAATGTAAATGTTAATGTTCAACCGAAAGTTCAAGTAGTAGCAGAGGGAGACTTTCCGTTTCTGGCTGGAGAATGGCGAGACTGAGGGAAAGATGGATGCCCCTCCTGTGAGGCTGGTGAGCGTTGAGGTGACGGCCCTGGGTCTCCAGTAAGATTCCACTGTTTGAGAGCTTTTCCTAGTTGACTGGGGGACAGGAAGAGATGTGCCGTTCCTTTGTACCGAAACTTGACCCTAACCGGAGTACCCCAGCTGTAGGAAATCCCTTTGTCTCTCAATATTTTACAGTGTGGGGCGAATTCTCTCCTGCGGGCCAGAGTTCCAGGGGAGAGATCTGGGAAGGCTTGGATGTCAGAGTATGGTGCCGGGAGGGTGTCCGGGCGTCTCATCTTTTGTGTTATTAGTTCCTTAGCTTTAAGAGTAGAAAAGGAGACCAGGAGTCTCTCGGTAGGGACTTGTTGATGTGAGGGGGTTTTGGGATGCGATATGCTTTGTCATATTGCAGTTTATCTCCTGGGGTCTCTGGGAGAAGCTTCTGCAGAAATTGACTCACTGTTTCACATAAGTCCTCCTCAGCACCTCCCTCAGGGAAACCTCTAAGATGCAGATTATTAGCTCTAGCTTTATCTTCCAGATCCCATAATTTCAGCTTTACTAACTTCATGTCGGCAGCTATGGCGGAGTAATCGTCTGCCAGTTCATTATGAGCTGTGGCGTATTCCGCCATTTTCTCCTCAATATGCTGTGTCCGCTCTCCCAGGGCCGACATTTCTCCTCTCAGCTCTTGTAAAATATTCCTGGTGTCCTCCTGTATGGATTGTCTGAGTGCACTCATCGCTTCCATAAGAAAGCTGCGTGTCACCGGTGTCTCTCCATCTCTCCCCGCTGGCTGGCCCCCGGAGCTCCGGGGTCCAGGCAGACCAGTCGCAGGTTGGGAGGAACAGGAAGGGGAGGACGCCATGTTAGGAGTCAGTAATTGTTGTCGTTCCTGCGGGTAGAAGTCAGTGAGGCGTGCGGACTCCCCGCGTCTCCGGGACGACTGCCTGGGCATCTCTGGTGTCTCCTCAAGTGTTGTGGACGGAAGATGTGGGGCTATTTCGGGTAAAAGTGTCTATTCGTGCCGCAGAACCTCAGGCACAGCTAGGAGCTCAGCAAGATGCGGCCGGCTTCATCGGCTCGCGGACCGCGTCCCCACAAGTGAAATGTTTTGAGATGCGGGGGATGAGTCACTTTAGAATGCTGTCAAGGGAAATATCTGTGCATGACACGATGATCCGTTGCAATTCCACTTTAATGCAGTAGATGGCACTATTGTTCTGCAATAGCCAGAAATAACTTTGTAAAGGGTTTTAGGCTGTGTAACTGAGTCATTTAAAGGCACTAGTGTAGATTAGATAGGGTGGGGGAGTCCTCCACAATATATATGTAACTCAGAAGCTGTTCCTCTACTGGCCTTAATGTGGATTTGTGCTAATCTCTGCACGGACAATCTGTAACAAGTTGCATGAATAGCATTAACTTTTTGACCCTTTTAAAAAGGTTCTTTGCCAGGAGGTCTGCAGTAAATCTTTTGTCACCCCCCACCTCTTGATCCCTGTACCTTGCTGTCGTTTTCTTCAACTGGGATATGGATCACATTAATCCTCGCTGTCAGCCCTGTGGAGGCTGTGAAGTAAGTAGCAGACTCAGGGAAGGCACTGCTGCAGGGTCCCCTCCTCAAGCAGGATCAGAGGTCCGGTGAACTGCTGCTGGTGTCCTGGTGTACAGGGCCTGTGGGTCTCCGTCTCACCCAGCCTTTCCATCCGCTGCCTAGTCAGGTGTGTTTGGGTCCTCCACTCACTGAGTAGCCGGGACAGCTGATTAATGCCTATTCCAGCGGTCTGAGGGGCCGGATGGATGTGGATTATAGGTGGCCTGCAGGAGCTCCTCTATCTGCATCCTCTCCCATCGGCGGCCATCTTGGACTCCTACCATATACATTTTTTATATACGCTATTATTACCTTTTACCGAATAACAAATACAAATGTATGTTTTACATATATATATATACAGGGCTGTATTTAGAGTTTCTGCCGCCCTAGGCACTTTCAGTGGTCACGCCCCCCCCCCCCCTACTGATCAGTCAGACACACAGCATTTTATTTTTCAGGCAGATCCACAAATACTAAAAGTAATTAACCCATGCACGGCAATGTAAAAATGACTTGCTGTTCATATGTTCAGCCTTTTGAGGTTTTTTTTTTTAGGGCTGCCTTCACATCAACGATTTTTTTTTTTCAATCGTGGAAGATCCGGCAGTTTTGCCACATTTGCCACGTAATGGCTCACCTGCGGCAAGACTGCATTCATCCCAATTTATTCCCTATGGGACTTGGGGTTATGTATGGCAGTTGTGGGTTTGCCGTATCCGGCACTTGCGGCGAGTCAAAAAACGGAAAAAAAAAAACGCTGCTTGCAGCGTTTTTTTCTTTTTGCCGCAAGTGGCAAATTTGCCGGATCTGGCTAAAACACAAGTGTCCGCACAACTACGGCAGTCCTATAGAAATGCATTAGCAAAAAACACAATCTTGCTGTAACTGTGCTGGATATGTTTTTTTGTTTTTTTCTTCAAAAAAGGCAGGAATCCACCGGATTTGAAAAATGGCAGATCAGGGAAACCTGAAGATCAAAAGTTCAAGTTTGCCTGATCTGCAAACAACGTAGATGTGAAAGCCGCCTTAGTTAAACCAGCAAGGACAGTCTAAAATGTGCAGGGGCTCTAAGGCTACGTTCACACGCTGCATAATTTTTGTTTTGAACTTTTGAACATGCAGACAACGGACGCGCTTTGTGCAAAAAATCGCATCCTATTTCACACATTGCGCTTTTTCAGATGCCCCGTTTAGTCAATTGTTTGGCTGACAATCAGCTGTATTTTTAGTCCAGCACACTTGCCCTATAATGTTTTAGGATCAAGTCTGTGAAGGTAAAGATTACAACATCCTCATGACTACATCACCAGAACCACCGTCAATACAATACCTCACCAGAACCACTGTCAGTATATCACTAGAACCACTGTTAATACAACACCTCACTAGAACCACTGTCAGTATATCACCAGAACCACCGTCAATACAACAATACCTCACTAGAACCACTGTTAGTATATCACCAGAACCACTGTCAATACAACAATACCTCACTAGAACCCCTGTCAGTATATCACAGAACCACAGTCAATACAAAAATACCTCACCAGAACACGTCAGTATATCACCAGAACCACCGTCAATACAATAATACCTCACCAGAATCCGTCAGTACATCACCAGAACCACTGTCAACACAGTAATACATCACCAAAACCTGTCAATACAGTAATACATGGAACCACCGTTAATACAGTAATACACAATCAGAACCACTGTCAGAACATCACCAGAAAAGTATGTCCCCTATATAGATGTGTATGCAGATTTGTTGGCATTTTGAGGGTAAAAGACTCCTTTGAAATATCATCAATCTAAGACTGCTGTCACATCAGGGTTTTACGCTGATCGCGGCAGTTGCGGTGAAAAAAACGCAACTGCCGCAATTACCGCATAACGGTCGCACAAGCCCCATGCAATGTCTATGGGGCTTGTGGCAGGTGCGGCAAGTGCAGTGTAGTTGCGGTTTCGGCACTTGCGGCCGCGTTTTTCTTCGCGGCCGCCCTGCCGCAAATGCCGAAACTGCACTTCCCGCACACTTACCACTAGCCCCATAGACATTGTATGGGGCTTGCCGCAAGTGCGGCCGTTATGCGGTAATCGTGGCAGTTGCAGTTCTTTCACCGCAACTGCCGCGATCAGCGTTTACCGCTGATGTGAAAGGGGCCTTAGGCTCTGTACAGATCCAGCAGATTTACCCCGTCTGCCGCCTAACAGCCGCATTTGCGGCAAGTCCAATGCATTGTCTATGGGGCTTGCGGTTGGGTGTGGCAAGTGAGGCTGTGCTGTATCTGCACATCCTGCAGAACCCCACTTTCCGCACCCGACCGCAAGCCCTATAGACAATGCACGGGACCTGCCGCAAATGCGGCCGTTAGGCGTCAGATGCGGAAAATCTGCTGGATCTGCCGCAATTTAAAAAAAAAAAAAGCTGATGTGTAAGGGGCTTAGCAGCACATTGTCCAGCTTCTCCCAAGACTATCCCCTTGTCTGGTTTTCTGCAGCACATACCAAAGCAATGTCATTGTACTCTTTCTAAATAAAGAATAAGTACCTTAAGTAAGGCCTATGCTGTGCCCCTGAATAAATAATTGCCCCTCACTGTTCTTCCTGCACAATTAACCCCACACTGTCTCACCTATGGTATATGGCCTCCACATTATTCTCCCCTATAAAATTATTCCCACTATTCTGTCCCTAGTTAAATATGACTGCCACACCACCCCTTCATAATGAAAACCAACACAGTGTCCTCCCCATAATGAATTATACCTACCGCACCCTCCTCACTTATGAACTATAATCTCCAATGCAGCCTTCTCTTCACTGTCCACCTCATGTTGTCCCAACTCTATAGTGAGCCCCCTTATGCTACGCATTCTGCATACTGAGCCCTACCAGTCTTTTCACTGAGCGCTCCCCATGCTACTCCTTCTCCATACTGAGCCCCCTATGCTACCCCATCTCCATACTGTGCCCTCCATGCTACCCCATCTCCATACTGTGCCCCCCATGCTACCCCATCTCCATACTGTGCACCCCATGCTACCCCATCTCCATACTGTGACCCCATGCTACCCCATCTCCATACTGTGAACTCCCATGCTACCCCATCTCCATACTGTGAACCCCATGCTACCCATCTCCATACTTGAACCCCATGCTACCCCATCTCCATACTGTGAACCCCCATGCTACCCATCTCCATACTGTGAACCCCCATGCTACCCCATCTCCATACTGTGAACCCCCATGCTACCCCATTTCCATACTGTGCCCCCCATGCTACCCCATCTCCATACTGTGCCTCCCATGCTACCCATCTCCTTTATGTGCACCTCCCAAGTGACTCTCTCATACGAGACTCCCCTAGCTACCCATTCTCCATACCTGTGCCTTCCCATGCTAAGCCGGTCACCTTGCATTTTGGAAATAAGAAGTGCTATTCTAGCATCTCTTCATACTTGTGAAACAGGCCCCAATGCATTCACACATTGCATATCTTGTGAGCCCCCAGAGCTCATGCTACAATGCTCCTACTGTGAAACCCCACATGTCTTTTATATACTGTGCCCCCCATGCTACCCCATCTCCATACTGTGCCTCCCCATGCTATCCCATCTCCATTATGTGCCCCTCCCAAGTGACTTCTCTATACCGAGCTCCCCTCAGGCTACCCATTCTCCATACCGTGCCCTTCCAGTCTAAGGCCGGGTTCACACTGTGCATTTTTGGAAATAAGAAGTGCTATTCTGAGCATGCTCTTTTTTTACTACGCTTGGTGCAAAAAAAGGGCAAGTGCATTCACACATTGCATTTTTGTGGATGCGCTCTTCCAGAGCTCATGCTACAATGTGGGCTGTAGAAAAGCACAAAAATAATTAACATGTTCTTTCTTTTTGCAGATGCACTTTGCAGTGAAAGTGCGTCCACAAAAATAAGGACCATGTAAACAATTTTTTGAGAAATGCATTGCTCTGTATTTCACTGCATTTGCGCATCCGCTAAATAGCGCTGTGTGAATGCAGAAATACGCTACGTGTGAACGTAACCTAACCCTTCAACATACTGCACCCCCTCATGTTCCAAACTGCTCACCCCCCCCCCATGTCCCATGCAGCTCATCCTCTCCCCCTCCATGTTACATGTGCCTTCTCCTCTCCATGTTACATGTGCCTTCTCCTCTCCATGTTACATGTGCCTTCTCCTCCACCCTCCATGTTATATGTTCACCTCCTCTCCCCTCCATGTTATATGTGCCCCCTCCTTTTCCCTTCCCCCCTCCATGTTATATGTGCCCCCTCCTCTCCCCTCCATGTTACATGTGCCTTCTCCTCTCCATGTTACATGTGCCTTCTCCTCTCCATGTTACATGTGCCTTCTCCTCTCCATGTTACATGTGCCTTCTCTCCATGTTACATGTGCCTTCTCCCTCCATGTTACATGTGCCTTCTCCTCCCATGTTAATGTGCTCCCCTCCTTCATTGCCTTCTCTCCCCCTCCAGTTATATGTGCCCTCCTCTCCCCTCCCCCTCCATGTTATATGTGCCCCCTCCTTTCCCCTTCCCCCCTCCATGTTATATGTGCCCCCTCCTCTCCCCTCCCCCCTCCATGTTATATGTGCCCCCTCCTCTCCCATGTTATATATGCCCCCTCCTCTCCCCCTCCCCCCTCCATGTTATATATGCCCCCTCCTCTCCCCTCCCCCCCTCCATGTTATATATTCCCCCTCCTCTCACCCCCATGTTACATGTGCCCCCTCCTCTCCCCTCCATGTTATATGTGCCCCCTCCTCTCCCCTCCATGTTACATGTGCCCCCTCCTCTCTCTCCTCCCCCCCTCCATGTTATATATTCCCCCTCCTCTCACCCCCATGTTACATGTGCCCCCTCCTCTCCCCTCCCCCCCTCCATGTTATATATTCCCCCTCCTCTCACCCCCATGTTACATGTGCCCCCTCCTCTCCCCTCCATGTTATATGTGCCCCCTCCTCTCCCTTCCATGTTACATGTGCCCCCTCCTCTCTCTCCTCCCCCCTCCATGTTATATATGCCCCCTCCTCTCCCCCCCCTTATTATATGTGCCCCCTCCTCTCCCCTCCCCCCTCCATGTTATATGTGCCCCCTCCTCCCTCCTCCATGTTATATGTGCTCTCTCCTCTCCCCTCCCCCCTCCATGTTATATATGCCCTCTGCTCTCCCCTCCCCCTTCCATGTTATATGTGCCCCCTCCTCTCCCCTCCATGTTATATGTGCCCCTTCCTCTCTCCTCCCCCCTCCATGTTATATGTGCTCTCTCCTCTCCCCTCCCCCCTTCCATGTTATATATGGCCTCTCCTCTCCCTCCCCCCTCCATTTTATATGTGCCCCCTCCTCTCCTCTCCCCCCTCCATGTTATATGTGCCCTTTCCTCTCCTCTCTCCGCTGTTATATGTGCCCTCTCCATTCCTTCTCTGTCATATGTGCCTTCTCCTCCCCCATGTTATATGTGCCCCTTCCTCTCTCCTCCCCCCTCCATGTTATATGTGCTCTCTCCTCTCCCCTCCCCCCTTTCATGTTATATATGCCCTCTCCTCTCCCCTCCCCCCCTCCATTTTATATGTGCCCCCCTCCTCTCCCCTCCCCCACTCCATGTTATATGTGCCCTTTCCTCTCCTCTCCCCCCCATGTTATATGTGCCCCTTCCTCTCTCCTCCCCCCTCCATGTTATATGTGCTCTCTCCTCTCCCCTCCCCTCCCCCCCTCCCATGTTTTATATGACCTCTCCTCTCCCCTCCCCCCTCCATGTTATATGTGCCCCCTCCTCTCCCCTCCCCCCCTCCATGTTATATGTGCCCTTTCCTCTCCTCTCTCCCCTGTTATATGTGCCCTCTCCATTCCTTCTCTATGTCATATGTGCCCTCTCCCCCCCATGTTATATGTGCCCTCTCCTCCTCCATATTATTTGTGCCCTCTCCTCTCCTCTTCTCCTGTTATATGTGCCCTTTTCCCCCCTCTATGTTAATGTTTCCTTTCTTCTCCTCCCTCCATGTTAGATATGCCTTTCCCCCCCCCCCCTCTTCTCCATGCTGCCCCCAAGGATGGCACTATCTTCAGCTTGGTAGCGTTTACCTGGCTCCACGCTCCATGCTATGCTGCAAGCTCCCGGGACTCGACATCTTCTTCCTCCTATGCTCGCTCTCCTGCAGCAGACAGAGTCCTCCTGTCAGCAGTGATGACTCATCATCACACTGCTGAGCTGAAGCAGGAGATCACCACAGCGCCGAAACCCGGGACAGGAAGCTGCTGCAGCTCCACTGACCCCGGAAGTGTCGGTCCCGGAGCGCTCACACATTCACTTGTCACCGCATCAAAGGTGCGGTGACTAGTGAATGCGGTGCCCCCCTCCCTCCTCCAAAAACTCCCCGGATTTCATGCAAAGTTTGGAGGAGGAGGGAGGAAGACTTTAAAAAAAATATATATATTTTTTTTTTACTCCCTCATCTGATGCCGCCCCTTACACCTGGCGCCCTAGGCACGTGCCTATGGGTGTCTAATTGTAAATACGGCCCTGTATATATATATATATCATCAATAGCAATATGTGCGTGTTGCTTCCTGTAACTTAAAAACTTAGCATATTTACAACCATCTGTTTGGTATTGTGTGGATTACATGTTGCTCGCCAGGTTATAAACTTTTTTGCCCTTTGTTGTGTAGCCATGGTTGCAAGAGGTCTTTACCCTTCCAGTCATATTATGGATATTGGACTGGCATGGCTATCATGATGACCACGTTATTTACTTTTACGGGGATTTGTGTTTCCCAAATTGTTTGTAGTGCTCTTTGCAGTGTCTATATTACATCTTGTTTTCTTATGATTGTTTCATTATAACAGGTACTTTACATTTGCACCTTGTGTTCAACTGTTCACGGTGTGTACAGTTCATGTTGCGCTTATCTTTCACACGGCTCCTTTGACAACTTTATGGTCTATTTGTTAACTACATGTTACCTGTGTGATTTATGAATGCTCTCGTGATGTCTCTATCATGAAAGGGGCCATTATATCTGTACCTTTGTGCATTCTTATATACTATGTACAGAGTTACGTTATATCCACCATACGGTTCAACTGGGTTTTGTTCCCAGTTTTGCCTCCTTTTATATAAATATGGTTGCGCTATGACCAGTGGTACTATGGGTGGTCTGTATCTGCAACACCCCCTTATGCATTTGGTGGGCTCGTTTTATAATATTCTGTTACATCTCGTCATTTTTGCAATGTTCCCATTTGAAGTGGCGAGGATGTTACTTGATTTATTTGGTATATTGTGTATGGACCCACGTACCCATCACTTGGTCTTACGGTTTTCTAGCTATGGTTCATCTCCTGCACATATAAACATGATTGCGCCGTGCTTTGAGTATTATGGCGGGTTTTACATCCACAACACTTCTTGTTCATTTAACAATCGATTTACTGTCTGCCTTTTGTGGATATACTTATAATGGCGTCGTGATTTGAGGGTTGTAGTGGATTTACATCCGTAATACTGCCATGGTGATGTACTTCCATGGTCATGTTAACTGACATGGTGGAGATACCTTCATTCTCTGCACCTTTTTGAATTTATTAAGTGGAAACCACTATGGAGTTTTTGTTACATAAAATATAACTTTTATTGAATATATAAAAGCAGACATATAAACGTTGTGAACGAAGTACAAGGGAAACCCACAGAAGGCTGCAGTCAGGTAGTAACTCCCTGAGTAAGCACTAGGGGCGTGCTGCAGGCCAGGGCTCCTTGAGTAACTGCCAGGTTGTCATCACAAGTGTGCTCTATGGGTGAGTGATTGGTACTATCTTTCATGTGGGCTAACATACCTTATACATTGTGCATTCTGCTATTGATGTGAATTTTGTACCTCATATGCGCAGTGCTTGCTCAGGGAGTTACTACCTGACTGCAGCCTTCTGTGGGTTTCCCTTGTACTTCGTTCACAACGTTTATATGTCTGCTTTTATATATTCAATAAAAGTTATATTTTATGTAAAAAAAACTCCATAGTGGTTTCCACTTAACTAATGATTGAGAGGAGTGTTACTTATTCCTATGTACACACACCTTAACGGATGATGCATCTTTAACCATGAGATTATTTGATATAAGGTGTATGGTGATTTTGAATATTTATACCTTTTTGAATTTGTATATTGTACATTGTGCACTGACCCATACGTCTATCTATTATGTGTCATCTTAGCTCATCGTTCACATTCCGCCGCCTGTATATATTAACGTGGTTGCGCCATGGGTTGAAGTACTCTGGCAGGTCTATATTTGCAAAACTTTTTTGTGTATGTACTTACAAATTTGGTATATTGTGCATAGACCAACATGCCAATCTATCACTTGGTCTTAGTTTTCTGGATATGGTTCACCTCCTGTACATATAAACATGATTGCGCCGTGTTTCAAGTATGATGACGGGTTTTACATCCGCAACACCTTTCAATCTATATTGTATATTGTGTTCAGACCCAGGGTCTATTATGTGCCATCTTGGCTCATCGCTCACAGCAGGCCTCCTGTATATATTAACATGGTTGCGCCGTGGGTTGAAGTACTCTGGCAGGTCTGCAAAGCTTGTTTGTGTATGTACTTACAAATCCGCCTCCTATACATTATTGCATGGCGGCGCTATGAATTGAACACCAAGGCAGGTTCATATGGACAACATCCCTCTGTATTTGTGTAACCATGGTCACGATCACTGATGTGCTTCCGGTCGCCCCGGAAGTTGTCAGCGCCTCTCTGCAACCGGCTCCATGACAACCGTCACATGGTTGTTTCTATTTCCTGTCACGGAACAGACTTGTTCACGTACATCTGGTCTCAATCTTTTCTTTATCAACAGGTATTTAATCCATGCCTCTTGTACCAGGCTTCCACTTCCCCTGAGGAAGCTGCGTCCCTGCAGCGATGCGCGTGGGGCCTGGGCTCTCCCTCTGCCTGACTTCGGCCATTCATTACACTTTGATAATTATTGATCACTCCTTGGCATAATTCCCTGGTGTTGCCCACTACCTTGACTGGTAATTGGCTTCTGCCAGGTGGTTCTTTCTCAATATATATTGGACTACTGATGTTCACCTTACATTCTGGATCTACTTTACCCACTATAGGGGATGTCCTCCTGGTGTTTATAACACGTGTATTACCTTAGTATTATTTTTTCTGATTTAACCAAGTGATGATATTAGGTTAATCGTATTTTTATTGAGTTTTGAAAGGCAAAACAAGAATATACATATATTCAGTTGTCAAATTGGTAAGAAATAAAACAAATCAAAGTGATGCTATCGTCATTAAAATAAAACAGTCATAATCCGGTAGCACCTTTCTGGTGACTTATTGGCTGAGTCACAATTAACAATTTAAAATAGGCAAATAAACAGTTATACAGCTCTTCTTTGGGTGGAGAAATAAGCTAATCTCTAGGAGATGCTGATCTCCCCCCGACAATCAAAATTCCTTTGCTACTTCCACCGGGATTACCCAGTATTTAGAGTGTTACCCTTTTAACCTAGCTACCAAAAGGCTCCTACAGGCTCTACCAATGCCTGGGATATCAATAGGGGAAGCCGTTATCCAGAAGGCTTCTTATATCTATAAACAATTAGTACTGTTTGGTGTACGCCAAAATCCAGGGGGTACTGGGCACTGAGAAAGAATACGATAACTAATAAAGTGTAGATATATCAGAATATAGAGAAAAGGGAAAAGAAACATGAGGAAGAGAAATCAAAAAGTGGAACAGAACAAGGGTAAGAGGGGCCATGTAATGAGAAGGGTAAGGTAAGGGAAAGAGGGAGGGTACATGTTACTCAGGCTCCCCGTCCACCAGAGGTCGTGTCGATATGTCCGTATCATCCAGGATAGTCTTAAAGTCAGCAGACTCCTGGAAAATAATCCAATCGAACCAAATCTTCCAGAATTTGTCACGAGATCCCGATGCCTCCGCTGAAAGCTCCTCCATTCGAAAAATGTCCATCAGTTCCCTGGACCAGTCAAGCAAGGATGGAACCCGTGTCGATTTCCAGAACCTCAGGATCACAGCCCATGCGGCCAAAACACAAAAGCGAAGAATATCATTCTTTTGGAGTCCAATAGAGTCAGGAAAGATAGATAGCAGAGCCGACTCTGGACAACATTCGGTTTGTTTACCTGTTATCCGGGTGTACGTGTTAAATATGTCAGACGAAAACTCCCGGATTCCTCTACAACTCCACCAAATGTGTAACATTGTACCTGTCTCTTCTTCGCAGCGCCAACATGTGTCAGAGGTTCCAGGGAACATGCTCCGAAGAGTTGTCGGACATAAGTACCATCTAGTAAGCAACTTGTAACTTCTTTCTTGTGCAGTACAAGCGCTAGTTAGTTTATGGGTAAATATAAAGCATTTCCGCCAATCACCATCTGAGATGCTGTTCCCTAACTCTCTTTCACATGCGCGCTGAAAGTAGAGAGTACCCCGATTTCTCAAGGACCCTAGCGCCTGATATAGGGCCGATATTTTGCGTCTCAGGGAAGACTCTAATTGGAATAACTGTTCCAATTCGTTGGGTGTCGATCTCACCCTGCATGAGTGGTCAGCTGCGTACAGAAATGCTCTGTATTGGAAATATTCAAACCACTTAAGTGGCCTCGTGGGATTTTTGGATTGTAGCTCTGCCAACGAGGGTAAGTCACTGTTGGACAGGGTCTGGCCCAGTCAGGTATCGTTCACACTCTGCCAATATAAAAATCTCTATCTTCCAAATCCAGGAGAGAAAGATGGACTGGAGAAGAAAGGGGTCAGAGGGCTAAGGCTGTCATCTGTGTGGAGAGTTCTCGTCACTGAGTGCCATATCTTTAAGGTCGTCCTAGTCATATCTGTCAGGGGCACAACGTCTGCAAGGTCTCTAGGGGAGATCCAAAGCAGCAAGAGATGATATTAAAGCACTATACATCAGTATTTACGTCACACATTCTCTGGTATTATCAGTAAATCCTTGCATAGGTCGGTTCCCTGGTCATCTTAAAATTGAATGGGGTCCTCATACCCACCCCACATATATGCATCAGCTGACTTGTCAGATATAAAACATCACGTATAACATATTACTCTTATATGGGTTACAGTCATATGAAAAAGTTTGGGCACCCCTCTTAATCTTACTCTTTTTTTTTTTTTTTTAATAGTTTTTTTGCAACAGCTATTTCAGTGGGATATATGTAATAACTGATGGACACAGTAATATTTCAGGATTGAAATGAGGTTTATTGTACTAACCGAAAATGTGAAATAAGCATTATTTCAAAAATTGACAGGTGCATGGAATAAACACTTTCAAGACCCAGAACTGACCTCGAGGATTCTAGAAGGATGGGGGAGGGTACGTAGATATGTCACGAACGAGAGGGTGAGGGATTCGCTGTTTCGTATTATGCATGCCTCCATCCAGGGCTTTAACATTCCACCCTCTTCAGGTAACCAAAACAGATGGGTCCATTGCCCTAAATGCCAATTTCCAGCTACAGATCTGGCACAAGGTCTTTGGTCTTGCCCAGTTACCAAAGGTTCTGGAGGGAGGTGAGGGCTTTAGCCTCGGGACTTTATGGGCTGGAGGTTCTTTTAAATCCACTTTTGTGGTTGTTCCATTGCTTCGAGGGCCTGGAATCACTAAGACCTTCTCATGTCTTGTTCCACACCATAGCTGTAGCGGCAAAGAAACTACTTTTGCAATATTGGTTGAATGACTTGCTGCCTGGTGTGGAGCAACTAGTTCTGATCATGAGATCTGTCCTTGCACTCGAGGGAATGGAAACTCTGAGGAGTATGGCGAAACTAGCTAAGAAATTTTTCATCATCCTTGAAAAGATACTCACGGACTCAGAGATTAGAGACTTTATGACTCCTTTCAAGGCGTCTTCATGGTACGCCTTGTGGGACTTGGGGGGCAGCTTGGGCAGATTAAAATGTACTTAATATTATGTTACAAGGTGCGAGAAATGATAGATGGCACTAATATCTCTAATGTGGGATTCTCGTGGGATTGGAGTTGCGGTAGTGGTACGGAGGCAAAGGGGGCTTTTTGGGAAATGGTATAGGGTAGGGTTACCTCGTTGGCTTATATATATTTCTGATGAATCTCCGTGTTTAAGTCATGTTTTAAACTTCCTGTATATGGATTCATATCGACATTAGACTTGAGGATTGATTTGTGCATTACGGGGTGATCTCTGCATCATTGCTTTCATGCTTGAACACGTTTTTCGGGTTTTCCTCAGATACGTGAAGTTATGGTGGGGTTTACCAGTGGGTAATATGTTTGACATGTTGTTTGGTTGATAACAATGTATTTAAAATTCAATAAAAATGATTATACCAAAAAAAAAATTGACAGGTGCAAAAGTATGGGCACCTCAACAGAAAAGTGACATTAATATTTAGTAGATTCACCTTTTGCAAAAATAACAGCCTCTAGTCGCTTCCTGTAGCTGTTAATGAGTTCCTGCATCCTGGATGAAGTTATTTTTGACCATTCCTCTTTACAAAACAATTCCAGTTCAGTTAAGCTTGATGGTCACCGAGCATGGACAGCCACTTCAAAACATCCAACAGATGTTCAATGATATTCAGGTCTGGGGACTGGGATGGCCATTCCAGAACATTGTAATTGTTGCTTTGCATGAATGCCTGAGTAGATTTGGAGCAGTGTTTTGGATCATTGTCTTGCTGAAAGATCCATCCCGGCGTAATTTCAACTTTGACACTGATTCTTGAACATTATTCTCAAGAATCCGCTGATATTGAGTGGAATCCATGCGACCCTGAACTTTAACAAGATTCCCGGTGCCGTCATTAGCCACACAGCCCCAAAGCATGATGGACCCTCCCCCGAATTTGGCAGTGGGCTGCAAGTGTTTTTCTTGGAATGCTGTGTTTTTGTGGTGCCATGCATAACGCCTTGTTGTATGACCGAACAACTCAATCTTTGTTTCATCAGTCCATAGGACCTTCTTCCAAAATGAAACTAGCTTGTCCAAATGTGCTTTTGCATACCTCAGGTGACTCGGTTTGTGAAGTGCATGCAGAAACGGCTTCTTTCGCATCACTCTCCCATACAGCTTCTCCTTGTGCAGTATGCGCTGTATTGTTGACCAATGCACAGTGACACCATCTGCAGCAAGATGATGCTGTAGGTCTTTGGAGGTGGTCTGTGGATTGTTCTTGACTGTTCTCACCATTCTTCTTCTCTGCCTTTCTGATATTTTTGTTGGCCTGCCACTTCTGGCCTTTACAAGAAGTGACCCTGTGGTCTTCCATTTCCTTACCATGTTCCTCACAGTGGAAACTGACAGGTTAAATCTCTGAGACAACTTTTTGTATCCTTCCCCTGAACAACTATGTTGAACAATCTTTTTTTTCAGATCATTTGAGAGCTGTTTTGAGGAGCCCATGATGCCACTCCTCAGCTCCTCAGAGAAGATGCAACTAGGAGAATACCTTGCAAGTGGACACCTGAAATAGCTTTTCTCATTATTGGATACACCGGGTTATGAAGTACAAAGCTCAATGAGGTTACCAAACCAATTTAGTGCTTCAGTAAGTCAGTACAAAATGTAGTTAGGAGTATTCAAATCATGAAAATCAGAAGGGTGCCCATACTTTGGCACCTGACAAATTTTGAAATAATGCATATTGCACATTTTTGGTTAGTACAATAAACCTCATTTCAAACCTGAAATATTACTATGTCCATCAGTTATTACATATATCACACTGAAATAGCTGCTTCAAAAAAAACAATTTAAAAAAAAAAAAAAGAGTAAGATTAAGAGGGATGCACAAATTTTTTCATATGACTGTATTTCCCTCAATCGTGTTGTTAATATTGGTAATTAATACATATACATTCATGTATGCCAATTGTGTGGGTGCATTCTGTATAGTGTACACGTCTACAGCATATTATCAGTTGTCAGCAAATAATATTGTTTGATTATTGTCACTACAGATCATGGCCTTGGGAGTGCCCCATGGTTTTAAATGTTTTTATCTTGTTTAGTCTGGTACATTAACAAAATTTGCTTTTTACAATATCATTATTGTCTCTGTGTGCTGCTCCCAGTGTGCCATGCCTTTTCTTTTTTGCATGTATTTGCCCCTCTTGGCACGGTGAGCACCTCATTCATACATGTTGACATTGTGGTGCGCCCAGGCCGCCTTCTTCCTCCTCGAGAGATGAGTCTCGAGCCAGCTTCCCTGCTACCTTTTGCGGCAAATAAGGGAAACCACACCTCCTTAAATATGCTCTGATTTTGTCTCTCAATTGAGGTTCTGGCAGGTCACCATAATGCCCTTTTAGGTTATACAATGAGGAATAAAACCGCCAAAAACCAGAAAGAATGTTGCTTGTTTTATGTACTATAGTCCCGTTGTTATCCCGCATCTGGAGGATCGTGGTCCTTCGCCGCCTCTGGTGAAGAGCTCTAGCTAACAACTTTCGCCTTTTATTTCCCAGGTGGTAAAAATGGGAATTGATTTTGGCTTGAAAGCTGCAGTCTCTCTCATCCAGGATAGATAAGAGTTTATGTCTCCACTTATTTGATTAGAGGCCGGGCACCGCTGCAATCCTGTACATTATCAGGAGATCTTCGCTCCGTGCTGGAGCCTCTCACAGCTGCTGGCTGGCACGGCACTGCTGACCTCCTTCGATCACGTGTGGTGCACTTCCGATCATATGATTCAGACACAAACTCTTTGCTTAACGAAGTAATAGCGGCAGCACTCACCGATCTCCAGAGGAATTCCTTTATTAAAGCGACAGCATATTTACAGCAGGCACAGCAGATGCATTGTTAGGGGGTGCAGGGGGGAGGTTAGAAACAACGGACCGTTTCACGCCTCTCACGGGCGCTTCACCAGGTTTATGGCACACACATGGAAAGCACTTCCTGCCTTACAACAACACCCAGCAGTATTCACTTAACTCTTCCCTTGCCACAAAAGATCCTGCTGTATCACTGACTTAATATACAAAACCTAAATCTAAAAATACAGTTCTTTTTTATTATTACATATAGTAACAAATCCTAAAAACAGCTTGAATTCGCTCACAAAAATACTGACAAGTCATTTTTATCGTTAAAACCTAATGGACCCCCTTATGATCCATTTTGCTACTTTTTGTAAGAGCAATCTATGCAGATTACCGCCACAAGGCGCAAAATCACTCTCTCTAAGCCAACAAATGACATAGCTTTAGGGTCATTATTGTGAGCTAACCTCATATGCTCAATTAGCCTGGTCGAACCTATCCCTGAGGCTAGGGACCTCCTGTGTTCCCTGAACAAAAAGCTGTGTAATTGTTTTTCCTACATACCGTCTTTCCCCGATTTTAAGACACCCCCAAAAGTAAGACAGGGTGGGGGGAACGAGGGGGTTTGCTAATATAAGGCCCCCCCCCCTCGAAAGTAAGACCGCCTAGGGGGGGGCTCTGGAGAATATAAGGCCGCCGCCTCCTGGTACCTGTCCCCCGGGGTCAGTCCAGTGTGCTCCTCCAGTGTGACCAGGCTCCTCCAGTGTGACCAGGCTCCTCCAGTGTGACCAGGCTCCTCCAGTGTGACCAGGCTCCTCCAGTGTCTTGCAGGTGCCGATGCACTGGAGCAGATGGGGTTAATCACAGCCTAACTTGCTGTGTACCCCTGCTCATCTCTGCCCAGCTGATGTCACTCACTGCAGCCCGGCTCGAGCTCCGATTGGCTCCCAGGAAGCAGCGGGCGCGGCCAGATGACGTTGTGAGCTCTGATTGGCTCGTCATCTGGCCGCGCCCGCTGGTTCCTGGGAGCCAATCAGAGCTCGAGCCGGGCTGCAGTGACATCAGGCTGGGCAGAGATGAGCAGGGGCACACAGCAAGTTAGGCTGTGATTAACCCCATCTGCTCCAGCACGGCTGCACCTGGGGATACAGAGGACACTGGAGGAGCCTGGACACACCGGAGGACAGCGGGAGCCACTGTGAAGGCCGGGGGAGCGTACAGGTGTAGGGTAAAGTGATGTGTATGTTTTGGAAAAGTGTATGTGTATATGTGTTTTGTAAGTGTTGGGTGGTAGTGTGTGTATGTGTAAACTGAGTGTATGGTGGTGTTTTTGATAAGTGAATGGAGTAGGTACGGTTTGTGATGGGAAACTGCAGTGTGTGGGCTGCATATAACCACCAGCCGAAAGTAAGTCTGGGTTTCCGCTGTATGACTTAAATTACCAATTTTTACTGGGTTCTGGACTATATGCTGGTGGCAAAAATGCAATCGCCACATTTAAAATTTCCTTTGGGACTCTGTTTTTTCAGCCATGTTCTTTCAGATGATAATCTTTTTTTCACTATCATGTCACCTATGTTCTTACACCGTCTATGTGTCAATGCCACCTCCGTCAAGTGTCGATCACTTTCAATCAAGTACCAGTTTTTCTTAATTGCCTGGCGTATGGCCGAGTCCATGGGGCCAAATTTAAAATTAAAAATAAACTTTTTCTCTTTCTTTTGCCCTATGTTCTTATTCAGACCTTCTTTATAGGTAGTATTTACTCTATCATGTGCCTCCTTTAACCCCTTCCCGACACATGACACAGCGTTTGTGCCATGAAATCAAGTGCATTCCCGACCAATGGCACAGCATCTGTGCCATCTGGGGAACGCACTCCTGCAGCTCAAGTGAGGGTCTTACTGACCTGTCACTTGGGCTGCAGGTAGCTGGGGACTTGTTCTAAACCCCAGGGGGGTGCATTAACCCCCCACCCTGCACAGGACCCCTCCGATCGGCAGTTTAAAAGTGAAACTGCCGATCGGAGGGAATCATAGGGATTCACCCCTCCAGATCTGATTGGTGCTCTCCAATCAGATCTGGAGGGGCAAATTGGCCAGTGCCCCCCCTCCTCAGCCCCCTCCAGCTCCAGTACTTACAGGGCCACCCCCCCGTCCCCCTGAACTGCCCGCCCCCCTCCATTACTCCATTACTATGTGTATACCGGCGGGCTGCACCCGCGTGCGCGCCCGCTGGTCAGATGTGGTCCCCTCCTGGCTGTGCCCCCCCAGGCAGCCCCCACCTCCAGCCCTGTGCCCTGGCCCACCCTCACCGACCTCATTCGGCGGGCTGCACCCGCCGGTTCCCCCCGCCGCTGTGCCCGGCCCAGCACTGCGCCTCCTTCTCCTCCGGTCGGTGGGCCCTGCCTCCTCTGCCAGCCGAGAGGGAGGTAAGTGTGTGTGTGTATGTGTGTGTATGTATGTGTGTGTGTACGTATGTGTGTGTGGATGTGTGTGTGTATGTATGTGTGCATGTGTGCGTGTGGGTGTCTGTTTGTGTGTGTGTGTGTACGTATGTGTGCGGATGTGTGTGTGTGTGTGCGGATGTGTGTGTGTGTGGATGTATGTATGTATGTGTGTGTGTGTGGATGTATGTATGTATGTGTGTGTGTGTATATGTATGTGTGTGTGGATGCGTGCGTGTACATGAGCGTGCATGGATGTGTGCGCAGATGTGTGCGTGCGTGTACGTGAGCGTGCGTGGACATGTGCATGCGTGGACGTGAGTGTACGTGAGCATGCGTGTGTAGACGTGTGCGTGCGTAGACGTGTGCATGGATGGATGTGTGCGTGGACGTGTGTGTGTGGATGTGCGTGCGTGGATGTACGTGCATAGATGTGTGCGTAGATATAGTAACATAGTAACATAGTTTTTAAGGTTGAAGGAAGACTTTTAGTCCATCTAGTTCAACCCATGGCCTAACATGTTGATCCAGAGGAAGGCAAAAAAATAACCATGTGGCAACACTAGCTCCACATTGGGGGAAAAAATTCCTTCCTGACTACAGATATGGCAATCAGACTAGTTCCCTATGTGCGTGCGTGGATGTATGTGTGTGGATGTCAGCGTGCGTGAATGTGTGTGTGTGTGGATGCATATGTGGAAGTGCGTGCGAGGATATATGTGTGCGTGGATGTCAGCGTGTGTGAATGTGCGTGCGTGGATGTGCGTACATGGATGTCAGCATGCATGGATGTGCGTGCGTGAATGTCACCATGCGCAGATGTCACCATGCGCGGATGTGTGTGGATGTGCGTGCGTGGATGTGTGCGTTCGTGGATACGTATGTGGATATGCGTGCGTGGATATGTGCGTGCGTGGATGTCAGCGTGCGTGAATGTGTGCGTGCGTGGATGCATATGTGGAAGTGCGTGCGTGGATGTCAGCGTGCGTGGATGTCAGCGTGCGTGGATGCATATGTAGATGTGTGTGCGCGAATATGCGTGCGTGAATGTGCGTGCGTGGATGTGCGTACATGGATGTCAGCATGCGTGGATATGCATGCATGAATGTCACCATGTGCGTTTGTCACTGTGCGCGGATGTATGTGGATGTGCGTGCGTGGATGTACGTGCGTGGATGTGCGTGCGTGGATGTGTGTGTTCGTGGATGCGTATGTGGATGTGCGTGCGTGGATATGTGCATGTGTGGAGGTCAGCGTGCGTGAATGTGTGTGCGCGTGGACGCATATGTGGAAGTGCGTGCGTGGATGTCAGCGTGCGTGGATGCGTATGTGGATGTGCGTGCGTGGATGTGTGTGAATGAGTGAATGTGCATGCGTGGTTGTGCGTGCGTGGATGTCAGCATGTGTGGATGTCAGATTGCATGGATGGATGTCAGCGTGCGTGGATGTGCATGCGTGAATGTGTGCGTGCGTGGATGATGGGTGCATGGGTGGATGGATGGGTATAACAAGGGATCAAGTGTCCTCTTGCTGTAGTCTCTGGGATCATAGTCATGGTGCACTGTATGACAGATCATTGTCATACAGTGCACCATATCTGTGACCCCAGAGACTGTAGGATAAGGACACTTGATCCCTTGCTGTAGTCCCTGGATTGAGCAGAGGCGATCAAGCGTCGTGGGACCTTCGTTATGGACTACGTCGGATCTTTATAATAAAGATGGTGTCTAAATTTTGTTTGTGTATTTTTTTTCAAAATAAAAATTTTCTCTGTGTGTATTTATTGACTACTTACCAGAGATTCCTAATGGCGGGTCTAACATTGGCCCAATATTATGAATCTTGGGCTTAGTGCCAGCTGCCAATAAAAAGCTGGCATTAACCCCTTTATTACCCAGTCTGCCACCGGCATCAGGGCAACTGGAAGAGCATGGGTACAGCGCCAGAAAATGGCGCTTCAATGAATGCACCATTTTCTGGGGCGGCTGCGGGCTGCAATTCGCAGCATGGGGGTCCAGAACGCTTGGGCCTTTCCATGCTGAGGATTCCAGCCCCCAGCTGCCTAGTTGTACCTGGCTGGGCCAAAAATATGGCGGAGCCCTACGTCATTTTTTTTTCTAAAATTAGTTCTAGAAAAAAAAAAAAAAAAAGGCCTTCACTGTATTTTTGGTAGCCAGCCAGGTACAACTTGGCAGCTGGCTGACTGGAATCCTCAGCGTGGAGAGACCCAAATGTTGTGGGGGTCCCCCACCCTGCAAATTGCAACCCACAGCCACCCAAGAAAATAGCGCATTTATTAGAGGTGGCATTTTCTGGTGCTGCACCCAACTCTTCCAGTTGCCCTTGTGCTGGTGGCATACAGATTCTCCATACACGACATGGTGTCCGCTAACAATTTCAATGGAAAATTAGCTCCAATTGTTAGCGGAAACCATGTTGCATATGGAGAGCCCCTTCCTGTGTGCCTGAACATTGGAGCTCCCCCACAAGTGACCACATTTTGGAAACTAGACCCCCTAAGGAACGTATCTAGATACATAGTGAGCACTTTGAACACACATGTGCTTCACAAATTAGTCCACAAAAGGGAAAAAGAATATTTTTTGTGAAAAAAAAGTAATTTTTCATTTTTACAGATCAATTTGTGAAGCACATGGGGCTTCAAAGTGCTCACTATGCATCTAGATACATTCCTTGGGGGGTCTAGTTTCCAAAATGGGATCACTTGTGGGGGAGCTCCAATGTTTAGGCACACAGGGGCTCTTTATATGAGACATGGTGTCCACTAATAATTCTGTTAGCGGACACCATGTTGCGTATGGAGAGCCCCTGTGTGACTAAACATTGGAGCTCCCCCACAAGTGACCCAATTTTGGAAACAAGACCCCCCCCCAGGGAACTTATCTAGATGCATAGTGAGTACTTTGTTCCCCCAGGTGCTTCATAAATTGATCCATAATAAGGAATAAGTACTTTTTTCTTTTCACAAAAACTTATTTTTTCATTTTTACGGATCAATTTGTGAAGCACCTGGGGGTTCAAAGTGCTCACCACCCATCTAGATATGTTCCCTGGGGGGTTCTAGTTTCTAAAATGGGGTCACTTGTGGGGAAGGTCCAATAATTAGGCACACAGGGGCTCTCCAAACGCAACATTGTGTCCGCTAACAATTTGAACTGATTTTTCGTTCAAATTGTTAGCAGACACCATGTCGCATTTGGAGAGTCCCTATGTGCTTAAACATTGGAGCTCCCCCACAAGTGACCCCATTTCGGAAACTAGACCCCCCAGGGAACTTACCTAGATGCATAGTGTGCACTTTGAACCCCCAGGTGCTTTACAAGTTAATCCGTAAAAATGAAAAAAGAAAATTTTTGTGGAAAAAAAAAAAAAAGAACTTTTTCATATTTACGGATCAATTTGTGAAGCACTTGGGGGTTCAAAGTGCTCATCACCAATCTAGATATGTTCCCTGGGGGGTCTAGTTTCCAAAATGGGGTCACTTGTGGGGGAGCTCTAATGTTTAGGCACACTGGGGCTCTCCAAACGCAACATGGTGTCCGCTAACAATTTGAATGGAAAATGAGCTGAAATTGTTAGCGGACACCATGTTGCGTTTGGAGGGTCCCTGTGTGTCTCCACATTGGAGCTCCCCCACAAGTGACTCCATTTTGGAAACTAGACCCCGAAAAGAACGTATCTAGATGCATAGTGAGCACTTTGAATAACCAGATGCTTCACAAATCCATCCATAAAAATGAAAAACACTTTTTTTTCCACAGAAAATTTCTTTTTTAATTATTACGGATCAATTTGTGAAGCATCTGGGGATTCAAAGTGCTCACTATGCATCTAGATATGTTCCTTTGGGGGTCTAGTTTCCAAAACAGGGTCACTTGTGGGAGAGCTCCAATGTGGAGACACACAGGGACCCTCCAAACGCGACATGGTGTCCACTAACAATTTGAGCTCATTTTCCATTCAAATTGTTAGCAGACACCATGTTGCGTTTGGAGGGTCCCCGTGTGTCTCCACATTGGAGCTCCCCCACAAGTGACCCCATTTTGGAAACTAGACCCCCAACGGAACATACCTAGATGCATAGTGAGCACTTTGAACCCCCAGATGCTTCACAAATCCATCCATAAAAATGAAAAAGCACTTTTTTTTTTTCCACAAAAAATTTCTTTTTTCATTTTTACGCATCAATTTGTGAAGCACCTGGGGGTTCAAAGAGCTCACTATGGATCTAGATATGTTCCTTTGGGGGTCTAGTTTCCAAAATGGGGTCACTTATGGGGAGCTCCAATGTGGAGACACACGGGGACCCTACAAACGCGATATGGTGTCCACTAACAATTTGAATGGAAAATGAGCTCAAATTGTTAGTGGACACCATGTCGCGTTTGGAGGGTCCCTGTGTGTCTCCACATTGGAGCTCCCCCACAAGTCACCCCATTTTGGAAACTAGACCCCAAAGGAACATATCTAGATGCATAGTGAGCAGTTTGAACCCCCAGATGCTTCACAAATTCATCCATAAAAATTGAAAAAACACTTTTTTCACAAAAAATTTCTTTTTGCCTACATTTTTTCAGTTTCACATGGGCAAAGGGATAAAATACATCCCAAAATTTGTTGGGCAATTTCTCCTGAGTACACCGATACCTCATATGTGGTCATAAACCACTGTTTGGGCGCACAGCAGGACTCAGAAGGGAAGCAACATTTCACTTTTTGAACGGAAAATTGGCTCCAAAATTCAAATTACGCTACTCCCCTTCTGAGCCCTGCTGTGCGCCCAAATAGTGGTTTATGACCACATATGAGGTATCGGTGTACTCAGGAGAAATTGCCCAACAAATTTTAGGATGCATTTTAACCTGTTGCCCATGTAAAAATGAAAAGATTGAGGCTAAAAGAACATTTTTGTTACAAAAATTAATATGTCCATTTTTTCCTTCAACTTTATTTTAGTTCCTGTGAAGCACCTAAAGGGTTAATAATCTTCTTGAATATGGTTTTGAGTAGCTAGAGGGGTGCAGTTTTTGGAATGGTGTCACTTTTGGGTGTTTTCTGTCATGTACACCCCTCAAAGGGACTTCAAATGTGATGTGGTCACTAAAAAAATGGTTTTGTAAATTTTGCTGGAAAAATGAATAATTGCTGATGAACTTTGAACCCTTATAACGTCCTACCAAAATTTTTTTTTTCTTCCAAAATTGTGCTGATGTAAAGTAGACATGTGGGAAATGTTATTTGTTAACTATTTTGTGGCACATAACGCTCTGGTTTAGCAGAATAAAAATTTGAAAATTACTAAATTTTCAAAATTGTTGCCAAGTTTTTGATTTTTTTTCACAAATAAACGCAAAACATTTAATACTAACATGAAGCCCAATATGTCACGAAAAAACAAACTCAGAATCGCTCGGATCCAATGAAGCGTTCCAGAGATATTACCTCATAAAGGGACACTGGTCAGAATTGACAAAAATGCCTCGGTCGTTAGGGTCAAAAAAGGCTGGGTCATGAAAGGGTTAACAACTTTTCAGGGTAACCCCTTTCTTTCAGCTGTACTTCTAAGGCCTCAGCCTGCTCCTGAGACCCTTCTTCAGAGCTATTCAATCTTCTTAGGCGTAGCAGCTGGCTATAAGGCGGACCTTTCTTGACATGAGTAGGGTGGTTACTGCCAAAATGTGGGAGAGTTTGTCGCTGTCGGTTTTCTGAAATTCATGGTACATAATGAACCCTCTTGCACAAACAACTCCACATCTAAGAATTCTAAAGTTTCACCCCCCATCACTGAGATGAACTTCATATTCATAATATTCTCCCTGTTAAGGCATTGTACAAAGGTTTCAAATTCATTTTTTCCGCCATCCCAGATGATAAACATATCATCTACATAGCGGAAATAGAATTTATTATTTTTTAAGAAGGGATTACAAGAATTATAATTGTACCTGTTCTCAAATACTCCCAGGAATACATTGGCTAAAACGCGTGCCACTGGTGTCCCCATTGCAGTACCATCTATTTGCAAATACCACTGATCAAGAAATTTAAAGGCATTATGACTTAAAAAAAATTCAAAGCCTCAGCTATAAATTCAACACTAGAATCGGATAATTCCGAACCCTTCAGGACCTCATTCACCACGTCCACTGCATGGTCCTGTGGGATTCTGGTGTAGAGGCTTTCCACATCCACCAAGGCCAGTAAAAATCCCTCCTGCCATTCTACACTTTTCAACTTTTCCAGAAAGTCATTGGTATCCTTTATGAATGCCGGTATTTCGCTCATCAAGGGCTGCAACCTCCAGTCTAGGTATTGTGAAAGGGGTTCGGTCAAAGATCCGACCCTCGACACAATAGGCCTCCCTGGAGGTGCCTCATTTGATTTGTGCATCTTTGGTAAATAGTACCATTGGGGCTTATTAGGGAAATCAGGGTACAATTTTTCTGCCTCCTTCATGCTCAATATCCCTTTGTCAACTGCTCTTTTTAACAGGGATCTCAACTTCCCTTTATATTTACTTGTCGGGTCGCAACTCAATTTTTATATGTACCAGAATCTGACAACTGTCTCTCTCGCCTCTTTCCTCAATTTTTTATATGTACCAGAATCTGACAACTGTCTCTCCGCCTCTTTCCTCAATTTTTTATATGTACCAGAATCTGACAACTGTCTCTCCGCCTCTTTCTATAAAAACTCTTTCTTACAATAAAAAGAACAATTCCAATAAGAAACAAAAGAAGGGCTATTGGACAACTGATTCGGAATCAAGTGAATCAGAGGACTGGTTGCGAAATAAATAAATCGCCACAGAATGATCGTGGAACCCCTTTAGCCCCTTTGGGAAACGGACATGGAGGGGCAGAGGACGGGGAAGGGGGAGAAAATGTGGGCACAAAGAGGAAACAAGTGTCTTGGAGAGATTAGAACCACATGAGACCCCAATTGTTAAAAATCCAGATGATGTGAAAACAAAAGATATGGTGATTAATCTGACAGATCGTGATCTGAGGACCTTTTAACAGCACTTACAAAAGGTCTTAACTACTGCATTCCGGAAAGTTTTGACTATGCAGAGTTCAGAGTGGACCTCTTTAAGTCCACTAGAAAACGGCATCTTCAGAAATATTTTGTGAGCCAAGCAGAAAGTAATGCCAACACCAAAAAAGAAACCACAACTAATAAAATTCGCTCCTTAGGATTTAATCCTCTGAGTTCAGGTCTGTTGGAGGTGGACTCAGAGGTAAACTTGCTTTTAAGTATAACATGTAATAAAGAATCGTCTGACATATTAAAGCACGAGAAAACAGGAAATGTGTTTATGGGTGGCCTGAAGTCCGATTTTTGTCCACCAGTAATACAGGGGAATGTAATTGACCTCTTTCAAGAGCAGGTAGCAAAGGATGTGGAAGCCCTAATATATAATAAAACCCCAAACAATCTCGCAAAAAGAAAAAATTGCTCTAAGAAACCTCAGTTCATGGGAGGTGAGAAAGGCAGACGAGGGGGGCAATACCGTTTTGTTAAAAAAGGCGGAATATATGAAAGAGGCGGAGAGACAGTTGTCAGATTTTGGTACATATAAAAAATTGAGTTGCAACCCGACAAGTAAATATAAAGAGAACTTGAGATCCCTGTTAAAAAGAGCAGCATATAGTCCATAACCCAGTAAAAATTGGTCAATTTATTTCCTGTAAGACTAAGGGCCCTTTCACATCAGCGTTTTTTTCAAATCGCGGCAGATGCGCCGCATACCAGCTGAACTTGCGGCACGGTTGCGGCGCGATTGCGGTAAACGTCATACAATGTATAGGCGGACTTGCGGCAGGTGCGGCAAGTGCGATTTTGGCACTTGCGGCAGGTGCGGCTGTGCTGTTTCAATCCTGTTTTATAGTTTAAACTGCTATTATCTCTGATGCTTGTCTCTGCTGCCACATGCTGGCCAGACTTTTCAATTCTTTTCCCCACTATCTTGTCCAGCCTATGGGGGTGTGGCTCCTGTACGTGCTGTTTTGGTCTCTTCCTGTTTGCCCAGTCATTGGCAGACATTTTTTAGTACAGAGAGTTCATTCCCCATGAAGCTGAAGAAGCAAAGTTTTCGACCTACAAGTAGCGACTCCAGAGACAAGCTTCATACAAGATTTCAATGCCATGTTTTGGATCATTCATCTACGAAATAAACCAGCATTGTTTTCATCCTAACGTGTGTACGCTTATCTGAGATGCTGCTCCGGGTCCTGTCTGCCCCTCTTACTGGAAGTACAAAGGTAAGAACTCTCACCCCATTATACACCAGCGTGCCTTTATCGCCTTTAAGTGGGAACAGAACAGTCGAAAACTTTGTTTAAAAGCTACTAGCAGCTAAAAAAACTGCCTTACAGCCCAGCATCCATCTATAGATCTCCATGTGCCCTGTTCCTCTGTGTGTAATCTGCCCAGCAACAAGCCTTGTGCACCAGTCCGCCTGCAACAGTGCACGTCTGGACAAGCCTAGATGAAGCTCTCCCACCTGCCACCTCTTGTATCAGCTCTGCCTGTACTGTTATAAACAACTGTTTTTATGCACCTTTGGTTTCCTTCTGGCCACATCGCTTCTACAAGCCTGCAGTACACTATACCTCATTACTGCACATCGGCGAACTGCAAACCCCAAGTTTCGTCAAAGCCACCTTGGGAATCTCGCCCGGGAGTTCCCGCAGAGCCGCACAGCGATTTTCGGACCCCTATTCAAAAATTGAGTCTTTTAAAGAGACAGTACACCTTTATTCGAAATGGCCGAAAAGGACCTCGGACAGGCTCCCACTGCTGAAACAGAGCAAATACAACCTGATACCGTCCACGATGAAGCCCAGGAGGCAGACCCCACGTCTCAAGCAGACCAAGTTACCCGACCAAAACGTTCTTCCAAACCAACGGTAAAGGCAATTGAAAACTATCGCGCTATGAAAGATGAGCTAAGTGAACGCCTGGAAGAACAGTGGGAACGCGTCGCCTCTTACATGTCGAGACTCGAACCCTCGTCAGGCGACGCCGCGAGCTTACAATCTGTTATGGAACGACTGAACGCCGCCCATGAAGGATACAAGAGACTGTCAACAAGGTACATTGCCCTTCTAAAAGACTTTAATTCTGATGAATCTCTTTCAGACCTCAGTAAGGCGCTAGAGACGGACAAAGGGAGAGATGCCAAGGTCCAACACGCCATAAACAAGGCCGAACACCGTATCTCTCACCTACAAGAAACCAGATCACACCGATCGACCTCATCTAAACGTTCCTCTCGGTCATCCAGGTCGTCATCCTCAAGAAGTTCAACCATGAGCGACAGGATACTAGAGGCCCGCATAATAGCAGAGGAATCCAGGGTGAGACGTTCTTTCACTGAGAGAGAAGCAGACGAAAAAAGGACAGAAGCAAGAGCAGAGGCAAAAAGGGCAGAAGCAGAAGTGGAAGCAAAAAGGGCAGAAGCAAGGGCGGTAGCGGAGATGGAAGCAAAAAGGGCAGAAGCAGAGGCTAAAAGGGCGGAAGCGGAGATGGAAGCAAAAAGGACCGAAGCAGAAGCGGAGGCTCGAATACAGATCCTTCGGTCACAGATGGAAGAGGAGGTTGCGCTAGCTAAAGTGAGACTACTTGAGCAGGCATTTATCCAAGGTCCTGATCCAGCTAACTCGCCACCACTGGAAACGGATGATCCAGTCGATCGCACCAGAGACTATGTGCTAAACCGGGTACCTGTAGCGACCCCGGTTTACACTACCGTCCAAGTCAACGACACCAAAACCCACAACATACTTCTAAAGGTGCCAGTACCCTCGAAGGCGCCCGAGCCAATTAACGACAGTCGCCGAGAGATACCCTCTCAAACACAGTCACCACCACAAGATGGCAACCCAGTGTTTCCTGGCCCACCTTCGCAGCTCAAGCGGTATTCGTCAGATTCTTCAAGGGCTAAACCACAGCTCAACCCTGCAGCAGCATCATTCTACCCGGAAACAGCTCATCCATTCACGTCAGGCGGCCCATACGCCCCAGAGGAATCACGAGTCGTCGTGGCAACAAGTGGTGAGAAGTCGGACATGTCCGAGTTTGCCAGGTTCATGGTGAGCAGAGAGCTAATCAATACTAGTCTTGTGAAGTTTGACGATCGCGCAAAGAGCTACAGGGCCTGGAAAGCAACCTTCAAGGCAGCCATCGCCAATCTCAACCTAACTGAAGAACAGGAACTCGACCTCCTGATCAAGTGGTTGGGCCCAGGCTCTTCAAACCGTATCAAGAGCCTCAGAAACGCCTATTTAGGACAAGCAGAAGCAGGTCTCGCCGCTGCATGGCAAAGGCTGGAACGCACCTTTGGCAGCGCGGAAGCAATAGAGAAAGCCCTATTCAAGAGACTGCAGGATTTCCCAAAGATCAACCTTAAAGAAGTCCACAAGCTTCAAGACCTAAGTGATCTGCTCATGGAGCTGGAGCTCGCCAAAAGAGACCCTCGTCTGTCCGGGCTGTGCTATCTGGATTCAGCCCATGGAGTAAACCCAATCGTGGTGAAGCTGCCATACAGTCTGCAGGAGAAATGGGCAACGTCAGTCTCAAGGTACAAAAGAGTGAACGACGTCACCTTTCCCCCATTTATTCACTTCTGCAGGTTCATTGACGAGCAGGCCCAGATGAGGAATGACCCCAGCCTCGACTTCCTAGAATTCAATACTTCAGCAGCTGCAGCAACTCCAGCATCAAGGTATGAAAGTGCTATACAAAAACGCAGAGACACTAAGAGAGCTGTGAGTGTTAGAAAGACTGAGCTACCATCACCCGCAACGCCCACAGACGAACAGAACACTGTCTCACCACGAGATAAGTCTTTCAATCGTGAATGTCCCATCCATAAAAAACCACACTCACTGACCAAGTGCAAGGGTTTAGATCCAAAACCTTACAGGCGCACAAGAAGGTCCTCACTGAGCTTGGGATTTGCTTCAAATGCTGCGCATCACTTGAGCACACGGCCAAGGACTGTAAATCCACAGTCAAGTGTGGGGAGTGCCACAGCGAAAAGCACGTTTCAGCCATGCATCCTACCCGGCTAGCTAGAGACACACCGGCTACAGTCACCACCGCTCCCGCTCCAAGTCATGGCGGGGAGCCACAGAATCAGACTGATACCGCCACAACTGTTTCCTGCTCATGCTCAGAGGTATGTGGAGAGGGCCGAAAGGAGAAATGTTGTGCCCGAATATGCCTCATCAAGGTTTATCCCGAGGGACGCCCAGAAAAGGCAATGAAGGTGTACGCCATCATAGACGACCAAAGCAACCGGTCCCTGGCAGGAACCAAATTCTTTGAAGCCTTCGGAATTAGTGGACCATCAGAACCCTACACCTTGAACACCTGCTCAGGCCGCATAGAGACTAGCGGCAGAAGAGCCCGGGGATTCATTGCTTCTCCTATCAACGGGAAGACTGAAATAACTCTACCAATGCTCGTTGAATGCGACCAAATACCCAGCCGCAGGAGTGAAATTCCTACCCCAGAAGCTGCACTTCATCAACCACACCTGAAACACCTCGCAAGCGTCATCCCACCTATAGACAACAACGTGGAGATTCTACTCCTGCTCGGCAGAGACAACCTGAGGGTACACAAGGTGCGACAACAGTGCAATGGACCTGACTATGCACCATACGCCCAGAGACTGGACTTGGGATGGGTAGTCATAGGAAATGTGTGTGTTGATCGATCAGAAATCGACTCCTTCAGGACCTACGTGCATGGAGATGGGCGCACAACCTGCCTAAGACCATGTCCTCATCACTATGAAGTGAAGGAGAAGCCCCCAGACTCAATACAGCTACCCAACGTCGCTTCTTCCCTGCGTACCGACAACTTAGGAAGATCAGTCTTTCACACGACCAAGGACGACGATAAAGTAGCCTTGTCAGTGGAGGACAGAGAGTTCATCGAGATAATGGACCGTGCGTTCTCTAAAGACGAAACCGACCACTGGGTCTCTCCATGACCCTTCCAATCCACCAGGATAAGACTCCCAAACAACCGAGACCAAGCTCAGACCAGATTTAACACACTGCAGCGTTCGATGAACAACAAGCCTGAGATGAGGGAACATATCGTTGCCTTCATGGACAAGATATTTCGCAACAACGACGCGGAACCCGCTCCATCCTTAAAGAAGAATGAAGAGTGCTGGTATCTGCCTTCATTTGGTGTATACCACCCACGGAAACCGAACCAGATCAGGGTCGTTTTTGACTCCAGCGCCAAACATGGAGGCGTATCCCTTAACGATGTTCTCCTCACCGGCCCCAACCTAACAAACAACTTAGTAGGAGTGTTGCTGAGGTTCAGAAAAGAACTTGTCGCCATCACTGCTGATATCGAACAGATGTTCCACTGTTTCCTAGTCAGGGAGGATCACCGGAACATCCTCAGATTTCTGTGGTACAAGGACAATGACACCAATAAAGAGATGGTGGAATACCGAATGAGGGTCCACGTCTTCGGGAACAGCCCTTCACCCGCCGTAGCAACCTATGGTCTCCGAAGAACCGTGTCAGAGGGAGAGTCAGAGTATGGCACAGACGCGAAAGACTTTGTTGAAAAAGACTTTTACGTAGATGACGGGCTCAAATCACTACCCACCGAGGAAGCAGCCATTGATTTGCTCAAAAGAACCCAAAGTATGCTGGCCCAGGCAAAACTTAGGCTACACAAAATAGCTTCAAACAGCCCGTAATGAGAGCCTTTGACTCGGGCGACCACGCCCCTGGATTCAAGGACATTGACTTGGGGCTAGACAGCCCACCCGTGCAGAGGAGCCTCGGCATCAGATGGGATCTCGCAGCCGACTCCTTCGGATTTCAAGTAAATTGCTCAGACAAACCGTTCATGAAACGTGGTGTCCTTTCCGTAGTAAACAGCTTATTCGACCCGCTCGGATTCGTAGCGCCTATCACTATACAAGGCAAATCCTTGTTGAGACAATTCTCGGAAACCGTCAAGGATTGGGATACCCCACTCCCTTTCGACAAAGAGCAAAAATGGGAAGCTTGGAAACAGTCGTTGTGCGGATTGAACAACATTCACATCCCGAGATGTTACACCAAAATCTCCCTTGCCTCTAGCGGAAGGAAAGAACTCCACGTCTTCTCAGACGCCTCCACTGAAGCCATAGCAGCGGTTGTATACCTGAAGGTGATGGACGCCAACGGACAAAGCTACATTGGATTAGTATTCGGCAAGGCGAAGCTAGCCCCGAAGCCCGACCATACCATTCCCAGGCTCGAACTCTGTGGAGCCGTCTTGGCAGTGGAAATTGCTGACTTCATACTACAAGAACTGTGCATCGAAATGGATGAGGTCCACTTCTACACTGACAGCAAGGTCGTTTTGGGTTACATCTACAATCAATCAAGACGATTCTATGTGTATGTCAGTAACCGCATTGAAAGGATCAGGAGATCCTCCAAACCAGAACAATGGCGTTACGTACCATCGGAGCTGAATCCAGCAGATCATGCAACTAGATCCATGTCTATATCTTCCTTTGCTAACTCTTCTTGGCTTACAGGTCCAGAGTTCCTGCTGAGACAGTCGGAAGAAGGTGTCCAGGAAGACTTCAGCATCCTAGATCCAGATAACGATCCAGATGTCCGAACTGAAGTCAACACCCTGGCCACCAGTGCAGAGGAAGCTTCCAACCTCGGCTGCCAACGTTTCGAACGTTTCTCCAGCTGGACAAGACTCGTCCGGACTGTTGCCAGTTTAGAGCACGTCGCCAGATGCTATCGTACAGACCTGAAAAACAAAGACTGTCATCGCTGGCATGTGTGCCACAATCTCCTTTCTGCTGAGAACATCTCCCATGGTGAGTCCCTCATAATACGCCACCTCCAACAGAGTGAATTCGCCACCGAATGGAACTGCTTACACAACAAACAGCAGATCCCACTAAGAAGCCCTCTCGCCAATTTAAACCCGATTATGGATAGTTTTGGCTTACTTAGAGTCGGCGGTCGTTTAAATCAGGCTCGTTTCGGAGTCGCAGAACAAAATCCTCTCATCATTCCCAACAAACACCACGTTACAGTCCTGCTGATCCGACATCACCACGAAAGGACTGAACACCAAGGCAGGCATTTCACAGAGGGCACCGTATAGTCGGCAGGCCTTTGGATCATTGGGATGAAGAGACGTGTAGCACAAATACTCCTTGATTGTGTGCACTGTCGTAAAGCGAGAGGAAAGCAACTGTGCCAACAAATGGCTGATCTGCCTACAGACAGACTTTTTACGGAACCGCCTTTCACCTACGTGGGCCTAGACGTTTTCGGACCATGGATGGTATCCTCACGCAGAACTCGTAGCAGCCGAGCAGACAATAAGCGGTGGGCTGTGCTATTCACCTGCATGAGTGTTCGAGCCGTTCACATTGAGGTGTTAGAATCCATGGATACTTCCTGCCTGATCAATGCCTTAAGGAGGTTCTTTGCCATCAGAGGACCAGTAAAGCAGCTGAGGTCCGACCGTGGCAGCAACTTCGTCGGTGCATGTAGAGAGCTGGACATCGACACAAGCCAATCCAAGACCAGCTAGCAGACAAAAGTTGCACCTGGGTCTTCAATTCTCCTCACAGTTCTCACATGGGAGGCTCTTGGGAGAGGATGATCGGGATCTCACGCAACATCCTGAACTCCATGCTAAAGGACTTTAACTCCTCAAGACTCACGCACGAGGCTCTAGTCACTCTTTTAGCCGAAGTCTCAGCCACCATCAATTCGAGACCACTCGTGCCGGTGACAATGGATCCAGAGGTACCAACCATGCTGACTCCCACCATCCTTCTTACTCAAAAGATTGACAACGCGGTAATTCCCAGCGGAGACTTCACTCACGCGAACACCTACCAAAGACACTGGAAACGAGTCCAATATTTGGCCGACTACTTCTGGAATCGATGGAGAAGGGAATACCTCACCATTCTTCAAGGAAGAAGGAAGTGGCGACATCCCAAGCCGAATATCAAGGAAGGAGACCTGGTCCTTATGAAAGACCAGACCACTGAAAGAACTGATTGGCCTCTGGGACTTGTTACTAAGACACTACCTAGCCAGGACGGCAATGTGCGGAAAGTGGAGCTAAAGGTCTTCAGGAAAGGTGACACGAAGACTTTTGCAAGGCCGATCCACGAACTCGTTCTGCTGTTACCTGTAGAGAGCGCCGCTACGGGAACGCTTCCTGACCTTAACTTTAGCCGTTTTCTTTCTTCCTCATTTTTGGATTTTTGAATTTTGAATTGTTGTAGTTAACATGCCCTTTGTTTTAGGTATTGTTATGGACTAATAGTGGAATCCCCAAAGTGAATTCCAGACGGGGAGTGTGCTGTTTCAATCCTGTTTTATAGTTTAAACTGCTATTATCTTAATGCTTGTCTCTGATGCCACATGCTGGCCAGACTTTTCAATTCTTTCCCCCACTTTCTTGTCCAGCCTATGGGGGTGTGGCTCCTGTACGTGCTGTTTTGGTCTCTTCCTGTTTGCCCAGTCATTGGCAGACATTTTTTAGTACAGAGAGTTCATTCCCCATGAAGCTGAAGAAGCAAAGTTTTCGACCTACAAGTAGCGACTCCAGAGACAAGCTTCATACAAGATTTCAATGCCATGTTTTGGATCATTCATCTACGAAATAAACCAGCATTGTTTTCATCCTAACGTGTGTACGCTTATCTGAGACGCTGCTCCGGGTCCTGTCTGCCCCTCTTTCTGGAAGTACAAAGGTAAGAACTCTCACCCCATTATACACCAGCGTGCCTTTATCGCCTGTAAGTGGGAACAGAACAGCGGCCGCGAAAAAAAATGCTGTCAGCCGCGGTTTTTTTCGCGGCCGCACCTGCCGCAAGTGCCAAAACCGCACTTGCCGCAAGTCCGCCTATACATTGTATGGCGTTTACCGTAACCGCGCCGCAACCGTGCCGCAAGTGCAGCCGGTATGCGGTAATCGCGGCGGATGCGTTTTTTTCACCGCATCTGCCGTGATTTGAAAAAAACGCTGATGTGAAAGGGTCCTTGCAGTCACTACTTTGTAGGAAAAACAATTAGACAGCTTTTTGTGAGGTTCAGGGAACACAGGAGGTCCCTAGCCTCATGGCGGGTTTACACGTTGCGATATCGCAGTACAATTTCAATCAAAAGTCACGTGGTTCGCTCGTTGGACCCGATATCGTTCCTGCGTTGTATGGTGTGAACGTCCAATGCGATGCAGGAACGATGTCAATGCGATATCGGGGATCGAATGAGCGTGCTATTCAATGCCCCGATATTGCATAGCGATTGAAGCCGGATCGTGCTGTGTAAACGCCCAATTACGATGCGATTTGATACGTCACCCATTCACTCCCATGTTAACTATGCGATCCTGGGTTGGGAGGCGGAGACATCGCACGGACGTTGTATTCAGAGATCGCAGCGTGTAAACATTCAATGCGATGCGGGAGGAACGTGCACGAATTGCGCGCTCCCGCGCCATTGTACTGCGATATCGAAACGATATCGCGGCGTGTAAACCCACCATTAGGGATAGGTTCAACCAGGCTAATTGAGCATATGAGGTTAGCTCACAATAATGACCCTTGTTGACTTAGAGAGAGTGATGTTGCCGCCTTATGGCGGTAATCTGCATTGATTGCTCTTACAAAAAGAAGCAAAATGGATCATAAGGCTGAGAGCCCAGGGTCCATTAGGTTTTAACGATAAAAATGACTTGTTAGTATTTTTGTGAGTAAATTCAAGCTGTTTTTAGGATTTGTTGCTATATGTAATAATAAAAAAGAACTGTATTTTTAGATTTAGGTTTTGTATATTAAGACAGTGATACAGCAGGATCTTTTGTGGTAAGGAAACAGTTAAGTTAAGTGAATACTGCTGGGTATTGTTATAGGCAGGAAGTGCTTTCCATGTGTGTGCCATAAACCTGGTGAAGCGCCCGTGAGAGGCGTGAAACGGTCCGTCGTTTCTCATCCTCCCCCCTGTAGCCCCTAACAATGCATCTGCTGTAAATACTGTATGCTGTCGCTTTAACCTTCCCAGCGGTATTCCCGAGTGTAACTCGGGGTTAATTTTCACTGCTAGAAGCGGTAACCCCGAGTCACACTCGGGAATACTCGCGGCTGCTGCTGCTGCTCACTGCAAGGCCGCAGGGGGTGGGAGTGCTGTCAGAGCCCAGCACCGCCGGCCCTGCTACACTACAGCCGCCCCCTGCTCCAGCCGCGGGTGCCATCTGTGCCCAGCACTCGCGGCCGCTGCTCCAGCCGCGGGTGCTATCTGTGCCCAGCACCCGCGGCCCCTGCTCCAGCCGCGGGTGCTATCTGTGCCCAGCACCCGCGGCCCCTGCTCCAGCCGCGGGTGCTATCTGTGCCCAGCACCCGCGGTCCCTGCTCCAGCCGCGGGTGCTATCTGTGCCCAGCACCGCGGTCCCTGCTCCAGCCGCGGGTGCTATCTGTGCCCAGCAACCGCGTCCTGCTCCAGCCGCGGGTGCTATCTGTGCCCAGCACCACGGCCCCTGCTGTAGCTGCGGGTGAGGTTCCGGAAGAGGGGGGGGGAAAGCGCTCTGACAGCCCCTGCTGCAGGTCTTACTCCCCTTGCCCTGGCGCCATTGAAGGTATGTGGTGCCGCCCTTTCCTAGGACTAGGGTTAGGGCTAGGGCTAGGGTTAGGGTTATGGCTAGGGTTAGGGCTAGGGTTAGGGCCTGGGCTGCAGACGAGAGGAGGGGTGGGAACACCCAAGGGAAGCAGGATGCTTCCCTCAGTTACCCTCCTCTCCTCTGTCACAGGGGCCCCTTACTGATGGTTGAGGGGCCCCCTACCCAGTCGGGGCCCTGGTGCAGCTGAACCAGCTGCACCATGGTAGGTCCGCCCCTGATGCTCGGGGTAAATGGCAGTGGAGTCTCCTTCCCTTCTCCTGGTGATCCACCGCTGTGATCGCCGGTGAGAGCCCCTTTGGATGCCTCCATATGACTTCCTGGTTCCGTCTCTGTGAGCCGCAGTGGCTCATTGGAGGCGGAACTGGGCGGGAAAAAAAAAAAGTATAAAATTTGGGCCCATAAAAGAAATTTTTATAGAAAAAAAATGGTACCGCATTTAGTACAAAATTCCTGACATAATCATACCGCCAGGTATAAGATTATTGATTATTGAATAAAATTATATTATTTCTTTAATTATAATTCATGATTTTATGTTCAAACTTTATCACATCTGAGAGGTCTACTAGAGTCTTCTTTGATCAGGTAATTACTAAGAATTGCAGGCCTACAGTGCATAACAGCAAATTTCCATGCAAAAAAATGGTACCGCTTTTAGCACAAAATTCCTGACATAATCATACCGCCAGGGAGGTTAATAAGAGTTTATGTCTGGTGGTAGATAACAAGGAATAATTCACTGCGGATGGGTCTTTTTTTATGTTTAACCTCAAGTGTAGAGATCTGCTGTAGTAGCGAGGCAATCTCAAGAGCCCTGATCTTCTTAATACGGGTGCCGTGGGAGATGAAAAGTCCTCTAAGGTCACTTTTGAAGGCCTCACATTTTATGGGAGTCAAGGTGGGGTCACTGGCATGATCTGAGAAGTTTAGAATAGCTTTCTCTATATCGGATCTGCACGTGGGATCATTAAGTAGATTATCATTCGCCACGTGATTTCCCTGGGAGCATCCAAGAAGACGCGCACGGAAAGGTAGACAGGAGCATGGTCCAACCATATTAAATTGCCTATCTCCACCTCCAGGTGAGAGTCCAAAAGGGAGTGATATACGTAAAATCTATCAATTCTGGTGTAAATAGAGTGGACTGGGGAATAAAAAGTGTAGTCCCGCCGGTCCGGGTGTAATGCCCGCCAGGCGTGCACCAGAGACAAGCCCTCCCAGTGCTTCCTAAGGTGGTGGAGAGATGGCTCAGGCCGACTAGACTTACCCGTGGACATGTCCATCACAGCGTCAGCTGGAAAGTTGAAGTTGCCACCTAAAATAATTTGGCTCACACCTGCAAACTCCTATAGCTTTGACCTGGAACTGGCTCCAAATTGTCTCAAAGCCCTGTTGGGAAAATATGTTAGCCAAAAGATACGTACGAGAGTATAGAGATACCTGTAGGAAAAGAAAGCGTCCTTGTGGATCTGTTAATTGTTTTAAAATGGTTGGGGAAAAGGATTTGTGGAAGTCGATAGAAACCCCCTTTGACTTAGATTTGGGGTTTGTGCTATGAAACCAAGTAGGGTATAAAGGGGAGTCACACCTTCAAACCGAATTTGTCCTAAAACGGGTCTCTTGAAACATCAGCACTTGCACTCGCTTTTTATAAGCAGAGTACAAAATTTACCATCTTTTGTTGGGCATATTTAATCCCTTCGCATATAAGGTGCATATTTTCAAGCTATCCATAGTCTAAAGTGTTTGGGCCCCTGACGTTTCGCTGTGGTAACTTGAAAATCAGAGGGGTCGAGGAGGCGGAGGGAGAAGTCGCACTAGAGACTGTTCTACCGTTCTTCTGCCGCATACTTCCTGACGCACCACCGACAGATTTTGGTGTTGAAAAAATATATCGCCTCCCCCGATCTAACCGCATCGGCAGCGATGTTCCTCGGGACATTATGGTACATTTCACTATACCAAAGATGAGAGATGCCCTTATCTTCGCCCTGCGTAGGAAACCAATCACAGAGGAACCTTTCAATACCTGGTCTCTGCTACAGGATCTCTCCCCTGGCACCCTCGCTAGAAGGAGAGATTTCGCTTCGTCTTGTGCTGTACGGCGACAAAAGAAAATTCTCTACGCCTGGTGGTCCCCAGTTAATGTCTCCTTTCGGTACAAGGGAACATGCCACTGCTTTACTTCGGCGTCTAAGATGCGAGGCGCATTGGTGGACTGGGGCCTGATGGATCAACGGGGATACCCGCCTAAAGGCTCCTACTCCTCTCCGGTGTACCGAATTTGAAGGTGAACTCTAACCGCTGATCCCGTGACACCTGCAGTGGCACTAATGGGGGCCCTCCTCTTGTGGAAGATCTCCCTTTTGGGATATTGGAACTGCCCGTAAACCTTATACCTTGGGCGACTCCCTTGGTGTGTGAGATAGTTTAGACGTGCACCTCCTGACCTGACCCGTCCCCTGTTTCCAGCTGGGGAGACGGGGGGGTTGGGTCTTTTTTGTGTACGGTCCCCAGCTCACCAGTTGTGAGCGCTCAGAAGTTTACATTTCTGCTGGCTGTTTGTTTAAACCTGTTTCCCCTTGCGCTCTCTATTCCCCCTTAGTGGGGTCTCTTCTACCTGCCCTACTTCTCTCTCTTTTGATATTACTATTTTCATCTCTTCCTCTGTTTCTTGCTTTGCTTTGTTCTTTTCACTTACTCATCTCTTTACCAGTCGTTCCTTGCCTGCATACCGACAGACCAGACTGGGGCTTGTACGTGGTGTGTGGGAGGTGATATGAGCTTTAAAATTGTGTTGTTAAATGCCAGGGGCCTCAATTCACCGGCCAAAAGATCCTTCCTGTGGAGGGAGGCTGCTCGTTCCAGAACTGATATTTTGTGCGTGCAGGAAACGCACCTCCTGCAAGGGGATAATAGACGGCTGTCACACCCCAAATACCCTAATATCTACTTTTCCAACAATGAGGCGAAGAAAGCGGGGGGGGGGTGTCTAATGGTTAGCTCCACTCTGCAATTTGAATTTAAAAGGGTGATAGTGGATCCAGCTGGGCTATATCTCATCCTGGTTTGGGTTTCGGTGTCATTGGAGGTGGCTCTGGGGGGTTGGGGGGGGGGGGGGAGAACCGAGGATGTGGCGCCTGGGCCCGGACCTCCTTCTGGATCATGATGTGGTGGAGACAACTGGAGGAAACATCGAGTCCTTCTTCGTTGTTAATGACAACGGTGAGGTCTCGGACGAGACCCTCTGGGCCTCCCATAAGGCAGTCCTGAGGGGACAATTACTCCAGATGGCGGCGCGACGCAAGAGAATCAGGGATGCACAGAGACGGGAGTGGGTGGACCAAATCCAAGCCCTTGAAACGACAAATAAAACATCCCCATCCGCATTAACACAGATCACTTCCCTTCGGACCCAATTAAATCCCTTATGTTAAGACAATATGAGGTGGGTCTCCGTAAAATGAGGACTTCCTATTACGCCATGGGGAATAGGGCAGGTAAATTACTTGCTAGACGACTAAAAAAACGTGAACTCAGATCGACTATAACAGCAATGCTAGACTCTGAGGTTCGGCGGGTCAGAGACCCGAGGTCTATAGTGGAGGTTTTTGCCTCTTATTACTCGTCCTTGTACAATTTGGGATCGGACCACGGTACTCCTCAACCCACGGGGGCATTGATAGATTATTTCTTGAGTGAAATACAGCTTCCCAGAGTCCCCCCTGATGTCCTTGAGTCTCTCAATCGCCCATTCTCCCAGCCAGAAATACTAAAAGTCATATCGACATTGAAGTCAGGTAAGGCTTCAGGGCCTGACGGCTTTATTAATGACTATTATAAATGCTTTGCCAAGTCCCCCTCCCCATTCTTGCTGAAATTATTTAATGAATGGAAAGCCAGGGGACCTATTCCGACGTAGGCTATTGAGGCGACAGTAGTAACGATATTGAAGCCTGGTAAAGACCTGGAGAAACCTGAGAATTATCACCCGATCTCACTGCTTAATACTGACGTAAAGATCTATTCTAAACTGTTGGCTCTACGAATGGCAGCGGTGGTACCTCTGCTGGTCGGGGCGTACCAGGTGGGGTTTGTGGCTCACCGACAGGCAAGAGATGGCACGAGGCGAATGCTGGATTTAATTGAATTTGCGGAGAGGAGGGGCCTCCCCAGAGCATTCCTGTCATTAGACGCCGAAAAAGCGTTTGACAGGGTGCACTGGGGATACCTGGAAAGAGTTCTGCGAGGATTCGGGCTGGAGGGCCCGATCCTGACGGCAGTCCTGAGCTTATACTCTAATCCCTCTGCTAAGGTGTTCGCCTCAGGCCATCTCTCATGTCCGTTTAAGATCACAAATGGGACCAGACAGGGGTGTCCCCTGTCCCCCTTGATCTATGCCCTGGAAGTCGAGCCGCTGGCCGTTTCCCTCAGCTCCGACCGGATCCTAGAGGGGATACAGGTGGTAAGGGGGGGGGGGGAGAGAGTCATGTTGTGGGATTATATGCCGATGACATTATCATCTCCTGCTCCAAGCCGAAAGTATCCCTGCCGAGGGCTTTGTCTTTGCTTTCTTCATTTGCTCAGGTTTCATACTATAAGCTCAATGCGGCTAAATCCCTGGTTTACCCGGTCAATATCCCCCCAGATCAGGCTGCGACTCTCTCGGGCTCTCTTCCATTTAGGAGACCTCCTAAGGGCATCCCGTATTTGGGAAGAACGTTGTGTCCCTCACCTGAGCTTGTGAAGCGTAACATGAACCCTCTTATGGAAGCACTGGAGAGAGCAGGGGATCCTAAGGGGCTTCAGCTCCTTTCCTGGATTGCCCGAATCCAGGCATTTAGAATGTCGTGGCTGCCTAAACTTCTTCATCTATTTAGATGCATTCCTCTGATCTTCCCTGCAAAATTGCTAGCCCGATTACAGAGGGGGGTGAATCGATACATCTGGGCCTCGGTTCATCCCAGAGTCCAGAGACGTGTGATGTACCGAAAGATGAACAGGGGAGGTATGGGCGTGCCGGACGTAGCCTGGTACTATAGAGCTTCTCTTTTGGAGATCGCTGGGCTGTGGTGGGCGGAGGAGAGACTCTTGGGCTGGGCAAGAATAGAGGCCTCCGTGGTGAGAGGTGGGTCCCTGAAAGATTTGCTGGTGGCGGAGGCATTGGGCCCGGTGGACTCAAAGGGCCTTCTGGGTACGATGGAGGCGGTGGTGAGGGCTTGGAGACGTGCTCCGGAAAGATGGACCAAAGTGCAGGTGGCGGAGATCCCGCTGGGATCTCTCCGTCTGCATATTCCCTCTCATTGAGAGTGTCGAATTGGATAGCTCAGGGGCTGCGAACCCTGGCTGACCTGGTTGGCCCTTCTGGCGCGATAGCTGGAGAGGACCTTGGGGCTCGATCTCCGTCTCTCCGGCGCACCTACTACCAGCTCTACCAAGTTTCCCATTTTTATGGCGGCCAGGAGTGACAGGGTGTGGTGGACGGCGCCAGTGCCTTCCCCGCTCCGGTCCCTCCTGACAGCGGGCCATAATGCTTCCGGGGGCCTCGCCAAGTTGTACGCGGGCCTCCTGGATGAGGGGACACCCATGGCTCCGTCATACAGGAAGAGGTGGGAAGAGGAATTAGGGTTTACGGCAGATGAGGAGGATTGGGACAATGCTGTGCAGGTCCTGTCCAGTGCGACTAAATGTATAAACCATCTCTAACAACTCAAGAAGTTACACTTACGATGGTACCTTCCCCCGGTGAGAGTCGTGGCTTTTGGTGCCGGATCGTCCCCTCTGTGCTGGAGGCTGTGTGGTCAGAGGTGAACACTGGCTCCACCATATGGTGGAACTGCCCACGGGTGGCACAATTTTGGGCCCTAGTGGAGGGGCTGTTGAGGTCCCTAATGGAGGTGTTTGTTCCCCTCATGCCACAAATGGCTCTCTTGCATATAGGTCTGATGGGTCTTCCCCCGGTACCCCGCCTGCTGGCCTCCTTCGTTCTGATTGCAGCGAGGTTTTGCGTTGCGTCTAACTGGCGCTCTGCTTCACCTCCGGGGATGGCTGATCTTACTGCCAAACTAAATCTCATGTTCACCCATGAATACTTCCTGGCTATGGAATCCGGACATAGGAGATATGTCCGGGAAGCATGGGAGCGTTGGGCTTCCCACCGCTTGGCGATTCCTGTGCCTGTAGACGCGGGGACTGGACTGAGATGAGATTTATCCTAAACCCTTTTCTTCCTCTTTTTTTCTTTTTTTTTAAATCACTTTCTTGCTTATCTTTATCTCCTATATCCCCTTACCTCTATGCCTCCCCCTCCCTCCCCCTTCCTGATACTTATGCCTATGTGTTTGTAAGTTTAATTGTTAATGCTTCCCGGTGTGCGTACTGGTGGTCGCTGGTGCGGAAAACTGAGGGACGTATTTGTTATTTTCTCTTTTATTTGTGTATGTGAGAAACATAAAACTTTTCTTTTCTCAATCAAAATAATTATGACAAAAAAGATGGTCACGCTACCTTAATTTTTATACCTCTTCCGCTCATTACTAATACCAATGTCCATATTCAAAACTGTCCACTCCTAAATTAATCAGGGGTTGGAAGTAGAGGGTGGTTTCTCGTGCATTGCTGTCCCAGTATCTAAAAGAAGCCAGGATCCAAGAAAGTTGGATAAAATTGTACCTGTGTGTGTGCTTTCTCTCCTCTTTAGTTACTGGTATAATTCACTCCCAAATTAACCGATTTATATGGAACAACAAAAAACCGTGCATATCCATGCAGACCCTACATAAACACAAAACAAAAGGTGGTGTGTCGCTGCCTAATTTCATACATTACTATAGAGCAGTACAAATGGCCCAAATGGCAACAATACATGCAGAGCAGAACACAACCCTATGGACTCACATAGAAAACTCACAATTAGACCCATACACCCGGAGGCATTTTCTGTGGGCTACGGGAACACTACCGAAAAACAAATACTATTCAATAATCCAATGTTCCAACCTGAGGTCTCCTCCAAAAACCACACATGGTGGGAAGAAAACAATATACACAGACTGCAACAAATTCTTAACCACTCAACACTTATGCCCAGGTATGCACTCATTACAAGATATAAAATTCCACCCACAGAAACTTTCAGACTACAATAAATATACCACTTTATACATTACCCTACTCAAAAATATAGCACACCCAAAAGCGACAGAATTTGAATTAAAATGTATACACGAACCCCTGGGCAAAGGATTAATATCACAAATATACACAACGCTCAAGCTCAACCACCCTAGAGTTAGTTGTAAGCTAAAAGTTATGGAGCAATGGGAACTAGACCTGGGAATCATACCCACACTAGAAAGATGATACAGATGTCACGAAAGCATCATGAAGGGAAGCCATCAGGTATCACCAACGGAAACGTCCTTCAAGCTTTTCCACAGGAAACACCGTATCCCTAGCTTCATGCACAACATATACAGCTCCAAACCAGACAGATGCTTTAGAGGCTGGGATACAGTTGGGGACACACTTCACACATGGTGGACATGCCCCATCGTAAAATCCCTTTGGAAGGACGTCATAAAACTAATCAACTCCACCCTAGATAACAAACTTACACTCACGCCATTAGTATTACTGTTTGGGGACAAACCGCCTAACGTGAGTAACAAAACATATTGGCCACCAGAAATCATATAGCCAAACAGTGGAACACGAACACGTTATCACTAGGACAGGTAAAGCGCCAAATCCATTCCATAATGCTCTTTGAGAAAATAAGAGGCAACTAGAAATGACTCCATGGATCTATTCAAGGTTAATGGGACCCCTGGATAGCCAAAAATAAAGACTGAGACCTCTTCAGAGTAATGTCGCTATCAACCTATGAAACACAATAACACTAACCTCTATAAGGAAATCGAAACACTCTGATAACCAGACCAACAACATAATATTTCGTAGACGTCCACACGTCATACCATAGAGTTACCCCCCTCTCCCTCAACAAAAACCTGAACCCCCTGCGAGGGGACTGTTTTTACATTGTAATGATTAACAATTGATCAAATGCTTTTGCTTTTCTCTTCTACCCCTTTTCACACAATAACATTTTGTTGAAACCAAGAAGGAGGGGAGGGAAATGAAAGCAAAAGCAAAAGAGAAAAAAGAAGCCCTAATGGTTCCCCTGATTCCCCCTTACCCTTCCCTACTTCCGAAAACTCAGTTATATTGCTTTTATAACCTGAATTCTTCTGCTTTTCTCTTCTAGTATTACTCATATTTAATGTAAGCTGAGTGAAGCCCTAAAATATTAGTAATTGATTATTTGACCTGTGCTTATATGAATCCCCTGCGAGGGGAAAATCATAATTTCTTAAATGTTTTTCTTTCACTTGTACAATTTACTTTAAATAAAATCATTGAAACTAAAAAGGATGTTTTTGGGAAAGGTTTGTAAATTAGCAGAGGACAGTGGTTCAAAGGACATCTGAGTCAGTCCTTTAAGTACTACACACCCTGACAGACTTTATGTCGCTTATCCATGTTATGTAAATAAAAGCTTATAACCTGACTATAAATTCATCCATTGGTTGTATGAATTACTCTTTTGAAAGCGGAAACCCTTTGCTGAAATATTGATCATTTAATGAACACAGAATGGTCAGATTTTGGCTAGACAAAAGTTTTGTCGCCCACAGAAAGTAATGCGATTTTCAAACAAAAAATTAACTTAAAATACAAATATATGTTGCATAACATTGGTGAATGAAGTTGTGGTGCTATTAAGAGTCATATTTAATATTTTGTGTGACTTCCATGAGCTTGAAGGAATTTATTAATGAAGTCATAAGGTATAGTAAAGAATGCAGTCTTACATGCCTCCCAGAGTTCATCTAGATTCTTTGGTTTTGCCTTCCACGCTTCCTCTTCATCCTACCCCAAACATGCTCAATGATGTTCATGTCTAGTGACTGGGCTGGTCAGTCCTTGATCACCTTAATTTTTTTTGCCTGGAGTAACTTTGTTGTAGAGATGGATGTATGAGATGGAGCACCATCTTGCTGCAGAATTTGACCACTTTTCTGATTTGGAATATATGAGGTAGTTAATACTTCTTGATATTTTTGGCTATTGATCTTACCTTCCACCTTGCAAATGTTTCGCACACCCCCATACTGAATGTAACCCCATACCATAATCTTTCCACCACCAAATTTAACTGTTTGTTGGGTGTATTTTGGGTCCATACAGGCTCCAGTAGGTCTGCAGTATTTGCAGCGGCTGTGGTGTGGTACTGAAGATTCATGAAAGAAATCCACCTTCTGCCACTTTTCTAGCGTCCATCTGTTTAGCAGGCAGTGGGACTTTGCACATGCCACACGGTTTTTTATTTGCCTTTTGTTTAGTGCTGGCTTCTGGGCACTGATCCGACCATGGAGGCCATTTTGAGACAGAATCCTACAAACTGTTCTAGTTGACACAGGGACTTGAGGTGACCAAGCCTGTTGGAGCTCTGCTGCAGTGGAAGAGGGGCTTGCTTTGGATTTTCTAACCAACAAACATTCCTCCTGAGCACTTGTCTTACGGGGTCAGTCTCTTCAAATATTTTTTTTAATTCTTTGTACTTGACGCTGAGACACATTAAAGGTGTCAGCCACATCTGCAGTGGATCTGGTCTTCAGCCTCTTGATAATCAAGGCTTTGGTCGCAGGGTGGATTTTTGGCATGTTATCAGAGCTCAAGTTGCAGTTCAAGTGAAGGTCTGGGGTGCTGGGTTTCTTTTTAGACACACCCACTAAATCATTTACTGAGCACAGGTGAGGATGTAAACTAGGATTGGGTGCATTATATGACCAAGCGACAAAACTTTTACCTTGCCAAAATCTTACCATTCTGTGATCATTAAACGATCAATAAAAAAGGGAAAATGAGCGGCACTCACCAAGTTGCTGTATGTGATTTTTAATCCATCACAGGGTTACAGGTGCAGAGAGGGAAGGGGTGCAGGGTCGGACAACCGTCGGCTGTTTCACGCGATCAGTGCTTCAACAGGTCCTGTTGAAGCGCTGATCGCGTGAAACAGTCGACTGTTGTCCGACCCTGCACCCCTTCCATCCCTGCACCTGTAACCCTGTGATGGATTAAAAATCACATACAGCAACGTGGTGAGTGCCGCTCATTTTCCTTTTTTTATACATAATGGACTTGTGCTAGAGCACAGCAACACGGAAGCCTAACTGTTGCAGTCCTCATTGAGGAGCTGATTAACCCACACCTGGAACCAGTGCACAGTTTTTCACTCTCTTTTTTCTAATTAAATGATCACTATTTCAGCACTGATGCCAATTTATTTTCTTAACCTAAACCACATTTTGGAGAGTTTCAGCTTTCAAAAGAGTAATTTATACAACCAATGGAATAATTTAACGTCAGGTTATAAGTTTTCATTGACATAACATGGATAAGCGACATACCTACTATCAGGGAGTGTATATTAAGGTCCCAGAGAGGAACCTGACTGCTAAGCCTAGGTCTGATCCTGATGGCATTTGTCATGAACCATTTAATCCAGCAATGACTGGCTAGATTCTAGTCAAAGAAAGACACTTGTACCTTCATTCAAGGCCACTCTGTAGAAAGCCCAAAATTTGCATGATATTTGGATGAAATGGATCTGGAGGATTCAGGGAACACCAAGACAAGAATTTCTTCCAAACCTTATCATACATGGCATTAGTCACTGGATTTCTGCTTTTCTGTAGAGTGTTTAGAACCTTGTCGGAGAGACCTCTAGCTTTCAGAATTCTGGCCTCAGTAACCAGGCCACAAGGTTCAATTTCCCCGGATTCAGGTGAAGTATAGGGCCCTGATGAAGATGTTTGCCCTCTATAGATAGAGGGAATGGACAATCCTGGGCTAGCTCTAATATTACGCTGTACCAGCTCCTCCCTGGCCACATGGGTGCCACCAGGATCGTGGTGATTTGGTCTGTCATTTTTTGTAGAGTCCTGGCAATGACTGGAATTGGAGGAAAGGCGTAGGCAAGATTTAAATTCCACAGGTGTGAAAAGTCACTGCCCACAGGGCTCCACTTCTGGAGTTCAGGGAATAGAAATTTTCTACCTTTGTATTCAGATGGGTAGCGAAAAGGTCTATATCTGGAAGACCCCATCAGGACACCAGCATCGTGAAGACCCCCTGCTTCAGACTCCATTCTCCTGGGTGAAAGTCCAGCCTGCTGAGGTAGTCAGCCTGGGTGTTGGCAAATCCTTTCAGATGTATCGCAGTGAAGAATAATAAGACGTTTTTCAGCCCAAGGAAAAAAATTCTTAAGGAAACTGTTTTTAGACCCTCAACTTTTGTGCCCCCTTGGTGATGAAGATAGGCAACAGTGGTAATATTGTCTGATAACACCTTCACGTGATGACCATGGATCAACGTGCTTGCTGCTCTAAGGACCTCTTCCACCGCTTTCAGTTCACTGAAGTTTGATGACCTGGTACTGATTCCGGAGGGCCCTATGCCCTGAAAATGAGCTTCTCCCATCACTGCACGCCAAGCTCTCTTGCTGGCATCCATCGCGAGTGTCACCAGTGGATTTTGATCCCAGTGTACATCCCCTTGTAAGTTCTGAGGATTCAGCCACCAAGAATGGGAGGTCTTTACATAGCTTAGAAGGACGAATCGTTTGGTTAGAGCGTTTGGGCGTCTGTCCCAGGATGACAGGACATGTCCCTGCAGGGTTCTTGTATGGGCCTGAGCCCAAGACACTGCCTGGATGCACGCTGTCATGGGTCCTAGGGTTGCCATTATAACTCAAAGTAGGTGCTCTCTGGTCTTCGGGCAAAAAGGAGGTCCGCTTTCTGGAATCTAAGAGGACTCCCAGGAATTTCTTCTGAGTTGAAGGGTCCAGATTAGACTTCTCTAGATTCAGAATCTAGGGTGAAGAAAACGCTTCTAGGGGATTGTTTGTTCGGCAAAAGATTTCTTCTTGTCCATGGCTTTGTCAAGTATCTCATCTAGCGGAGGACGAAATACATGTTCCCTTTGGAAGGGGATGGAGCAGATCTTTACCTTTGATGTAATGTCGCCATTCCATAATTTTAGCCACAGAGCTCTCCTAGCAGCGTTGGAGATGACTGCCGATTTAGCGGCTACTCTTACAGACTCTGTCGAAGCGTCTGCCAAGAACCCCGTTGCATTTTGTAAAAGGGGAACAGAATCTTGGAGCTCTTCTTTGGAGGTAACCTGGGAATGTTTCCCAATTGATTAAGCCAGCAAAATAGCAACCTGGCTACAAAGGTAGATGCCACATTAGTTTTCAACAAGTTTGAGGATGTGTACCAAGATTTCCTTAACAAGCTTTCTATTTTATGGTCCATGGGGTCCTTCAATATACAGGTAGATGTGTAGGTGTAGATGAGTTTTTAAATGGAAGCGAAGTCTTTTTTGCCACCCTGGAAACCTGGTCATCAACTTTAGGGACTTCCAATCTAGAGCAATCATCATCTAAAGGCCACTTCACACACTAGGATATTGTTAACAGTATCGTTGAAACGTCACGGATTTGTGATCGTTCAAACGATATTGTTTGGGCATCGTTGCGTGTAAATATACGATGTTGAAATGAGAAATCATTGGATTGTTCATCAAAAATTTGAGATCCTGACTTCAAATCTATCGTTCATCGTCCAATTAACGTTATGGGAAGCAGTAACATCGTTCAGTGTGACACCTTTCTTAACGATGTCGTTCATAACTCTATTCCTGCCGCTTTCTAACATCATTCAATAGTTCTTCTCAAAGTTGCTGGCGCGTTGCCAAATTTAAGATCGTTAACGATATCCTTGCGTGTGACAATGAACTAACGATGTCGAAAGCATCACGGTCACGTGACATAGCTAACGATATCCTTCACCTACAGTTGTGGCCAAAAGTATTGACACCCCTGCAATTCTGTCAGATAATACCCAGTTTCTTCCTAAAAATGATTGCAATCACAAATTCTGTGGTATTATTATCTTCACTTAATTTGTCTTCAATGAAAAAACCCAAAAAGAATTGTCCTAAAGCCAAATTGGATATAATTCCACACCAAACATAAAAAAGGGGGTGGACAAAAGTATTGGCACTGTTAGAAAAATCATGCGATGCTTCTCTAATTTGTGTAATTAACAGCACCTGTAACTTACCTGTGGCACCTAACAGATGTTTGCAATTGGCAATAACTAAATCACACTTGCAGCCAGTTGACATGGTTAAAGTTGACTCAACCTCTGTCCTGTGTCCTTGTGTGTACCACATTGGTCTTCTTTCTTTTCTCCATGCGCAAAGAACTGTCTGAGGACTTGAGAAACAAAATTGTGAGGTAGCATGAGCAATCTCAAGGTTACAAGTCCATCTCCAGAGACCTGAATGTTCCTGTGTCTACCATGCGCAGAAAAGAAAAATTGACGAGAGATTTCAACGCAAGATTGTGCGGATGGTGGATAAAGAACCTCGACTAACATCCAAACAAGTTCAAGCTGCCCTGCAGTCCGACAACAGTGTCAACCCGTACTATCCGTCGGCGTCTGAATGAAAAGGGACTGTATGGTAGAAGACCAAGGAAGACCTCACTTCTTACCCCGAGACATAAAAAAGCCAGGCTGGAGTTTGTCAAAACTTACCTGAGAAAGCCTACAATGATTTGGAAGAATGTTCTCTGGTCAGATGAGACAAAAGTAGAGCTTTTTGGGCAAAGGCATCAACATAGAGTTTACAGGAGAAAAAAAAGAGGTATTCAAAGAAAAGAACTCGGTCCCTACAGTCAAACATTGTGGAGGTTCCCTGATGTTTTGGGGTTAAGAAACTCATTGATGGTTACCGGAATCGGTTGATCGCAGTTATTTTGGCTAAAGGTTGTGCAACCAAGTATTAGGCTGAGGGTGCCAATACTTTTGTCTTGCCCATTTTTGGAGTTTTGTGTGAAATGATCAATGTTTTGCCTTTTGCTTCATTCTCTTTTGTGTTTTTTCATTGAAGACAAATTAAATGAAGATAATACCAAAGAATTTGTGATTGCAATCATTTTCAGGAAGAAACTAAGTATTATCTGACAGAATTGGAGGGGTGTCATTACTTTTGGCCACAACTGTATATCCTAGCGTGTGACGGTACCTTAAGGAGAATCTCTTCTTCAAATCTGAAGGAACACTGAAGCGTTTTTCTGGGGAATCCCATTCGTGCAGGATAAGGTTCTGAATATTATCATTAACTGGGAACCCCTTTCGTTTTCTAGCTTTGAGACCCCCAAACATCTCATCCTCGAGTGGCATACCTCCTCATCCTCTACCCCCATGGTGCTTCTCACCCTATTTAGTAACTTCTCCATGTCCACGGAAGAGAAATATTTTTTCCTATCTGTAGTTTTAGGAGTAGAGGTGGGTCATTCCATATCAAGTGATCCAAATATGAATATTTTTTTACCGGACATCTTTAGATTTTTTTTTTATGAAGTACAACTTTAGTTAATTACAAATTAGTAGTTTTTCATTTTTTTCTTCATCAGTTAATTGTTTACAGATTTCTAAAGTTTTAAAAAAAGCATGAATTTTGTCCTGGTATGGCTTTACATTTTTAATCATATCTCGGGCTAGAATTAAGATAAAGGAGGTGGGAGAGGCATCATTTTTCTCAGAACAGTACCGGCTTTTATTTGTTATAAAGACTATGTTTCTTAAAGGGAAATCAAATTCAAAATTTTGATGCATAATTGTGGAAAAAATGCATGTGTGTTACTTGAGTTCTTGGGTATATTTGTACAGGGATTCAACTTGGGACCAAACTGAGATCATTTTTTTTTTTCTTTAAAATCCTCTGTGTTGGAAATTACATGTTCTTCAAAATTTTCTGCCTGCAGAGTATTTTTCTCTTTTGCAAGCTGCTTTCTACAACTGTCACAAATTTTCATGCCTGTATTTATTGATGGATTTATAAGAAACAGCCAATCTTGTACCAGCCTAAGGCTGCGTTCACACGTTGCGTATTTTTTACGCGCGTAAAAATACGCGACTGCGTTTTTTTACGCGCGCATTTCCAGTGCTTATAATGGGGCCTATGGAAAATACGCGACGTGTGAATGGCAAAAGTGAATGTCCATTGACTTTGCTGGGAAATACAGATGCACATTCTTCTGGAGAAAATACGCGCGTAAAAATACGCGTAAAAATACGCACTGTGTGAACGCAGCCTAAGATTTTTTTCTTGTTGTGTGTCCAGTTTTTTCAAAAGGATTGGAACAGCATATATTATAATGCTGTTCCTTGAGAAGTAGCAGCCATTGCTGTGTGAGAAAAATACAGTTAATATTAAGGAAGATGGGTAATAAAAATAAAGATTTACTGTACACTTGAGATATAACTGTGTTACTATAAAGTAAGTATTAGGGCTAGTGCACAGCTTTTTCTGTCTGCGGATAAACGCTGCAGTTTTGGTAGCATTTTTCTACCGAGTTTTCACTATATCTGCATTAGTTTTTTTTTAATTGCTAGTGAAAATAATGGCATCTTTTTTTATGTATAAATAGTGATAAATGCTGCATTTATTGCAGCAATCAAAAAGTAGTGCAAGCAGTGATTTACTCACTGTGTTTCAAAAAACATTGCATGTGTTTAACCCCATTCAAATGAATGGGGGGGGGGCGCTTTTCTGAATGATGATCACTCAAAATAGCGCTGTGTGTGTATTAGCCCTTAATAAGAACAACATTAAACTATTAATATAAATTTACTCAAACTTTAAACACACTCACCAATATTGTAGCACACCGACTTCCTTGATGCCTGTGTAGAGACCTACCATTTGTTCAATAGTGAACATGTCCAGGCATGTCAGGACATGAAAGCTCTGAAGCTCTGTTTTAGTTCCTGACTCTGCAGAGGGCAGATACTTAACATGATAGACAGGGCTGCTGGCCTGTCATCTGCTGTGCATTCACTGTCTATCCCTGTTCATTCTCAGGCTGAGCCCTAACACAGCTTTCTCCTCAGCGCTCTCTTGCTTCTAAGCTGTAACATAATAAAATAATACAGTAATATCTAAAAATCATGGATTATTTAGTAGATATAGACCCCACACTTTTAGACCACAGGCTGAACAGATCTGAATTGAATATTTTTAATTGAATCCATAATAGTTATATTTTTAAATATGATCACATAGTGATCCCAACTTGAATTTTGATACAGATGTAGCTAGGAGCATATCAGACAGTGCATTTTTGGAAATTTTTAAACTACCATATACACTCGTGCAAGCCGAGTTTTTCAGCACAATTTTTGAGCTGCAAAGTGCCCCCCTCGGCTTATACTCGGAGTCACTCCGTATTTGCTGTGGGGGAAGGCTGTGACCGGGGTCTGGAGGAGGCAGGAGGGGGCCGCAGTGACCGCGGGCGGTCACGTGGAGCCGCTCATTAGTGTAATGATTATGCACTGCATCCCCCCGTCCATCAGCGGCGGGGGGAGCGGTACATATTGCACTACACTGGCCCCCAGCAGTGATATACAGCCCCCCTCCTTAGTATCTGTCCCCCAGGTTGCGGCACCTGTTAAAATAACAAATGTTTCATAAATTACCTTTCTGGCGACTCCTTGCTGGCAGCGCCGCGTCCTCTGGTCTCCCAGCTTCTTCCTGCTTTTGCTGGTGTCATGTGATCGGCGCAGCAGCGATGACGTCATTGCTGCTGCGTTGGCCACAGGAATAGAAGCCGACACAAGCAGGAAGGAGCCGGGAGACCGGAGGACACGGCGCTGCCAGCAAGGAGTCACCGGAAAGGTAATGTATGAAATGTTTGTTATTTTAATGTGTGCCGCAGCCTTGGGGCCAGATACTAAGGAGGGGGGGCTGTATATCACTGATGGGGGCCAGAATACTACTGCTGGGGGCCTGTACACTACTGCTGGGGCCTGTACACTACTGCTGGGGGCCTGTACACTACTGCTGGGGGCCTCTACACTACTGCTGGGGGCCTCTACACTACTGCTGGGGGCCTCTACACTACTGCTGGGGGCCTGTATATCACTGCTGGGGGCCTGTATATCACTGCTGGGGCCTGTATATCACTGCTGGGGGCCTGTATATCACTGCTGGGGGCCTGTATACTACTCATGGGGGACGCTATATACCGGGATGGGGGGCTATATAACAGGATGTGGGTCTGCTGCATTTCTCACACTAGGCTTATAAGCGAGTCAATAAATTTCCCTATTTTTCGAGGGTAAAATTAGGGGCCTCGGCTTATACTCGGGTCGGCTTATACTCGAGTATATACGGTAAACTTTTTTTCCCCAGAAATGCGTTTTAAAATTTTGCGATTGCATTCGCTTGGGTAAAATATTAACAAAGATACTCTTGGGACATATCTGGTGAAAGCATGTACAGTTCTGAGTTGAATGGTGTTTATTTTGTTTCTTTACCTTTTTCTAGCCTGAGTTATAGCGAGAAATGTAAAGAAATTCACACTTTTTCCGAACTTTGAAAATCAATTAACTAAAAAAAAATATCTAGAATTTTTTTTCTTCACATCTTGTATTCTCTGACACACCATTACCAAATAACAAAATCTCAAAAGAATTAAAAATAGAGGTAAAAGTCATTGGTTCACTTGACATGGAGTGACCCGAATAGAATCATCTGCCTCACACATATCCTGTGAGCCTGAGGACTGAACTTCACTGGAATCTGAGTCATAGTCTTCAATTACTATTTTCCTCTTCTTTGCAGGAGGGTTTTTAATAGCGGGAGAAGGTGGAAGCCATAGAAGATTGAACCTCCTGTTTAATCAGGGTTTTAATACTATCCATAAGAGACAGCTGCTCAGCTCGTAGGATGTCATCTGTGCAGGGTTGACGTAGCTTTTTCTTATGGGCAGTGGGTAGCTTAGTTAAGCAGACTGCAAATTTACGGGTGTAACCCTTCTCCTTCTTGGGTGCAGAAATGTTGTGTCCCTGAGAGAAGAAAGGCTAAGACCCAGGAGGAACCCCCAAATGTGGTGTATGGAGGAGGATCCCAACCGCTACATATAGTAGATAGGTGAGTGCTGGGCTCTGCAGATGCAGATAGGAAGGAGTTTTCACTATCCATCATCTGTCAGGTCAGCACAGTCACATAGACACAGGCAAAAAAAAGTTCCTGGATTAGTCCTCAGACCGGGTTTAAATAAGACTGTGTGCCCGGTGAATCATTGTGTGTGGACTCCTTCCCCGGGTCTCAGAAGGCGAAAACTGCTTCATCCGCCGCTAATTCAGGGGTCCGTGCATGGCCACACTGCCAGCGCGTGCGCTCCAGCGTGGAACCCAACCCAGGTGTGATACCAGCATACTGGCTACGTGATGTCTGGTGTGCTCAAACACCCAGACAGGAAGTCCTCTGCAGAGGAGGACACTGGGGAGCTACAAGAGGGCACCCAGCCACACATCACCACTCCGCTATGATCCCCCAGGGAAGCGCAGGAGAAGTGTGAAGGTCCTGAATCCAGGGAGATAGGAGCAGTGTCAGAGAAAAGGAGAGCCGAAGCCCACGACCTCTGCTGCCCAGTAAGCAATAGTAACTAGCGCTTCTAGTCACTGGCCACAGGCAGAATTATCAACTTCTACATGCCCCATAGGGGACAGGAAAAACACTAGTGGTTGAAGAAGGGTAGGATATTTTAACCACTGTGTTTTCTGTTCCATATTAGGGCGGGGAGACAACCTCCTGTGATGCTGTCGTAGAAGGTGACTCGAGAAAGATATAATAAATTGGGTGCAGTAGTTCAATGCACTGATTATTATTATGAATTATTATGTTCTATCTAAATGGCTTGATTATTGTATCATAATAATGATTAAAGCTTGATGTTCACATTGTACTACAATAAATTTACCATTTAACAATGAGCCATGTATGTAGACGTCGGATACGTGGAGTCAGGAAAATTGAGGAGTCAGAGGTTTGGCTTACCAACTCCACAGCTCTACTTATTACTGTGCTCTGCCTCCAGCCTTCCTCATGTGGCTATTCATCAATCTCATGTTTTGCATTGCATGAAGCATACACAAGGCATAGGAGGATGTGTCTTGCGCTTCTGACAGTGAGTATACACGATCAGCGTTTGCAGCGGTTTGAAGGCAGCGTGTCATCGTTGCTTCCAAAACGCTGTGTTGCACAAAACAAGAACAGTACCGTATATGCTCGTGTATAAGCCGAGTTTTTCAGCCCAAAAATTGGGCTGAAAAGTCCTCCCCTCGGCTTATACACGGGTCAATACGGTACTTGGTCCCCCCAAATGCTGGCACTCACCCCCCCCCTCTGTTGTAAGGGCCCCCCCGCTGCTTAACTTACCATCCCTGGTCTTCTGCACCGCCGTCATCGTGCGACGGCCGGGGACCCCGGATGCAGCCGGACGGGAGCATGGAGGACGGAGCACAGAAGACCGGCGCGGTGCAGAAGACCGGGAATGGTAAGTTAAGCAGCGGGGGGGGCCTTACAACAGAGGGGGGGGGCGAGTGCCAGCATTTGGGGGTCTGTATACTACTGGGGCTGCTATATACCACTGGGGCAGCTATACACCACTGGGGCTGCTGTATACCACTGGGGCTGCTATATACTACTGGGGCTCCTATATACCACTGGGGCTGCTGTATACCACTGGGGCTGCTATATACCACTGGTGCTGCTGTATACCACACCACTGGGCTGCTGTATACCACTGGGGCTGCTATATACCACTGGGCTGCTATATACCACTGGGCTGCTATATACCACTGGGGCTGCTATATACCACTGGGGCTGCTGTATACCAGAGGTTCCCAACTCCAGTCCTCAAGGCACACCAACAGTGCAGGTTTTCAGGGTTTCCTTAGTATTGCACAGGTGATAATTGAATCACCTGCACTGGGGATGATTCCAATTTCTAAGGAAATCCTGAAAACCTGCACTGTTGGTGTGCCTTGAGGACTGGAGTTGGGAACCTCTGCTGTATACCACTGGGGCTGCTGTATACCACACCACTGAGGCTGCTGTATACCACACCACTGGGGCTGCTGTATATACTGCTGGGGTCTGTATATACCACTGGGGAGGCTGCTGTATACTACCACTGGGGAGGCCTGTATACCACACTGCTGGGGGCTGTATACTTGTGCTGGGGTCCACCCTCGGCTTATACACGAGTCAATAGGTTTTCCCAGGTTTTGGGGCAAAAGTAGGGGGGTTGGCTTATACACGGGTCGGCTTATACACGAGTATATACGGGTATTTGCTTTGCATTTAAAGCTGCTGCTGCACAGCCACTTTGGCTGTGACACAGGTTAGAGATCACTGTATGCAGCTGCTTTATGCTAGCATTGTGCAAAAGAAAATAATTAGGAGCCATACGAATCACAAGGTGCAGTACAAAGCAAGTGCCAAAAAAATCCAAGTGGTACATATTGAAATTAGTTTCGGAATAATGACAAAGTGGGTAAGGTGGATGTTAGCTATTAATGAGATGCAAGAGTGGAATCAAATTATTCTGAGGCTACAGGTAGGCTTTGGCCATAATACTTGCTGTATGCCATTACTACATCGAAGTATAAGTACAAATGAATGGGGGGTAGAAATACAGCCTGCAACATACAGAAAAAGTTGAAACCAGTTCATTTGTGACTTGATTAAAGTAGTACCTTGCGAGTCATAATGTGAGCTCCTTTCACTTGCACTGTGATGCAGCATCAGCAAAACAGCAATCTTTTGAAAATATGGCCTAATCGTTGACAAAGTCACTATGTCTTTTTTGTATTTTTGTATATGTCTCACTGATTTACTATCCCTCATTTTCATTTTACCAAAGATCATATAAGTCATATCATTACTATGAATTGCTTGGATACATTTTGGACTGTAGACTCTTTAGAGTTTTTACTCTCCTTTAAAATGTCAAAAGAAAAATCCAAATCATACGAACCTACTTAATTTTGCATCCTTCACAGCTTTTTGCCAATTCAGCACTTTTTGTTGTCTTTGATCCATTGATTTCTGGAACACGGGTGGTAGACCTCCTGGAATCTCAGCTGTGTCCCCTTCCATTTCAAATGGAATAACAAATGAATGAAATTCACGTGGTGACATGAGCTTCCATACTTCGCTGTCATTCTCTGTAGATAGCAGCTGTGGTCTGTCCCAATAATTAGGCAAAGTTGCTAAACCAGTCTGTCCCATATGATCTTCTAACATTGAATAATGAGTGTGAAAAGGGGCAAATACAGTACACTGATTGCCAGGGAATAAAAGGGGTCTTGTAGGAGTAAGTATATGGAAAGTGCAGCTTGTTGTAGACAAAAGTGACAGGCGCTGACAAACGCTGATTACTTTTACACGATCACACATCTGAACATGAAGAACTGTTTGCACTGGACCCAGGATAATTGTGGTATTTCTACATTTTTCAATAGTAACACACCTAGGAATAAAACATTAGAAAAAGTATAACATGCCAACTGAATGAAGGTTGATTGAATCTATATGTAAACTATACCAGTCTAGAAATGACAAAAAACAGCTGCATTACAGAAGAAGGCGAACAACTACGGTATGTAACAAAGAAGTTCAGCTACAGCAAAAACACATTAAAGGGTTTTCAGAGAATGTGATAAAAATTTCTTTCACAAATTTCAAGCTACAACCTGCCCTAGTCACATGTCAGGATGGGTTGCAGGTTGAACAAACACACCCAGAGAGGTATCTGTCATATCATGAGATACTGTCAGAGGAGCGGCACCATGAACAAATGGAAACTGATCTGCTCACTCAGTCTCTAAGCAGAAGGAAAAACCTCTTCCATGACTGACTGCGCAAAGCAGACTTTTATTCATCTTAAAGAGTAAACTTTCACAAAATTTTCATATTGCACTGGTCATACAATTTAATAGTGGCACAAAGCAGAAAATCATTTTTTTTTATTTTTATCTCTGTTGCGAAGATATTAGCAATATTTAGCAAAAATAAAGTATTTGACGCCTAAAAAAAATATTTAGATCCAAGTGGTCATTAACAGAGAAATTTTCACTGGAGGCATGTTGTTCATCTTTCTTACACCAACCAATCATAAGCACACTGCAAAGCACTGCAGCAAGAAGAAAATCTCCAGAATAACTTATAACAGGCTCCGTGTAAGGCTGGAGTCACACAGGCATGTGACTTAACGTACTGTCACATGCGGCAATATTGCATGCAATTTCACTGGCAATTTGCTGGTTGCTGTGAAATCATGGACACATTGTTCCATTTGTACACGGCAACAAAACAGAACAATGTGTCCATGATTTCACAGCAACAAGCAAATTGCCAGTGAAATTGCTAGCAATATTGCCGCGTGTGACGGTACCTTTACACAAGTGCAATGTGAGGAAATCTCGCATTGCACTCTTGCCCATTTTTGGCATTCACGCAGCTCAGCCCAACAAGTTTTTCCTCAACCCCATACGGCAGCATGTCGTATCACTCGCACCCATGCTAGTCTATGGGTGTGAGTAAAACATTGGACTGCACAGACATGCACTCGGAAGACATACAGCGAAATATATGCCGAGGCCGGCAATGGTGGAAATGGGGAGATTAATCTTTCACTGTCATCTGCAGTTGTGATCCTATCTTATCATAACACTGGGATCACACGCACAGCAGAGCCTAAAGCCCGGGTTACACATCCACGCTGGTTACGCTGGTATCCAGGGTAAACATCGGGTAGCCAGTGGCATAATTACCTTGCTGTGGGCCCCGATGCAGGATTTTCTCCGGGGCCACTCATGTGAGGAGCAGGGGGAGTGATAGCAGAATATTCAGTGCTGTGTTTGTACCAGTCATGTGAGGAGCGGGAGGGGGGTGCTGGTGGGATATTTGGAGCTGTATTTGCCCCCTACCGCGAGCGCCGTTGTGCTCCAGCGTCCCGCGGTCTGCAGTGAATATATGAAGAGGGACGGGCACAGCTGCAGGAAGTGAGGCTTCTCTCACTTCCCGTCCTCCCGGCGGCCGGCTGTAAGGGGGCGGGCCCGGTCTCAGCCGCGACCGATGAGACCACGGTAGTTACGCCACTGCGGGTAACTAAGCAGAGCGCTGCGCTTAGCTACCCGATGTTTCCCCTTGTTACCAGCTCCCAGCATGTACTGTGCGGCGCTGGGAGGTCATTGATCGCTGGTCTTCAGCTGTCACACACGCCAATGCTGGCCGTCCAGCAGGAGACCAACGATTGAAAAATGGCCCTGGCCAGTATACCAATGATCAGCGAGCTGATCGTTGCAGGATGTCACACGTAGCGACATCGCTACAAGGTCGCTGCAACGTCACAAGTTGCAGCGACATTGTTAATGATGTCGGTACGTTTAAATCCAGCTTTAGCCAAGTGCCATTAGCATAATGCATCTGATGCTCTCGCACAAGTCTCCTTAGGGGTGTGTCACACATAACGATATCGCTAGCGATATCACTGTTACGTCACAGGTTTTGTGACATAACAGCGACCTCGCTATGTGTGACACGTAGCAACGACCAGGCCCCCGCTGTGAGATCGCTGATCATGACAAACTGTTCTGGACCATTTTTCCATTGTCGGTCTCCTGCTGGGCATGCTGCATCGGTGTGTTTGACAGGGACAACTTATAAATAACTCTCAGTGTACTGTAGCTTCCTGAACTCAAAGAGCCATCGCAGGTTCTCTAGCCTCGGTCCCCAGCCCTCTTGCTTTCCAAGGATGCTGGCTCCCAAGCATTGAGACACAGTTTCCCGACCATGTGCCTCCAGGACAATGGCGTCTACAGCCACTCCCAAACAAACACAGAGAGCTTGCTTGCTTCCCAGAGACCTTTTCTGATATCACAGACCATGTGATCAGGAGGCAATCAGCTTATGTTCAATGTGACACACCCACGGGGAGGTATGTGGCCAGCCAAGACACACACCCAGCAGACATTTTATCAATGCAGCGATCTGCTGCACCACATATCCTCCCCCTTATGTTCAAGACCACAGTATTGCATATATGTTATACACAAGCACATTACAACCCACAGGTTAAACAGGGTCCCAGCACTTGACGTTTTCGGTGCTCAGCTCCTGGAAAAGGAGTCAACAGCGTCCTCTCCCTCAGGGACCTACAACCCGTCAGCGTCACTGTTTCTTTGTGAACAACTGACTATAAGACATCGCTATGTCACTTGTCCGAGTAATCACCTTGTCAGACCTCCCCTGCCCCCAGCGGTTATAACCGTAGATAGTCATCTGCCACTGTATCTTGGGTCAGGTCTGACTCTGTCCTGCCACATACTCTATTGGGTCGTTTAAGTGGGCCTATCAGACTTGAGGTACTGGAAGCTTCACTACCTCCAACCGGACAACACCCACTATCCTCACAATGTCTCTCCGTTGGCATCTTTCTTCACTGCCTGTTACAACCAGAGAACCTTTACACCTTTTCTGTCTTCTGGCCTCTAGCTTTTGCTGTGGCCAATCCATTATTTGGAGGGCCCCTTCGTTGTCAGGTCTCACATTTTACAGATGGCTGTCACCTGCTGCTCAGATGACGCGGTCTCTCAACTCTCTGTTTTGCAAGATTCAGCTATTCCATTTCTCGCAGGTAGGTCACATGGTACTCCATTAGCATCCATATGAATCCAAGATTTTCTTCTGCTCCCACAGCGAACAACAATACCATACCATCTTCATAAGGTTTCCAGTCCTGGTGATCACGTGGTACGCTCACTTTCACGACACCAGGCGTCGTTACCATCGCTTGCATGGCTTGGTCATTTCTCCCAATGAGCTTTCTCACCAGAGCATGAGGCACCCGGATGACTTCTTCCCATAGACTCTGAGCTTTCTTCATAAGCTCCAGCTGTATAGCAGCTTCTTCAGTCTTTAATGGGACAATCAGCTTCGTACGAACACATTGCCAGTGCATGTCACTTAGGATGGCCACCCTCTTCACTGTGACTTCGGGTATCGACATGACCATCAGCTGTTTAGCTTTTGAGGTCGAGTACACCTTACAGGCTCCCATGGCTTTTTTTAAACTCTTCATGCACTGACTCTCTGGTGCATTCTTCTCTTAAGTCATCGGGTACATCTATGAGACACTTGGACAGAGAAGATTCTGCCTCACCGGTGATCTCCACGTGATCATCCGGATCAGGTCTCAAGGCCAACTGACTTTCAGTTTCTTCACCTTGTTTGACCTGGAGGGACACTTGTTCCTCCACCTTCTCCAAGGGTACCTCATTCATTGACTGGTACTGTGCCAGGCGACCTTTGAGCTCAGAGACGTCTTCCTCCAGCTCAGCTACTTGCTTCTCAGCAACCTGTCTCCGAAGCTCTTCCTGCTTGAAATGCTCCTTTCCAGCAGAGTTCTCTCTGACTTCCCCGTCTCCAATGCACCCACTTGGCTCTCGATATCCTGTCTCTCAAGCTTCTCTAGCTTCAAATGGGATTGTAGCATCTCCTTGAGCTCCCTTATCTTGGCTATTACATCCACCAAATCAGCCGAGCTTTCATTACCGGAGGAGGTATTCGCTTCATTCTGTCATTCTCCAGTGGCTTCTTCCACTTCCCGCAACCTCGGTCTTCACCTCAGTTCTTGCAGCATCGCCTTCAATCCTCTGTTGGGTACCGGCAGCCTCACCTTCAACCCTCTCTTTGGTTTCATGGATGTCCGCTTCAGAAGGTTTTATGCCCTTCATCTCTTCATGCTCAGAGTCTCTGGAGTCTTCTGCCTTCTCAGCCATGGTGCCCTGTACTTCTGTTGGGTTCTCTGCTCAGACACTGAAGACAATGCGTGCCAACAGCTCCTACTGTTCTTGCACCCACTCCTATTGCTGCTTCTCATATGACCGTTGCTGTGATTGTAGCAGGCACTTTAACCGGTCATTAGATTCAGTTTTATCTGCTGCTCCCTTCACAGCAGTTTTTATCAGCTCCTGCATTTCTTTGGGAAATGCCATTTTGCAAAAAAAAATCACTTGCAGATGGTCATCCAACACCACCTCCATTCCATCTGGGGAAATCGCTCGACTTGTAGCCATCGCTGTACGTCATTCACACCTGGCACTCCGCACAGCTCTCTCCTGAATATTTCGTGGCCCCACCGAGCCACAGCAAACTGATTTGAGTGTGATGGCCACTTTGTAACCCCGCCGAGTTACAGCAAGATGCCTCAATCTTCGTGGCCTCGCAGAATCACAGCCAGATGCCCCTAGCAACCAGGCTGCAGTGTTGCTGAATCTCCACACATGCATCTCGTCCATTGCCGCCAGCAACCAGGCTGCACTACTGCTGTACTGAGATACGTGCACCTCTTCCGTTGCTGCTAGCAAACAGGCTGCACTGCCCACATTCTCCACCAAATGTGAGGTAGCGCTCGCTGAGGGGTGCTCAGGATACTCATTTAGCAGCAGAACTAACGATCACAGGAAGTTTTACGTTTAAATGCGTCCAGCTGGTTTATTAAGAAGCATAAACATCAATAGCATAGTTCATATAAATCGACAGACCATATAATGACCTCTGGTCTGTTCCAAGGGCGGGTGTACCCAAGGCATATCATATCTAGCTCATTATAGTCTCCACTGACCTCTTAGTCAATTGTTTAAGCTGCTGCTTTTCTGGGATACACAGACTCCTGACTGATCCAGACTCTCAGTGTACTGTAGCTTGCTGAACTCAGAGAGCCATCCCAGGTTCTCTAGCATCGGTCCCCAGCCCTCTTGCCTTCAAGGGACGCCGGCTCCCAAGCACTGAGACACAGTCTCCTGACCATGTGCCTCCTGGACAATGGCGTCTGCAACCACTCCTAAACAAACACAGAGAGCTTGCATGCATCCCAGAGACCTTTTCTGACATCACAGACCATGTGATCAGGAGGGAGTCAACTTATGTCCAATGTGACACATCCACGGGGAGGTACTGGCCAGCCAGGACAGACCCCCAGCAAACATTTTATCAATGCAGCGATCTGCCGCATCACACCTGTTAGGCTGAAATCACACTATCCGTGTGATATGCAACTAAGTTGGACGTGTCACGGATGTTTAACATGGAATAGCCTCCCCCTGTCAGGACGGGAGTGTGGAGCTGCTTATAAACACAAGCAGCTGACGCTCCCGTCCAGAGAGGGGGAGGCCATTTCACGTTAATCATCCATGAAACGTCCGACTTAGTTGCATATCACACAGAGAGTGTGATTCTAGCCTTAAAGCCCTGCTCCACAGCTGAGTGATGTTTGTTCACGATGCTGCTCCCGACACTTGAGACTCATCTTAAGTGGTATTTCTTCAGACTACAATCTGTCCCAGCACGTTACTAGGGCACGTCGTAGCTTATAATTTGTAACAGTTGCATTTTTTCAAAATCTTAAGAGAAACTCCTTAACCCATTCAAGACCTTGTGATTTTTGTGAGTTGCACTTTTGAATGACATCACTCATATTATGTGATGCACTCACTGTAAAGTGGGAAAAAAATTCCAACTGCATTGAAATTGTAAAAAGACAATTACTTACCGGTAACTATATTTTATGAAATACCTTAGCAGCACCCAGAGGGGATCCGCCCATAAGGACAGGAAACCTACAGATAGAAAGGGGGCAGTCCACCTCGCCTTTTAAATTGGATTACAGAGCATGAGCAGAACTGTCAACAATAAGACAATCATAATAATTAATCAATTTACATATATACAACCACCACCTTAAGGAGTGCAACACACACGTTTTTTTTTTTTTCTATACACCTTGTGAATACTAAGGGAGGGATGTGAGTAGGTGCTATCGTGGACTCCATAAAATATAATTACCGGTAAGTAATTTAGTCTTTTCCTATCGCCACGACAGCACCCGCCAAAAAAATTTCAAAGAAACCATCACCTGGGAGGAACCACCGTATTGAGGACAGATATCCCAAATTCCAAATTAAAGGATGATAATAAATCAAGCCTGTAGTGTTTGTAAAAGGTAGATGGTGAGGACCAAGTTGCTGCCTTACATATCAGATCAATCGAAATGTCCGCCTTTACAGCCCAGGAGGATGCCATAGCCCGTGTAGAATGGGCTCTCTCTCCATCCAGGGAATTTTCACCTTTTGCTGAGTAGGCCAGACAGAATGATCTCTGATTCATCGAGACAAAGTGCTCTTTTAGATATCAAACCCCTTCCTTTGGCCCTGAAAGAACACAAATAAAGCCCTACTCTGCCTCCAGGACTAGGTTCTGTCTATATAATGTAGCACAGCTCTCCTAGTAACTTCAAAAGTGTTGAATCTCTCTTCCTCAGGTGTAGAGGAAATGAGGGAAGAAAAATCTCTTGAATCCTGTGAAATTCAGCAGCAACCTTGGGGAGGTAAGAAGGACCTAGTTTTAGCACAATTCTATGAGGAAAAACTAGAAGAAGAGGAGGATCTATAAAAAGAGAGTTGCTACATTCAAAGACCTGCAATAAACCTTGAAACTAGTCTATCTCCTGCTATGTTATAACTATTTATGGCACCAAAAAACGATATCTGAACCTTCCGGGTGCTAGGATAGACTTAGCTCTTGAGCTTTCTGCAGAAACTCTAGAATTGCAGATTTTGGCACTTCATTGGAGAAGGGGGGGGGGGTGGGGAAGTATAGGATTCACGGAATTTTCTCCACACTTTACTATAGATCTTAGTTGTGGATTCCTTTCTGCTCTGGAGAAGAGTGTTAATCACATTTTCAAAAAACCTCTTAGCCTCAGAAGCTGCCTCCCACATTCCACGCCGTGAAGTGGAGACCCGTCATCTGAGGATGACTGAATGGACCCTGAGAGGGCAGCCCCGGATCTGATTGGAGAATCTAGGGGTCGGATATGGACATGACTATGAGCCATGAAAACCAAGGACTCTTGGGCCAAAGAGGAGTGATGAGAATCACCCTCACTCCTTCCTCCCTGATCATCCTGATGACTAATGGAAGCAAGAGCATTGGAGGAAATGCATAACCCAGATAGAACCTTCCATGAAAACTGGAGGGAGTCGATCATCTTTCGCTGATCTGCTCTGTTCAGGGAGGCAAACCTCTTAACCTGCCTGTTGGCTCTGGTGGCAAACATGTTGATCTCTGAGAGTCCCTATAAGTCCACTATTTTCCTGAAGATCTGGTGACTGACAACCCATTCTCCTTGATGTAAGTTATGATGACTGAGGAAGTCTGCCTTTAGATTGCCCACTTCCCTGATGTGAAGGGCTGAGAGGGATAAGAGATAAATCTTGGCTAGTTTGAGAATTTCCACTGCAGTAGACATTAGAGTCTTTGATCGAGTTCTGCCTTGATGGTTTATGTAGGTGGTTGACGTTGTATTGTCAGATAGAACCCTGACATGAGACCACTGGAGCTGTGGAAGAAAGTGATGTAAAGCATGTTCGTTTGATTGCTTTTAATTCTCTTAAATTTTGAGGAGTCATCTGCTTTTTCTAAGGGCCACTGTCCTTGGGCCAGGTCATCTCCCAAATGAACCCTCAATCCATCGGGGCTAGCATCCGTAGTGACTATCCTAGAAGGTCTATTCACCAATGTCACCCCCTGGAAAGATGATCAAGGTCTAACCACCAGGTCAGGGAATCTATTACTTGTAAAGATAGCATCAACGAGATCTGTACGTCTCACATCTCACCAACGATCAATTACCAATGTTGTAACGAGCTCGCTCCCGTGACATCGTTAGTGAGATCGTTTCGACCTTGAAACGTGTAAGGTACTTTAAGCCATCACCTCCAATATCAATTTGGTGAAAACACAGGGAACCATTGACAGACCAAATGACATCGCTGTGAATTGGTAATGTCAGACATGACCTCCCACGACGACCGCCACTCTGGGGTATTGCTGGTACTTGACATGTATGGCCAGATGGTAGTAGGCATCCTACAGGTACAGGACTGTCATACAGCATCTGCGAAATAAAAGTTTAAAAGCTGATTTTATAGACTCAATCTTGAAGGTGTGACACTGAAGAAAGGCATTTAATCTCTACAAATTAATGATGGTTCTATAAAAAAGAAAGGGGAATAAAATTCCTTTCTGGTCCCCTGGAACTTCTATTAGGACTTGTTTAGACAATAGCACTAAAAAAGAGGGGGAACAAAAGTGCAAATAGGATCTTATCCTTTTAGTATAGTGAGCAAGGAAAAGTAATATCGTTGCTCACCTTGTAAGGTTGTGAATCCCACAACAGGTGTATGCACGTGTTGCAGTTGCTGCCGGACCCACAATCCACGCAATCGCTGTGGCTGCAGTAATGATAACAAATGGACGGTGCTTCTTGTCCCGCGCACACTGCCGACAACAAATGGAGCCAGAACTCCACAAGGTAAAAGTAATGGTGCCTTTAATCACTACGCGTTTCGGAGTGCTTCCACGCTCCTTCATCAGGATGGAGCACCGTCCATTTGGGATCATTGTTTAGACAATAGACTCAGGACCTCCTACTTAAGAGCATGTTGTTTTTCAGGTGATTGAAGAGAGGTCACTACAAAAGAGTCCGGAGGAATCTGATGAAATTCCAGCTTCAACCCAGAGAATACCAGACTCCGGATTCAGGAATCGGATGCAATATCCCCCAATCTGTGGCAAAAAAGTCTTAACCTGCCATCCACTGGGGGATCAGGATTAGCGCAATTTATCTCTGCTGTTGGAGGAGGATCCACTAAAAAGGGCACCATTTTGTATAGCCTCCTTGTATTTCCAATGGTCCCAGTCTCTATAGGACTTATTTTGAACGAACGTCCACTTCTTGAAGGCCCTCCTGTAGGATCGAACAAGCTCATTAGGGAACCCCTTCCTTCTTTCTCCAATCTTTGTGAGTACATCAAGTACTTTGCCAAACAGGTACTCACCAAGGCATGGAATTGCGCATAATTTAGACTTTGATTGTGCATCCCACTTCCAACCCTTCAGTCAGGGGGCACAACACGCAGAATTTGTGAGGCTAGCTGATCTGCCTGCCTAAACACAGGGAGTCTGCAGAGGCATTGGCTAGATATGCTGTATCTCCTCGAATCAACTGAATAGAAGATGAGTTTAACTTTACAAATTTCCTCCTTGATCTGATCTTCCAATTGATCAAGCTAAATCAACATTGATCTAGTCAGAGTGCCTCCCATGCCCATTTAAGCAACATCTCAACCCTTCTAAATGAGTCAGAAAAAAGTCAAGAGTCTTCCATAGGATGGGTAGATTGTTTAGACGTATAGGATACTGCAGCATCTACCTTAGGAACCTTCAAACATGTTGACAAAACCTCTTCATCAAAGGAGGAAGAAAGGAACCCATGCCGATTCTATTTGTCCCATTCTTTGTTAACAAGGTCTTTTACAACTTCAATGACTGGGAAGTCTTTTTTGTGGGAGACTACATGATTTCATGTGTTGTTTTGGAATTTTTTGGTATCGGAAATCCCCATAGTGTTTCTAACCGAATTAACAAGGTTATCAATGCTTTCTATTGGAAAGGACGATGATGATGGATGATGAATGATGAATACGGTGGTGAATGATGGTAAATGATGATGGTGATGACAATGATGATGATGATGGGCTAGACCTAACCGGGTGGCTTTCAGACGATGACTCGGAGACTGCAGTACCTCGCTTTGTTTTAGCCATACGTTTGTTAAGGGGCCGTCACACGCGTCGATGTCGTCAGTGATCTCATCGCTGGCGACATTGAAGGCTGATCGCTGGTGAGCTGTCACACAGGCAGACTCACCAGCGATCAGTGGACCAGCGACATCGTGGAAAGGATTTAAATATCGTTTCCACGATGTCTTGCTCCCGCTGCCAGGGTGCGGTAAGCGGGAGCAGACTGGTCTCCAGGGTAAACTGCGGGTATCTAGGCAGCGCGCGCTGCCTAGATACCCGATGTATACCTTTGGTTACCAGCCTTCTCTGCTCACCGGCTGGTATCCAAGGTACACAGCAGGTAACTAGGGTCCCTAGTTACCCGCTGAGTACCTTGGATACCAGCCGGTGAGTGGAGAAGGCTGGTAACCAAGTTATACATCAGGTATCTAGGCAGCACGCGCTGCCTAGATACCCGCAGTTTACCTTGGAGACCAGCTCCCAGCGCTTGCTGAGAGGCGCTGGGATCTGGCTTATCGCTCATCTCCCGGTGTCACACGCAGCGATGCTGCATATCCACCGGGCAACCATCGTCAGGTTTTAGAACAGGTTCTAAAACCTAACGACCATCAACCAGCGACTTATTGCTGGTTGAAACGCCCTGTCACACGCTTCAATATCGCTGCAACGTCATGTGCAGCAGCGATATTGCACGCAATATTGATGTGTGTGACATCCCCATTAGGCTTGTTTAGTCCTTTAACGGAATTCTGAAGCTTTTCCCTAATCAGAACTTGTATATCATGTGAGACAGTGCAGGGAATCATATGCTAGGGGCGCTATGTCTCCCCCAGAATGCGCACTGTCACATATTGAGCCCAGTATAGGGTGTAAGAGAGAGGGACGGTCCGCTCCCTCCGCTCCGGGTCTTGCAGGATCCCTGGAAGGAGACACAGAGATAAAAGCCTGGTCAGGAGGCAGGGCGGGTCCCCTCTGGAGAGTTTTTGCTTTCTAAGGCTGCTTTCACACTGCAGTTTTTTCACTGATCAGTATCCATCAGATTTGTGTGCCAAAACCAGGAGTGTCTCCAAAACTCAGAACAGGTGTCAATCTTTCAATTATAGTTTTTCTCTGCAAGTTCCTCTCCTGGTTCCTCTCTGGGTTTTGGCACACAAACCTGATGGACACTGATCAGTGAAAAAACTGCAGTGTGAAAGCAGCCTTAGCTGAAGGAGCAGCAGAGACAGACAGGAGCGGTCAAGAGTTCCAGGGGCCGTGTGCAATAATAACACGGTCTAACCCAGGAGGCCTGGGAGCTCGGGGCGACCTATGTCGGAAAGCGCATAAAGTAACCCAGTTCCCTCAGTTTATGTGTGGAATGTATCCTGTGTACCCAACTGCAACCCGGATTCCGGCAGCTTGGGCCATCGCTGTATTTATCAGCAATAAAACCGGGTGCTGTTTGAACTGTTACCGGGCTCAACATATTTCTGACCTGCAATCCCAGCGCTGCCCCACAATCAGTAGATCTGACAGATGATTCCTTTTCTAGTGTTTGACTAATACACTGCTGACAAAGCCTCTTAACATAGGTGTCAGGAAGGGGCACAAAGCACATTCCTTATATTTAGATTTTGCTAGCTTCTTAGCCTAGAGGGGCACACAAAAAGAAGGGTTACTTAGCTTAATAGGTAGACACATGTAACACTCACCCAGTGAAGCTTGTCCAAGTGGTACCGGTTGTGGAGGCACAGTGTGAGTTGTAGACGGCTCCGATTTCTTACTCTGCTCACTCCCATCAATTGAGTCACCCTGTCTGGAGTTCCCACTGCTGCTCTTACTTTTGCTGCGCTTCTGCACCACTACTGCCGGTGGGTGCACCTCAGCATCTTCTGGAGAGGACATCTTGTGGGGCACAGAGGCAGAAGGATCCCGCCAAAATTTAAAGTTCTGATCCACCCCCAGCCTCTCCACGCCTGAGATCACCTCACCGGACCGCGTGGAAGCTGTATCCATCACTTCCAGGTCACGGGATTCTTTGTGGCAACTGCGCATACGCGGGGCCGAAACCCGGATGCTCGCCCTGTGAATGGTGCAGGGATGTGCCCAGGATGAGTGCGGACTTCTTCCCGTCCCACACGAGCCAGGGCGGCCTCACACGGACAATGTTGTTGTGCCATTCACAATCAGATGAGGGGAAAGTCTGAAAGGCAGGGCCTCCCCTGACGCTGATTCTTGCGTCGCAGACTCTGCAGTTCCCTCAGAGACTGCACAGAGGCTACCTGGACCCATGTACCATCTTCTTACTTGAAGGTTCCCCATAAGGACAGGAAACCAACTGAGGAGACAAGGGGGACCGCCCCTTTTTATCTGTAGGTTTCCTGTCCCTATGGGTGGATCCCCCTCTCAGTGGGTGCTGTTGTTGCGATAGGAAAAATAAAGTGTAATTCCATAATTATTTTTTTTACTATGTTTACCATATAGTAAAACTGACTGGGCAATATGATTCTCTAGGTAGGTACGAATATGCAAATTTAAATTTACAAATAATTTTTTTTCACTACTCAAATAATAAAAAAACCTGTTAGGCTGCTTTCACACTGGGTTTTTTTCAAAAATGCGGCAGTTACGGTAAAAAAAAACCCGCATCTGCATCTGCATAACGCATGCATTGTCTGGGGTTTGCGGTAAGTGTGCGGCAGCCGTGGCAAGTGCGGTTTTGGCGGTTGTGGCAGATGCGGCCGCGAAAAGAAATCCGTCACTGACCGCGTTTTTTTTCCACGGACACATCTGCCGAAACCGCACTTGCCGTGGCTGCCGCACACTTACCGCAATCCTCATAGACAAAGCAGCTTTAGTTTGGTAGGATTTTTTTTGGTCACCATTTTCTGTGACCCTTATGGTCTTCAATTTTCAGGATATAGACCGTGTTAGGGTACCTTTACACGTCGCAACACTGCATGCAATTTCACTTGCAACTTACTGGTTGCAGTGAAATCATGGACACATGTTCTATTTTGTGGCCGTGTACAAATGGAACAATGAGTTCATGATTTCACTGCAACCAGTAAGTTGCAAGTGAAATTGCATGCAAAGTTGCGATGTGTAAAGGTACCTAAAGGCCTGTCACACGCGTCAATATCGCCTGCACGATATCGGCTGCACGTGACGTTGCAGCGATATTGACGCGTGTGACATAGTGAATCAACCAGCGATAAATCGCTGGTTGATGATCGCCAGGTTTTAGAATCAGTCCTAAAACCTGGCGATTGTCGCCCGGTGGACACGCAGCATCGCTGCGTGTGACACCGGGACTAGCGATATTCCAGCTCCCAGCGCCTCTCAGAAGCGCTGGGAGCTGGTATCCAAGGTACACTGCGGGTAACTAGGCAGCGCGCGCTGCCTAGATACCCGACGTGTACCTTAGTTACCAGCCTCCTCGCTCACCCGGTGAGCGGAGGAGGCTGGTAATAAGGTACACGTCGGGTAACTAGGCACGCGCGCTGCCTAGATACCCGACTGTGTACCTTAGTTACCAGCCTCCTCCGCTCACGGGTGAGCGGAGGAGGTGGTAACTAAGGTACACGTCGGGTATCTAGGCAGCGCGCGCTGCCTAGTTACCCGCATGTACCTTGGAGACCAGCCTGCTCCGCTTCCAGCAGGCTGGCAGCGGGAGCAGGACATCGTGGAAACGATATTTAAATCGTTTCCATGATGTCACTGGTCAATTGATCGCTGGTGAGTCTGTCTGTGTGACAGCTCACCAGCAATCAGCCGTCAATGTCGTCAGCGATCAGATCGCTGACGACATTGACGCGTGTGACAGGACCTTAAGGGCTTATTTTTTGCACCCTGAGGAGACATTTCTTCATTTTAGGGTAAACACAATGTTTTGTTTGCCACTGATGTGTAAGGTGGAAGTGGCCCAAAAATGCATAATTCTGCTGTTTATTTTTTTTTTCTTTGCACACTGTTTACCAACCAGATTCATTTATTTTATATTTTGATAGGTCAGACTTATGAACAAATGAGTAATTGCACAAAGCGGGAGGTGATTTCAACATATTTTTTAAAACGTTTTTCACATTTTTATTAAATAGTCCCCATAGGGGACTTGAAGCTGCCATCGTCTGATCACTTGTGCGGCATACAGCAGTGCAGTAGCACTGCTATACATAAATAAAATCAATCTTTTTTTCTTTAACCCCTTCATAACCCGCCGATTTTTCATTTTCATTTTTTGCTCCCCTGCTTCCGAGAGTCATTCCCTTTTTATTTATCTGTCAATATAGGCATATCATGGCTTGTTTTTGGCGGGATGAGTTGTACTTTCAGATGCAACTATTTATTTTACCATAAATACCATATAGTGTACAGGAAAATGGGAAAAACAATCCAAGTGCAGTGAAATTGCAAAGAAAGTGCAATTACACATTTGTTTTTTGGGTTTTTTAGTCCCCATGTTTACTATATGGTAAAACTGATGGGACGGAGTGATGCCTCACATCGGTACAACTTCGTAGATACCAAACATGTATACTTTTACTGGTATCTAAGGCTGCCTTCACATTTGCGGACCCCTCCGCAGCGTTCTGCGGAGAGTATCCGCAATGTGAGCGCAGCACCCCAAGCCCCTATCTTTATAATGGGAGCGCACGGTGCTGCGTTTGACAGCGCATGACCGTGCGCACCCATTCACTCGCATATGTGATCTGTGCGCAGGCGGATGCCTGCGCACAAATCACCCAGTCTCGTCCGCACCAGAAATGCAACATGTCGCGTCCCCGGTCCGGACGAGACCGGTTGATTTGTGCGCAGGTGTCCGCCTGCGCGCACATCACATATGGGAGTGAATGGGTGCGGACGGTCATGCGCTGTCAAGCACAGCACCGTGCGCTCCCATTATAAAGATAGGGGCTTGCGGTGCTGCGCTCACATTGCGGATCCCCTCCGCAGAACGCTGCGGAGGGGTCCGCAAATGTGAAGGCAGCCTAAGTGCTGCAAAAAAATTCAGGAGTTTGGGGGAAGAAAAAAAAAAAAAAAAAAAAAAAAAAATCACAATTTTTGCGCCATGTTCTGTGACCCGTAGCGTCCTCACTTTTCGGAATCTGGGGCTGTATGACGGCTTATTTTTTGCGGCTTCAGCTGATATTTTTAATGATACCATTTTTGGGTGGATGCACTGTTCTGATCACCCATTATTGCATTTTAAATCAATGTTGCGGCGACCAAAAAAAAACATAGTTTTGGCATTTGGACCTTTTTTCCGTTGCGCAGTTTGCAACTCTCATTGATTTTATATCTTGATAGATTGAGCATTTTTGAAAGCAGCGATACCAAATATATGTATTTTTTTTTTTTTTTAATACTTTTATTTTGAATGGGGAAAAAGGGAGTGATTTAAACTTGTGTGTTTTTTTTATGTTTGTAAAAACTTTATTTATTAATTCATTCTTGTGTTCACACACCCCCATACACACTGCTGCACAGGCTGAATGCTTGTTACAGGTCCCAATGAGCTGCAGCACATCGGGATCTGTTACAAATGCGCACTGTGATTGGTCGGCAGTACTTGCCAACCACTCACAGGAAGGGATTAGTGATAGCTTCCGGGGTCTCGGGCTTATCACGTGAGCACCGGAGATCTTGCAATGTTATCGCGGGATCTCCGATGCAGGCGGAGAAAAATGCGATTCCCCGCCGCAGCGGTTTTGGATCCCGCTGTCAGTGAATGACAGCGGGATTCAAAGAGATCACAGCAACGATCGGATACCGGATCCCATCTGTGCTGGAAGCCCGCCACCTCATGAGATCAGCTGAGATATCGGGTGTTTGATGTGAGCGCCACACCGGAGCTCACATCAAACACTGGGACCCGACCTCCAACCCATGACGTTGTACAACGACATGGGTCAGGAAGGGGTTAAACAATAAATTTATTCAAATAAATCTTATAACATATATAACTTGTTTACACAATTATATCAATATAACAGTCATGTCCAAATAATCACCAGTGTAAATCAATTGCAAACTCAATATTATAGGAGAGTGGAGGGAAAGACAGGAACACACAGAAGGAAAAGGACAGCCAGGATTAGATACAAATCACAATCTCATATGAACGCTGGTCATGGGCCAGCATTCACAGGTGAATTATGATGACAGGCACGTCGGTCATCAGCAAGCCCATGTCTGTCATGACAATCCACCAGTGCCCCACAATCAAGTCACAGGAGCGCCACTGGGCAGGAGGAGTGATGAGGCCCCTTCCCACATGTATCATGTGTCACTGTCACAGAACAAAAACATGACTTAACAGGTTAATAGCTGGGGGTGGAGCTCCAATCCATGAGCGGCAGTTTGGCACATGACGGCTGATTAAATCAGCTATCGTCTATGCAAGCCCACATCTAAGGCAGGAACATGACTTCAGACATACATGTACGTCAAAGGTCGTGAAGAAGTTAAAGATTACTAATCGTAAGGTGCTTTCACATCAGCGGTTTTTGACGATCGCGGCAGATGCGGTGAAAAAAACGCATCTGCCGTGATTACCGCATAACCGCTGCACTTGTGGCACAGTTGCGGCAAGCCCCATACAATGTCTATGTGGGCTTGAGGCAGGTGCGGCAAGTGTGGTATCGGCACTTGCCGCGGGTGCGGCCGCAAAAAAAACGCGGCTGACAGTGTTTTTTTTCGCGACCGCACCTGCCGCAAGTGCCAAAACCGCACTTGCCGCACACTTACCGCAAGCCCCATAGACATTGCATGGGGCTTGCTGCAACTGTGCCGCAAGGGCAGCGGTTATGCGGTAATCGCGGCAGATGCATTTTTTTCACCGCATCTGCCGTGATCGGCAAAAACCGCTGATGTGAAAGGGGCCTTAGGCTGCTTTCACATCAGCGGTTTTGCACTGATCTCGGCAGTTGCGGTGAAAAAAACGCAACTGCCGCGATTACCGCATAACGGCTGCACTTGCGGCAAGCCCCATACAATGTATATGCGGGCTTGCGGCAGGTGCGGTATAGGCACTTGCGGCATGTGCGGCCACGAAAAAAACACGGTCATCCGCGTTTTTTTCGCTGCCGCACTTGCCGCAAGCCCGCATATACATTGTATGGGGCTTGCCGCAAGTGCAGCCATTATGCGGTAATCGCTGCAGTTGCGGTTTTTTCACCGCAACTGCCGCCATCAGCGCAAAACCGCTGATGTGAAAGGGGCCTTACTATTAGAATAATCGAAGTAAGTAGAGAGGACCAATTAAAGTCATCAGCAGTCAATGGAATCTAGATGAAATCCATTTAATTGTAAAATATTTCACCTACTTTACTTGGCTGTCCTTACCTTAATGGAGATAGTAGATAAATAAAAGACTCATTGCAGTGGGTAATTTTAACTTGTGCTTCCACCAACGTTTCTGAACTTTTAGCCAATGTTTGTTTATGTATATAACTCATCAGAACCATATTATTCCCATGTGGCACTTTATAAACATTGCAAACAATTTTTGGTTTTCTGTTTGAGCCATCAACTGTTAAAAAAAATAAAAAATAAAAAAAAACAAGACAGAATTCATCAAACAATTAGAAAATGAAGCAACATATATATTGATCAACACAAATTCATAATTCGACATATGACAAATAAGTGACAATTTTTGCTACAAACATAAATCACACAAACACCAAATTGATCCACTACATTTAAATCACCTGGAAATATGAAGGGCCTAACCCTTGTACAACACTAACTACCGTATATCAAATACCAATGAAAGTATGGAGTTTTATATGGAAACAAGACATTAGGATCCTTTAAATAATCTAATATGCAATTAGAGACAACATTAAACATTTTCAAGCATATTTCAGACTTGCACAATTAAATAAAGATTTGGAGCGTTTTTCTAATGTGACCCAGACCATTCTTCAACATATTTTACAGGATGGCTCAAATTTTGATTCTACTGGGAAAAAAGTAACTGATAATAGGTAATAGGGTTGCCATGAAAGTAACTGATAATAGGTAATAGGGTTGCCATGAAGTAGTGCACAAGGTCTGCAACTATTTTTTTGAAGGTGCTATGTGTTGACGTAAAATCCACATTAATGCCAAGACCCAAAGTTTCCCAATAGAACATTGTCCACAGTTTCACACACTTCTGCTGTTTGTCCTTCTTCTTACTTAGTACACTGTGATACCCACATATCTGATGATGAAATTAATCAGATCATGCCATCTTCCATATGTTCTATGCTTCTATGTTCTTTTGTGACTCCCAATGTAAGCCATTTCAGTAGTGGACAGGGTCATGATGCACTTATTGTCAGCTGTGAACCACTATATTCTGATAGTTAAAGGGATACATAAAAAAAGAGCACAAAGCCACCACTTTCAAAATGTTTAAGCTTTATTATAATGCAATACAATAACACCAGAATAAAAGGCAGGAACCAAACGTTTACACCAATTTAAATCTTCAGTTGTGTTCTTGTACATTACTTTCTTGCCTAAAAGGCATTCATAAACCTTATGATTTGCAATGTATTATTGTCATGCTTGATTTGTGCTTAATCTCACTTTCTTAAAGGCAATAAAGCATTGTATGCAATATTGAGCAATGCATGTGTATTTTTTTTTTTTTTTACAAGTATTTGGTTCCTGCCTACTAAACAACAAGCAAAAACGATTCGGTAATGTGTATTTTTTGGATCAGACAAGACTAACAGAGGAAATACTGTATTTCTGGACTATAAGACGCACCAGACCATAAGATGCACCCATATTTTACAGATCGAAAATAAGGGGAAAAAGATTTGAAGCAAAAAAGGTGGTAAAATATTTAATAACACACTATTATACGTTATGTTATTATATATATACTAGCTGTGAGCCCGATGCAAATGCATCGGGTGTCTAGAATATTTTTTTTTTTTTTTAGATTTTCAAATAATAATCCAATATAGTAGATAGGAATTTTTTATTTTATTATTTATTTTGTTTTGTTTTTTTACTATTTTTATTATTATTAAATGTATTTATTATTTGTTATTTTATGAAAATTTATTTGTATTAAAATTATTTTATTTTATTTAAAAACCGCATCTGCGGCGCGGTTGCGGTAATCCCCATAGAAAGTATAGGGGGACTTGCGGCAGGTGCGGCAAAACCGCACTTGCCACACCTGCCGCAAGTCCCCCTATACTTTCTAAGGGGATTACCGCAACCGCGCCGCAAGTGCTCGCACTCAGCCAGCGACTCGCAATGCGGCGTGGCCATTGCTCGCGCGTGGTGACGTCACAGCGTGACATAGCCACGGCGTTTTCGGGGTCCGACACAAAAATGCCTACGGCAATTATATAGTAGATAGCTACTTTTTGGGGGAGTCCAATACTTTTTGGGGGGGTCCAATACTTATTGGGGCGCGTTCAATCCTTTTTGGGGCGCGTTCAATGCTTTTTGGGCCTGTTCAATACTTTTTGGGGGGCGTTCAATACTTATTGGGGTGTGTTCAATACTTTTTGGGGCGCGTTCAATACTTTTTGGGGCGCGTTCAATACTTATTGGGGTGTGTTCAATACTTATTGGGGTGCGTTCAATACTTATTGGGGTGCGTTCAATACTTATTGGGGTGTGTTCAATACTTATTGGGACGCGTTCAATACTTTTTGTGGCGCGTTCAATACTTTTTGGGGCGCGTTCAATACTTATTGGGGTGCGTTCAATACTTTTTGGGGCGCGTTCAATACTTATTGGGGTGTGTTCAATACTTATTGGGGTGTGTTCAATACTTTTTGGGGCGCGTTCAATACTTATTGTGACGCGTTCAATACTTATTGGGGTGCGTTCAATACTTTTTGGGGCGCCTTCAATACTTATTGGGGTGCGTTCAATACTTTTTGGGGCGCCTTCAATACTTATTGGGGCGCGTTCAATACTTATTGGGGTGTGTTCAATACTTTTTGGAGTGCTTTGCTGGGCTAAACCTGAATGGTGCACAGGGGGTTAATCACATGAGTGAAGATGTGCTGATTGACTCACTGGGTTGCAGCTGGGAGTGAGTAGGCTGGAACCTGCCAGGTGTCTGAGTGAGGAGAGGAGGATTCAGAAGTTCAGAGCACTGGCATGTGAAGAGGTGCTGGAAGTGATCCGTCCTCAGTGGGTAAGTGATGGGAGCCTACCAGCTGATGTGTGCATGGCAGCCAGTGTCCAAGGGCCAGGCGGTCACAGCTGACTTTGGGACATTGAGGGGGGGGGGGGCTGTGCGGCCATTGAGGGGGGAGGGGGGGGTCTGTGCGGCCATTGGGGGGGGGGGGGCGGGCTGTGCGGCCATTGGGGGGGGGGTCTGTGCGGCCATTGGGGGGGGGGGGGGGTCTGTGCGGCCATTGAGGGGGGGGGGGGTCTGTGCGGCCAGTAGTAGTAGTATGATTGATGATGATCTGTGATAGCGACTCGCAATGCTTGCACTACCCAGCGACTCGCAATAGATCCCCATTGAAAGTATAGGGGGAGTTGCGGCAGCTGAGGTAGCGACTCGCAATGGCAGCGGTAAATCGCTAACTTTGTAGCCGGGCCTCTGGGATGATGATGATGATGATGATGATGATGATGATGATGATGATTGATGATGATGAATAATCTGTGACTTGCACTACCCAGCGATGATCTGTGACTCGCAATGCTTGCACTACCCAGCGACTCGCATGGATCCCCATTGAAAGTATAGGGGGAGTTGCGGCGGCTGACGTAGCGACTCGCAATGGCCTCGCGGCCATTGCTCGCGCTACCTCAGCGGTAAATCGCTAACTTTGTAGCCGACCCTCTGGTTCTATTTTCGGACAACGACTCGCAATGGCCGCTTCGCGGCCATTGCTCGCGCGTGGTGACGTCACATAGTGACAAAGCCACGGCGATTTCGGGGGCCGACACGAAAATGCCTACGGCAATTATAGAGTAGATTAGTATGGTATTTAGTTGGAAGCTACAGGCAAGACATGATACCGCGGGATCGGAGTGGTATCACTAAAGTACCATATGAAGATGCTGGAAGGCGAGTACAAGAATGGGTGCACGGGGCTTATATTTAAAGCACCACTGCAGTGCTGAAAGAAAAAACACTGGAGTGCTGCTTTAAGATCCCATGGAAGAACTATAACTCCTAGCATGTCCTGCAGATCCTATGGTATGTTGTGAGTTTTACTTCACCACAGGAGTGGTGAAGTGCTATAATAATAATGATAATAATCTTTATTTACATAAAGTCAACATATTCTGCAGCGCTTCACAATTTAAAGTTGATGTTTAAACAATCATAAGAAACAGTTATTAGAAAATACAATACAATACTAAAAAAAAAAAAATATAAAGCAAAGCATAATACAATTCAATAATTAGAGCAAAATAATGACAGCCCTGCTCATAAGAGTTTACAATCTAGCAATGAGGTGGGGGTGACACAAAGTACAGGTCCTTATTTACAATGATGGTATAGTCATCTTGAGGAGATAGGGAACAGTTAGGAGCAGTATAAGTGGCCACCAACCATTATTTGTGGTCCACTTGAGACTGTTGGAGCGGATAGGCTATGTCTAGATGACTTTGACTAGGAATCAAGATAGGCGGCCCTAAAAAGATGTGTTTTTAGGGATCGCCTGAAACTATGTAAGTTGTGGATACACCTAATTTCTTGGGTAGAGCATTCCAGAGAATTGGTGCAGCGCGGGAAAAGTCTTGGAGTCGGGAGTGGGAGGTTTGGATTAATGCAGAAGTGAGTCTAAAGTCACTTCCAGAGCGAGGAGAACGGGTGGGTTGATAGACAGATTAGGGATTCCTTGAAATAATTTTAAAAAAAATTACGCAAAGTGTCACTGTATTTTTGTATGCCAGCCAGATACAGCAGGCAGGTACAGGCAGCCCTCTACTCCCAGTTGCCAATTTTTACCTGTCTGGAAACCTAAAATATAGGGAAGCCCTTGTTTTTAATTATTTCATGAATTTCATGAAATAATTAAAAAAAACATGACATTAGGCTTTGCCGTATTTTTGGTTTCAAGACAGGTACAACTAGGCAGCTGGAGCTAGAATCATCAGCGCAGGGTGGCCCATGCTTATTGGGGCCTCCTGCTGTGAATTGCAGCCCACAGCTGCCACAGAAAATACAACATTCATAGAAGCGCCATTTTCTGGCACTGTACCCTGACTTTTCCAGTGGCCCTGGTGTTGTTGGCATGCTGGGTAATAAAGGGGTTAATGCCAGCTTTGTATTGGCTGCTGGCAGTAAGCCTGAAATTCATAGTGTAAGCAGTAAAAAAAAAACACAACACCCGAAAAAAAACATTTAGAGAGAAAATACAAGACAACCTTGTTTTCCATTTTTAATTACCGTATATACTCGTGTATAAGCCGACCCGTGTATAAGCCGACCCCCCCCTACTTTTGCCCCCAAAACCTGGGAAAATCTATTGACTCGTGTATAAGCCGAGGGTGGACCCTAGCACAAGTATACAGCCCCCAGCAGTGTGGTATACAGCAGTCCCAGAGGTAGATACAGCAGCCCCAGTGGTAGTATACACGCAGCCCCAGTAGTATATACAGCCCCAGTGGTATATACAGCCCCAGTGGTAGTATACAGCAGCCCCAGTGGTAGTATACACGCAGCCCCAGTAGTATATACAGCCCCAGTGGTAGTATAAGCAGCCCCAGTGGTAGTATATATAGCCCCAGTGGTAGTATACAGGCCCCAGCAATATATACAGCCCCAGTGGTATATACAGCCCCAGTGGTATATACAGCCCCAGTGGTAGTATATACAGCCCCAGTGGTAGTAGATTGCAGCCCCAGCGGTAGTATACAGGGCCCCAGCAGTATATACAGCCCCATGGAGTATATACAGCCCCAGTGGTAGTAGATTGCAGCCCCAGCGGTAGTATACAGGGCCCCAGCAGTATATACAGCCCCAGTGGTATATACAGCCCCAGTGTTAGTATATACAGCCCCAGTGGTAGTAGATTGCAGCCCCAGCGGTAGTATACAGGGCCCCAGCAGTATATACAGCCCCAGTGGTATATACAGCCCCAATGGTAGTATATACAGCCCCAGTGGTAATAGATTGCAGCCCCAGCGGTAGTATACAGGGCCCCAGCAGTATATAGCAGCCCCAGCGGTAGTATACAGGGCCCCAGTAATCCAGGGCCCCCCCAGCGTCTCTCCGGTCACCTGAAAAGCAAACTATACTTATCAGTGTCCGCTGTCCGCACCCGCTCGTCTCTGCCGTCTGCGATCCTCCATCTTCATGCGGCGTCTTCCGGTTCCTGTGCTTGTCGCAGGAATGACGTCATTCCTGCGACGAGCACAGGAAACCGGAAGACGCCGCATGAAGATGGAGGATCGCAGACGGCAGAGGCGAGCGGGCGCGGACAGCGGACACTGATAAGTATAGTTTGCTTTTCAGGTGACCGGAGAGACGCTGGGGGGGCCCTGGATTACTGGGGATGCGGGGACTGCTGTATACCGATGTATACATCGGTATGTACCGATGTATACATCGGTATACAGCACTGACTCGCGTATAAGCCGAGGGGGGTACTTTTCAGCCCAATTTTTGGGCTGAAAAACTCGGCTTATACGCGAGTATATACGGTAACAAAACAATCCTTCCCTCTGACAAAATCCACAGGTAACATCTTCAGCTCTGCTGCATATCACTGTGAGCAGACGCCCATTCTCTGTGACAGCATCTGTGATTGGCTGTTGGTTCCCTCTTCAGTGAATATCTAGATAATGAGCAGCACCGGAAGCGAGCGAGACGCGGTATTTATAATGCTGTAAGCATAATGCTTAATGCTGATTAATAGCTATTTTATTTATATTTACAGCTTCCCAGCCCCCAAACCGAAACCCAAACCCAAACTGTAACACGGACTTCCGGGGAAAGTCTGTGTTCGAGATCTGTGCCCAAATACTAGGTGTTCGGTACAGACCGCAAACATTTTTTGAATCAGATATTTTTATTAACAAATCAATTATATACACTTTGCATCATATAACAATATTCCAGTATTTTATACATTGAAAATCCCTTAACAAAAAGACAACCCCCCTACCCACCAACCCCGTCCCCTCATAGACAGCTTAAGCTATGCCTGTTGTCTAGGAAATATTATACAAAAATCTAACATAATATCCATATTGAAACCTTTTTTCAACACAATCTTGTATAGGTCGGGCCACATAAAAAAAAGTGGTCAGATTATTAATGAACATGGTCTTATTTCTCACCATATTCTTCACTCCAACCTCAACCATGGTTCCCAAAGTTTCTCAAACATTTTGAAAGCATTCCTCCTTCGATACAGATTTTCTTCTGTGCGTATTATGCAATTTACCTGCTGCAAATATTCCACTCCAGAGGGTGGCTCGGTCCTGATCCATCCTCTGGCTATCACTTTTCTTGCAATGAATAATAGCCTTTGCCACCGCTATTTTCTGTGTGTTCGTAATTCCGATTTCTTCCACATACCCAAACACACACTATCGGCTTTCTTGGAACCACACATTCATATCGTCCTTCAATTAGATTAATCACCACCATCCAAAAAGCATGCAAACTTTGTCTTTCCCACATCATATTTAACTCCCGCTGTCATATATGATACAGTCTATATAGAGTCTAATGCATGGGTATAATGAGACACATGAGACATACGCTTCTTAAGCAGCTCTTGTATTGCTTCATACAAGTTAGTGCATCAGCAGGATAAAGTAAATGCAAGTTGCAGAAGGCAAACAACCCAGGACATCAGAGCATTAAAGCATAGTACAAGTCATTCAGTCTATTACTTTCCTGTCAGATGTTGCTGGCAAATAGAAAGCTTCTGTGTCCATAAATGATTCCAGGCAGAGTGAATCCAGGCTTCAGAGAGCAAGACACAAACTGGTTTCAGACCTGATTCAGGAGCACAGGTAAATCATCTGAAACTGATTAAAAGGGCAATTGGCAAGGAACAGGGCAGGGACATCAAAGCTGAGGACTCCATCTTGTTTGAGGGCAAAAGTCAATGCACAGGACAGGAAACAAGATGGCCGACGACAAGCTGAGAACTCCATATTGGTTGAGGGCAAAAGTCAATGCACATGACAGGAAACAAGATGGACGACAAAATACACTAAATGCAAACATAACAACAGATATAGCAAAAAAGACTGAAAACCTTACACCCGCACCCTCATGCATACATCGCGGACATTCAGAGGTGTTCCTCACACCAATCTTATATAAGAATTCTAGAGATCTGTACACTCTATGTACCAAATAGAGTTGCAACAACCTACCCAGCTCACTCGGACACAATTTTGGACCATATTCCAGTATAGAGTCCCATACTCATCATCTATTACCCCCAATTTTCTTCCCACCTGTCTCATGCTCGAACAGGGTGCTGCAGCAAAAAAGTATGTAAAATATCTCCATACAACGTTGAAATAACCTCTCTTGTGCCTCCTTCCATGCATATATAGTCCAATACAATGTCTGTTTGCACCTCCAGGTCACTTATTCTCGCTTGCCTCCCATGAGCATGCTGAATTATGAGGTATTATTAGAAGAACTTATCAGTTTCCGGGATGTGGAATTCCTCCCTCAGGGAATCAAACGATTTTAGTATCCTATTCTCAACGAGTTGCCTTAAATATTTTAGACCCATATGCATCCAGGACATTTGTTCCCCCAGTTTATAAAATTACACCAAATTTTTATTCATCCAAATAAGGGTGTATTTTGTCACTCCTTTTACTTCTAACAACTTTTTAATCTTAGACCATATCGTTTGTACCAGACCCAGGGTGTAAACCCCTCCCCCCAATTGACCCAAATCTCCAGCCTCCAAACTCTGTACCAACGGGGAACTTTTTGTCATATCCTTCAATATTGTCTTTGACGAACTTCCCTTCCCCCTTGAGACCCATCCTCTAATATGCTGGTTCTGGGATGCTAAAAAATAGATCCACGGGTTTGGTAAAGCAATTTCCCCCCCGTCTTTGGTCTCTGCAAAATTTCTAGTTTTATTCTGGGTTGGCCTCCACCCCAAACTAGATCTCTAGATAAGAAGTTCAGTTTCTGAAATAGCCCCCATGGGAGCCACACAGGCGAGTTATGGAGCACATACAGGATCTTTGGCATAGGTATTATTTTAACCAGATTTACCCTCCCCACCACCGAGAGACACAACTTACACCTAGCTTGGGCCTTATCTTACAATTAGACTAAAAGCGGGTTCACATTCAATCTAACAAAATCTGTGACTGGCAGGGCAATGTGTATTCCCAAATACTTAAACTGGTTTACTACTTTCAGTCTAGTACATCTGAGTTCTCCTAATTCCTCCAGTCTTTCCCTAATAATCATCAAAAGATTGGATTTATCCCAGTTAATCTGTAAACCCGACATGTCCCCAAACCTCTCAACCAATGCTACTGCCTGTTTTAATGAGTGCAAGGGATCCTGCAAAAAACAGAAGTACATTGTCTGCATAAAGTGCAATTTTTTCCTCCACAGAACCAAATTTAAAACCTACCACTTCGGCCACTCTCCTAATATGTACCACTAGTGGTTCTATCGCAAGAGCAAATAACAATGGAGAAAGGGGGCAACCCTGACGAGTTCCCCTAGTAAGAGCAAACCTCTCTGAACTTTCTCCATTTACCCTTATGCGGGCCACCAGGGAGGAATACAGCAACCTTATCCAGTTGATAAATATCCGTCCAAAACCCATTTTTTCTAATACCACCCATAGATAGTCCCATTCCACGCTGTCAAACGCTTTGTGAGCATCCAAAGATACCACCGCCCCGCACCCCACATTATCTGCCGGTAATTGCATATTTAACCCTTTCAGGACCCAGCCTATTTTGACCCTAAAGATCTTGTAATTTTTGTCAATTCTGACCAGTGTCCCTTTATGAGGTAATAACTCTGGAACGCTTCAACGGATCCTAGTGATTCTGAGAATGATTTTTCGTGACATATTGGGCTTCATGTTAGTATTAAATTTAGGTTGATAATTTTTGCGTTTATTTGTGAAAAAAATCAAACATTTGACAAGAAGTTTGAAAATTTCGCAATTTTCAAATTTTTTATTTTTATTCAGTTAAACCAGAGAGTTATGCGACACAAAATAGTTAATAAATAACATTTCCCACATGTCTACTTCACATCAGGACAATTTTGGAAAAAAAAAATTTTGGTTAGGAAGTTAAGAGTTCAAAGTTAATCAGCAATTTTTCATTTTTCTAGCAAAATTTACAAAACAATTTTTTTTAGTGACCACATCACATTTGAAGTCCCTTTGAGGGGTGTACATGGCAAAAAACACCCAAAAGTGACACCATTCCAAAAACTGCGCCCCTCAAGCTACTCAAAACTACATTCAAGATTATTAACCCTTCAGGTGCTTCCAGGAATTAAAGCAACGTGGAAGGAAAAAATTGACATTTTAATTTTGCTAACAAAAATGTTCTTTTAGCCTCAATTCTTTAATTTTCACATGGGCAACAGGATAAAATGGATCCTAAAATTTGTTGGGCAATTTCTCCTGAGTACACCGATACCTCATATGTGGTCATAAACCACTTTTTGGGTGCACGGCAGGGCTCAGAAGGGAAGGAGCGCAATTTGACTTTTGGAGCTAATTTTCCATTCAAAAAGTGAAATGGCGCTCCTTCACTTCTGAGCCCTACCGTGCACCCAAACAGTGGTTTATGACCACATATGAGGTATCAATGTACTCAGACAAAACTGCCCAACAAATTTTAAGATGCATTTTATCTTTTTGCCATGTGAAAATGAAAAAATGTAGGCTAAAAGAAACTTTTTGTGAAAAAAAAAGATCAATTTGTGAAACATCTGGGGGTTCAATGTGCTCACCACCCATCTAGATAAGTTCCCTTGGGGGTCTAATTTCCAAAATGGGGTCACTTGTGGGGGAGCTCCAATGTTTAGGCACACAGGGGCTCTCCAAACGCGACATGGAGTCCATTAACAATTTGAGCTGATTTTCCATTCAAATTGTTAGCGGACACCATGTCGCGTTTGGAGAGCCCCTGTGTGCCTAAACATCGGAGCTCCCCGACAAGTGACCACATTTTGTAAACTAGACCCCCCCAAGGAACTTATCTAGACCATAGTGAGCACTTTGAACCCCCAGGTACTTCACAAATTGATCCATAAAAATGAAAAAAGAACATTTGTGTGAAAAAGAAATACTTTTTCCTTATTATGGATCAATTTGTGAAGCACCTCAGGGTTCAAAGTGCTCACTATGCATCTAGATAAGTTCCTTGGGGGGTCTAATTTCCAAAATGGGGTCACTTGTGGGGGAGCTCCAATGTTCAGGCACACAGGGAAGGGCTCTCCATACGCGACATGGTTTCCGCTAACAATTGGAGCTAATTTTCCATTTATATTCTTAGTGGACACCATGTCGCGTATGGAGAACCCGTGTGCCACCAGCACAAGGGCAACTGGTAGAGTTGGCATACAGCACCAGAAAATGGCACTATTTTCTAGGGTGGCTGTGGGTTGCAATTCGCAGTGTGGAGGGGGCCCATGTTTGGGTCTCTCTATGCTGAGGATTCCAGCCCCCCAGCTGCCAAGTTGTATATTTTTGGTCTCGCCAGGTACAACTTGGCATCTACGGACTGCCACCAACACCCAGCTGCCTCGTTGTACCTGGCTGGCAACCAAAAATACAGCAAAGCCCATTTTTTTTTATTTCTAGAACTAATTCTAGAAGAAAAAAAAAAGATGTAGGGCTCCGCCATATTTTTGACCCAGCCAGGTACAACTAGGCAGCTGGGGGCTGGAATCCTCAGCATGGAGAGGCCAAGCGTTCTGGGCCCCCCATGCTGCGAATTGCAGCCCGCAGCCGCCCCAGAAAATGGCGCATTCATTGAAGCTCCATTTTCTGCCACTGTTCCCAGGCTCTTCCAGTTGCCCATGCCAGTGGCAAACTGGGTAATAAAGATAAAGGGGTTAATGCCAGCTTTTTTTATTGGCAGCTGGCACAAAGCCCGAGATTCATAATGTCGGGCCAATGTTATACCCGGCCACTTGGAATCTCTAGTAAATAGTCAAAAAACACACCACACAGAGAAAAATCTTTTTATTTGAAAAAAAAAAAAAAAGAAAAAAAAAAAAAAAACACAAACAAAATTTGGACTCCATCTTTATTATAAAGATCCGACGTAGTTCACATCAAAGGTCCCATGACGCTTGATCGCCTCCGACATAGTCCACAACGAAGGTCACATGATGCTCAATCCAGAGACTGCAGCAAGGGATCAAGTATCCTCTTCCTACTGCCTCTGGGGTCAGAGTTATGGTACACTGTATGGCCATGATCTGTCATACAGTGCACCGACTATGATCCCAGAGACTACAATAAAAGGACACTTGTTTCCTTGTTGCACCCATTATCCAAGCATGCACCCATCAATGCATGCATGCACACATCTATCCATGCACGTACACATCCATGCACGCACATCCATCCATGCACGCAAATCCATGCATGCACACATCCACGCACGCACAAATCAATCTATCCATGCTCACATCCATCCATGCGCGCACACATCCATCCACCCATGCATGCACCCATGCACCCATCCATCCATTCATACTTACCTCACTCACGATCCACCGGTGAGGAGGAGCAGCCTGGGAGAGGAGAGGCCCACAACGGAGCAGAGGCTAACCAGCGGGTGTAGCCCGCCAGGAGAGGTGAGGGGGAACAGAAACACGGTGCCGAGGTGGGGGGATGGAACAAGGGGGAGGGGGGAGATTAGCAGCATGGGAGGGGGCTAAGGAGGCTGATCGGCGAGTGCAGCCCGCCTGCGGACAGATAGTAATAGGAGGGGGTGGGGCACGTGGGAGGGACAAGAGGGGCCCTGATGACTCCTGGAGCGGGAGGGGGCTGAAGAGGGGGCTAAGGAGGGGGAGGGCATGCGCCGATCCGCCCCTCCAAATCAGATTGGAGAGTCCAATCAGGTCTGGAGGGGTGAAACGCTGTGACTCGCTCTGATCGGCAGTTTCACTTTCAACTGCCAATCAGAGCGACTTTAGCCATGGGGGGCTAAGCCACGCCCCTGAGATAAAGTATAGGTGCTTGCAATCCTGCAGCTCCCGTGACTTGTCACTGATCCAGTCACCGGAGCTGTAGGACCGCAAACAAGCTATGACGTTATAGAGACGTCATGGGTTGGGAAGTCACCGACTTTCATGACGTCTCTATAACATCAAAGGTCGGGAAAGGGTTAAATACAACTGTCTCAAATTGATGGCTGTCGACCTACAGTTGTGGCCAAAAGTATTGACACCCATGCAATTCTGTCAGATAATACTTTTTTCTCCTGTAAACTCAAGGCCGATGCCTTTGCCCAAAAAAGCTCTACTTTTGTCTCATCTGACCAGAGAACATTCTTCCAAAACGTTTTAGGCTTTCTCAGGTAAGTTTGGCAAACTCCAGCCTGACTTTTTTATGTCTCGGGGTAAGAAGTGGGGTCTTCCTGGTATCCTACCATACAGTCCCTTTTCATTCAGACGCCGACTGATAGTACGGGTTGACACTGTTGTACCCTCGGACTGCAGGGCAGCTTGCACTTGTTTGGAAGTTGGTCGAGGCTCTTTATCCACCATACGCACAATCTTGCGTTGAAATCTCTCGTCAATTTTTCTTTTCCATCCACATCTAGGGAGGTTAGTCCACAGTGCCATGGGCTTTAAACTTCTTGATGACACTGCGCACGGTAGACACAGGAACAATCAGGTCTTTGGAGATGGACTTGTAGCCTTGAGATTGCTCATGCTTCCTCACAATTTGGTTTCTCAAGTCCTCAGACAGTTCTTTGGTCTTCTTTCTTTTCTCCATGCTCAATGTGGTACACACAAGGACACAGGACAGAGGTTGAGTCAACTTTAATCCATGTCAACTGGCTGCAAGTGTGATTTAGTTATTGCCAACACCTGTTATGTGCCTCAGGTAAGTTACAGGTGCTGTTAATTACACAAATTAGAGAAGCATCACATGATTTTTCTAACAGTGCCAATACTTTTGTCCACCCCCTTTTTATGTTTGGTGTGGAATTATATCCAATTTGGCTTTAGGACAATTATTTTTGTGTTTTTTTCATTGAAGACAAATTAAATGAAGATAATAATACCAAAGAATTTGTGATTGCAATCATTTTTAGGAAAAAACTGCGTATTATCTGACAGAATTGCAAGGATGTCAATACTTTTGACCACAACTGTATTTGGCATGAATCCAGATTGCTCTGGATGAATCACAGCCATGACCACTACCGACAGCCTTCGTGCCATAACTTTGGCCAATAACTTAGCATCTATAGACAGCAGTGAAATGGGCCTATATGACTCAGCTCTCTGTTTATCCTTGTCCTCCTTAGGTAGGACCATAATTGTGGCCTCTCATGGATTCTGGCAGTCTTCCTTCCCCAAGAGCTTCCTGAAACACATGACATTATCTAGGTAGCATAACATCCTTAAGTTGTTTGTACACTTCCACAGGCAATCCACCCCCCCGGGAGCCTTATCATTTGCCATGGACAACAACGCTTCCTCCAACTCTTCCACCGTAATGGTTTTTCCAGATTGACATTTACCTCACTTCCAATTTGTTTTACATCCACCCCCTCCAAATAGTGCATAATGTCTTCCCCAAAAGATTAAAGCCTAGACGTGTACAAATCTTCATAAAATCCCTTAAATATATTAAGGAAACCCTCCGTGTCATCTGCCAGTCTACCTTCTCCGTCATATATGGCATACACATACGACGACTCTCTCAGTCGCTGCCACCACTGATAATAGATGACCCATCTTTTCGCCATCCTCAAAGAAAGACACTCACTGACACTCCTGTCTCTTTCTTTGCAGTATTCATATATATTCTGTTCACTTCTTCCTGGGCCTTCCTCAACTTCCCTTGTGCCTCCGGGTTGGGTAGTCTCACTGCTTCACATTCTGCCATCCTCAATGCATCCATAGCCCCCTGTTCTTCCTTCCTTGACTCTGATTTACACCTAGAGATGTCCCTTATAAAGAGACCTCTCAGGAAGGCCTTCACAGCATCCCATACGGTCCCTACAGACGCACTCCCTTCATTTTCTTGAAAAAACAACTCCACCTTCCTCTTAATGTTCTCTATATCAATTGATTTCAGCCATTTTAGGTGTACCTTCCAATTCCTCTCATAGGCCACACTTCTCTCTCCAACTTGAATACTGACCTCCACTGGTTTGTGATCTGAGACCACTCTGGGTAGATACACTATCCTATTGACCATGGCGTCTAAATGTCTATTACCCATTGCCATATCTATCCTTGACATTGAGTTATGGGATGTCGAGAAGCACGAATAGCACTTCACTTTTAAATTCCTAACTCTCCATAAATCTATCAATCCTAATTCTTTAATATGTTTAGCAAAAGACGTTTCGGCCTCCCTCCCCAAATATCTCTGACTTCGTCCTTCCCTGTCAAGATCCCAATTTAAGATATTATTCATATCACCAATAATTAGCAGCAGTGGCAACCCCACCCAGTGTCTGGCCAAGTCCATGATCTCATGTAATTTCTCATTTAAATATAGTGGTGGAAAATACACCTCTACCATGCATAACGATTGTCCAAACACACGGCACACCACAAACACATACTGTCCATCCTTATCCCCATTCACCTCCACTTCTTCATATGGTACTGAGGTATGGACCAGAACTGAGACCCCCCCTTGCATAATTAGAGTAAATTACACGGTAAGAATGCCTAATCCAAGCCCTAGCCAGGACTACACACCTCTCTCTTACCAAGCGTGTTTCCAGTCAGCACAAAATTGATAGTTTAAATGATAGCATTTGTCTCATCACCACCGCTCTCTTACTCCTATCTGCTAGACCCCTTAAATTCCAGTTTATTATTATTTCAATCTGTCTCGCCATAATATAGCAGAACCTATAATAGCAAAAATCACTTCCCATAGCATCTCCAATCCCCACCGTCTATTTCTTTTCCCATCTATCTGCCCCCTCCATCTTCCCACCCCTCCCTTCTCCCCCTCCCTCGAAATCTCCAAACCCCTCCATCGTTTAGCTTCTCCCAGTACAAGAGTGGGTAAAAACGCTAGCCCCAGTCCTGTACACCCCCACTACAGTCTCTCGCCCTAAACTTGGTCTCCTACAACCACTTCTATACCCTCCTCGCCCTCCCGCCTGTAGTGAACAATTAACACATCTATATTCATTTTATAAACTATAGCCACCTGCCGCAACCACTCGGCACCTCCCGTATCCCAGGCAACAGTCTCAGTTTTAAACTGCTTTCAAAAACAACAGTCATCCCTGGTAACAGCCCCAGAATTAATCCAGAATATATGAAAAAAAAAGGGGAAAAATAAAGAATGAGAGAAAAAACATTACAATGGTTTTGCTCCCCTAAAAATATTGGGAAGAAAATGTTTCTCCTCCCCCCATTTTGTATACACAGTCAAGCTCAAATGTTCTCAACCAGCTCCTTGGCCCCGCAATTTCTTGTCATTGCAATCCATCCAGTCAGAAACGTCCTCAGGAGACTGGAAGAATGTACTTTGTCCACAGCCACCACCCTCAACTTGGCAGGATATAGCATGGAATCCCATATCCTCGTAGTCTCCTCTTCACTTCCCCAAATCTCATTCTAAGCCTCTGCACTGCTGGTGAATAATCCGAACAGATGGAGATATTTTGTCCATCAATGGTCATGTCCTTAGCAGTCCTTTCTTCTCTCAAAATTACATCTCTGTTCCTGTAGTTCAAAATTTTTGCCAGCATAGCATGGGGAGCTGCTCCAGGGGGCACGGGTCTCATCTGGATTCTGTGGCCTCGGGGGCGGACACATGCTGGCATCGGAGGTCCTCCTCTCCCGGATACCTGTACACCATCAGCCTTGGACACGGGTGAGTGCATGGGGAAAAGTAAGCCCAGCTCCCGCGATCCTCCTAGACGTGTCACAGATTTCGTCTTCAGCACCCGAGCTCTCTCAGCCACATTCAACATGGCGCCTCCTCCTCCACTCGCCGCAAGGCACGAGCCATCCATAGGATCCTCAGCACGGGAGCAGACAGAAGCCCCTGTTACTATAGACGCAATGCTGAAGGTAAAAAAACTGTAAGCGGTCTAAATGGAGGTGCTCAAGCACCTCAGGCGCTTATGCCACGCTAAATAAAGCCCCCCTGGTAACCGCACTATTGCACCCCTTTCTCTCTCTTTTCTCTTGTAGAGACGCATTGCTGGCAGACATCAGGTCCTCGCTCCAGGAGGACATGAGGTCTATGATGGCGGATATGAGAGGGGAGATTGAGCAAATAGGTGGCCATACTGATTGGCTTGAACAAAAGCTGGCAAAATTGATTACATCCCACAATGCTCTCTGGGACTCCCATGACTCCCTAAAGGAGGCTGTAAAGAAAAACTCCTCCAAAAACTCTGGACCTGGGGTACAGGTCCAGACGGAACAACGTCAATCTCCGGGGAATACCAGAGTCTGTTCCTGCTGGTGATCTCAGAGCCTTCCTTCAGGATTTTATAGCTGCTGCCATACTGCATGTTGACAAAAAGGACAATGTCATAGACCATATTCACCGCATTCCCAAACCTGCAGCCCTAGACCCATCTCTTCCAAGGGATGTTGTTGCCCCCATCCATTTCTTTGAATTAAAGGAGGATTTTTTTCTGGCACTTCGACCGATTTGCTCAAATCTCGGTGTATCCGGACTTATCTCCTGGAACTTTAGCTCTCCGCAGAGCCTTGCTCCCCTAAACCCGGGTACTCCGCGATGCAGGAATTTTATACCACTGGGGATTTCTGGCGAAGCTCATAATTTGCAAAAATGGTGGAACCTCTGTGTGTTTATCCCCGTCCCAAGCAGCCAAACTTCTGGTGCAGTAGGGCCTGAAATCATCTGACTCAGGATCTGCTTCGCTGATATCTTCTTCTTCTGAACGACCCAAGAAACATCTGGATCCGGAGTGGGAGACCGTCTGAGTGTTTATGGCTGCACTAAAGATGTCCCTTGATGCCTTCCCGCTTGGTATCCTTTTCTAGTTACCCAAGTTCCTTGCTAAGTCGGCTGGGGTGACTCAGGACTTTGGCCCTTAAGTGACTTTTGCTCACATTTTGACTTATTTCTTGTTATTTATAGGAATGCCTTTCTTCCTTTTTTTTTGCAGGTTCGGTTTGTTTTTTCCTTCTCCTTATCAGTCCTTCTCTTTCCCCTCCTCCCTTTGCTTTCTTTCAGGCTTGACACAATGGTCATTTATGATATTGGTTATATTCAATGCACTAGGTCTGTGTTTTGCATGCCTACCTGGTACCCACCATGAGTATTTACATATATTCAATCAATGTCAATGGCCTTATTTCCCCAGGCAAAAGATCTGTTGTGTGGCTCAACTTGTTAAAGGTCTGCGTTCAGGAAACACACCTCTTGGAACGTGACAATCCTAGAATGCGTTCCACCCTGTTCCCCTACCAATACTTTGCTAACAGAGACTCTAAGAAAGCTGGTGTGGATCTTTGTTTTCAAATCCGTGGCCTTTCAACTGACCAACTCTCTGCCAGATCCCCAAGGGAGATTTTTGTTATTTCTTGCCTTATAAACAACGTTCCCTATACCATAGCATCGGTTTATGCTCCTAATTCAGGCCAAATTAAGTTTATTAAGGGGTTTTTAAACTCTATAGCTCCACTTAAACACGGTCATACGATCATTGCTGGTGATTTTAATATCCTCATGTCTAACTTTTTAGATTGTACAGTCCCTTCTCAATCTAGAGGCGAACTGGGCCCTATCGTATTTTCCCATAATTTGCACGACGTTTGGAGGTATTTCCACTGCGAGGAGAGAGACTACACTTTTATGTCCTCAAGACATCATTGATATAGTAGGATTGATTATATTTTAGTAGTCAACGTGGCCCTTCCCCACTGTATCGAAGCAAATACTGGTAATATCTCCTGGTCTGATCATGCCCCTGTCACCCTGCGCATATCTGACCCAGGAAATCTTCGTCCCCTAGCCCAGTGGCGTTTTAATGATAGTCTCCTCAAAGACTCCTTAAATGTTGAGATGGTGGGGAAGCAGATCATTTAATTTTTTTCCATTAATGACTGTGGTGATGTTGCCGACGAGTCACTCTGGTTTGCTCATAAGGCTGTGGTAAAGGGAGCCCTTATTAAACTTGCTGCAGTCACTAAACGGAAATACACTGCCTGTCTGAATTATGCTCTCGCTGCCCTAAGTAAGTTGGAAGAACAACATAAACACTCTCCCTCCCTGCCCCTTCTTAAGCAACTAAATGATACTCGTCTGCGGATCCGTCACTTCCTTTTAGTCAGAGTGGAAAAAGATATTAAAAAAGCTAAGATTAAGTTCTATACTATGGGTGACAGAGCGGGACCGTTTCTCGCTAGAAGGGTAAAAAAACGTGAGACTCAAGCCAAAATACTTTTCTTGTTTAAAGCAGATGGCTCCCAGGTGTATAAACCTATTGACATAGCTGACGAGTTTGCCTCCTATTACACCTCTCTCTACAATATAAAGGAAGACGTGAGTATCCCACAACCTTCTCTCACCTGTATACAATCCTTCTTAGACAGAGCGAAACTACCTAGAGTCTCCCCAGCTTATCTTTCCCATCTTAATAAACCTCTAACGATCGATGAGATCTCTCAAGTCATTATATTCTCCAAAAAACAGTCTGCCCCAGGCCCCGATGGTTTCTCTTTTTCCTACCATTCTCATTACCATGCTCAGCTCTCTCCTTACCTTCTTCGTCTCTTTACTCACTGGCAGAATTCTGGTGTTATCAGAGCGGAAGGTCTGGAAGCATCTATAGCCACTCTCCCTAAGCCTGGAAAGACGCCCACATTACCTGGGAACTTTCACCCGATAACATTGCTAAATTGCGATGTAAAGCTATATGCCAAGATCTGGACCAATAGGTTGATGACAGTGCCCCCTTCATTAGTTCAAAAGAAAAAAAACAGATATTGCGCCACACTGAAACTGGAGGAAATTATTATGCGGTTTTACCAAGTGTGCACTAACCTTGACTGGTTGTGCAACACCCCGCACAACCAGACTGATGATTTAATGTGGGTCGCCGTGTGACAGGGTCCAATGTTCACTCCTCCTTTGATACTCCGGACCTGAGGGATGGCTCCTTAGTTCCTCCGGAGATGGAGGTGAGCTCCTTCGCTCCTCCACCCGAAGAGGCAGACTCGATGCATTGGCTTCCGTTCAAGCTCCACACTGTGTATCAGTTGATCAATCAAGGGTCGGTCTTTATGACTTAATGCCAGGTCCTGTGGATCTTAGAGCAGCTCACACACCACACTCCCAAAAGGGAGAAAGAGATTAGCAGAATAAAAACAAGCGGTGTCAGAGGGTTGGAGCCCTAAAGAAACCACAGATTATTGATTATATTACCAATACTTTATTACACGAACAGCAGGGGTCCAGTAAGCCACAACGCGTTTCGACGCACAGTTGCGTATTTCTCAAGTGAGAAAGACGCAACTGTGCGTCGAAACAAGTTGTGGCTTACTGGACCCCTGCTGTTCGTGTAATAAAGTATTAGTAATATAATCAATAATCCGTGGTTTCTTTAGCGCTCCAACCCTCTGACACCGCTTGTTTTTATTCTGCTAATCCCTTCATTAGTTCATCCTGATCAAATGGGGTTTGTACCCGAACGGCAAACTAGAGATGGCACAAGAAGTTTGATTGACTTGCTGGAAGTAGTGGAGAGGGGCTGGCACCCCAGTGCATTCCTGTCCCTTGATGCTGAAAAGGCTTTTGACAGGCTACACTGGGCTTACATAGGTGAGGTATTGCAGAGATTCGGTCTGACTGGCCAAGTTGCCAGAGCAATTATGGCCCTATATTCGAATCCCTGCGCCTCTATCCGAGCCTCTGGTTTTCGCTCTAGGGTGTTTTCCATCTCTAATGGCACCCAACAAGGTTGTCCCCTCTCCCCTCTCATCTTTGCTCTCGTCATGGAGCCTCTTGGATGCTACCATTAGACTGACCCCACGGGTCAGTGGGTGCCTGTTGGTAACATGGAGGTCAAAATAGGGTTGTATGCCGATGACGTTGTACTGACTTGTACCAACCCCATGGACTCTTTAGATGCAGTCACATCCATTTTGGCAGACTGCATCAGCATCTTTTTATAAACTTAATCTCACTAAATCCACTCTGTACCCCCTTCACGTCTCCTCATCTTTGCAAATCCGAATTCAATCTAAATACCCATTTCTTTGGTTCCCTGAGTGCTTTATGTATCTAGGAATTAAGATTACTTCCTTAACAAATATGGTCCGTACTAATTGTGAGTCTGTTCTCTCTTCCATTAAATCGGAACTCTCTAAATACTCGCATCCTTCCCTCTCTTGGATGGCGAGAATTGAAATAATTAAAATGTTTATCCTGCCGCAGTTAATGTATATATTCAGATGTCTTCCAATTCTCATCCCTAATAAATATCTTTCAGCCTTTCAATCCACCATTGATCGCTACATCTGGAATAATAAACCACATATAATTTCCCGCCAGATTATGACATTGCCATATAACGGGGTGGTCTTGGAATCCCTAAGATTTTGAAGTACCAGAGGGTCTCTCTTTGGGAACCGGCCAAAATTTGGTGGGAAGGGAAATCCCTGTTTCCATGGTTTAGTATAGAATCACATTATGCTCCGCGTGATTCTCTTCGTCTACTTTTAGAAATGTCATTATTGGCACCTCCCGCTCTCTCTTCCCAATTAAGCTCCATGAATTCTTTAACCAAAACCTGGTATCACTTAGTTCTTCACTATTCACTTTCTTACACAGATACATTCCACTCAAAGCCATAGAACAAAGTATTGATTCTCTCTCGCAGTGGACTACCCGTGGGATTCTACTAGTCTCAGATTTATTTTCTGAATCCGGCCTTTGCTCCTTTGCAGAGCTAGCCGATAGATTCAACCTCCCTAAATTGGTGTTCTTTCAATATCTCCAAATAAGGAATTTTTTAACTTCATCACATTTCTCCTTCAATCCTCCCTCTCTAACGGAAACCCAGTTCAAAGATTTTTTAAACCCAATACTATCCTTCAACACGACATTTCGATCATTTAAAAAGCTCTCATTGACCCTGCTGAGGATACTAAACTCCCTTTTATGTCACGTTGGGAATCAGACCTCTCTTTCTCTGCATCTCCCTCAGACTGGTACACAGCTTTTACCCATGCCTCCAGATTTACTTCCTGCATTAACCATTTGGAGCAGTCAAAGAAATTGCAGCTGAACTGGTACATGACCCCTGTCTGTCTTGCAAAGTTTTACTCCAATACCTCCCCTTTGTGTTGGAAGCTCTGCAATTCTGTGGGCTCTTCTATACACTTGTGGTGTAATTGTCCGAAGCTTCGTTCCTTCTGGCAGAGAGTTGAGTCAATTATTTTGGACGTTATAAAAGTACCGTTTGTCTTAACTGCCCCTTTGGCCTTATTGGGTTTAACGTTATCAGACTTCCCTACTCCTCTCCAACTGGTTATAGCTAATGTCCTGATGGCGGCGAGACAATGTGTGGCCAAATATTGGCAGTCCCCCAATATCCCTTCTGGGGACAAGCTCATCTCTAGAGTAAATCTTCACTTCCACTATGAAACTTCCTTCTCTCACGATATCTCTAAGAAAAATAAGATTCTCTCATGGTGGGGCCCTTGGTCTTCTTCTCTCTTATTCATTGATGTCTAACAGAATGTTGTTCTGACCTGTGTATTGCTTTCTATGTATTGTTTAATTTTTATTATTCCCGGAAGATGCGGGAAGCGAAACGGCTATAGGGGAGGAGGGAGGCAGGCACGAGCAGACACCTCAGTGAATAAGGTATGAAGCATAACCACACTATCTAAGTATTGTAATCGTACCCCCTGGGTAGCTGTGGTAACAGTGATAGGTGGATATTTATACCGCAAGCTGCCATAAGGAATTTGAAGTATGATTAGATGTAGCTGGGCACAACTTCAGCTGTTGTGAAACAACTAGGCTGAAGTATCAAGTGAAGAGGCAGTCTTATATCATATGTATGGGGTACAGGTGGTGATTTATGTTAGCTCAATGGATTTGGGTCAATTTTGATGCTGAATGGTAGACCCACTACTTTTGTGACGTTTTTCATGGTTATTGCATGGTATACTATACTGTGCACTGAATAGTCTGGTTGTATCCTGTATATCCCCCCGGAGGGAATGCTCTGTTTTATAAATTTTATGATAATATATAATAAAGATTGATTGGTAAAATTAAATCTTTATGTTGAATCTTTCCTATGGGTGGGAGGTTTAGAAACCCATCATCGTGACATGTGAAGTTTGAGGAAAGCTATTTTTAAAGGGACATTGTATTGGAGATAGAAAAACATTTATAGCAGGGGGCAGCAACCCTTGTAGGACTAAGGGTGGCTTCAGACTTGTGTTCGCCTCTGCAGCGTCTTGCGGCGTGCGAACACAAGTTGAGCGCAAGCACCGTCCATCCCTATGTTTATCATGGGGACGCCCGGTGATGCGCTTGGCTGCGGATGGGCGTGCGCACTGATAGACGTCCGTGTGTGACATGTCGCGTTCAGGGTGCGGACAATGTATGATTTGTATGCAAGCATCCTCATGCGTACAAATCATACATTGAAGTCTATCAGTGCACACGCTCATTCGCAGCCATGCGTATCACCGTGTGTCCCCATGATAAACATAGGGATGGGTGGTGCTTGCGCTCAGCTTGCATTCGCCCGCCACAAGATGCTGCAGAGGCGAACACAAGTCTGAAGCCACCCTAAGTGATATTTTTAGTAATACCAGAATTTTTTGCTCAATGTAGTAAAGTACAAATCCTGATCCCCTTCTTGTAGCAATGTCCCGATGCTGTAGTTATGTCCTTTTCTAGTGATGTTCCCCATCCTGATCCCCTTTTCTAGTGATGTTCCTCATCCTGATCCCCTTTTCTAGTGATGTCCCCATCCTGATCCCCTTTAGTAGTGATGTCCCCCATCCTGATCCCCTTTAGCAGTGATGTCCCCATCCTGGTCCCCTTAGTAGTGATGTACCCCATCTTGGACCCCTTTTGTAGTGAGGTTCCGCATCCTGGTTCCCTTTTGTACTGAAGTCCCCCATCCTGATCTACTTTTATATTAATGCCCCCATACTGTTTTACCTTCTTTTTACACAGTCACATAATCACACTCTCACACACTGAAACTCACACACACCTCACACACATATCCTCATGCTGTGCTGACTTCCGGCCTCCACTGTGCTATGATTTCCTCCAGCCGCCGCTCAGACAAAGCTCTGTTTGCTCAGCAAGATCAATGTAATCTGCCAGCCAGAGGCCCGCATGTGACGTCATATTCCGCCATCGGCTGCGGACCTCTCATTGGCTGGCAGCTTGCATTGATCTTGCTGAGTGGCAGAACTTGTTAGTACTGTGGACGGAACTCATCACACAGCGGGGGACTGCAGCGGCCCCCTGCACTGGGGTGATGCATCATTAAGTTGTTCAAGGTGCGGAGGGCCGCATAGTGAAGCCCCGGGGGCCACATGCGGCCCTCGGGCCGCGTGTTTGAGACCCCTGCTTTAGAGAGTGTCTGCACCTATTTTTTTGCAGTAGCCAGTTCTCAATAAATTCAGTGGGGGTTAGCACCTTCTGCCTTTTCAGGCGCCTCTACTATTTTTTATATTGTTTCGGCGCGAATGGTTCTCCAAGTCATACTTTTTTGCAATAACTCCCTCCAATCCTTTAGCATATTGTTTTTGGCCCTTCTGCAACTTCACAATATTATCTTCCGCAGTGTTAATCCTTTCCTCCACCTCTCCAGTTCTGGCATCTGCTTTCTGCATAGTAGATTACATATTTCCAATCTCAGCTTGTATGCCTTGGACTTACTGAGTAAGTGCAGTCAGGGCCTCTTTGCAAAAGTTCACAGTAGGCTTTGTTATAGCAGAGTGTACATGTGGCCCTGTATTTCCTGCCCCAGTTTCCCTCTGGGGACTAATTGTGGCTTTGTCAGCTCCCTCCTCCTGCTCATCCTCCGTGTCGTCAGCCCCCGAATCCCTCTCCCCCTGCTCCGTTTTCTCCTTCACCCATGCAAACCTCTTTAGGCGGACTGCCGCCGCCATCCTCCGTGCGCAGGCAGCGTTCTCCTTTTCCATCTCCTCCACTGCCTTGGTGCCTGTGTGAGTCTAAGGTGCCAGCAACCCGCTGCCTCCTGCGAGTCATCGCTGTGTCTCTCCGCTCTCCAAAGCCTTCCCCAGGATCCAGGGATCCCCCGGTGATCGGTACTGCCGACCTAGGTTCCCAGCTAAGAAGTGGTCACAGGCTATACACAGGGTCTCAGGCAGGAGAGCTCTGTGCTGCGACAGCTCACATTGCTGGCCAGGCCACGCCCACGGACCCCGAATTTTACAGTTCATGTTCGCCTATCACTATTCATTATACATGGTTGAACATCACTTTTGGAGCACACATTGGGGATCTAAAGGTAAGGAGCGCTACTAGGCTTTTGGAATGCAGATTTTGTTTTAATGCAAATTGAAACCAGAGGTTTGCATACACTGTATAAAAAGACACATATGCATGTTTTTCTCAATATCTGACATAAAATTAGAATAAACTTTTCCCATTTTAGCACAATTAAGATTACAATAATTATTCACATTTGCCAAATGCCAGAATAATGAGAGAGGGAATGTTTAAGCCATTTTTATTACTTTCTGCAAAATCACAAGTTCACATACACTAAGATTAATATGCCGTTAAAGAAGACCTGTCACCAAACCAAACATGGTGATCTAAATACAGCACTGGATGCAGCATGTCTCCTGCATCCAGGCATGGGGTCCCCAGCCCTTGAGCCCCCCTGTACCCCGAGTAAATACACTTAGAAAACTTACATCCTGCAGCCAAATAGGAGGTGGCTAGAGGCTGGAGCCACTTCTTCTCACAGGGGAATCTCACGCCCCCTGTATAATGTATCCTCCCTTTGCTGCCTCCTCCCTGTCAGTCATGGTCTCCCTGGCCTGCAAGACGCATGTTTTTGCTGATACTGTCCGTCTGCACCCCCTCCTGCGGTGACGTCAGCTCCTTTACCCGCCCTGCTCCATTTTATCACGCCCCGCCTCCTGCCTGATGTCAAAGCTTATCCCCGCCCTGCTTCTTGATAACATGGAGCAGGGTGGGGATAAGCAGTGATGTCAGGCAGGAGGCGGGGCGGCCGGCCTCCTGCGGTGATGTCTCAACCTTTCTCAGCCCTGCTTCGTGATAAAATGGAGCAGGGCGGGTAAAGGAGCTGACGTCACTGCAGGAGGGGGTGCAGACGGACAGTATCTGCAAAAACACGCTCCCTCTCTCTGCGCCTGCGTCATGCAGGCCAGGGAGACTATGACTGACAGAGAGGAGGCAGCAAAGGAAGGATACATTATACAGGGGGCATGAGATTCCCCTGTGAGAAGAAATGGCTCCAGCCTCTAGCCACTTCCTATTTGGCTGCAGGATGTAAGTTTTCTAAGTGTATTTACTCGGGGTACAGGGGGGCTCAAGGGCTGGGGGATCCCTTGCCTGGATGCAGCAGACATGCTGCATCCAGTGCTGTAATTAGATCACCATGCCTGGTTTGGTGACAGGTCCTCTTTAAATATTTTGAGGCAGCCCATTTGGTGATGTTGTGTGTTTGGATGCTTCTAATAGGTTTATTGGCAACAAAGTTAATTCGAGACACACCTGTAGATGTATTTGAATGCACACCTGAAACAGACTGCTTTGTGTAAGTGGGAAAAGTCTAAAGAAATCAGCCAAGATATCAGGAAGAGAATTGTAGGAATAACTATAAAAGAAAACTGCGCAGAATAGGGTCTTATCCGTGGATGACAAATCCACCAGCCAAGAATCGCACTCAGCTGGTTGGGTTGTGAGAGTCACAATCACTTTGCAAGATATGTCCGGCTGCAGAGAGCCACCTAGACTGCAAGATAGCCACGTGGCGAGAGTGAAAACGGTGGTTTAAACCTTGTGCTGCCTTTAAGGAGTCACGAAGAATCACTTGACCTTATTTGTTCTCTACGTGTTTCATGCACATCCGCGCACTCCACCTGCGGAGCCGTACACCACATACCATTATATGTGTTGAGCAGTTCTGCCAGTGGAGTGCGCAGACGCACATGAAATGCGTAGAGAACAAATAAAGTCAAGTGATACATGCACAATTCTGGTTCATCCTTGGGTGCAATTTCCAGATACCGGAAGGGGCTTTGTTCATCTGCACAAACAATTATATGCAAGTACAAATAAGATGGTTATGTCCAGTCTTCATACCGCTCAGGAAGTAGACAGGTTATGCGTCCCAGAGACGGACATGATTTGGTCTGATGTGTGCATATCAACCTAAGAACAAAAGGAAAAGCCCTATGAAGATGATGGCGAAAGGTGGTAAAATTGTGTCATTATCCACAGTTAAATGAGTATTGTATCAACATGGGTTAAAAGGCTACTCTGCCAGGAACAAACCAATACTCCAAAAAAAACAGAAGAAAGCCAGATTAAGTTTTGCAAATGCACACAGGAACAAAGATATGCATTTTTGGAGACATGTCCTGTGGTCTGACGAAATTAAAATTGAACTGTGTGGCCATAAGGACCATTGTTACATTTGGAGGAAAAAGGGAGAAGCTTGGAAGCCTAAGAAACCCATCCCAACTGTGAAACGCTGAGGTGGCATCATCATAGTAACATAGTATTTAAGGTTGAAGGAAGACCTTAAGTCCATCAAGTTAAACCCATAGTCTAACATGTTGATCCAGAGGAAGGCAAAAAAAAAACAAAACGTGGCAACACTAAGCTTTATATTGGGGAAAAAAATTACTTCTTGATTCCACATACGGCAATCAGACTAGTACCCTGGATCAATGCCCTATCAAAGAATCTAGTATATATAACCGGTAATATTATATTTTTCAAAATGTTGTGGAGTTGTTTTGCTGCAGGAGGGATTGGTGCACTTCACAAAATAGATGGCATCATGAGGAAAGAAGATTATGTGGCAAAACTGAAGCAACATCACATGACATCAGCCAGGAAGCTAAAGCTTCGGCAAAAATGAGTCTTCAAAATCGACAATGACTGATAGCATACTGCCAAAGTGGTTACAAAGTGGTTTAAAGTGTAACTGAAGTATACATTTTTATTTAATAATAATGTAGAGCAAATTTATTATAAACTTTTAAATGTACTTTATTAATAAAATGAAATGTGGAAGGAAACTTATAAAACAACTTCCACAAGATGTCCTCAGTAGACTGTGTCTGACGCTCATTCTCAGTCAGATCCAGACGGGGCCTACACAGTGTTCACAATACAGGTGATAAGACTCTCAAGTTACCTCATGCCAACACCGTGCTGAGCTCCAACAGCTGCTGTGTGATTATCTGACTTATCCATTAACATGGTTCTGCTCTGTGATAACACCGAGCAGAACCATGTTAATGCATGAGGTAACTTGAGAGTCTTATCACCTGTATTGTGACCACTATGTAGGCCCTGCCCCATGAAGACTGATCTGACTGAGAATGAGCTTCGGACACAGGCTACTGAGGACATCTTGTGGAAGTTTTTTTTATACGTTTCCTTCAGATTTCATTAAAGGGATCCTGTCACCCCGAAATCCCCTCTAAACCTATTAAAACCTGTCCCTAGAGCATATTAACACTGTCCCTACACTCCTTTTAGCTCCTAAATGGCATTAGTCAAAGTGAATATAAACGTTTTATAAGTACCTGATTAGTCATGATAATGAGTGACTATGCTATTCATAGTCACTCATCAAGGCAGCCCCTCTTCTTCATATCACGCCTATTCAGGCGTGCTCGTCAGTCTATGTTCAAATTCGCGCCTCCCTGCGCGCCTCCCCTCTCTCTCATAGCGTCCGGGCTTCACTGTAAGCTGTATGACGCGATTCGCGTCATTCCCGGCGCCGGATGACGTATTTGCAGCCGCGCCGCGCTGTCAGCTTCAAAATACGCACTGCGCATGCCCATGCGCATGCGCAGTGCGGGACTTGAAGCTGACAGCGCGGCGCGGCTGCAAATACGTCATCCGGCGCCGGGAATGACGCGAATCGCGTCATACAGCTTACAGTGAAGCCCGGACGCTATGAGAGAGAGGGGAGGCGCGCAGGGAGGCGCGAATTTGAACATAGACTGACGAGCACGCCTGAATAGGCGTGATATGAAGAAGAGGGGCTGCCTTGATGAGTGACTATGAATAGCATAGTCACTCATTATCATGACTAATCAGGTACTTATAAAACGTTTATATTCACTTTGACTAATGCCATTTAGGAGCTAAAAGGAGTGTAGGGACAGTGTTAATATGCTCTAGGGACAGGTTTTAATAGGTTTAGAGGTGATTTCGGGGTGACAGGATCCCTTTAATAAAGTACAGGGTGGGCCATTTATATGGATGCACCTAAATAAAATGGGAATGGTTGGTGATATCAACTTCCTGTTTGTGGCACATTAGTATATAGGAGGGGGAAATCTTTTACAGATGGGCGGTGACCATGGTGGCCATTTTGAAGTTGGCCATTTTGGATCCAACTTTATTTTTTTCAATGGGAGGAGGGTCATGTGACACATCAAACTTACTGAGAATTTCATAAGAAAAACAATGGTGTGCTTAGTTTTAACGTAACTTAATTCTTATATGAGTTATTTACAAGTTTATGACCACTTATAAAATGTGTTCAAAGTGCTGCCCATTGTGTTGGATTGATGTAGCAACCCTCTTCTCCCACCCTTGACATGCTAATAGCAACACCGCAGAACAAATGCTAGCACAGGCTTCCAGTATCCGTTGTTTCAGATGCTGCACATCTTGTATCTTCACAGCATAGACAACTGCCTTCAGATGAGTGATGAGGCAAACATTTTTGTGAATGAAGTTAACAAACAAAACTACCACTATTGGTCTGACACTCACCCACAGTGAATAGATCCCTCCACTGGAACACAAAAATTGATGGCATCGTGTGGTATATGGGGTACAAAGATAGTGGGGAAATTCTTCATCAATGGAAACCTCAACGCCACAGGATATATGATTCATTTAGCAATTTCAGATATCCAGTTGCATTAAGGTTTCCATTGATGAAGAATGGCCCCACTAGCTTTGTAACCCATATACAACACCATACCATCAATTTTTGTGTTTAAGCAGACTTGGAGGGATCTATCCACTGTGGGTTAGTGTCAGACCAATAGTGGTGGTTTTGTTTAAATTCACATTCACAAAAAAGTTTGCCTCATCACTTATCTGAAGGAAATGGTCTATGCTGTGAAGATACGAGATGTGCAGCATCTGAAACAACGGATACTGGAAGTCTGTGCTAGCATTTGTTCTGCCGTGTTGCTATCAGTGTGTCAAGAGTGGGAGAAGAGGGTTGCATTGATAATCCAACACAATGGGCAGCACTTTGAACACATTTTATAAGTGGTCATAAACTTGTAAATAACTCATGAAAGAATAAAGTTACATTAAAACTAAGCAAACCATTGTTTTTCTTATGAAAAAGAGAATTTTGTTTACGTACCGTAAATTCTTTTTTCTTGAATCATCAATGGGAGACCCAGACAATGGGGTTTAGGGCTCTGCCCTCCGGAGGCCACACTAGGTACTACAAGTTTGTAGACACCGCCCCCTCCGCTTATAAACCCCCACCGCAGGGAATATCCTCAGTTTGGTCCATAAGCTGCGAGGAGACAAATAAACCACACCCGAAACATCGGGAAAGAAACCGTGCACAGACGGTCCAACAACCCGGAAGAAACTGTCCCAACAGGGAACAGATCAAATGCAAAACATGCAACGGAACAACTGGGTGGGTGCTGGGTCTCCCATTGATGATTCAAGAAAAAAGAATTTACGGTACGTAAACAAAATTCTCTTTTTTCTGATCATCATAATGGGAGACCCAGACAATGGGGATGTCCTAAAGCAATACCCCAGGGCGGGAAGAGTTCCTCAAAAGACGGATAACACATGGTCCCCCTCAAAGGTGGGCAACCGCCGCCTGGAGGACCCGCCTGCCCAAACTTGCATCCGCAGAGGCATGGGCATGCACCATATAGTGCTTAGAGAAGGTGTGCAGGCTGGACCAAGTGGCCGCCTGACACACCTGTAGAGCAGAAGCGCGATGTCGCAAAGCCCAGGAAGCACCGACAGCTCTGGTCGAATGCGCCTTCAATCCCACCGGGAGAGACAAACCAGAAGACTGGTAAGCCTCTTGAATGGGAGCCTTGATCCATCTGGCCAAGGTTGACTTTGACGCCGCGGACCCCTTACAGCGACCCGCCGTAAGGATAAACAATGAATCCGAACTCCGGAAGGAGGAAGTCCTGGACACATAAATGCGTACAGCCCTCACGAGATCCAGAGTATGGAGGTCGCGCTCAACCTGATGAACGGGAGCGGGACAAAATGATGGGAGAACAATCTCCTGGTTCAGGTGGAAAGTGGAAACCACCTTTGGCAAGAATTCTGGCCGCGGGCGCAACACCACCTTGTCTTGGTGAACCACCAGAAAGGGTGACTTGCACGACAGTGCAGCCAATTCTGAGACCCTTCTCAGAGACGTAATTGCCACCAGAAAGACCACCTTCTGGGACAAACGAGAGAGGGAAATGTCTCTCAGTGGCTCAAACGGCGGTTTCTGCAGTGCCGCCAGGACCATGTTAAGGTCCCAAGGGTCCAAAGGTCGCCTGTAGGGCGGAACCACCCGAGACACCCCCTGCAGAAATTGACGGACCTTCGGGAGGAGCGCCAAGCGCCTGTCAAACAGCACTGAAAGAGCTGATACTTGACCCTTCAGGGAGCTGAGGGATAAGCCCAACTCCAAACCCGACTGTAGGAAAGCCAACAACGTCGGGATGGACAAGGGCCACGGGGACCTGTCACCCGAGGCACACCAGGTGAAAAAGATTTTCCACGTTCTGTGGTATATCTTCCTGGATACGGGCTTCCTGGCCCGATTCATAGTGGCAACCACCGTAGGAGAGAAGCCTCTGGATGTTAGTAGCCAGGCCTCAAGAGCCATGCAGTCAATCTTAGGGCCCTGGAATTGAGGTGGAAGAATGGGCCTTGCGCGAGAAGATCTGCGCGTTCTGGAAGAGCCCACCTGTGTCCGCCTGACAGTTGCCACAGGTCCGGATACCAGGACCTCCTGGGCCAATCTGGTGCCACTAGAATGGCTACTCTGCATTCCGTCCTGATTTTCCACAGAACCCTGGGAATCAGAGCCAGAGGCGGGAACACATATGGTAGATGGAAGCTGGACCAACTCAGGATCAGGGCATCCGCCCCCAGAGACTGAGGATCCCACGATCTTGCCATGTATTGCAGCACCTGATGATTCAGCCGTGAGGCCATCAGATCCACGTCCGGAGTGCCCCATTGGCTGCAGATGTCCCGGAAGACGTCTGGATGAAGAGACCACTCTCCGGCGTCCATCCCCTGCCGGCTCAGGTAGTCGGCCTCCCAGTTCTCGACCCCTGGGATGTGAACTGGGAGATCAGGCAGTCGTTGTCCTCCACCCAAGATAGAATGGGTGGACTTCGGTGAGGGCCTGAGCACTTCTGGTCCCTCCCTGATGATTTATATACGCGACGGCCGTCGCATTGTCGGTCTGAACCCGGATGGGCTGTCCTGACAGGAACTTCTGAAACGCCAGGAGCGCCAGATAGACCGCCTTGATCTCCAGCACGTTGATCTGCAACGTCGACTCCGACTGAGTCCAGAGTCCTTGAGCCCTGTGGTGTAAGAACACCGCTCCCCAGCCCTTCAGACTGGCGTCGGTGGTCACCACTAACCATGACGGTTTGAGGAAAGACCGGCCCCGTGACAAGTGACGTGGCTGGAGCCACCACTGCAGGGAATCCCTGGTCGGTTGGGAAAGGGCCACCAGCCGATTCAGAGAGGACGTTCTCTTGTCCCATCTGCGGAGAATCTCCAGCTGGAGAGGACGGAGGCGAAATTGTGCGAAAGGCACCGCCTCTATCGCAGCAACCATGCGGCCCACCAGCTTCATCAATACCCGTAGGGATGATTGTGGCGACAGGAGGACATCTTGCACTCCTGATTGAATAGCCAGCTGCTTGGCTCGTGGCAGAGACACCAGGGCTGAGTCTGTGTGGAAGTCCATGCCCAGATACGTCAGTGACTGGGTCGGAACCAGGGTTGATTTCTGGACATTGAGAAGCCACCCAAACTGTTCCAGAGACTTCATGGTTACCTCCAAACTCTCCCGACAAAGGTGTTCCGATGGCGCCCTGACCAGCAGGTCGTCCAGATAAGGTATGACGGCGTGTCCCTGCACATGCAGGAGAGCCATCATAGAGACCATCACCTTCGTGAACACCCGCGGTGCTGAGGCCAACCCGAAGGGTAGTGCCACGAACTGGAAGTGTTCGTCCCCCACTGCGAATCGTAACCAGCGCTGATGAGCCGGTGCAATGGGCACGTGAAGGTAAGCGTCTCGGATATCTATGGACGCCAGGAAGTCTCCCTGTGACACAGCCGCGATCACGGAGCGCAGGGATTCCATGCGGAACTTCCGAACCAACACATGACGGTTGAACAACTTGAGGTCCAGAACCGGGCGAAAAGAGCCGTCCTTCTTTGGGACGATAAAGAGGTTGGAGTAAAAACCCCGGAACCTCTCCCCAGAAGGCACTGGGACCACCACTCCGTCTCTGCGGAGTCCCTCCAACACCAGGTGAAAAGCCTGAGCCTTTTCTGGAGAAGGAACAGACCGATGGAATCGGTGCGCCGGCTGCGACGTCAGCTCTATCCTGTAGCCTCGCGAGACTACGTCTCGGACCTACTTGTCTTGGACGTGGAGAAGCCAACTGTCCTAAAAAAGGAACAGGCGAGCCCCCACCTGTGGGGAGGCAGGACGAGAGAGCGAGTCATGCGGAAGTGGGTTTGGGGGTGGCAGCTGCTGCCCCCGTCGGCTTCTTTTGGCGACCCTTGGGGCGCCACTGAGTAGTGGGCTTGCCCCCTCGGTCCGCGCGAGCAGACGCTGCTGATGACTGTGAGCTGGAGCGAAAGGACCACTGTTTTGGGTTCCTTTTAACGGTATACCGTGGCTTAGGTTTATTCTGCGGGATCTTAGACTCAGCAGAATCCTTTATCAGCTTATCCAGCTCGGTGCCAAAAAGCCTGTCACCAGAAAACGGAAGATTTTGCAAAATCTTCTTAGACGTGGCATCTGAGTCCCAAAGACGCAGCCACAACAACCTGCGGATCGCTATAGCGTTGGCCGAAGCCACAGCAGAGCGGGTGGCAGTTTCCAATGTTGCCGTCCTGGCGTAATCTGCATAGGCCCTTGCCCTATCAGTAAGCGCCAGGACCTCAGAACTGGACCCTGCCAGGTCAGTGATGCCATCCAAGCAGGAGGTAATCGCTTGCAGGGTCCAGACCGTGGCAAAATTAGGGGCAAATGAAGACCCCCAGCCTCATAAGAAGACTTGGCGAGTTGTTCGACCTGTCTATCTGTCGCATCCTTCAACGAGGAGCTATCAGAGGCAGAGAAAAGGGAGCGTGCAGCAATCCTGGTCATGGAGGCGTCCACCTTCGGGGACTGCGACCACTCCTGAAGCACCTCCTGGGGAAAGGGGAAGCGATTGTCCTTAGATTTGCGGACATAACGCCGCCCAGGATGTAACCTGGGTGCTCTGACCACCCTTCCAAAGTTAGTGTGGTCCATAAAGGAGCCACTCGGTCTAGCCTCTGGCCGCAGCCATTGATAGACCTCCTTCGGGTGTACGTTCACCTCCTCAGGGGGTGTCACGAGACGTAAAGTCTCGTTGATGGAGGACACCAGATCCTCTACCCCGTCTGGTGGTTCTGACACAGACCCGAGCATTGAACCCCCATCATCCTCATCACCATCAGAGAGACGCTCCTCCTCAGAGAGAGCCTGGAGCTCGGGTGAATCCTCACGACGAGTCCGCTTAAGGGGTCCCACAGCCGAAGAAGGAGACACCCGGGGGTAACTGGCAGGAGTAGCTGGGCTATCCAGTCTCCTATTAAGTGCCTCCAGGGATTGCGACATGGAGGACAACTGGGACAACAAAGATTCATTAATCTTATTCTGCGTTTCCCATGGCCCTGGGATCACCTGAACCTCAGGGTAAAGCACCGGAGCTGCTGTCTCAGCAGTATCAGTCCGGGCCTCTGGGCGTCCGCAGTTATTGCAGGACCCCTCAACCAGCGTCCCGTTGCATGTAGCACAGGCAGTGGTGGTGCTGGCCGCCTTAGCAGCACGTTTTCCAGCTGAGGACATTCCCACAGCAGGGGCAAATAAGCCAATCTATACAGACAAAAACCGGAGAGCCCGGTGGCTTACCGACCGCTGTAAAGCGGTGGGAGGAAGCGGTGTGCGTGTGTGGCCTCCACGAAGTTTCCGGTCTCCCCTTTTGGAGTGCAGACCTGTGCTGCAGTCAGATCCCAGCCGGGAAGTGAGGGGAAAAGATGGCCGCCGACAGACAAGCTGTGGGCGGCGCCGAAAACACGCGGGAAGCACACACGCACGCCCTCGATGACGTCACCACCAGGGCTGCTTCACATCCCCTCAGGCAGCCTCAGTAATGTAGGCGCCGGAGCCCGCAGCACGGGAAGTATTGTGACAGTACAATACTTAGACTGCATGTAACACAAAACACCTGCAATCTATAGCCTCAGCCCCTGTGACACACAGGGCGGTCAGCCAGGGTGACCCCAGCACAGGGTACACCGCCAGAACCGCGGACCCGAGGGTAGAGCGCGGTCTGAGTGCCAGAACACAAAGTGTCAGACACTACCCCCAGGCACACCGGTGACACACAGTGCCTCAGTGCCGGTCCGGTCTGTAAGCACCATTTTAGGGAGGCCTCGGACGGGGGTTTCAGCACCAGTCCGGTCTGTAAGCACCATTTAGGGAGGCCTCGGACTGGGCTGGCTCCAGTCCGGTCTGTAAGCACCATTTAGGGAGGCCTCGGACGGAGCGGAGCTGTGCAAGGCTCCTATCTCCCACCTTCCAGAGCCCCCCAGGGAGGGATGGAAAGTAGCGCGACAGCGTACCGGGAGGACACGCAGTGTCCAGGCCCTAGGCCCTCCGGTACCTCCACCTGCGTGTTCCACAAGGGTGAGCAGGGAGACTGCCGAAGGTCCCGACCGGGACCATTTTACCTTGTCTTCAGACGCCATCACGTAAGCTGTGAGAATGCTGTGAAGTGCAAGCAAAGCGTGATCCTCCGAGCACACTAAGTTTAAAACTGAGGATATTCCCTGCGGTGGGGGTTTATAAGCGGAGGGGGCGGTGTCTACAAACTTGTAGTACCTAGTGTGGCCTCCGGAGGGCAGAGCCCTAAACCCCATTGTCTGGGTCTCCCATTATGATGATCAGAAAATTGTCAATATGTTTAATGTGTCATATGACCCTATTCCCATTGAAAAAAATAAAGTTGGATCCAAAATGGCTGCCATGGTCACTGATGTGCCACAAACAGGAAGTTGATATCACCAACCATTACCATTTTATTTAGGTGTAACCATATAAATGTCCCACCCTGTATATTTAAAAGGTTATTATAATCACTTGCTCTCCATTATATATATAAAGCTGAGAGTATGTATGTGTACAGGGGCGGACTGGCTCAGGTGGCAGCGGGGCAAGTGCCGCCCCCCACAGAAATGGGCCGCCGGCGGCGCTTTTTCGCTGGCGCTGTGAAAGTACAGCAGACGCGGCACCTTGCGGCCGGCGCTGTGATGCAGCAGCAGACACGGCGGGTGACACAGTGAGTGACCGGCGATAGCACCCCTCAAACTCCCCCTGGCCACCAAAAAAGTCTGGCAGCACCCCCCTACCCCACCCCGATCCACCAAAAAAGTCTGACAGCACCACCCCACCCGGTCCTCACCTAAGGGCTGGCAGAACAAGACTGCCACCAGGAGTTAGTGTCGCCAGCCAGCCCCTGTATGTGTGTGTATCAACCTCACCCACTCCACATAGCCACACCCACTTCCCATAGCCACACCCCACTCCACTGCCTACATCTTCACATATCCCTGCCTCCTCCACATAGCCCTACCCCTGGGACTAAGTGGTGAAGCGAGGCTACTGGGAGGGGGCAGAGCTATGATACAAAACCGCACCCCTGCCCCCAAAAAATCCCCACCCTTACACCCCAAAAAAAGAGCCACCAAGCCGACCCTGCACCCCCGCCCCCCATAAAAAATGCCCCACTAAACCCGCAATCCTCCAAAAATACACCCCAAACTGGCACACCCAAAAAAAATGCCCCCCCCCCAAAAAACATCTCCCCCAAAAAGCCACACCAGCCTAAACCTGCACCCCTGCACCCCTAAAAATACCCCCGCACCCCAAAAAAAGACGCCACACCCAAACCCACACCACCCCACAAAAACAAAACAAAACCCCAACCTTCACCCCAGCATCCAAAAAGCACCCCCTCCACCCCACAACCAACCATAGACACCCCCAACCTGCACCCCTGCCCCCCCAAAAAATCCCCCAAACCTGCACACCCCCGCATTCCTCCACAAAACCTAGTCATGTCACCTCCTGCTCATTCTTCATATTTGTGTCTCCTGAGAGCACACATAGTGCTTTTGTATTGCAAATATGTAGTGTTGAATATATGATATCCAGTCTGCCTGGATGCATATGGCTCCGCCCCCTCCAGTTACCCCTGCCTTTATTGTGATGTCACAATAGAATAGAATATAGCCAATAAATGTTTGTGTCATGTCACTGCCTGATAATTCTTTGCAGTTAATATGATGTAAGAGGCGGATGTAAGTAACATGAAAGTCACATGATGCTAAGAGAAAAGCTATATTAAATCTCAATGAGCAAATGTGACAACAGGAAAGCAAGGCTTTAAGAGATGAGAACAAGAGCTGTTTCCTCAAGAGCCACTGAAACATCTCAGCAGAGAGAAGCAAGGTTTATAGAATTGAGAACCGTTAGTTACTATGCCCTGGCTGAGTGTGTGTGTATGTGTGTGCATATGTATCATGGGTCTGCTCCCTCTGGTAGTCCCGCCCACCCACATGGTCTGCCCTGGGACTAAGTGGAGGGGTGGAGCTATGAAGGGTTGGGGCTATGTTGAGGGGCGGTGCTACTGGGAGGGGCTATGTGGGGTGGAGCTACTGGGAGGGGTGTGTGGCTACCATAAAGACAAAGCTATGAAAGGATGGGGCAATGTGTACGGGCATTATGCCCGGGCAAAACCAGGCTCTACAGCTAGTTATTAAATAAAAATGTAAATGGCGGTTACGCTTTAAGGATAACAAAGTCAATGTTTTGGAGTAGCTATCACAAAGCCCTAATCTCAAGCCTGTTGACAATTTATGGGCAAAGCTGAAATGGCAGGAGTAAGGCGACCTACAAACATGGCTCAGTTACCAGTCCTGTAAGTAAAAATGGGCCCAAATTTCTACCAACTATTGTGAGAAGCTTGTGGAAGGATATCCAAAACATTTGGCCCAAGTCATACTTTAAAGGCAATGGTACCAAATAAAAACTAAATGCATGCTAACTTATGACTTTGCAGAAAGTAATAAAATACCTTAAAACATTCTCGCTCTCATTTTTCTGGCATTTGTCAAATAATTATTGTCAGGGCCGGCGTCACCTCCTGGGCAAATACTGGGGCCCTGGACAAACGGGGGGCCCCATTCACTGTCTAGCAGGGGAGTACCGCAGCCACCCATAGTGGCAGATCACCTGACTGCTATGGGCCTGATGTTGGATGGGCCTGATGCGCCGGGGTGAGTCTGATACATGGAATCATAGATACAGAGCACAAGAAAGTGAATGTCAGGCTGAGCATGCATGAATTACCTCTCCCGGTAGTTGTCCTTCCAGACGAGCAGGAGCAGCGGAGGGATCCTTAGTGCGTCAGAGGTGAGTGGTGACCCACCTTATCAGCACACTGAGCTCACTGAGGATGTTGTCCAGTCCTAATACTGACCCTATCTATTTCTCAGCTATCTTTTTAAGCACACAGTGCTGGTTACCCCCTCCCCCACCTCTTACTGAGAAGGACTGTGACAGGACACGGCAGCTCCATTCTCAAGTTTTCTAAAGGCCTCATTACAGTATCTAACTATCACCTATCCATCCCTCTCTCTCCTGAATAATCTATTTATTTTCCATCATCTTATCATCATTATCCAAATTGGTGTGTGTGTGTGTGTGTGTGTGTGTGTGTGTGTGTGTGTGTGTGTGTGTGTGTGTGTGTATAAATATAGTAACACAAGCACAGTATATGTAAAAGTCTACAAAAATTATACAATTATAAAAAATAATTGAAGCAGGACTCCATCATGAGATGGCTTAATTTGAGAAGAGCTGCATGGGGGAATAAAAGATTTTACACTTTTTCACCTTGACTTTTCAGCGCTGCCTCAATTCTTTTTTATATACATACCGTATAAATCATAATTAGTCCTTATATTATAAAATGCTCTGGAATATGTGTACTTCTGCCTATAGCTTCCGAACTGAGCATTATCACATGAACATGTTCAAGTTTGTACAACCTCACCACTGTATAGCGGCATTCTCACTAATGCTCAGTCACATATTTTATATTTCTATAGCGCCAACATATTCCGCAGCACTTCACAATTCAAGGGGGACATGTACAGACAATTTGAGACAATAGAGTAACAGTAAACAAGAAGAGTGAAGTTCTTGCTTGCAAGCTACAATCTATGAGAAAGTAGGGGTAAATGGTAAATAGTGCCGTCATACATTTGTGCTCAAAAGTTTACATACCACGGCAGATTTTTTGCTTTCTTTGCCTTTTTCTAGAGAATATGAATGATAATACAACATTTTTTTTCCACTCATGGTTAGTGGTTGGGTGAATCCATTTATTGTCAAACTACTGTGTTTTCCTCTTTTTAAATCATAATGACAACCGAAAACATCCAAATGACCCTGATCAAAACGTCACATACCCTGGTGATTTTGGCCTGATAACATGCAGAGAAGTTGACACAAATGTGTTTGAAAGGCTAATAAGGGTTACATCCTCACTTGTGACCTGTTGGCTTTTAATCAGTGTGTGAGTGCATAAAAGCTGAGTGAGTTTCTGGGATCCAGAAAGACTCTTGCATCTTTCATCCAGCCACTGACATTTCTGGGTTCTGAGTCATGGGAATGGTCAACAGATCTACAGGGAAAATATAGCGGAACTGCATAAAACAAGAAAGGGATACAAAAAGATTTCCAACAAATTGATAATGCCAGTCAGCAGTTTCAAGCAGTGATTAACAAATGGAAAAGGAGCTCTGTAAAAACCAAACGACGATCAGGTAGACCAACAAAGATTTCGGCCCCCAACTGGCAGGAAAATTGTTTGGGATGCAAAGAAAACCCCCCAAATAACATCAGCTGAAATACAGGACTCACTGAAAACTGGTGTGGCTGTTTCAATATGCATAATAAGAAGGCACTTGAAGAAAAATGGGCTGCATGGTCATGTCGTCAGAAGAAAGCCATTACTACGCAATTGTAATAAAGTATCTTGCCAACAATATGCCAAACAGCACATAGACAAGCCTCCAAACTTATGGAACAAGGTAATTTGAAGTGACGAGACCAAAATAATACTTTTTGGCCGCATCCATAATTGTTGCATTTGGAGAAATATCAACAAGGCATATGATGAAAGGAACACCATTCATACTGTAAAGCACAGAGGTGGATGGCTGATGATGTGGGGATGTGTGAACTACAAAGGCACAGGAAACTTGATCAATGTTGAAGGAAAAATGAATACAGCAAGTTACCAATAAATACTGGAGGCAGATTTACACTCATCAGCCCGGAAGTTGTGCATGGGACGTACTTACACGATCCAACATGACAACGATCCAAAACACAAGGCCAAATCGAACTGTCATTGACTACAGCAGAACAAAGTGAAGGTTCTGGAGTGGCCATCTCAAGTCTCCTGACCTAAATATTATTGAGCCACTCTGGGGAGAACCCAAGCATGCAGTTCATGCAAGAAAACCCAGGAATTTACAAGAACTGTAGGCTTTTTGCCAAGAAGAATGGGCAGCTTTACCATCTGAGAAAAAAAACAAAAAGAGCCTCATCCACAACTATCACAAATGACTTCAAGTTGTCACCGATGTTAGAGGGGATAATACACGGTATTAAGAACTGGGATATATGAACTTTTGATCAGGGTCATTTGTATGTTTTTAGTTGTCATTATGATTTAAAAAGACAAAACACAGTAGTTTTACAATAAATGGCTTTACCCAATGACTAACCATTAGTGGAAAAGAAGTTTGTGTGTCATCATTCATATTCTCCAAAAAAAAAACAAAGGCCAAGAAAGCAAAAAATCTGCCGGGGTATGTAAACTTTTGAATACAACTGTATATGGTCCAGCCATCAATATAATAAACATTGAATTAAAAAAAAAAAACACTACATGAACTGGGCACCAGCTACAGGGAGACAGACGGTGCACAGGGCGGCAGAGACAGCACACAGGGCAAGAGAGAATGCACAGGGGGAGACAGCTCAAAAGAGAGAGCACAGAGAGGAAAAGACAGTACAGTGGGGGAGAGCGCACAAGGGGCAGAAAGCTCTAAGGACAGACCACGGGAGGACAACACATGGGGGGGAGAAGATCGCACACAGGGGGAGAGAAGACGGCACACAGCATTGGGCTTACATCAAGTTATATTATATTTTAGGTATTCAAAAGTTAAAGGGGTTGTGCCACAATCAATTGTACATTGTATTTAACAGATCTTAGAATAAAAATAAGTTCCACCATTAGATGTGTTAAAAAAACATTGCTGTCCAGAGATATTCTTATAAATGTGTCCCAGTATAATGTATGTCTCTGACCATGCTGGAACAGATCGGATACACCACAGCTCCTGGGCAGGGAAGGAAATAAAAGAGTATACAGACATTACAGCTGGGGATCATAGCTAATTCTTATTGTAATGCAAAACTTTTCATTGCCTCTTAAAAAAAAAAACACATTGTTCTCCATTACAGAAAGAATTAGCTGCTATCTCCGGCTGTAATATTTGGTACATTGCACTCTCTTATTTCCTCCGCTGCACAGGAGCTGTGGTATATCCGACCTGTCCCTGCATGGTCAAACACAGATATTACGCAGGAGCACATCTATAAGAATATCTTGGGACATTAACTTTTTTTTTCTTTTTAACACATCCAATTGAGTAACCTATTTTTATTCAAAGATCTATTAATTAAAATGTACAATTGTTTGTGGCACAACTCCGTTAAAGCATAAGCGTCGTTTAAGTTTTATTTAATAGTAACGTAGAGCAAGTGATAATAATCAACTTTCACATATACTTTATTAATGAAATCAGGAGGGAAACCCATTAAATAAAAACTTCCACAAGATGTCCTCAGCAGGTTGTCTGTGAAGCTAATATTTCAGAGGGCGTGGCCTAAACTGTGTTCACAATTTAGATAAGACTGTCAAATTACCTCATGTAGACAAAACTGGAAATGGTGTCCACGGTCCGCGCTGCTAAAGAATGTCCTTTATTTTCATCACACCTACGCGTTTCGGTGCTGTCCCAGCACCTTCCTCAGGGCATGTTACATGGCACAGTGTCAAAACCTTTTATATGTAATTACAGGTTAACAACCCCTCCTCCCAAGAAAAAAATCCCATTTGTCATCAGTGACATCATGACAAAGTGATATGTTAGACTGATAATTTCTGCTCCAGTGTCACTGGGGAGCTTTTTTTTCTATGAAACAGAATATGAATTGCTGTTCCAGGTATCTAATTTACCTAATTGAGTGTCTCTGCAGGCTGCAATATATTGGGAGAACAGTGCAGACATTACATGCAAGGTTAAACAAACACAGGTCCAACATCAAGAATGGTTTCAAGCAGCATGGGGTATCCTGGCATTATACAGAATTCCATGATAAGGACTATACCAAAATGAAAATGTTACCCATTGAATGTGTCTCTATACATACAGTCAATAGATTTGAAGTTTTGAAGAAAAAAGAAAAATATTGGATGTACAGACTTAATTCCCTCAAACCTAGAGGATTAAATCTGATTACTGAATTGATTTAGGTGTTACACTGAATAGTCTTATGCTTTTTTCTTCATTTTTTACTATGATACATATATGAAACAGCTACTCTGCTGCCATCTTGTGGTGGACAATTGCACTACAGTGGACCTGCCTATATTTAACATGAGTAGTCATGGCTACTGCATCAGTAATATCGCCATCTTGTGGATCATTACAAAAATGACACTTGGTTCTAAATTAATGGTGATTCCAAATCCTTTTTATGTCATTTTTAATCTGCAGTTTTTATGTTTCTTATATTTTATGTGTTAGACTTCTTTTTATTTCAATAATTTTATCTTAGTAATATACATATATATTTTTTCTATAAACTTTTATTCTTTAATATATATATTTTTTAACATTTAGTGGGATTGAACCAGCACTTTGTGGATATGTTTTCTGCTCAGTGTCTGATGAGATGTCCCTTGAGCCATAATGGAAAGTGGCTATCGATCAATTTTTATATTGTATATCTCTTCTTAAATTATATGATTAAAACTTATATATTTTATCTTATATATTTTTTAGGTCCTATACATCTTATAAACCTTTATTTGTTTTTATCCTTTTATGGCTTGGATGCAATAGTTTTGGTTTTCTAAGTCCCTATAGAATTAGATACAATTTCTTTTATTCCAGAAAGAATCATCCAGCCTAAACAGGCTAATAAAATAACTCTCTGACTCCCATGAGAAACCTGAGGTATTATTCCTCTTCTTTTAGTTCGATCCTGATGATAGCAACATGCTTGTATATATATTTTTTTTCCAATTAGATTTATGAATTTTTTTATGGAATCTGGCAAGAGATATAAGGTTGGAAGAAATAGCATGCTCATTTTAACAATATCGATGTTTTTTACTGTGTATACTTTGTTTAAGTCCATTCTTTTGAAAAGGGTGTTTCCCTCATGTCATGATGTCACTGATGACAAATGGGATTTTTTTCTTGGGAGGAGGGGTTGTTAACCTGTAATTACATATAAAAGGTTTTGACACTGTGCCATGTAACATGCCCTGAGGAAGGTGCTGGGACAGAACCGAAACGCGTAGGTGTGATGAAAATAAAGGACATTCTTGTGAAATCCTTTGGAAAAGAGCAGCAGCGCGGACCGTGGACACCATTTCCAGTTTTGTCTCCTGATTTCTCGCGGTTTTGCGTTTGGTGGAGGTTCTGCAGCAGCTGCTCATGCTTTCATACTGGTTGTGAGTCTCACAACCAGAAAAGGTGAGTGGATAGTTTTATAATCCACATAGAAACATTCAGTGTCCTTTTGATAAGGCACAATCTGCGCCTCTTTGTATCTCCTTTTTTAGTTAAATTACCTCATTAGGCATCCTGCCTAGCTTAAACAGCTCCTGTGAGATCTTACCTGAATCCTCAGTTCGCATGGCCTCTGCTCTGTGATACCACCCAGCAGAGCCATGTGAAGGGAGGTGACCGCATGTGAGTAATTTGACAATCTTATCTCTATTGTGAACGCAGGTTAGGCCACAGTCCCTGAAGACAGAGGTGATTGAGAATTAGCTTCACACACAGCCTGCTGAGGACATCTTGTGGAAGTTTCTTTTTAATGGTTTCCCTCCCGATTTCATTAATAAAGTATATGTGAAAGTTGATTATAATCACTTGCTCTGCATAAATATTAAATGAAAATTTAAACGACAGTTACAGTTTAAGTTTTATCCCTTTGTCAGGGAGTTCTTTGTTGCATGCACAATGTGAGCTGGACTTTAAGGAGTTCTAGGGAAACGTGATAAATGAGACCCAAATTAAAAATTACCCCAATCTGTTGGGAGCAGGGCTGTGGTATGTAGAGAAACATATCTTCTCCTTTCTAAGAACAACAAAAGTTACCTCCAGCTTTATTCTCCTAAATATTTATTTGTATTCCTGATCTGCGCAGTCAGCCTCCGTGCAGCTCTATAAAGCTGTCAGACCAATAGAGGAGTGTTATTAGTCTGCAGCCAACACCCATTGTGTTAAGCGAGGAGAAGATATAATTGTTCACATTACACAACACTGCACCTGGCCAACTGAAATATGTGATTAGGCTTCTATGTCAGTTAAGAGATTGAAGGAGGGTTGAACGAAAATGTAATGCCTCCACTTTGTAACTTGGGTTTCCATGGGAATATTTTAATAAATCAAATGCAGAAAATAATCTTTAAGATAGAGAGACACCATGCGAGCCGCTTGCAAGTATCAGGGCCCGGGCGAGTTATGCGAGATACCCGCATGCAGTTCATATAGTGAGTGTCTGTCCTTAGAATGTGTTCTTTAACTACTTTTCCACATAATTACCAGTCAATTGAATACACTTCTGCCATCGATGAACAAGTTTTCTGAACCCTTCCTGGAAAAAGTAAACACTGTTTACGCAACCAGCCTCCCACAGTTCTCTTAACTTCTTCATCAGATGCATAGAGATGTTCCCACAGATCTTTTCATTGTCGGAAACAAATGGAAGTCAAATGGTGCCAAATCTCGACTGTATGGAGGATGCCGCATGGTGGTGAGCTTCAGACTCTTTCATTTCAGACGTCCGCATCCGGGGGTACCCACCGTGCACAGATCTTCCGATAACCAAGCAAAGCAATAATTTCACCTACACGTTTTGTGAAATGCCGATTATGCTTGCAATTTCTGATTCAAGATTATCATCGTATCACTCAGTCTGCAAACGTTTTGCTAGTTTAACTCAGTGGTTGCTGCCACAGGACGTCCAAATCTTTCTTTGTCACGAAAGTCAGATGTCAGATGTTTCCACCTCACCATCTTTAAACTTACTGGCCCAATGACGCACAGTGCTCACATGAACACAACTACCCTAAACAGCTTGCATTCTCTGATGAGTTTCCTTCGGGGGTTACACCTTCTGCTATCAAGAATTCAATTGCAGTGTCTGGAAAGGAGAAAGCGCAAATAGGGTATACCTGTGTGGTCAGGAGGAGAACAAAAATAGGACATTACTTACTTTTTCCAGGTTGTGACAGGCACAACCACATTAAACAACATATGAGTATTTTAATCCTGATGACTGTCTGCAGCAGCTCCCCCAACTTCTAAAGTGATAAGCAGGAAAATAGTGGAACGGGGTATCCAAACCGCGCTACTGCCTGAAGAAAATATTCACTTCCAAAACTCAGATAATTTGATGGTGATTATTTATTTTCTACGCGTTTCGGGGGTACAAGCCCCCTTCTTCAGGAAAAAAAAAACCACATCTGAATCTCAATCCCACTAACTAGAGCTGTAGAGGAGAGTCAAATGAAAAGCCAGAACCTGCTACATGCTAGTGCTGCCATCTGCTGAGGAGTTACGAACGTGGAGGTATTACTTTTCATTCATCCCTCGTATGTTTTCAGTTTACAACCCTTCTTAAAACTTAACTAGGAAAGGCTGAATTTTAAATTATATCACGTGCGCCATTGCATCACATTCTCGGAAAGCCCCTTTAATGTGCTGCACATGACACATCTTATTTTCCTAGTGCAGTAGTAGGGAAAAAAATTAACTTCACTCCATTAACTTAAAGAGGACCTGTCACCCCCTGGTGCTATGCTAACTGAATGCAGTACTGAATTCAGCGTGTCAGCTGCATTCAGGGAAGGGGTCCCCCATGTCTCTAGCCTCACTGTAAGTTGTAAAAAAGACTTTATAAAGTGTACAGATAAGGAGTCCAGAGGGACTTACTCAGTAATAAGTCATCGCTGTTGTATGGTGTCCTCCCCGCCTCCAGCCCTCTTTTGTTCAGCCTCCTGTATGTGTCATCGCTGCTGCTGGTGCTTCCCCGCCTCCAGCCCTCACTAGTCCACCTCCAGCCTTCTTTGGTCTGCCTCCTTTATGTCTCCTCTCCACAGAGCGAGCAATGGATGGAAGCGGTAGCATCAGCTGAAACACCTCCTGCCAGTGACGTCAGTGCCGGAGCCTGCCCTGCTCCAGATTATGTATTTTCAGCAGGCGGGCTCCGGCGATGACGTCACCGGCAGAAGGCGTTTCAGCTGCTGGGACCGCTCCCTCCCATTGCTCGCTCTGTGGAGGGGAGACATAAAGGAGGAGGCTGAACTAGAGCGGGCTGGAGGCGGGGAGGACACTATGCAACAGCGATGACTCATTACTGAGTAAGTCCCTCTGGACTTCTTATCCATAAACTTGATAAAGTCTTTTTGACAACTTACAGGGGCCCTAGAGACATGGAGGACTCATTCCCTGAATGCAGCTGACGGCAACATTCAGTACTGCATTCAGTTAGCATAGCACCAGGGGGGGGGGGTGACAGGTCCTCTTTAACTCCATTAACTTCTTACACAATGCTAGTAAAAAAAAGAATTGTTGAAAGGTTGTGGGCAAATTTACATACCACATATGGAAAAGAAAATGTAATAAAATTTTCTTACTTTGCTGAGCCCATGACAATTTTCTTCCAGACTTAATACATGCAGATATCCCAAATGGATTTACCACAAAGCATTCCTTTATCCAGCACTGCAACTTTTTAATGGAAAATGTTTCACTTGTCTTAGAATAACCACTTAAAGTTTGCAATGGGTGCCAAATGGCTAAATCAATAAAAGAATGGATAGTTCTGATTTTGTCCACTGTTCCTTCAAGAAGGAAGCTGAGAGCCCGTGCAGCGTCAAGGCATAAAAAACTACAAGGAGCAGAATGAGATGATTTAAGCTGGTCAGGATCCAGAAGTAACTCCAAAATGTAGGGTATATGATTTTGCAGAAATGCATGGTGGCCATAGTCATCCCAGTTCTAGAACAAAAAAAAATATATAATTCCATAAATTCGGTAGATTTCAGGAAGCCAACAATAAGTGGTTACAATTCCCAAAAAACCTTGTCATGTGTTAGGCTAGTTTCACACTTGTTTTTTTGCAAATCAGACAAGATCATATTTTTCAGCAAAAACCGGATCCTTTCAGGGTCCAGTTTTTTGCTCATTCACTTTAAGGGTATGTGCCCACAGGAAGGTTTTGCTGCGTTTGAGATCAGGTTTTGCCTTAGTTTTATGTAAATCTATGCTAATCTAATCCTGAGTTTTTGGTTTCCATCAAAACCTATTTTATTAGGGAAAAGCTTTCACACACACACAGTTTTTTTTCTCTACAGAAAATGGAAATACCAAGGTGTTTCCACTTTAGCAAAAGTGCAGCAAAGAATTGACATGCTCATTCTTTCTAAGGGCCACTTTACACACACCAACTTTTGTGTCCAACTTCTGAACAGATCTCTGGTTGCAGTGAAATCATGGACACATTGTTCCATTTTGTGGCTGTGTACAATGGAACAATGTGTCCATGACTTCACTGCAACCAAAGATCTGTTCAGAAGTTGGACACAGAAGTTGGTGTGTGTAAAGTGGCCCTAAGGCCACGTGCACACGTTCAGTATTTCATGAGTTTTTTACCTCAGGATTTGTACACAAAACCAGGAGTGGAGCAATCAGAGGAAAAGTCTAATAGAAACACCTGCACCCAGGGCTGCCACTAGGAATTTCGGGGCCCCTGACTGCCAGAATTTTGGGGCCCCCTGAGACTCCGCCCAGACTCCATCCCCTGAGACTCTGCCCACACTCCACACAGGCTCCGCCTCCACCCTAGATCCGCCTCCACCCAAACATACATTACATATATAGTGAAAAATTGGAACAACACCAAAAATTACCTCAATTTATGTGCAAAGCTTTCCCAACCAGCAATCCAAATGGTTCCTTACAATAGATTAAAAAAAAAGAAAAACAGCACAAAAAAAATAGAAAAAAAGTGGACTTTATTGCCCAATGCGTGGCCACGCATTGGGCAATTAAGTCCACTTTTTTCTATTTTTTGTGCTGTTTTTCCTTTTTTTACACTCTCTCTATTATATATTACACACACACACTTCAGACTGCTGTGGGCTGAATACACAATAGCTGTATCAGTCACGGTTCTGACGATTCTTGGTGCCAGCACCAATCTGTCCACGGTGTTTCTGGAGAGCTGCAGCTTGCAGATCGCTTCAGGGTGCCCCCTTCCTGATCACCAGCGCTCCGGCATTCAGCCTGCTGAGCGCTCAAACAACCCGGTGCACACTTCCAGTTAGCGGTTCTTCACTTCCGGTTAGCGTTATAGAAATGAAGTTGCAACATCGTAGGATCAACGGTGTTTATTCCCTCTTCGTGTGGTCTTACATGGTGCGGGTGGGGGGATGGCGGGTTCTCAAAGGCGATGGCCATTTCACACCGCAAGTGGCGCTTCAACAGGCATATAGTCCACCATATGCCTGTTGACTATATGCCTGTTGAAGCGCCACCCCACGAAGAGTGAATAAACACTGCTGATTGTGTGTTGCAACTTCTTTTCTATAACGCTAAACACAATAGCTGTATATACAATAGAGAATACAGAATAGAGACAGCTGCTACCTGTATACACAATAGAGATGGCTGCGGACCATATACACAATGGAGACTGCTGCTGGCTATACATACAATAGAGAATACACAATAGAAACTGCTGCTGGCCATACACAATAGAGAATACACAATAGAGACTACTGCTGGCCGTACGCAATAGAGATGGCTGCCAGCCATATAGACAACATCCCAACAGCTTCCCTCCATTCCGACAGCCTCCCTTCATCCTGATAGTCTCCCTCCATCCCGACAGCCTCCTTCCATCCTTCTTCCATCCCGACAGCCTCACTTCATCCTTCCTCCATCCCGACAGCCTCACTTCATCCTTCCTCCATTCTGACAGCCTTCTTCCATCCTTCCTCCATCCCAACAGCCTCACTTCATCCTTCCTCCATCCTGACAGCCTCCCTCCATCGCGATACCCTCCTCCATCCCAACAATGTCCTCATCCTGACAGCCTCCTCCATACTTCCTCATCCCAACAGCGTTCCTCCATCCAACAACGTCCCATCTGACAGCCTCCTTCTATCCCAATAGCCTATTCCATCCTGACAGCCTCTCTCCATCCTTCCTCCATACCAACAGCCTCCCTCTATCCTGACAGCCTCCCTGTCTCTATCTCCCACAGCCTCCCTGTCTCTATCCCCACAGCACCCTGTCTCTATCCCCAACACACCCGTCTCTATCCCACAGCACCCTGTCTCTATACACCACAGCTCCTGTCTCTATACACCACAGCCTCCCTGTCTCTATACACCACAGCCTCCCTGTCTCTATACACCACAGCCTCCCTGTCTCTATACACCACAGCCTCCCTGTCTCTATACACCACAGCCTCCCTGTCTCTATACACCACAGCCTCCCTGTCTCTATACACCACAGCCTCCCTGTCTCTATACACCACAGCCTCCCTGTCTCTATACACCACAGCCTCCCTGTCTCTATACACCACAGCCTCCCTGTCTCTATACACCACAGCCTCCCTGTCTCTATAACACAGCCTCCTGTCCTATACACACAGCCTCCCTGTCTCATCACCACAGCCTCCCTGTCTCCCCACAGCCTCCCTGTCTCTATCCCCCACAGCCTCCCTGTCTCTATCCCCCACAGCCTCCCTGTCTCTATCCCCCACAGCCTCCCTGTCTCTATCCCTCACAGCCTCCCTGTCTCTATCCCCACAGCCTCCCTGTCTCTATCCCCACAGCCTCCCTGTCTCTATCCCCACAGCCTCCTTCCCTATATATGGCCCCCTATTCTGTACATTACCCCATCCCTACCCCGGACCCCCCTATAACTTACTATTGGGGGGAGCTGTAGATGCGGAGCAGGGGTGCCGGAGCCCAGAGGGCACATCTGCAGGACTGGAGCTGCCTGCGGGGGAGTAGCTGCGGGCCTGCGGCAGCTAGCGGTGGGCGCCGCCATGTTCTTTGTGGCCGGAGCCCACTAACTGTACAGCCGGTCGGTGGAAGTTGAGACTTCCACAAAATGGCCGTGGCTAAATGGAGACCGCGGCCATTGTGTAGAAGTCTCAACCTCTACTGACCGGCTGTACAGTTAGTGGGCGCCAGCCACAAAGAACATGGCGGCGCCCACCGCTCCCTGCCGCAGCTTCTCCCCGCAACTCCAGGGCCCGGCGGCGGTGATTAATGGGGGGGAAGGCCCTGCAAGACATGGGGGACGGGGCCCGGAGGAGCCTGCTTCAAATAGGCCACGCCCCCTGGAGTCACGGCCGGGCCCCCCTGGGCTCGGGGCCCCTGACTCCAGTCAGTGCGGTCACCCCCTGATGGCGGCCCTGCCTGCACCACTTCAGTATTTAATTATCCACTCCTGGTTTTGGCTATAAATCCTGAGGTGAAAAACTCATCAAATACTCAGCGTGTGCACGTGGCCTAAAACACAGCAAAACCTGAGGTGTTTCCACTTTCTTCACCAAACAAAAACCAATGTGTTGGGACAGCTAATCCTAGAATCATAGGTTTTGCTGCAAAACAAAAATGCAGCAAATCCTGTGGTGTTTACACTGTCTCCAGAGAACAAAAACCAATGTGTGTGAAAGCTTTTCCCTAATAACATAGGTTTTGATGGAAACTAAAAACACCAGGATTAGATTAGCATAGATTTACATAAAACCAAGGCAAAACCTGATCTCAAACGCAGCAGAAACTTCCTGTGGGCACATACCCTAATGGTGTCAGGTAGAATCCTGTTGCTTTAGGATGCTACCTGACACCATTAGGCCACGTGCACACGCTGAGTATTTGATGAGTTTTTTTTACCTCGGGATTTGTAGCAAAAACCAGGAGTGGATGATTAAATACAGAAGTGGTGCAGGTGTTTCTATTAGACTTTTCCTCTGATTGCTCCACTCCTGCTTTTGTCTACAAATCCTGAGGTAAAAAAACTCATCAAATATTGATGTGTGCACGAGGCCTTAAAGGGACACTGTCAGGTCATTTTTCAGTATGATACTGATATTACCCCTGAATAGTGCATGGGCTTATAGTGCAAGCTCTTAAAGACATGTAAAATCATTATTGTACCATTTGTAGTTTCCATGTTATCACCATTGTCAGACCCTGCCGAGAGACCTGCAGCATTAGTCCTGTCCAATTATAAGCAGAGACGATTAGCCCTGTAATGTGTATCATGTAATTATACATTCCTTCTCTGCAGCTCTCTCCTCCCTCCTCCCTCCTCCCCCCTCCCTTTGCTAACAGTGCAGTGTCAGGTTTCACTTACAGGTCTGTTCAGTTAATATCACCACAGAGGGAGAGCTACTGCAGGTGTGCCTTATCCAGACTCCATTTGTTTCACTAAGCAGTTATCCCTGCTGTGACAGTTTGTGTTGTAAGGGCCAGTCACACATAACGACGCACCAGCGATCCCGATAACGATGTGCAGAGATCGCTGGTGCGTCGTTTTTCACATCGCTGGTAAGATGTCAAACAGCTATCTCACCAGCGATGTGAAAAACGACACACCAGCGATCCACAATTATACCGAGGTCATTAGGAATTGTCACTCCATAGCGTAGCATTGAGATTGTTGGTCATTGTCCCTGTCAAACACAACGATGAAGCGCTCCCGCGCAACGACGTATAAGTGATCCAGAGCAGTGTGTAACGATCAATGATCTCACAGCAGGGTCCATATCATTGGTGCGTGTCACACATAACAAGATCGCTAAAGGGATCGCTGTTGAGTCACAAAATCTGTGACGTTACAGCGATCTCGTTATGTGTGACAGGGCCTGTAGTTCAGCTCTTGTAATGCTACACACAGAGAGCAGAGAGGAGAATACAGTCCCCCCACTAATCTCTTGTGCTGTGATGTGACATGCATATTTATGTATGGGGAATGGACAGCAGACAACTAAGTGGATCATTCACTGTGAGTGACAGATGGAAAGAATCTATTTATTTGAAGTTTACAGAACATAGGAGGGGAATATGAATAAAATAAATATATCAATAGAGAGAGTTTAGAGGGAGGAATTAGAAAATGATAGCAGATACATGTGGATTTTTGACCTGACAGTTTCCCTTTAAAGTGAATTGGCAAAAAACTGGATCCTGAAAGGATCTGGTTTTTGCTGAAAAACCTGATCTTGCCTGATTTGAAAAAATAGCAAGTGTGAAACTAGCCTAAGGGTTATTTTTATTTTATTTGTTTTCCCAAATTTCATCAAGTTCCTTATATAGCCATGCATTTACCACTCAAATCACAAACGGCAGCGTGAAATGCGTTAACCCCATACCAAAACTTCACCTTCTTAATGCATCTTCTTTTTCAGTAATGTAGGTGGGAAAGTGCACACAATAGCATGGTCCTGTTTTTTTTTTAATCAGATAAATTTTTATTCAAAATTCAAAATGAAAATAGTATACACAACACAATCAGCATATTCACATTATAAGATATTTCAATCAATTTATAACCCACAGTCCCACCCCCTCCCAAACAGCGTACATTCCCACCCCTTTATAGCATTGAGCATATAATTACATCATATGTGCATTTATGTGCATCTTTAATCAACATACCACTACAGGCGGAGAGAATCAACGTCATTCCCTTTATAACTACTCAATTTAGCCATACTGTAACCATGGTGACCATATCTTATCAAATAATTGAATTCTCCCTCTCTTGTTATAGACTCCTTTTTCCAGTCCGATCATTTAGTTAACACAAGATATAAACTCCCCTCTAGTTGGCGGGTCTTGCTGTATCCAACGTCTGGTGATCAGTTTACGCGACCACATATAACAATTTAGCCAAAGCAGTTTTAAATGCATTGTCAATCACTATTTCCTCTACGTATCCCAATAAGCAAACTAGTGGTTCCCTGGGTATAACACATCTATAAGCGCCCTCTATCCTGTTAAGAACTGTGATCCAAAAGGCTGACAGTCTGGGGCATGACCACATCATGTGAAAAATACCCGCCTCTTCTCTCATGCATCGTGGACACTCAGAGTCAGGCCGCAGACCCATCTTGAATAACAGTATCGGGGATCTATACACCCTATGTATTACATACAGGTGAGACAACCTGGCCGGTTCGCTCACAGACAGCTGAGGCACTCCCTCCAACACACTTTCCCAAACCTCATCAGTAATGTGCCCCACTTCTCTTTCCCACTTAGTCTTGGTTCTAAGCGGGTGTTTGAGTAAGAAGGAGTGCAATAGATCCTTGTATGTGCTGGAGATGACCCCCTCGAGAGGCCACCACCACAGACATAATCTAAAACTAAATCTGCCTGTAACGACAGGCTTTCCAAAATGGCGTGTTTCAGTTGTCCGTAGCGGTATCAGAGGGAGACAATCCAAACTCTTCTCTCAACTGCGTGAAGGGCTTCAGTCCCCGTTGAGTAAGGATCTGAGACATGTACCGTGTTTCCCCGAAAGTAAAGCCCCCCCCCGATTGTAAGGCCACCTAGGGGTAAAGGGGGGGCCAGCTAATGTAAGGCCTCCCCCGAATATAGGGCCTTACAACCGGGGGGGGGGGTTAATGTAAGGCCCCTAGCGGGGGGTGGGCGGGAGAGCGGGAGCAGGCACACGTCACGTGCGCCCGCTCATTAGATATGCACTGCATCCCCCTGTCAATCAGCGGCAGGGGGAGCAGTGCATTATGTATATGGGCCCCCTCCTGCTGGCACACTACCCCCCGTGTTCTGAGGCCCCCCTGCTGCTGCTTCTCACATCTTACCCTCCAGGGTCTTCTTGCAGCAGCCAGCGCGTCGGTTCTCCGTCCTCAGCTGTCTCCCGAATCATGTGACCGGCCGGTCGCAATAGCGATGACATCATGCGCTGCGACGGGTCACATGATCGGGAGACAGCTGAGGACGGAGAACCGACGCGCTGGCTGCTGCAAGAAGACCCTGGAGGGTAAGATGTGAGAAGCAGCAGCAGGGGGGGCCTCAGAACACCGGGGGGGTAGTGTGCCAGCAGGAGGGGGCCTGTATGCCACACTGGCTGGGGGCTGTATGCCACACTGGCTGGGGGCGTATACCTGCTGGGGGCTGTATACCCTGTGTACCACACTGCTGGGGGCTGTATACCTGCTGGGGGCTGCCAATATAACACCCCCGAAAGTAAGACAGGGGGCCACTTTTGGCCCCCCCAAAAAATGTAAGACAGGGTCTTACTTTCGGGGAAACACGGTATATGATACCTTTTCGTACCCATTCCACTAATGTACCTATTTTTTCAATCTCTGGCATGTTACTGTTCTCCCATATTGGTGTATACTTAGTCACCTTTGTCACTCCTCTCATCTGTTTAATCTTAGTCCAGACCCTATTCACAAGATCCAGGGTGGGATATAACCTCCCCAATCGGCGGAATGACCCATCCTTCAACCCCAGCACCAAAGGAGACCTATTCAATATGTATCCCAATACTCCCTGGATCAGAGCCACCATGTCCTGATCTACGCAGCCCCGCAAGTGTTGGCCCTGTGCCGCCAAAATATATATTCCCAGATTTGGCAATGCTAGTCCACCGTCGTCCTTTGGTCTCTGCAAGATCTCTAGTCTAAGTCTCGGTTGTTTTTTCCCCCATATCAAGTCTCTGAATAAGGAGTTAACCCCTTTAAAATGACCCTGGGGGATCCATACTGGGGCGTTGTGAACCACAAGAGCACCTTGGGCATCAGCACCATTTTAATAAGATTGATCCTGCCGACCACCGAAAGGCGCAGCTTATTCCAAGCCGCTACTTTAGATTTCAGTTGTTTCAGTAGTGGTGTTAAATTGAGTTTAAGATACTCCGCTATTGGGAGGGATACCTGGAGGCCCAGGTATCTAAACTGGCCCACAACGCGCAGCCGACTGGCCCCCTCTTCGCTGTCTGACCACGTTACCCCGTCATCTACCCCAAATAAATTTGATTTTGTCCAGTTAATAGATAAACCAGAGAGCTTCCCAAATCTATCAATTATGCGCATGGCATGGTCCAATGAGGGCCCCGGGTCCCTTAAAAACAATAAAATGTCATCCGCATAGAGTGCGATTTTTTCTTCCAAAGCCCCATACCGAAATCCCTGAACTTCCTTGTCTTGCCGGATAGTGGCCGCTAATGGCTCGACTGCCAGGGCAAAAAGAAGAGGTGAGAGCGGGCAACCCTGTCTAGTCCCCCTGTGTAACTCCACAGTTGGCGACAACATACGGTTAACTCTAATCTTAGCTGAAGGTTGAGCATATAATAGTTTCACCCATGATATAAATTGGGGGCCAAAGCCCAAACATTGCAGAACAGCCCATAGATACTCCCACTCCACACTATCAAACGCTTTATGCGCATCCAGTGAGGTAATCACTCTTTCCAGAGTTGTCCGCGGGCAGCTGCAAATTCAAATATAGACGTCTGATATTCGTGGCTGTGGACCTATTAGGCATGAAGCCCGACTGGTCCGAATGAATTAAATTAGAAATTACCTCTGTTAGCCGATTTGCAAGTACTTTGGCTAGAATCTTTACATCCGATGTTAACAACGATATGGGTCTATACGAGTCAGGTAATGTTAGATCTTTATCCTCTTTGGGGATTACAGTTATTATTGCTTCTCTCATAGAAGCCAGCAGTATCCCCCGCTCTCTAGCCTCTTCAAAAACCTGCAACAAGTCAGATAGTAATACCTCTTCTAATTGTTTATGTATTTCCACCGGCAGACCATCCGCCCCGAGCCTTCCCATTAGCCATACCATGGAGTGCCCTACTCAATTCTTCCACTGTAACAGGGGCATCCAATTTATCTCTTTCCTCTATTGTAAGTCTGGGAAGTGTCACTGCCCCCAAGAAATTAGCCAAATCCTGCATCAGTAACCCCCCTCTTGAAGAATATAGTTCTGTATAAAAGTCAGCGAACGTTCTTAAGATATCTTCACTCTCAGTGACCAGGGCCCCAGTATTAGCGCGAAGACTACGCACAAATGAGTTCTGTCTCTGAGCTGCTGCCACCACTGATAGTAAATGTCCCACTTTTTCTCCTTCCTCAAAAAATTTCACTGTTTGAAAGGCCCGTCTCCTAGCCTCTTTCTCCAATAATACACGGTTCATCTTTTCAGGAGCCAATCTCATATTCCGCTTAGTAGCTGGTGTGCATTGCAATATCAACTCCGATTCCGTCCGTCTCAGAGTTTCCAAACAATCCATTTCCTCCCTCTTATTGCGCGACTTGCATCTGCATATATCCCGGAATAGCAAACCTCTAAGGCAGGCCTTCATAGCGTCCCAGACTATTAAAGCATCAGCACGATTCGCATTGAAAGAAAGTATTCCACCACTTCCCGGGAGATATGATCCATATCTATATTAAGTAACCATTCCGGGTGTAATTTCCACTCTCGTACTACACCCTCCCGTGTAATTGTATCCCCAAATGAGAATTGGACTATGGTCTGAAAGTACTCTAGTTAAATATTCCACTTCTCTAATCCCTGCATCCATTAACTCATTCCCCAAAGCCAGATCAATAGCATGGTCCTGTTTAATGAGAAAATAGAAAAAAAGGGTATTGCTCACCTAAGGCATCTTAAGCTACCCCTGTGAAAAGTTCCACCTGTAGCTGCCTCATGACTACAAAAAGTCCCAAAGTAAATAGACCAAATAAAAACAAAACACTGGCACAAATAGGCTGCACTGATAAAAGATTTCTTTCAGCAAGATGATGCGATGAGGCTTTTTTAAGGGTCCTTTCACATGAGTGTTTTCCTCTGAATGCGGCAGACCCAGCAGATTTATCGCATCTGCCGCCTAACAGCCGAATTGTGGTACACCTGCGGCAAGTCCCCCTTCATGCTCTATGGGGCTTGCGGCAGGTGCAGCTAGTGTGGTTTTGCCGTGATCCGGCAAATGCAAGTGACAAAAAAAAACGCAGCTAACCGTTTTTTTTCCTATCCGCAACTGCCGGATTTGCGAGATCGCGGCAAAACCACACTTGCCGCACCTGCCGCAAGCACCATAGAGCATGAATGGGGGAAGATCCGGCAGTTGCGGATAGGAAAAAAAAAAAGGTTAGCTGCTTGGGGGCTTGCCGCAGGTGTACCGCAACTCAGCCGTTAGGCAGCAGATCCAGCAGATGCGGTAAATCTGCCGGATCTGCTGCATTCAGCGAAAAACACTGATAACAAAGGACCCCAATAATACAATGCGTGTCAACACCGTACCAGTGTATTTATCAAGTAAAATAAAAGACAATGAATGGGGTTAACAGATATATGGGAAAGTTTAAAGTGCCAAAAACTGTGTGGCCTGCCCATACATAATTTCTCATTTTAAAATAGATACGAACAAAAGTAAATATGAGAATAAAAGCATATGAACGTAAATTATTAGAGATAAGCTGCCATGAACCCCGCGCATGCGCAATAGCTGCGCGAAGCCAGCAGTACACCCAAATGAGTGTACTGACGTATGTGAAACCGGATATGACGCGTATTACGTCATACCGGCTTCACCGCCCCTACTATGAAGCGAGCAGCCTCTCGGATGTTTACCACGCCCATGGTGGCGTGCATAATTACCGTCAAGGCGAGGGAGAGTGGCACACAGCCCCGCCTGTTGCGGCTTCCTCAATACTAGGAAGCCGCAGTAATGATATAATAAAATAGTGATTTATAAAGATCGCCAGCGCGGTGTGTGGAGAACCAGGGATGGATGGATGCAGGATACCAAGCTGCAGGGGTAGGTAATAAGGGAATGTGGGGTGGTGTTATGGAGTCAGGATCACTTTAATACATGGGAACCAAAATGGGGACTTTTATAAGAAGGAGACTAGGATGAGGCATTACTACAAGAAGAGGACCAGAATGGAGCATTTCTACAAGAAGGAGACCAAGATGGGGACATTACTAAAAGAAGGGGGTCAAAAATGGGACATTACTAAAAGATGAGGACCAGGATAGGGAGATTACAACAAGATGGGAATAAGTATGGACACATTACTACAAGAAGGGGACCAGGATGGGTACATTTCTACAAGATCGGGACTAATAATAATTGACCCACACTTTTATGTTTAAAATTTATTAAAATTCAACTGAGCAACATAACTTTTTGGTTTGTAAGATTTATGCTTCTGTTAATAAATCCTACTCTCGTTTGCAGTTTGAAGGCTCTAACTTATTTGCATCTTATCAAACCACCTAAACTTGCAGGGGGTTGAATACTACTTGTAGGCACTGTAACTAAACTAAAAAAGTACACATTTGTTATCACAACATCAGTAATGACCCAAGCTACTATTATCCATAGGATGAATGCCATAAAAAAAAAATGATCAAAAGGTATATAAAAAAATATGGCATCACTAAAAATGTCACTTTGTCCTGCAAAGAATGTGGTACCCCAAATCCATTTTTTTTCAATGTATGGCCCAAATATACAGCCGAGTTTGACTGCAATAGAGTCCGGTGGAAGGATAGAAAAGAATAGAAAATCTAGCAGAAAGAGTATGGAAATAGCACAAAGAGAAAGAGTAAAAAGTGAACAGAACAGCAATTTCAAAATTAACGCGCACAAAACCGAGGCATTGAACATTTCCCTGCCGGGGGGTGAGGAGGAGCGCCTAGCTGGATCAATCCCTTTTAAATGGCAGCAAGTAGCGCTTAAATACTTGGGATTGGTGGTCCATAGAGATCTCTCCCTTTGGTATAAATCAAACTACCTCCCTCTGCTCCAGAGAACAACAATAGACCTCCGTAATTACGACAGACGCGGGATTTCCTGGTTTGGACGTATTCACGCTATAAAAATGGATATCCTGCCCCGTTTTCTGTTCCTATTCCAAACAGCACCAGTTGACGTACCCACCCAATTCTTCAAACAACTACAAACGATAGTCACAAAATTCGTGTGGGGGAAGTAGGCGTCCAAGAATCAGTTACCAAACTCTATGTTGACACAAAACTCGAGGAGGCACGGGTTTGCCAGACTTCAAGTCTTACTACCTAGCGGCAATACTAACCCGTCTACTCGACTGGCAGTATCACAGCAGCACTAAGCAATGGATTGAATTAGAGATGCAGACGGTAGATTTACAACTTTGGAGTTTGCCCTGGATATTGCCAACCGACAGGCCGAAGCAGGCCCTGACGGATTCTTTTATGGGAACGGCGTTGAGACATTGGGATACCCTGACAAGAAAGGGTAAGCTTGTGCGGAAACAGGGACCACTCACTCCTCTGTTCCATCACCCCTGCTTCCCCCCGGCGGTGCATGCCAATCTTTTCTGAAGTGGAGTTGTGAGGAGCGTCCCCGTGTGATGCAGGTCTTTCATGGCGGTAGGCTTGGACCGTTGAGCTCTTTGGCTGGAGTAAACATTGGAAGGGCTTGGATGGAATATGCACAACTTAGATCCTACTTTACCAAGTTTTTTTTCAGAAAATATTGTTTATTTAAGTTTAGCATAACAAATATCAAACAATAAAGAAGGGTAATACATAATAGAATAAAAAGGAAATAAAAATAACACATGAAGATATCCTGCAATGATAGAGCAAGAATACATGGAGGCACACAAAAGAGATGGCGAGCGACCCGCCCCTTTGAGGCTAAAGAGAGGGCAGACATCAGAGCAAGTCGGGGCCGGTGGTAACGTAATCCCGTGAGCCTCCTAGTACTCCGGCAGGTAGAGTAATCAGGATAGTGTTAAGTAGAGATGTAGAAAAGAGAAAGGACCAGGAGGGGCAAGAGGGAGTAGTAGGAGAAAAAAGGAGGAGGAGGAGGGATAAGTGGGGGGCGGCATTCAAGATGTCCAGGTCATGTCCGCGCATTTCGCAGAAGAGACTCATGTAGAGGGCCATCCCGGTAATACCACCAAGAAGACCAGAGCTGCTTGTGCTTTTCCCAGGTCTCATGGTCGTGGGCCATAAGTCCCTCAATGCGGCATATCCTATCTATTTCCTTTACCGATTCTCCAATGGAGGGGGCGACTGTTGATTTCCAGTGTCGCGGTATCAAGACCCTGGCCGCCATCAGGCAGAAATGAAACAGACCACGTTTGCACAATTTGAGTGAACCAGGGATAAGGGACAGAAGCGCAATCTGTGGAGAAGGTGAATGGCATATTCCTGAGATAGAATAATAAATCGAGAATATTGAAAGCCAATAGGCTTGGATGGGGCCACATTGCCACCAAATGTGTAGCATAGTACCAGGCTCTTCGCCACACCTCCAGCACAGGTCGGGCACTGAGAGAAACATTTTATGAAGGAGCGCTGGGCACCTATACCACATAGTTAAGATCTTATAATTCGTCTCCTGAAAGCTGCAGGACACCGACAACTTATGCGTCAATGCAAAAATCTTAGCCTGGTCAGAGTCAGAACGTCACCCGCAGGTCAGATTGCCAGGCCCCTACAAATGAGGGGATGGCAGATGGGCCCGCGTCTGGGAGCACGCCTTATAAAAGGGAGATGACGTGAGCAGGAGGCTCAGTTAAGAGAAATGCTTCTAAACCTGAGAGTGACTTCCCCGAAGGGACCGGAAAAACGCGTCCAACTGAGAGACCTCCAACCAGGACCCCTGCCCTCCCAACGATCCCCTCCCCCCCGCGCTGCTCCGCACCTGAGCCAGACAGGGGTCGTCGTTAACACGCCAACCCAAAAAGACCAGTCTCCCAAACGTCGGGGGAAAGTCGGGGTTATTGAACAGGGGCCCAAGTAGGGATGGATGATCACCTTCATGTCCCCCCCCTCGTCACGAATCCAAATAGCCCAGCACTACACGTGTAAGTTGGGGAAACAACGAAACCAGGGGGCGGGAACTTTTCCGGATCCATGGAAGCCACCGCAGCGGGAAGGGCGAAAGGAGGTTCTCGACCCTTACCCACTGCTTATGACATTGATTATACCTCCAGTCTAAAATTCGGGATAAGAGAACGGAATGATAGTAACGTTGAAAGTTAGGTAAGCCCGCCCCACCCCTCCGCCTCGAGTCGGTCAGAGTCGAGAAGCGAACCCGGGGTCTCGCCGAATTCCATATAAATTTGCGCAGAGCAGAGTGTAGGCAGCGAAAGAAAGAGGGAGGGACGTCCGTAGGGACCATCTGGAACAAGTAGAGGAATTTAGGCAGAATGTCCATATTTATGGCATTAATATGGCCAAACCAGGATAACTGAGTTCTTGAGTTCAAGAAGTGTGGAGTGTATGAGTGGGGTATAGTTGAGAGCAAATAAGTCCCTGGGGTCTCCAGGAATAGAGATACCCAAGTAGTTCAAGCCCCTGTCTACCCATTGGAAAGAAAAGGAGGACTGGAGTTGGGCAACTAATGGGCCTGGGAGCGTGCGGTTCATCACTTCTGTCTTGGAATAATTAACTTTGAAATTAGAAACCTCACCAAACCTCGTAAATTCCCGCATGAGCACCGGGAATGCGACCAAGGGATTAGCAACATAGACCAATAGGTCGTCTGCATACAGGGCTAGTTTGAAATGTTCCCCATGTATCTGGACGCCTCTAATATCCGCGGATCCTCTTAGTGCGCACGTCAGGTGCTCCATCGCGATGGCATACAACAGGGGCGACAAAGGGCACCCCTGCCGCGACCCATTAGAGACCCCAAAGGCCGAGGAAAGGAGCCCATTGACCCTCAACCGAGCAGTAGGGCCGTGATAGAGTGCCTGTATCTTCCCCATAATAACCGGTCCTAAGCCCAATTGCCTCAGAGAAGCAAAAAGAAACTCCCAGCCCAGACGGTCAAATGCCTTTTCGGCATCAACAGAGAGAAAGCATGCAGGAATATTATTGTCATGAAAGTAGTCTGAGATGAGTAACGTCTTAATGGTGTTATCTCTAGCCTCGCGGCGTAAGATAAACCCAGTCTGGTCATAATGGATAGAAGCCGGCAATAGTGGGCCAAGTCTGGAGGCAAGAATTTTGGCAAGGATCTTTACGTCAAGATTTAATAGGGAGATAGGGCGATAACTAGCGCAGGATAGGGGGTCCTTCCCTGGCTTTGGTATGACCGTTATCGTGGCTGCCAGGGTCTGGGGAGCGAATGGGCATGAGTCGGAAATAGAATTATAAAGGGAGGTTAGTTGCGGGGCCAATTCCTGCGCGAATAATTTATAAAAGTTTGCCGAGAAACCGTCGGGGCCTGGGCTCTTCCCATTAGGAAGTGCAGCGATAGTATCAGACACCTCCTGGTCCGTAAAGGGCAGTTCTAAAGTCTCCGAGTCTCCCTCAATGATGGGCGGCAGCGGCGTGTCCGCAATATAGTCTGATACCCGGCGCCAGAAGTCATCGGTGGGCATGTCAGCTAAGAGACCTCTAAGATTGTATAAAGATTTATAGTAGTCCCCAAACGCCTCCACTATGTCGCATGGCCCATGGAGAAGACCTCCCAGTCTCGACTTAATAGAAGGAATGAAGGTGGAGGGAAGTCGGGGGTGCAAGAATCTAGCCAACGCTTGTTTGAGAACTCATACAAATACTTACGGAAGCGGTCTTGTTGGCGACTAGACGTCGTGTCCATGATTGTACGTAGGTCCGATCGAGCTTTATTTAGGTCTGCAAGAAGCTGCGGAGATCGTGACTGCTTATGTCTGGTCTCCAACTGGTTATGGTCGTCATCAGATCCGACACCTCACGTGTTCGCTCGCGCTTCAATCTAGCCCCCTGTTGAATGAGGATCCCCCGAATGACACCCTTTAGAGCTTCCCACCGTAAGGGGAGGGCTGTGTGGTCCGCCTCGTGGTCAGCCAAGAAGTCCTTTATTGCAGAGCGGACCGCCGACACGCAAGACGGTTGCCTCAATAGTCCGGGATTGAGTGACCAAGTCCACTCCGTCGGCGCCAAACCCGAAAGGCCAAGGGACAAGAAAATTGGAGCGTGATCCGACCAGATCATGGAACCAATGTCTACGACAGGGTCAGTTAGTAAAAGTTTTGGCTGATCAGAAAAAGATCAAGTCGACTGTACATATCATGCACAGCCGAGTAGTAGGTGTAATCCCTGACCCTCGGGTTCAGAAGCCGCCAGACATCGACCATTCTAATCTCAAGGAGCCTAGTCCTCAAAAATTCCAGGTGAGAGACAGGCACAGAAGATCTACGAGTAGAGGAGTCCAGTTCACGATCAAAAACAAAATTAAGGTCGCCCCCCAGTATCACCGAACCCTCTGCAAAGTCCGCTAGGGTACGTAGGTAAGACAGAAGTCTACGAGCCGGGTCCTGATTTGGGAGGTATAGGTTGGCGATTGTGAGAATGTCATTCGCAATCTGCAACTTCAGGAGAACGAATCTACCCTGCGGGTCGATTCTGGAGTCAAGGACCCGTGCCTGTAAGGATCTATGAAGAGCCACACTGACCCCTTTGGACTTAGCATCCAGGTTTGAACTGTGGTACCATCTATTGTACTGTTTATGTTTTATCAAGGGGATTTTATCTGTTTTGAAATGCGTTTCTTGTAAAGGAGAATATGTACATTTTTTTTGTGCATATGAGAGAGAACCTGGGAACGCTTTTCAGGGACGTTAAAGCCCCTAATGTTCAAAGAACACGTGTTGAGCCTGGACATGATGAAGCCTGGCGAGGGTGAGGAGGTGGGTTAGGAGGGGGAAGAGAGGAACAGATGAAAGCGGACTAGCAGCAAAGCAGAAAGGGAGAGAGGGAAAAGGAGTAAAAGAGGGTGAAGGATAAAAGAGGAAAGAGAAACAGAACGAAATAGGTGAATCGGACCAGGAATCTGATTCCGGTCCCAGAGGTCTGAGAGTGAAGGACCGTCAGACCAAGAAAGTAAACAGAGTAAACTCTGTAAAGTGTGTCAGAGACACTCCCTATATGTGGGGTAGCCAGAACGCGGCAAAGATCCTGCGCACCCGAGTCTCAACCACAACCCTTACTAAATGCGGTGTCCCTAACAGGTAAAAGGCGAGTGTAAAAACTCAGCAAGGAAACACAGCACTAATAAACAACAAAACGCAAATAACAGTAATAAACAAGACGGCGAGTTAGTGTAGCCGAATATCCCGAAATTGTAACTTATGAAACCTCAGGAGGGAAGGGAGGGTGGGGGGGGGTCAAAAGGAGAGAAGAGGGAGGGGAAAGGTGAGGTAAGGGGGGTAGGAGGAGGGTTGGCAGGGGGGGAGGGGGAAGGGAGGGGCGGAGGTGGAGGGGAAAGGGTGTAGGGGGGAGGTACTGGGGATATGTGGGGGGGGGGGGGGGAGGGTCAGATTTGGGAGTCACAACTGACTTCTGAGTGGGACAATCTGGTCAGCAAGGACCACCCTTCAGGAACAACAGCAGCCAGGGGGAAGGCCGCCGCCAGAGGATGATAGTCTTCAAGAACAAAACACCTCAGCGAAGAGGCAAGGTCCACCAGCGGGCCCCCGACAGAGCCCCATCTAGGAAGAAAAAAAAGAGCAAGAAAGGTCCCAGTGTAGGAGTTCAAGTGGTAGCTACCGGGGACGGCGGATGATGTTTGGGGCCTCTCTTCCTCTTCCGGGCCTCAGTAGAGGGCAACCGCGGTGCAGGTATAGGGCCCCCACGGAGGAAGGTGGACAGTTGAGGCCAATTGAGGATGGGCACCAGGGGCAACCCAAGCGCTGAGCAGAACTCAGGGGCGTCAGTTGGAGATCTGAGGACATGCATCCCAGAGTCCCTGCGAACTTGGAGCTGAAAGGGAAAGCCCCACGAGTAAGGAATCTCCTGTTCCCGGAGAATGTCCAGCAGGGGGCGGAGGGCTCTGCGTTTGGCCAACGTGATGGGTGAGAGATCTGCCAAAAGCTGGATAGAATCACCATTAAAGTCAATAGATTCAGACTCTCTCGCTCTCCTCATGATGTCATCTTTCAATTGTTAGAAGTGTATTCGCAAATAATGTCCCTGGGGCGGGATGAGTAAGCTCTCTTAGGGCCCAAGGACCTATGTGCCCTGTCCATCTCAATATGGTGGTCTCGGGGTCTGTCTAGTAAGGAATTGAACACGTGTAGCAAAACTGGGGTGATATCACGGGGCGCCACTAACTCAGGGATACCTCGGAGCCGTATATTGTTCCGTCTATTATGGTTTTCGGAATCTTCCAACATATCCAGCACCGTGTGGAAGTTTTGCTCATGCAGGTCAAGGCGTTGTTGTTGTTGTTGTTTCACTAGGAAGGAGAGATCAGCAACTTCCTGTGTCACGGTCTGGACCGAGCTCTGAAGCTTAGTAGTATCCTCTCTGAGTGACCCGATCTCTGACCTACAGACAGCTTCTAGTCTTCTTATGTACACCTCCATATCATCTTTAGTAGGCAGACACTGCATCCCAGATCTAATGTCATGTAGGTCGTCTGCCTGGGAGGGAGGGGGATCATTAAGCTGAGGCCCTGCAGGGGAGCCAGGGAAGGAAGCGTCCACAGGCCGAGGGTCACAGAGGCTATGAGGAGAGGCTTGACCATATTCTGAGGCAGGGGCAGAGGGTCCATGTGAGGGGCTGGAGCCCGGGCTAGATGTATGAGCACTGGCACCAGATTGTCCCGGGCATGTTGTTTCTGTGTTAAATGTCTGAGCTGCAGCAGCTTCTCTCCCCTGTGGGAGGAGGGAGGGGGAGTGAGACGCTCGTCCATCCTGTCCTCTGTCTCCAGTAATGGCGGCATTCGCGCCTTTTCCTGAGCCCCCTCTCCCCCGTTCGGTACCTTAAGTGCTGATGTGTGGAATCCAGACACACTCCTGGTGTTCCGCCGGGAGGACGGAGTTGATGTCTGCTTTGAACTGGGTGTTGGGTTCCCAGGAGCGTCTAGCCCCTGCTGTAGTGCTGGAAGCCATTGCAGTGGGGCTGGATGAGTGGTGGCAGGTACCCGGCGGGATATAAAAAACTGGGCTATGTCTCGTTTACCGGGCGTCTGACGAAATGCAGCTGTCCACCCCGGGTCCAGGGGACTGTAGCTGTACAGGGATCCACCGGGCAGGCTTATAATTGCAAATGCAGGCTGTGTAAAAGGATCAGGCACGGGAGCTCTCCTCAAGTGCGACTTGTCCCTGCCATGTCCAGGTCACGCCCCCCTACTTTACCAAGTTTAAGTTGGAGATAGACTTCTCGTCCCCCCCGACTGACTTCGAGAAATTGTTCCTCTTGGACTCCCCGCCAGTACACACGATCTCGACCTGTTACACCCTCCTTAATGGACAAAGAGATGATGACAGACCCGTTACATGGCTAGATGGGAGAGGGAGCTGGGTGTGGAATTTGCGGAGGATGACTGGAGCAAGATCTGCACATTCACCCATAAACTCTCTATGGCTTGCTTAGCTCAAGAGAGAAATTACAAAATCCTAGCCCGATGGTACCAGTGCCCCTCCACCTTGCACACTGCATTCCCCTCTATAGCGGATTGTGGCTGGAGATGCGGGAACCCGAGAGGTTCAATGACCCACATTTGGTGGGAATGTGAGGGCATAAAGCCGTTTTGGCGCTCGGTCTTTAGATTGTATAGCAGAGTGTGTGGACAGGCAGAGGTACTGGCCCCAGAGGTGGCGCTTCTCTCACTGCTTCCGGGATCTTTTAAATCCCAAAAAACAGACCTCCTTAGAACTTTCTTGACTGCTGCTCGGACTGTAATACCTAGGTACTGGAAAACAACTCATTCCCCTCCCATGACTGACTGGCTTGAGGAGATGAATAAATTGCGCCGCATGGAAGAACTCACGGCTGAAGTCACGGATAGCAGGGACCGCTACCTCAAAACTTGGAGACCTTGGATTCTATTCTGCGAGCTCTTCTGGGTAGGTTATTTATCCCATAATTTCTTCCCCAACTCTTACTCCCTCCCTGACTTTTCCCCTTTATTTCCCAATCCTTTCCCCCCTTTGTCCTGGCTTGAGGGGGAATCCTCGAGAGCAGCGGTATGCTCGGCTAATTTCAGAGTGATTGATGCTCTAGATCGGTGTTTAAAGCATTTAAGATGTATAACGGGATGACCCCAATTTTCCCTAAGATTGTAAGTAACCCCTTCACCCATTTCCCCCATCCAATTTAAGGTTTTAGTCTCCTCTACCTTGTACTTTCCTACCCATGACATGCTGGTAGTTGTTTTAGACTTATCCGGTCTCCCGGAAGAATACCCGCTCATTCTTAAGCAACAGATATTTAACTATACAAAATGGTATTCTGTTTTCCTCTTCTAGATTTATTTTTCTTTATTATTTCTCTTTCTTTATATATTTCTACTGTTTTATGCTATAAAATTGTCTTAAAACCTTCAGAATAATCTGATAACTAGACGGAAAATCTGCCATGTTGGCCTAATTGTCATATACCTATGTTCTATAGATTACAGAGTATTATAGCTAACTTGATGTAGAGAAGAGATGTGAAATGTACTTCGGTTTTCTTTTCCTCAATAAAAATATATTGAACACAAAAAGTGAACAGAAGGATGAGAGGAATAGCACAGTAAAGAGGAGGAGTAGGTTGTGAAGGTTAGAGTGATGCTGAGAAAGAGGAGGGAGTTACTCTAGCCAGGTGATAAAATTCGTGCGTGATGAAGTTGTAATAGGTGGGAATGAAAACGGTAATATCATATACTAGATGGTGGCCCGATTCTAACGCATCGGGTATTCTAGAATATAGAAATAGAGATTGCATGGGGAAGGCGGTGAGGGCTGAATTGGGAGGAACTTTGAAGAAGGAGCGAAGGGGAAAGGACGGCGTGGCAGGGGGGAGGAGGGAGGAGAGAGCAGCAGGGAGGAGGAGGATGGAGGACAGAGGAGATAGCAGCGGGGTGTGGGAGGATGTAGCAGCACAGTCAGGGGGAGGAAGGAGCGGCAAGGGGAGGATGGAGCACAGAGCGGCAGGGGGGAGGAGGACGGAGGATGAAGCGGCGGGGTGTGGGAGGACGGAGCAGCACAGGCAGGGGGAGGACGGAGGATGGATTGGCAGAGGGGAGGAGGACAAAGGAAGGAGGAGGAAGCGGTGGGGTGGGAGAGGATAGAGCGGCACAGGCAGGGGGAGGACGGAGCAGCAGGGGGAGGATGAAGCACAGAGCGGCGGGGGGGGGTGGAGGACAGGATGAAGCGGCAGGGTGGGGGAGGATGGAGGAGCACAGGCAGGAAGAGGACGGAGGATAGAGTGGCGGAGATGAGGAGGACAAAGAAAGGAGGAGGAAGCGGTGGGGTGGGGGAGGATGGAGTGGCACAGGCAGGGGGAGGACGGAGCGGCAGAGGGAGATCGAAGCACAGAGCGGCGGGGGGGAGAAGGATATAGGATGAAGCAGCGGGGTGGGGGAGGACGGAGCAGCACAGGCAGGGGGAGGACGGAGGATGGAGTGGCAGAGGTGAGGAGGACAAAGGAAGGAGGAGGAAGCGGTGGGTGAGGACAGAGCACAGGGGGGAGGACAGAGCGGCAGGGGAGGACAGAGCGGCAGTGGGAGGACAGAGCGGCAGTGGGAGGACAGAGCGGCAGGGGGAGGACTGAGCGGGCAGGGGGAGGACAGAGCACAGAGGAGCGAGGGAGAGGAGGATGGAGGACGAAGCGGCGGGGTGGGGGAGGCCAGAGCAGCACAGGCGGAGGGAGGACGGAGGATGGAGTGGCAGAAGGGAGGAGAACTAAGGAAGGAGGAAGCGGCGGGGTGGGGGAGGATGGAGCGGCACAGGCAGGGGGAGGACGGAGCACAGAGCAGCAGGGGGGAGGAGGACAGAGGACAAAGCGGCGAGGTGGGGGAGGATGGAGCAGCAGGGGGACAGAGCACAGAGCGACGGGGGGAGGAGGACGAAGCGGTGGGGGAGGATGGAGCAGCACAGGCAGGGGGAGGACGCAGCACAGAGCGGTGGGAGGAGGAGGACGGAGGACAAAGCGACAGGGTGGGGGAGGATGGAGCAGCACAGGCAGGGGGAGGATGAAGCGGCAGGGGGAGGTCAGAGCACAGAGCCGTGGGGGGGAAGAGGATGGAGGATGAAGTGGTGGGGTAGGGGAAGCCGGAGCAGCACAGGCTGGGGGAGGACGGAGCGACAGGTGGAGGACGGAGCACAAAGCGGCGGGGGAGAGGAGGATGGAGGAGAAAGCGGCGGGGTGGGGGAGGCCGAAGCAGCAGAGGCAGGGGGAGGACGGAGGATGGAGTGTCGGAGGGGAGGCGGACAAAGGAAGGAAGAGGATGCGGTGGGGTGGGAGAGGATGGAGCGGCAGGGGGAGGATGGAGCACAGAGCGGCGGGGGGGAGGAGGACGGAGGACAAACCGGTGGGTGGGGGAGGACACAGCAGCACAGGCAGGGGGAGGATGGAGTGGCGGAGGGGAAGTGGACAAAGGAAGGAGGAGGAAGCAGTGGAGGATGGAACGGTACAGGCAGGGGGAGGACGGAGCACAGAGCGGTGGGAGGAAGAGGATGGAGGACAAAGCGGCGGGGTGAGGGAGGATGGAGCACTGTACGGTAGCTCAGTGGTTAGCAGAGTATACGGTTGCTGAGTGGTTAGCAGAGTATACGGTTGCTGAGTGGTTAGCAGAGTATACGGTTTGCTGAGTGTGGTTAGCAGAGTATGCGGTTGCTGAGTGGTTAGCAGAGTATGCGGTTGCTGAGTGGTTAGCAGAGTATGCGGTTGCTGAGTGGTTAGCAGAGTATGCGGTTGCTGAGTGGTTAGCAGAGTATGCGTGGCTCAGTGGTTAGCAGAGTGCGCGGTGGCTCAGTGGTTAGCAGAGTGCGCGGTGGCTCAGTGGTTAGCAGAGTGCGCGGTGGCTCAGTGGTTAGCAGAGTGCGCGGTGGCTCAGTGGTTAGCAGAGTGCGCGGTGGCTCAGTGGTTAGCACTGCGGTGGCTCAGTGGTTAGCACTGCGCGGTGGCTCAGTGGTTAGCACTGCGCGGTGGCTCAGTGGTTAGCACTGCGCGGTGGCTCAGTGGTTAGCACTGCGCGGTGGCTCAGTGGTTAGCACTGCGCGGTGGCTCAGTGGTTAGCACTGCGCGGTGGCTCAGTGGTTAGCACTGCGCGGTGGCTCAGTGGTTAGCACTGCGCGGTGGCTCAGTGGTTAGCACTGCGCGGTGGCTCAGTGGTTAGCACTGCGCGGTGGCTCAGTGGTTAGCAGTGAGTGGTCAGCGCAGCAGCGCGGTGGGCAGAAAGGTCGGCGCAGCAGCGCAGTGGGCAAAGTGGTCAGCGCAGCAGCACGGTGGGCAGAGAGTATACGGTTGCTGAGCGGTTAGCACTGCGCGGTGGCTCAGTGGTTAGCACTGCGCGGTGGCTCAGTGGTTAGCACTGCGCGGTGGCTCAGTGGTTAGCACTGCGCGGTGGCTCAGTGGTTAGCACTGCGCGGTGGCTCAGTGGTTAGCACTGCGCGGTGGCTCAGTGGTTAGCACTGCGCGGTGGCTCAGTGGTTAGCACTGCGCGGTGGCTCAGTGTTAGCACTGCGCGGTGGCTCAGTGGTTAGCACTGCGCGGTGGCTCAGTGGTTAGCACTGCGCGGTGGCTCAGTGGTTAGCACTGCGCGGTGGCTCAGTGGTTAGCACTGCGCGGTGGCTCAGTGGTTAGCACTGCCGGTGGCTCAGTGGTTAGCACTGGCGTGGCTCAGTTGGTTAGCGCACTGCGCGGTGGCTCAGTGGTTAGCACTGCGCGGTGGCCAGTGGTTAGCACTGCAGCAGTGGTCAGTGGTTAGCACTGCAGGCGGTGGGCTCAGTGGTAGCAGCTGCGCGGGGCAAGTTGGCAGCAGCAGTGCGGTGGGCAGGAGTGCAGGCAGCAGGGTGGCCAGAGTGGTTAGCGCAGCAGGGCAGTGGCCAGTGGTCGGCAGCAGCGCGGTGGGCAGAGTGGTCAGCGCAGCAGCGCGGTGGGCAGAGAGGTCAGCGCAGCAGCGCGGTGGGCAGAGTGGTCAGCGCAGCAGCGCGGTGGGCAGTGAGTGGTCAGCGCAGCAGCGTGGCGGTGGTGGCAGGTGGTCAGCGCAGCAGCGCGGTGGGCAGAGTGGTCAGCGCAGCAGCGCGGTGGGCAGAGTGGTCAGCGCAGCAGCGCGGTGGGCAGAGTGGTCAGCGCAGCAGCGCGGTGGGCAGAGTGGTCAGCGCAGCAGCGCGGTGGGCAGAGTGGTCAGCGCAGCAGCACGGTGGGCAGAGTGGTCAGCGCAGCAGCATCGTGGGCAGAGTGGTCAGCGCAGCAGCCGGTGGGCAGAGTGGTCAGTGCAGCAGCGCGGTGGCAGAGTGGTCAGCGCAACAGCGCGGGGGGCAGAGTGGTAAGCGCAGCAGCGCGGGGGACAGAGTGGTCAGCGCAGCAGCGCGGGGGTACACAGAGTATATATATATACATACACACAGTATATATATACACACATATATACACACACAGTATATATACACACAGTATATACATATACACACAGTATATATACACACTATATAACACTATATATATATATATATATATATATATATATATATATATAATAATAATAATTATAATAAAGCGTTATTTATATAGCGCCAACATATTCCGCATCGCTTTACAATGTAGGGTTAAAGTACAGAAAATACAGTAAGTAATTACAGTAGAGAACAAATACAGTACAGTAATTGGATACAAAACAATAGGCATAGAATCAATGTAACAAAGAAAATACAATAAATAAAGCAAGAAATGAAGGTGACCCTGCTCAAAAGAGCTTACATTCTACAACGGGATAGGGGTGGCACAAGGTACAGGGGTTTATTGCACTGATGGTCCAGGCATCTTGAGGAAATGGGGCATAGAACTAAGCTTACATGGATGGTCATTATACAGTCTGTGTAGACCTTTTGGTTTGGTGGAGTTTGTAGAAGAGTAATGTCCAGAGGGATAGCCCATTCACTGTCTACAGTACAAAGGACTTCTATTAGGGAGTATGATAGGCCGCCTTAAAAAGATGCGTTTTTGGGGATCGTCTGAAGCCATGCAAGTTTGGATAGTCCTGATTTCTTGGGGTAAAGCATTCCAGAGGATTGGTGCAGCTCTGGAGAAGTCTTGGAGCCGGGAGTGGGAGGATCGGATTAGTGCAGATGTTAGTCGAAGGTCATTTGAGGAACATAGAGAACAGGTGGGGTGATAGACAGAGATGAGGGAGGAGAGGTAGGGGGGTGCTGCACTGTGAAGAGCTTTGTGGGTGAGAACAAGCAATTTGAATTTGATCCTGTAGTGTACGGGCAGCCAGTGCAATGACTGGCACAGAGCAGAGGCATCTGAGTAACGATTGGCCAGATGGGTGATCCTGGCTGCTGCATTAAGGATGGACTGGAGAGGAGAAAGTCTGGTGAGGGGGAGGCCACTTAATAGAGAATTGCAATAGTCAAGGCGGGAATGGATTAGGGCCATGGTGAGGGTTTTTGTTGTTTCCATGGTGAGAAAGGGGCGGACTCTAGAGATGTTCTTCAGGTGTAAGCGACAGGAGCGGACGAGAGATTGTGTGTGGGAGGAGAAGGAGAGATCAGTGTCAAACATAACACCCAGACAGCGAGCCTGCTGCCGCAAACAGAGAGAGATGTCCGATTTAGGGAGGTTAGCGGATGGGGGGAGCAGAAGAAGTTCAGTTTTGGAAAGGTTTAGTTTCAAATAGAGAGTGGACATGATATTGGAAACTGCAGCTAGACAGTCATTGGTGTTCTTTAATACCGCAGGGGTAAGGTCAGGGGCTGAAGTGTATAATTGCGTGTCATCAGCATAAAGATGGTACTGGAAGCCAAATCTGCTGATGGTATGTCCAATAGGGGCTGTGTAGAGAGAGAAGAGAAGAGGACCGAGGACTGAGCCCTGAGGGACCCAAATAGTGAGAGGAAAAGGGGAGGAAATGGAGCCAACGAATGATACACTGAAAGAGCGGTCAGAAAGATAGGAGGAGAGCCAGGAGAGAGCAGTGTCCTTTATGCCAATGAAGTGCAGCATAGAGAGCAGGAGCTGATGGTCGACAGTGTCAAAAGCTGCGGAGAGATCAAGGAGAATAAGCAGAGAGTGGTCACCATTACGTTTTGCTGTCAGAAGGTCATTGGTCACTTTGATGAGGGCAGTTTCTGTAGAGTGAAGGGGGCGGAAACCAGACTGTAATGGATCTAGAAGAGAGTGAGCGGAGAGGTAATGGGGGAGGCGGGAATAGGCCAGGCGCTCCAGGAGTTTAGAGATGAAGGGGAGATTGGAGACTGGTCTGTAGTTATTTGTGCAGGTTGGGTCGAGAGTGGTTTTCTTTAATAATGGAGTAATGATCGAGTGTTTGAAGGAGGAGGGGAAGATGCCAGAAGAGAGGGAGAGATTGAAGATTTTGGTTAGACGAGTGGTGACGACTGAAGAGAGAGACTGGAGTAGGTGGGATGGGATGGGGTCAGTGGTGCATGTGGTGGGACGAGAGGAAGAAAGGAGCCTGGAGACTTCTTCTGTGACTGGGTCAAATGTGGAAAGTGAACCGGAGGAGATGTGGGGAAGAATGGGGGTGGCAGCGCTTGGAGTCTGAGAGCTGATTTCCTGGCGGATGTTATCTATTTTCTCCATGAAGTAGGACACACAGTAATATATATATATTATATATATATATATATTACATATACAACACACACACCACACACACAGTATATACACACACAGTATATATACACAGAGTTTCCATGCCTGGCCGCACGTACACATCACTGTCGCACACCTGTTAACCCATTGCAGGCCGGCTCTCACCTCTGCGTCCCCTCCCGATGCCAATGATGCTGCCCCTCATGTCCCCGGTGCTGAGCGCGGTGTCCCCCGGTGTCAGCAATGCGGAGCTGTGGCGGAGCCGGCGGTGTGCAGCATGATCCCGGGTGTCAGCCTCCAGCTATCAGTGCAGCTGCCCCCCGGCTGCCATGTGCTGCTCACTGCCCGGGGAATGTGTGTGTGGAGCCTCCCGGGGCCCTGACACCCTGTGCAGCCATAGGGCGGCGGAGAGCGGGGAGAAGGCGCCCGCACACACCGGAGGCTCGGCTGTAACCCCTGCACTGCCGGGCGCCTCCTGACAGTGTACTGATGTGTGGAGCAAGGGCTGGTGACATCTGACATGAGGGGCGGCCTCTAGCCAGACAGAAAAACAAAAAAAATATAAATATATATATATATATATATATATATATATAATATATAATATATACCAAGAAAAAACAAGAAAACAAGAAAAAAACAAGAAAATATATACATACCCACTCACCCAAGAACAGGCAGGTGTTAGCCAACCCGCCAGGTATCGTGGTAGTAAACAAGGAGATCAGAAAGTGGCAAAGATTTCCTAGGATGGTTCGCCCTATTGTGACTAACATTTTAGAAGCTAGCTATGTCTTTCCAGGCATTGGAAACTTCGCACCATACCTTCTAAAGCAGAACTGCTATCACATATCAGATTGCACCTACAACATGAAAATCTTGGTCCATGATTTATCGATGAAATCTAAAAAAACTTGGATGGTGGGATCCTTGGCTGACCTCTCCATATGGCTCTGCCCCACTCTGACTCAATTAAGTTCAGATGCTCCCATGAGACTTATGACTCACCATACCCTTACATCGCCTAATAATTATGCCACCATTTGGAACACTGTTTTACTCTTTGTAACTCGACCTGTTAAAAAATCTGAATGAGCACTGTTAGATTTTACATTTTTGTACTGGACTTAAAGGGAAAGGAGAGGGAGTTTCTTTTTTATTTGTCGATACCTTAATGTCATAATGTCATATTGCTTAACCTCCTTTGAGGTTTGTTATACTTATCTTTTACTTTAATAAAGACAAATTGATTTAAAAAAGAAAGCGGCAGTGATAATACTGAGGAACAAATGAAAATAATACTTTTTGGTACCTCAGGTATAACACTTGATTGTAGGCATATTCAGTCCTCTAAATCATAATATGTCATTCATTTTTTGTAGCAGCTCTACTTTTTGAGATAATGTACAGTTGCAAAATCACATACTATTGCAACAGAGTAAGGCTATGTGCACATCAGTCGGTTCTGCATTTCTGCAGACCGACCGGGAACCGGTGGACACTGGCAGAAACTGAGTTTTCTGTGCTCAGCAGTGTCCTAGTTTTTTGCTCGTTTTTTGCTCGGTTTTACAGCGTTTTGTCGGCGGTTTTTTCGAGCGGTTTTAAAACTGAGTTTTTAGTGCACTTGTTCAGCTGAAACCGGTGGAAAAACGGAGGAAAGAAGTCACTTGCTCTATATTTGGAAACTGGAGGAAAAACCCAGATTTCACTGAAAACGACCAGAAGAAAAACGTTGTAATGTACACAGCGTTTTCTAAACTCCATTGACTAGCATGTTAATCCAACCGGAGGGTAGGATTAACATAAATTAACATAAAACGGAGCGGAAAACGCCGACGGAAAAACGTCCAAAAGCAGCCCACAAAACGACTGATGTGCACATACCCTAACAGATTTGCTGCCATTCTACTTAAAGGAAAGTGATTTTGTTTATTCCAACAATGTTCAAGATTTGCTGATGAAAATGAGAATATCACAATATCAACAATGTGGTGTCTGCTCATAGAGTTCTAAGACTAGCTTCACATTTGTGGACCCCTCCGCAGCGTTATGCAGAAGGGAACCGCAATGTGAGCGCAGCCACCGCAAGCCCCTATGTTTATAATGGGGACGCACGGTGCTGCACACTGCACATACCGTGCGCTCCCATTCATTTGCCTGTGTGGTTTGTACGCAGGCAGACGCCTGCGCACAAATTACACACACTTGTCCGCACCCTGAACGTGACATGTCAAGTGCAGCACCGTGCATCCCCTTTATAAACATAGGGTCTTGGGGTGGCTGCGCTCACATTGAACGCTGCGGAGGGGTCCGCAAATGTGAAGCCAGCCTAAGTGCAGCATAAACTATGTGCTTTTACACAATGGAAAAAAAATAATAGAACAAAACACAATTGCTCTGATGCTACAGAAAACATCATACTACGGTCACCAGTGGCCAATGTGTATGGATCTAAAGATGATGAATATTCTCCTGGGACAGCAGAGTGAATACACTAAGTATCCCTGTTTTGTTTTATCTGTTTCTGGTATAGTAAAACAAAAATGAACTGGGATTACTGAAGTTAAGAAACACTGAACAAAGAGGGAAGATGCGTCGACTACAACAACAAAATATATCCAGCGCTGTTCATGGAAAAGATAAAGGTGGGTATTTTTTACTGTCTTCAAATCAGAGGACTCATGAAAGATCAACACCTCAACAATTCATTGAACAATTCTGAGGCAGATGCATGGTCTTCTTTTACTATGGTTGTATATAAATTTTCTTGAAAACTATAAATAAGGTAATTACACTGAAATAGTAAAAATAATGCTATCTTCCTTCCTTCACTTTGGCTGTACAATGAGTGTCAAGGTGAATTATGTCTAGGAGACATCAGTTCTAATGTTCAATCGCTCATAAGAATATACATAAGGTATATCACATCTCATTACCTACTGTAGAGCGGATAGAAGAAAAATAAGGGCAGATTTGGAATCAGCAGCAAATAGTTACTTAAAAACAGGCTAAAAACCTCAGGCACCAATCTTCTTTTTCCACAGTGTAATAGATATGGCAGTGCCAAATGACAGTAACATTAGAAAGAAGGAATATGAGAAGCTGAGAAATACCAAGGCCTCAAAGAACAACTGCAGAAAACGTGGAAGGTGAAGGCAAGAGTGATTCCTTTTGTGATAGGAGAACTTGGAGCAGTGACCACTAGGTTGGAAGAAGGGCTACAACAGATTTCTGGAGCAACATCTGAACTCTGTCCAGAAAAGCACAGTTCTAGGAACAAGATCCTGCGCAGAACCTTCAAACTCTTAATGTGCTGTTACACCTTGCGACATCGCCACCGATTACATAGGTGACGTAGGGGCGTGGCCTGTCGGCGGCGACATCGCCCCTACGTCGCCTAATGTAAAGGGGCGATGCCGGCGCCTCCAAGAGGTCGCCTGGTTTCACATCATTAATGTGAAACCAGGCGGCCGATCTGGGGCGATATGTCCACATCGCCCCATGTAACCGGCCGCCGGCAACCTGACAGCCAATGGGAGCCATAGGCTCCCATTATGCTGCATCGCCGCTGGGGTTTTGAGACACCCCGGCGGTGATGCCGCCTGTCAGGTCGACGGGCCACCACCAGAGGTGTCGCCCCATGTAAATGGGGAACGGCAACGCTGGCAGGGCGCCAAAAACGTGCGCGCACCCGCCAGTCGCTGCCGACATCTCCGGCGGTGTCGGCAGGTGTAACGGCACCTTTAGGGTACCTTTTACACGTCGCAACATTGCATGCAATTTCACTTGCAACTTACTGGTTGCACTGAAATCATGGACACATTGTTACATTTGTACACGGCAACAAAATGGAACAATGTGTCCATGATTTCACTGCAACCAGTAAGTTGCAAGTGAAATTGCATGCAATGTTGCGAAATGTAAAAGGTACCCTTAGGCTTTTGGTAGAGGACCTGAGAGTGAGGAAAAACATAGAATCACCCCAAAGGAGCTGAAAAGGTAGAGTTGTGGGTTTTTTTGGTTTGTTTTTTCAAGAAAAGTGGCACACAATCCACATGGGTAAAAAAAAAACTCACTTTGATTCCATAAAAAAGTAAAAATAACGATACATCATACATGGGGTACAAACCTCTTCCTCATAATGATGTACCTTGTTTATTACCTTTGTTATGGAATTAGTGAGCACTTCTACTTTGCTGAGATAATCCTCCCACCTTGCAGGTGTGGCATACAAGATGCTGATTAGACAGCATAATTATTGCTCAGGTGTGCCTTTGGCTGGACACTATAGAAGGCCATGCTAAAACGTGCAGTTTATGACACAGCACAATGCCACAGATGTCGCATGTTTTGAGCAGGGCTGTGGAGGCGAAATCAGAATCGAGGTCGATTTTGATTGAGTTGGAATAAAATGGACTAACTCAGACAACTAAAATATATAATAAATTGGGTACAGTAGTTCAATGCAAATATGGTCAATATATTTCATAAAAATTTGGGAAAGTTATAAAATGTCCTATAAATGTCTCTTTTGTTCCTGATCTAAGGATCTAGGTTTTTAGTTGAGATGAATTGGGGTTGTACTATGTACATGACAAGTAGTGATGCCCCCCTCCTCTACAGATAAGAAATTATTACCAAGTCACTGGCTATATAAGATAATAAATCTCATCACATCAGCCAGTTTCTCCAGGTACAATAAAACTGATGAATGAGTATAATGAAGGTGAAGGGTGCCTTGACATTTGTGTTCCCCCTCCGCATCGTTCTGCGGAGGGGAGCTGCAATGTGACCGCAGCACCGCAAGCCCCTATCTTTATAATGGGCGCGCACGGTGCTGAGCTTGACTGCGCATGACCGTGCGCACCCATTGACTGCCATATGTGATCTGTGCGCAGGCGGACGCCTGCGCACAAATCACCCAGTCTCGTCCGCACCAGAAATGCAACATGTTCTCCCATTATAAAGATAGGGGCTTGCGGTGCAGCGATCACATTGCGGCTCCCCTCCACAGAACGCTGCGGAGGGGAACGCAAATGTGAAAGTAGCCGAACAGGAGCTAAAAGAAAATTTCAGATTCAGTATGTTTTGAGATGCAAGGCCACAGTCCTGTTCCTGTAACTGAGAAACAAACAAATACAGTGAAGGAAATTATTTGATCCCTTGCTGATTTTGTTAGTTTACCCACTGACAAAGATATGAACAGGGTATAATTTTAAGGGTAGGTAAATTTTAAAAGTGAGAGATAGAATATGAAAAATAAAATACAGAAAATCACATTATCTAAATGATATCAATATATTGCATTTTGCAGAGAGAGATAAGTATTTGAAACCCTACCGACCATTAGGAGTTCTGGCTTCTACAGACCAGTTAGATCCTAATGAACTATTTACCTGCATTAAAGGGATCCTGTCACCTCCAGAACGCCTCCTAAGCTAGCAAAACATGTCCCTGCACCATCCTATCACTAATCTCACACTTCTTTTGTCTCCTAAAAGCATTCTGTGAAAGTGCATAAAAACGTGGCTACGTTCACACACTGCGTCTTTTTACACAGCTGCACACGTATTTTGTGAAATACGCAGGTCCTTTCACACAGAGGTTGTTTTTGCATTTTTCTCTGCGCTTTTTCAGAGCCCATTTATCATTGGGGCAATGGAAAAATGCAGAGAAAAACTGCAGAAAGAATTGACATGTGATTCTTTTTACGTGCGCGTTATTGCAGGGAAAACGCGTGCGTAAAAAAAGCACAAATACGCAGTGTGTGAATGGATTTTGTCAAAACCCATAGGTTTGGCTGGGCTGCTTATCCAAAATTGCGTTTTCACTGCAAAAAGCGCGCGTAAAAAAACGCAGCAAAAAACGCAGAATAAAGCAGAAAACGCAATAAAAAACGCAGAGAAGCAGCAAAATACGTAATGTGTGAATGTAGCCTAATACTCATTAGTGTTTATAATTAGCAGGGGCTATACTCTTTAGTCACCAGGGCGGGCTGTTTTGCAGGCTCCAGGATCCACCCTGTCTCTGTCTGTACTGCTCTGCTTGTGCAGGCTTTACCCTCCCCCTCTCTATCACTCACAGAATGCAAATCATTAGTCCTGCCTTCAGCTGCACATCACAGCAGCACATACAGAGAGAGGGTGGATCCTCGAGGCTGCAAAACAACATGCCCTGGTGACTAAAGAATATAGCCCCTGCTAATTATAATCACTAATGAATAAGTATTAAAACATTTTTATGCACTTTCACAGGATGCTTTTAGGAGACAAAAGAAGTGTGAGATTAGTGATAGGATGCTGAAGGGACATGTTTTGCTAGCTTATTAGGCGTTTTGGAGGTGACAGGATCCCTTTAAAGACAGCTGTCTTAAATTGTCAACTGTAATCCTTTCCATGTGTTTCAATCTACTATATAATTGCCGTAGGCATTTTCGTGTCGGCCCCCGACAACGTGCCGTGGCTTTGTCACTATTGTGACGTCATCACGGCGAAGCATTGGCCGCGTAGCGGCCATTGCGAGCCGCTGACGTCACCACGTACGAGCAATGGCCGCGAAGCGGCCATTGCGAGTCGGTGGCCGAAAATAGAACCAGAGGCTCGGCCACAAATTTAGCGATGTACCGCTGAGGTAGCGCGAGCAATGGCCGCGAGGCCATTGCGAGTCGCTACCTCAGCCGCCCTGTGCCCCTGTGCCCCTGTGCCTCAGTGCCTCAGTGCCTCAGTGTGCCCCTGTGCCTCCCGCTCCGAAGCAGCTGCTGTCAGCACATGCTGACACAGTGCTCCGGAGCGTGTGCCCCTGTGATCCCGCTCCGGAGCAGCTGCTGTCAGCACATGCTGACACAGTGCTCCGGAGCCTGTGCCCCTGTGCCCCAGTGCCCCTGTGCCCAAGTGCCCCTGTGCCCCTGTCACCCGCTCCGGAGCAGCTGCTGTCAGCACATGGTGACACAGTGCTCCGGAGCCTGTGCCCCTGTGCCCCTGTGCCCCAGTGCCTCTGTGCCCCTGTGCCCCATTGCCCTGTGGATTACCGCAACCGCGCCGCATATTAACTCGCTGGCTCAGTGCGAGCACTTGCGGCGCGGTTGCGGTAAAACCCATAAGGATTACCGCAACCGCGCCGCATTGCGAGTCGCTGGCTGAGTGCGAGCACTTGCGGCGCGGTTGCGGTAAAACCCATAAGGATTACCGCAATTGCGCCGCAAGTGCCAGTTGCGGCGCGGTTGCGGTAATCCCCATAGAAAGTATAGGGGGACTTGCGGCAGGTGCGGCAAGTGCGGTTTTGCCGCACCTGCCGCAAGTCCCCCTATACTTTGTATGGGGATTACCGCAACCGCACCGCAGATGCGGTTTTTTAATAAAATAACAATTTTAATACAAAAAAAGTCACTTAAAATAAAAAATAATAAATAAATTTAATAATAATAAAAATCGTAAAAAAAAAAATAAAAATAAATAATAAAATAAAAAAATAATAATAAAAAAAAAAAAAAAAAAAAGTATGTGACCCCCCCAAAAAAGTATGTGACCCCCCAAAAAAGTATGTGACCCCCCCAAAAAAGTATGTGACCCCCCAAAAAAGTATGTGACCCCCCCAAAAAAGTATTTGACCCCCCAAAAAAGTGTGACCCCCAAAAAAATTATGTGACCCACAAAAAAAGTATGTGACCCCCCAAAAAAAGTATGTGACCCCCCAAAAAAAGTATGTGACCCCCCAAAAAAAGTATGTGACCCCCCAAAAAAAGTATGTGACCCCCCCAATAAAGTATGTGACCCCCAAAAAAAGTATGTGACCACCCAAAAAAAGTATGTGACCACCCAAAAAAAGTATGTGACCCCCCAAAAAAAAGTATGTGACCCCCCACAAAAAGTATGTGACCCCCAAAAAAGTATGTGACCCCCCAAAAAAAGTATGTGACCCCCCCAAAAAAGTATGTGACCCCCCAAAAAAGTATGTGACCCCCCCAAAAAAGTATGTGACCCCCCCAAAAAAGTATGTGACCCCCCAAAAAAGTATGTGACCCCCCCAAAAAAGTATGTGACCCCCCCAAAAAAGTATTTGACCCCCAAAAAAAGTGTGACCCCCCAAAAACTATTCACACCCCCCCGAAAAGTCCTCACACTAGCTATAACTACTATAATCAAATTAATGCACATTCTAGACACCCGATGCATTTGCATCGGGCTCACAGCTAGTTAATCAATAAGACCCTAACTTCTACAACATGGGCAAGATCAAAGAGCTTTCTAAGGATGTCAGGGAAAAGATCCTAGACCTGCACAAGGCTGGAATGGGCTTCAAAACCATAATGCAAGATGCTGGATGAGAAGGAGACAACTGTTAGTGCAATAGTAAGAAAATTTAAGAAATACAAAATGAGTGTCAATCGACATCGATCTAGGGCTCCATGCAAATCTCCCTTATGGGGTATCCAGGATCATGAAGAAGGTGAGAGATCAGAGTAAAACTACACGGGGGAAACTTGTTAATTATCTCAAGGCAGCTGGCATCACTGTCACCAAGAAGACAATTGGAAACACATTACGCCGTAATGGATTAAAATACTGCAGTGCCCACAAAGTCCCACTGCTGGAGAAGTCACATGTGCAGACCAATCTGAAATTTGACAAAAAACACCTTTGTGATTCTAAAAGCCCCGTTACATGGAATGACAGCGTTAACGATATCGTTTAAACGTCACGGACTTGGAGTCGTTCAAGCGACATTGTTACGACCTCGTTGCATGTGACTCTGCAAAGTTGTAACGTTTACGCTGATCCGACCATTCATGCCCACTACTATACTGCTCAGACAGGACACGGTTAAGAGTGTTTTCACAGTGATGAGTACATGTAGGATTATTTCGAGGCTTATTTTAGAAAATAGATGGTGGCCCGATTCGAACGCATCGGATATTCTATAATATGTATGTAGTTGACATGCTGTGACCGACAGAACTTGTACAGTCAACGTGAGTGAGCTATATATCAAACAAAAAAACTGCAAAGTACTCGTTACACTGTGCGAAAGGTGCAAAGCTGTGTTGCTGGTATCAATATGTAACAAAAAATCACTGCTGCACTCAGTCTAACCAATAAGTGTGTGCTGACAAGCAATAATGGTTTGAGAAAAAAATTAAAAAACATCCGTTTTTTCTAAAAAACTCAGTACTCACTTTTTTTTATTAAAAGCCAGGGCTCTTGGTACACTCATTGGCCAATGTATGCCTGCCCTCCGGCCACTTCTCGGCGGCCCCGGGGTCCGGAGGGTCCTATCGCTGACATCCCTGCCAGATCCTTGTCCGTGAACTCCCTGGTCCTTCTGACCTCATCCTGATCCCTGAGCACCTGGGGCCGGTGGGGGTGCAAGAAGGACCAGGGAGTTCACGGGCAAGGATCTGGCAGGGATGTCAGCAATAGGACCCTCCAGACCCCGGGGCCGCCGAGAAGTGGCCGGAGGGCAGGCATACATTGGCCAATGAGTGTACCAAGAGCCCTGGCTTTTAATAAAAAAAAAGTGAGTACTGAGTTTTTTTTAGAAAAAACGGATGTTTTTAAATTTTTTTCTCAAACCATTATTGCTTGTCAGCACACACTTATTGGTTAGACTGAGTGCAGCAGTGATTTTTTGTTACATATTGATACCAGCAACACAGCTTTGCACCTTTCGCACAGTGTAACGAGTGGTTTGCAGTTTTTTTGTTTGATATAAACTAGACTAAGTGGAGTTGCTGACTCCACCCAGCTGCAGATTGCACCCCCACCGGCCCAAGGTGCTCAGGGATCAGGATGAGGTCAGAAGGACCAGGGAGTTCACGGACAAGGATCTGGCAGGGATGTCAGCGATAGGACCCTCCGGACCCCGGGGCCGCCGAGAAGTGGCCGGAGGGCAGGCATACATTGGCCAATGAGTGTACCAAGAGCCCTGGCTTTTAATAAAAAAAAGTGAGTACTGAGTTTTTTAGAAAAAACGGATGTTTTTTAATTTTTTTCTCAAACCATTATTGCTTGTCAGCACACACTTATTGGTTAGACTGAGTGCAGCAGTGATTTTTTGAAATATATATATATATATATATATATATTATATATATATATATATATATATATATATATATATATATATTTTAGCAGTGCTATAGTATATGGTGGTACATTGCAGCACATGTATAGCAGCACTATAGTATATGGCGGTACATTACAGTACATGTATAGCAGCACTATGGTATATGGCGATACTCCACACCCCGAGGCGCCCCGCTCCTCCACAGTAAGGCTACTTTCACATAACGATTTTGTAAAATCCGATGCTGTCCGATATAAATTGGACAGCATCGGATTCCTCTGATGCCTGGAATCGGGTGCCAAATAGGCACCCGATTCCGACAGAAAATAGAATGCCCGCCCTCCTGTCAGATCGCTCCCTGAGAGCTGTCATGTCTCTCCCCCGGTCCTCTCCTTTATCCCCTGTGTCTCCCCTCTTGGCCCCCGGTCTTCCCCTCTTATCCCCTTTTGTCTCCCCTCTTATCCCCTGTGTCTCCTCTCTGCACCCCCGGTCCTTCCCTCTTGGCCCCGGTCCTCCTATGAGTCCATCCCCAGTCCTTCAATGTGCTGCCCCATGTGTCCTCCGGCCCCCCCATGTGTCCCCCTCCTCTCCTCTTGTCCTCCCCTCTCCTCCTCTCCTTTCTCACCTGTCCACGACTCCTGCACGGTCCCGCGCGTCTCCGGTGTCTGGCTGTTCTGTCTTCAGTGCTGCCAGGACCTCTCGTGATGTCACAATCACATGACTGCCGGCTATTGGTTCCTGGCAGTCATGTGATGTGGACATCACGGCAGGTCTTATCAGCACAGACGGCAAGATACCTGGAGACACCGGAGACGCCGGGAGACGACGTGGGCCTCGTGGACAGGTGAGCATAGTTTTGTATTTTTTTAATTAACCCATTCATTCACTTTTGGAGCGATTTTAGTGTACTGAGCATGCTCAGTACACTAAAATCGGTCCGAGGAGACATAAGATGTTTCCTCGGACCCTGCTCCATAGGGCCCCATGTCAAATTGATCGGGTCGGATCAGATGTGCACTAAATGCCATTCGATCTGGACCGATCCGAATCTGTCAGATTTTATTTTCGGTGCAAAAATCGGAGCAAGCTCCGATTTTTGCACCGAAAAAAAAATCGGACAGATTCGGATCGGACCAAATCGGATGGCATTTAGTGCACATCCGATTCGGTCCGATGCCCATAGGGTTGCATGGGGTCCGAAAATCGGTCCGATGCTGTCCGATTTTTATCGGACAGCATCGGAACTGATAAAATCGTTATGTGAAAGCAGCCTAAAAGTAAAAAAAAATCCCCAGTGAGATACTCACCTGTCCGCCAGCACGCTCCACCTCTGACTTCTAGTTCCTACAGGCATTTAGGACCTGTTGTTGCCTTGGAAACCGATCAGCTGATCGATCACATGACCGCTAACTGCTGGGGGGGCAGGATGGAGCGATCGGGGCAGGATGGAGCCGGGGAGGCAGGTGGGCAGGATAGAGCGAGTGGGGCAGGATGGAGGCGGAGCAAGATGGAAGCAGAGCGGGGGGCAGGATGGAGGCGGAGGGGGGGCAGGATGGAGGCGGAGGGGGGGCAAGATGGAGGCAGAGGGGGCAGGATGGAGGCAGGGGAGCAAGAACAGTGGGGGGCAGGATGGTGAGAGCGGGGCAGGATGGTGAGAGCGGGGCAGGATGGTGAGAGCGGGGCAGGATGGTGAGAGCGGGGCAGGATGGTGAGAGCGGGGCAGGATGGTGAGAGCGGGGCAGGATGGTGAGAGCGGGGCAGGATGGTGAGAGCAGGGAAGGATGGTGAGAGCGGGGAAGGATGGTGAGAGCGGGGAGGAGGTGGAGCAGGAAGGATGGTGAGCGAGCAGGGCAGGATGGTGAGAGCGGGGAGGAGAGCAGATGGGGCGAGCGGGGCAGGATGGAGCGGAGGGGGGCAGATGGAGCGGAGGGGCAGGATGGAGGCAGGAGGAGGGCAGGATGGTGGAGGCGGGGGGGGGCAGGATGGAGGCGGAGGAGGGGCAGGATGGAGGGGAGGGGGGGCAGGATGGAGGAGGAGGGGGGGCAGGATGGAGGAGGAGGGGGGGCAGGATGGAGGAGGAGGGGGGGCAGGATGGAGGAGGAGGGGGGCAGGATGGAGGAGGGGGCAGGATGGAGGTGGGGGAGGGGGGCAGGATGGAGGTGGGGGAGGGGGGCAGGATGGAGGGGGGCAGGATGGAGGAGGGGGAGGGGGGCAGGATGGAGGCGGGGGAGCAAGAACAGCGGGGGGCAGGATGGAGAGAGCGGGCCAGGATGGAGAGAGCTGGGCAGAATGGAGGGAGCAGGGCAGGATGGCGACAGCAGCGCTAACTTAAGGAGGGCTGAACGAAAATGTAATGCCTCCACCTTTGTATCTTGGATTTCGATGGGAATATTTTAATAAATCAAATGCAGAAATAATCTTTAAGGTAGAGAGACACCATGCGAGCCGCTTGCAAGTATCAGGGGCCGGGCCGGGTGAGTTATGCGAGATACCCGCAAGCAGTTCACATAGTGAGTCTCTGTCCTTAGAATGTGTTCTTTAATTAGCTTTCCACATAATCACCAGTCAATTGAATACACTTCTGCCATCGATGAACAAGTTTTCTGAACCCTTCCTGGAAAAAGTAAACACTGTTTACGCAACCAGCCTCCCACAGTTCTCTTAACTTCTTCATCAGATGCATAGAGATGTTCCCACAGATCTTTTCATTGTTGGAAACAAATGGAAGTCAGATGGTGCCAAATCTCGACTGTATGGAGGATGCCGCATGGTGGTGAGCTTCAGACTCTTTCATTTCAGACGTCCGCATCCGGGGGTACCCACCGTGCACAGATCTTCCGATAACCAAGCAAAGCAATAATTTCACCTACACGTTCTCGTGAAATGCCGATTATGCTACCAATTTCTGATTCAAGATGATCATCGTAACACTCAGTCTGCCAACGTTTTGCAAGTTTAACTCAGTGGTTGCTGCCACAGGACGTCTAATGGCCACTTTACTTTTCAACTCCGAACAAAAGTCACTTGGTTCGTGCGTTGTCCCCAATATCATTTGTGCGTTGTATAGTATAAATGTCCAATACGATGCACAAACGATGCCAAAACGATATCGGGGATCAAATGAGCCTGCTCTCCAACGGCCAGATATTGGATGGGCGTTGTGGCAGGAGTGTGCTGTATAAAAGCCCAACTACGATGTGGAGTACAACTTCCCCTATCCTGTCCCATGTTAAATGGTCGGTCCTGGGTCGGCCGTACAAGGGGCGTACACATCGTAGTGGCGTTGCCTGCCGATATCGTGCTGTGTAAATCTCCGATGCGATCTTGGAAATCTGCCCAGAAAAAGCACGCTCCCAATATCGGACCGACATTGGGACGTGTAAAGTGGCCATAAATCTTTCTTTGTCACGAAAGTCAGATGTTTCCACCTCGCCATCTTTAAACTTACTGGCCCAATGACGCACAGTGCTCAGATGAACACAACCACCCTAAACAGCTTGCATTCTCTGATGAGTTTCCTTTGGGGGTTACACCTTCTGCTATCAAGAATTCAATTGCAGTGTCTGGAAAGGAGAAAGCGCAAATGTGGTATACCTGTGTGGTCAGGAGGAGAACAAAAATAGGATATTGCTCACTCTTTCCAGGTTGTGACAGGCACAACCACACCAAACAACATATGCGTAATCCTGATGACTGTCTGCAGCAGCTCCCCCAACTTATAAAGTGATAAGCAGGAAAACAGTGGAACGGGGTATCCAAACCGCGCTACTGCCTGAAGGGGGAGGGGCAGGATGGAGCCGGTGGGGGGAAGATGGGGCAGGATGGAGTCGGTGGGGGGAAGGGGGCAGGAGGGAGCCGGTGGGGGGAAGGGGGCAGGATGGAGTCGGTGGGGGAAGGGGGCAGGATGGAGCCAGTGGGTGGAAGGTGGGGGGCAGGATGGAGAGTCGGCGGGGGGAGGCAGGATGGTGAGCCGGCGGGGGGCGGCTCGCTCCACCTCCGTCTTGTACCACCCATGGCAGGACCTGTTGTTGCCTAGGAAACCAATCAGCTGATTGGTTTCCCAGGCAACGACAGGTCCTCAAGCCCTAGGGGCTAGAAGACGGACGTGGAGCAAGCCGGCGGACGGGTGGTATCCTCACTGAGTGTTTTTCTTATTTTATTATCACCGTGGAGGAGTGGGGGGGCAGGAGGAGCGGGGGGGCCGCGGGGAGCCAGAGAGAGGGGGGCCCCGGGTGCGGCGAGGAGCGGAGGGGGGCAAGAGAGGCAGGAGGAGCAGCGGAGGGGGGCAGGAAGAGCGGGGGTGCCGCGGGGAGTGGGGGCAGGAGGAGCGGGGGGGGGGCTGTAAGGAGAGCAGCTGCTGCGGCCACAGTCGTCCGGACCGTGTATCCCGGCGACAGCGGTGCGTTAGCATCGCTGTCGCCGGCTGCAAATAGGTGCGAAATTTGAACTTTGAATTCTCGCGCCTATTTGCATAGACTGCGCTCATTAGTGCCCGCCTCTTGCGGGCACCAATAAGAGGCCTCTGTCTGTCGCACGATTTCCGTGACAGACAAACATTAGACAATTACCGTATATACTCGTGTATAAGCCGAGTTTTTCAGCCCAAAAATTGGGCTGAAAAGTCCCCCCCTCGGCTTATACACGGGTCAATACGGTATGCTGTGGGGGGGGAGCTGTGACCGGGGGCTGGAGGAGGCAGGAGGGGGCCGCGGTGACCGCAGGCGGTCACGTGGGGCCGCCTCATTAGTGCAATGAATATGCACGGCATCCCCCGTCCATCAGCGGCGGGGGGATGCCGTGCATATTGCACTACACAGCCCCCCTCCTTAATATGCGTCCCCCAGTATTAATAAACAGCCCCCCCTCCTTATCATGTCCCCCCCGGCTGCGGCAGCTGTAAAAATAACAAACAGTTTATACATCACCTTCCGACGCAGCTCCTCCGCTCCTCCGGTCCTCAGCATCTCCGCTCGCCGGCTTCTTCTTCCTTGTTGTGCCGGTGTCATGTGACCGGGCGCAGGAGATGACGTCATTTCCTGCGCGCGGTCACAAGCCGGCACATCAAGGAAGAAGAAGCCGGCGAGCGGAGATGCTGAGGACCGGAGGAGCGGAGGAGCTGCGTCGGAAGGTGATGTATAAACTGTTTGTTATTTTTACAGCTGCCGCAGCCGGGGGGGTCATGATAAGGAGGGGGGGGCTGTTTATTACTACTGGGGGACGCATATTAAGGAGGGGGGGCTGTGTACTACCACTGGAGCTGCTGGATACTACACTGGGGCTGTATATACCTCTGGGGCTGCTGTATACTACCACTGGGGCTATATACTACCACTGGGGCTTATACTACCACTGGGGCTGTGATATACACTGGGGCTGTATATACCTCTGGGGCTGCTGTATACTACACTGGGGGCTGCCTGTATACTACACTGGGGCTGTATATACCTCTGGGGCTGCTGTATACTACCACTGGGGCTGTATATACCTCTGGGGCTGCTGTATACTACACTGGGGCTGTATATACCTCTGGGACTGCTGTATACTACACTGGGGCTGTATATACCTCTGGGGCTGCTGTATACTACACTGGGGCTGTATATACCTCTGGGGCTGCTGTCTACTACCACTGGGGCTGTATATACCTCTGGGGCTGCTGTATACTAACTACTGGGGCTGTATATACCTGTGGGGCTGCTGTATACTACCACTGGGGCTGTATATACCTCTGGGGCTGCTGTATACTACCACAGGGGCTGTATATACCTCTGGGGCTGCTGTATACTACCACTGGGGCTGTATATACCTGTGGGGCTGCTGTATACTACCACTGGGGCTGTATATACCTGTGGGGCTGCTGTATACTACCACTGGGCTGTATATACCTGTGGGGCTGCTGTATACTACCACTGGGGCTGTATACTACCTCTGGGGCTGCTGTATACTACCACTGTGGCTGCTGTATATACCTTTGGGGCTGCTGTATACTACCTCTGGGGCTGCTGTATACTACCACTGGAGCTATATACTACCTCTGGGGATGCTGTATACTACCACTGGGGGCTGTATATACCTCTGGGGCTGCTGTATACTACCACGGGCTGCTATATACCTGTGGGGACTGCTGTATATACCACTGGGGCTGTATATACCTCTGGGGTGCTGTATACTACCACTGGGGCTGTATATACCTCTGGGGCTGCTGTATACTACCACTGGGTGCTGTATATACCTTGGGGCTGTGTATACTACCTCTGGGGCTGCTGTATTACTACTGGGGAGCTGTATACTACCACTGGGGCTATATACTACCTCTGGGGTGCTGTATACTACACTGGGGCTGTATATACCTCTGGGGCTGCTGTATACTACCACTGGGCATGGTTATACCCTGGGGCTGCTGTATACTACCACTGGGGCTGTATATACCTTGGGGCTGCTGTATACTACCACTGGGGCTGTATTATACCTGTGGGGCTGCTGTATACTACCACTGGGGCTGTATATACCTCTGGGGCTGCTGTATACTACCACTGGGGCTGTATATACCTCTGGGGCTGCTGTATACTACCACTGGGGCGCTGTATATACCTTGGGGCTGCTGTATAACGGGTAACCTCTGGGGCTGCTGTATACTACCACTGGGGCTGTATATACCTCTGGGGCTGCTGTATACTAACTACTGGAGTGCTGTTATATACCACTGGGCTGCTGCTGTATACTACCACTGGGAGGCTGCTGTATACTACCATTGGGGGTGCCTGTATCCCACCTGCTGGGGCTGTATACCTTGCTGGGTCACTGCTTATACACGATCATAGGTTTTCCCATTTGGGGCAAAGTAGGGGTCGGCTTATACACGTCGGGCTTATACACAGTATATACGGTATGAGAAGCTGTACTGCTCTCAGAAATATGCTTAGAAAACGCAATGAAAACGGCAGTAAAAAATATTGCTAAGGATGCATGACGTTCTCTCACAAACGTCATGAATAATAAACCCCTATCATGAAGATCTGGTATGTTATGTGCTATAAAAGAAAAGGCTGTATATACCTCTGGGGCTGCTGTATACTACCACTGGGCTGTATACTACCTCTGGGGCTGCTGTATACTACCACTGTGGCTGCTGTATATACCTTTGGGGCTGCTGTATACTACCCTGGGGCTGCTTGTATACTACCACTGGAGCTATATACTACCTCTGGGGTGCTGTATACTACCACTGGGGCTGTATATACCTCTGGGGCTGCTGTATACTACCACTGGGGCTGTATATACCTTGGGGCTGCTGTATACTACCACTGGGGCTGTATATTACCTCTGGGGCTGCTGTATACTACCACTGGGGCTGTATACTACCTCTGGGGTGCTGTATACACCACTGGGCGCTGTATATACCTCTGGGGCTGCTGTATACTACCACTGGGGCTGTATATACCTCTGGGGCTGCTGTATACTACCACTGGGGCTGTATATACCTGTGGGGCTGCTGTATACTACCACTGGGGCTGTATATACCTGTGGGGCTGCTGTATACTACCACTGGGGCTGTATATACCTCTGGGGCTGCTGTATACTACCACTGGGGCTGTATACTACCTCTGGGGCTGCTGTATACTACCACTGGGGCTGCTGTATATACCTTTGGGGCTGCTGTATACTACCTCTGGGGCTGCTGTATACTACCACTGGGGCTGTATATACCTCTGGGGCTGCTGTATACTAACTACTGGAGCTGCTGCTGTATATACCACTGGGGCTGCTGCTGTATACTACCACTGGGGAGGCTGCTGTATACTACCATTGGGGGGCCTGTATACCACACTGCTGGGGGCTGTATACCTGTGCTGGAGTCCACCCTCGGCTTATACACGAGTCAATAGGTTTTCCCAGGTTTTGGGGGCAAAAGTAGGGGGGTCGGCTTATACACGGGTCGGCTTATACACGAGTATATACGGTATATAGTAGAAGCTGTACTGCTCTTCAGAGAAATAATAGCATTAGTAAAACCGCACATGAAAACGGCAGTAAAAATAAAAAATATTGCTAAGGATGCCATGACGGTTCTCTCGACAAACGTCATGAATAGACTAAACACCCCTACTCATGAAGGATCTGGTATTGTTTATGTTGCTATAAAACAGAAAAAAAGAAAAAAGGCACACTCTGACTCTTCTTATGAATAAAATCACTCCCTCAAAACACATCCGTCAGAAATGAGTAAGACATATTCTAAGCAAAGAACATGGCATTCGTCCACGATGCTTCTGTTGAGTGCACAAAATCAGAACTGGATATTTTTGAAATTCCCTCAACGCAAAGGTCAACCTATTGCGGCTCTCGGGGACAATGCCCTACTGGAATATTTCATATCGGGAAGATGTGAATATTATGGTTTGAACAATACCCTGCTCTACATAAATTGTTGTGTCGTAAAACAAGATAATTCGACTATCGCTGACGGCACTCGTGTAGCGCTCAAACTATCCTCTAGCGACACTTTTTCATCAGGTTGATATCACATTGGGAGATCGTCAGACAATCTATACACTTATTGTGCCTACACTGAAACATCTATTATATAATTGCGAATGGGTTTTTTGCCCCTTCTGAGACCGTTCGCGCTGCGAGTCAGCGTGGTCATGTGGATACGCCCGAAGCATTGGCCGCGCAGCGGCCATTGCGAGCAGTTCTAAGGCGACTCGCTATGCCCGCGCAGCGGGCATGCCGAGTCGCCTTAGCAGCGCGAAGCATTGGCCGCGAAGCTCTTCTAGAATCCCGATGCATGTGCATCGGGCAACCAGCTAGTTATTAAATAACAGTGCAGAAATTCTTTCATCGCAATTCACATCAGGCTTATTTTATAAAGACACTGCAGGACAACACAATGTACAAATCCTGGATGGTGTGAATGCTGGATTCAACAAGAGAGCGCTTGCAATTGCTCACTCCAAACTGGTGGATTTATTGGGTCCTATTTTTGGTGATATATTTAATAAACCGAAGCTTATATTGAATGGCCTTGACCTTAAGATCAAACTGACGCTAAACAAGGACTCTTTCTGTTTAATTTCGGCTGAAGTCGATCCATTTAAAGTACAAATCATGCACGCTTGTCTCTATTTATATTTCTGGACCCCACAGGGCTGTATGGTCCTAGCAATAGGGATGAGAGGGAGAGAGGCGCAGATCTAAGTGCAGATGCAAATAAATCCAACTCTAATTTTATGTTCAATCTGTATTTTATTGAAAACAATCAAGAAAACATTACAATGGGCACTCATACTCAAAACATCATGTCCATCAAATTCCAATTACAGGTATGGTGCTTCTTCAATAACAATTCAAAATTATAATTAAGATTGTAAGGTACAATATTTTGAATATTAAGAAGAATTATCTTAGGAGTTAATCTCCTCCAAAGAATACTCATATAAACTAGGATCATACGGTAACTATCCAGGTCTCAACTAATTTTAATTATCTAGTATTTAGAACCAATTTCTACGAGATCAAATATCCTCTAAATCCCCTTTTACTGATGCAGATTAGACTATCATGTCACAACAAATACAAAACATCCACGAACCCCAATATATGGGTCCGTAGACGGTAATCTAAGTGCCAATCAATAGAAATAACCATCTTATTTTGAATTTAAAGACATTACACACTGAATCAATTTGAGTAATCTTATATATCTGATAACCTTTTAGGCGTATCCATAACTCAATATTACTTTTATCTATAATAACCTCTGTAAAAGACAAGAAAAAGAGAAAGAGAAAGAAAATAAAAAGAAGAAAGAAAGAGGGGGGAAAGAGAGATATACTCAGTACATAGGCAAGATGCCACAGAAAGGATTATCCATTATGTTAGTTGTCATTTGCACTGGACAAGCTGAAATCAATCTACCGGATCTACCCGTTCCACAGGTAGGCTTCTGTCATCCCATGAATCCAAAAAGAAGACCCACGGACTCCACGTCCGTAAGTATTTGTTCCTGGCATCGGTGACCTCCGCAGTAAGCTCCTCCATTCTATGAAGCCTAACCATCTCCGCTAGGCCTTCTGCTATATCAGGGGTATGCATCGTTTTCCAATGTCTAGGAATAACTGACCTAGCTGCAGTAACGAAAAAACGTAGAAGATCTGTCTTTTGGGTCTTGATCGATCCAGGGAGAATCGACAGCAAGGCCACTGAAGGTGATCTGTCAGGATCCTGTCCGCTGACCTTTTTGTAAAGTTCAAACATCGATTTCCAAAACGGTTGGATCTTACTGCACTCCCACCATATGTGTAACATGGTACCTTTATGTGTGCCACATCTCCAGCAACTGTCGGGGACTAAAGGGAAAGCCGCATGAATGTTGACAGGACATTGGTACCATCTGGCCAGAATTTTGTAGTTCCTTTCCTGGGCCACCGAAGCCATTGACATTTTGTGTGTAAAGAGACAAGCTTTTTTCCAATCCATCTCAGACAGCGCATCTCCTATGTCCCTCTCCCATCTATTCCAAAAAATAGGTTTGTCTTCCTGACCTCGAGAGTTTAAGGCAGAGTAAATGGAGGAAATCACATGCGAGGGCGGGTTATCCTGCATAAACAGTTTTTCAAACTGAGTTAGAGCAGCAGTGAAATTAGCCCGGGGACCCATTTGGCTCACCCAGGATCGCAACTGAGCAAACTCCAACCACGACTTCCCTCTTCCCGTGCCTGCCAGCGAATGAGTGGACACTAGTTTTCCTCTCTCAAATACATGAAGTACACGAGGAGCATCACTCTTCTTCCACCTCAAAAAAGACTTAGCATGTAATGCCGGAGGGAAAGATGGGTTAGAGAAAATCGGAGTCAATGGACCGCTATGTTTCGCCAATACTCCCCTCCTAACTTCAGAATCCCATATTTTTAGTGTAACGGTCATCAGGTGTGTTTCTAGACCCAATTTAGGTCTATCTGATGGGCTAAGCCACGGAATGCACCACAGTGGAGCCTCGATGTTTCCCTGTTCTATTTCTACCCATTGTTTGGTTATTGAGTGAAATTCCCAATCTAGTAATCTTGTCAGTATTGCGGCCTTGTAGTAGGCTCTGAAATTGGGCAAACCTGTACCACCCTGGAGTTTGTGTCGGCAAAGAGTGTTGAAGCTAATTCTCGGGCGACGACCCCCCCAAATGAACTTCGATATGATGGATTTTAAGCGGTCAAAGAAATAACCAGGAACTTCTATCGGTACACTCTGGAATAGAAACAAAAACCTAGGTAACACATCCATCTTAATCGCATTAATGCGACCAAACCAGGACATCCGCCTTTTATCGTAGTTCTGAAGGTCATTGGTCGTTCTCCGAAGCAGGGGTAAGTAATTTGTTTTAAACCACCCTTCGGGATCGTGTGGTACTATGACTCCCAAATACTTCAAGCCGTCTGATTTCCATTTAAATAAGAAATGATTAGCTAAATGTTCCCGTTCTCCCTCTGGTAAGGAAACGTCCATGGCCTCAGTCTTGGCTATGTTAACCTTAAAATTACTATATTTGCCAAATGTGTCAAACACCTGGAGAAGGGAGGGGAAAGATATCCGAGGTTGAGTGACAAATAGAAGTAGATCGTCAGCATACAGTGCTGCTTTGTAATGTCTATGTTCCCAGACTATACCTTTAATATTTGGGTTACTTCGTATAGCATTAGCAAGGTGCTCCATCACAATTACATAAATTAGGGGAGATAATGGGCAACCCTGTCGGGTCCCGTTATTGATAGGGAACGACGAGGATAAGTTACCATTTGCTCTAATTTTTGCCGTAGGACAACTGTACAAAGATAGAATCCAGTGTAGGAATCGATCTGGTAAACCCAGATGTTTTAGTGAGGCCCTCATAAAACGCCAATTGACACGGTCGAAGGCCTTTTCGGCGTCTACTGAGAGAAGACACATCGGTATAGCTCTAGCCCTCGACCGTGCCATAAGTAGCATCAACTTATTAGCGTTATCTCTAGCCTCCCTGCCCTGGACAAAACCCACCTGATCATTATGAATGACAGATGGGAGAAGGGGAGCTTGCCAGTAGCTTTGAGAACAATTTAATATCCACATTAATTAACGAGATAGGTCTATAATTTGCTACTTCTGCAGGGTCTTTGCCTGGCTTAGGGATAACGCTAATATGGGCCTCCAGGGACTGGGGAACCCACGGGTTTTCAGGAGAAATCGAATTGTATACCTTTGTTAGAAAAGGAACCATTTGGGAACTGTACTGTTTAAAAAATTTTGATGTGAAGCCATCTGGGCCAGGACATTTCCCCCCAGGAGATTATCTAATCACTTCTAAAACCTCTGCCTCGGAGAAGTCGTTATCCAATGACTCAGCCATAGTAGGTTCTAGAGACGGGGGTGCGGTCTCTGCTATATAAGATCTTGTTTTTTCTTCAACCCGAGTCTCCGCCATATCGTCATAGTGTCCCTTGATATCGTATAACTTGCTATAGAAATCTCTAAACGTTTGCAATATGTCATCAGGATTTTGGGTCAACGTGCCGTTAATCTGCCTGACCTGGGGTATTCTGCCCGGGAGGCCCCTGGGATGAAGCAACCTTGCCAGTGGTCTGCCACACTTGTTCCGTATTCATATATAAATCTGTGGAGTCTTTCTTTGCCCCGTAGATATTTTTGATCAATAAGCTGTTGCAGTTCGTCTCTAGCTATTACCAAATTCGCCAGCGTCTGTTGGGCCAGAGATTGCTTATGGGAGCATTCCAGATCTGCTATCCGCTGGACCAATAGATCTATTTTTTCCGATCTGGCCTTTTTAAGCCTGGAACCGTGTTTCACTAGAATTCCCTGACTACACACTTCAGGGCCTCCCATTGGGTTGGAATGGTCGTCTCGTCACCAATATGAGCCTCAAGAAAGTTCGAAATTGTGTCTTTTACTTCAGAGCAACAGATCGAATCGTTCAAGAGGTTGTCATTTAGACGCCACGACCATTGTCTATTCCTTCCCTCCGGCATTTGCAAATGGCAGAAAATTGGTGCATGGTCAGATGCACAGATCTGACCTATAGTAGCTTGGACTTTCCAGGTCAAAACCCGCTGGCTGGCCAGGAAGAGGTCTATCCTACTGTAGGAGTCGTGCGCATATGAGTAAAAGGTGTAGTCCCGGTCCGCGGATGTAAAGCCCTCCAAACATCCACCAAGCCCAAGTTCTGCATCGCTCTCCGGACAGCATTCAGTTTAGGTCTAGACAATCCCCGTCCACTTGAGGAATTATCTATAGTCGGGTTCAGGGTAAAATTAAAATCTCCCCCCACCAGGATAACTCCTTCAGCAAAATCAGCTAAGGCAGATAGGAGTATTAAGCATTTACTGGCTGGATTATAATTTGGCAGGTACCAGTTGGCTATAGTGTATTTGGTAGATCCTATTTCTATTTTCAGAAAGATGTATCGTCCCTCGGTATCTATCACAGAATCAACAATTTTATATTGCAACGAACGATGTACCGCTATGGAGACTCCTCTAGAGCGAGCATCTGGGCAGGAGCTGTGAAACCATTCGCCGTAGCGTCTGTCACCGATGCCAGGAACGTGGCCAGTTTTGAAGTGGGTTTCCTGTAAAAGTAAAATCATTATACCTTTTTTGTGCATGTCTTCAAGAATTTGACATCTTTTTTGAGGGGTATTAAATCCCTTAACGTTATACGAACAGAGTTTTAATTGAGCCATGCTCATTCAGAGTTCTGACACCAGGGGAAGAACAAGTCTCTCTCAAAGGTCAGAACAGACCAAGCAGTTATTAAACAAGGAAACTGTGGTATCTAGAAGGGGTAGTAGAGTAGGGGAAGGCAGACTAAGGAAAGAGTGAGGAACAAAGATTGAAGTATAGAGAAAGGAAGAGAAGAAAAAAAAAAAAAAAAAAAAAAAAAAACACTTGTCTTTCTCTTTCTCCCCTCCTCCTTAAAGATGGAAGGGTAGAAAAGCAGGACAGATTCTCAATATAAGTAATCTATATATAAAGTGTCACCCGTACAGAACACCTATAAAAAAGTCTACGTACCACCGTAGGGAAATAATTATCCCAGCGCACCAGTGCGTCTAGGATTCCCAATTGAGGTAAGGACCCTCTACAGAAGAGCCACCCAGCCCGGACCAAATTTTTTAAAGTTATAATAAGAACAACACCAAAAGACCTTACATTTGAGTAAAGAAAGATCAATATATGGAGAAAAGGAGGAGAGGGGGGAAGGGAAGAGGGGAAGGGGAAAGCAAAACTAGAATATCACATTAACTTTTAGGCAAACATGTAACCGAGGACATTGATCACTACGTCATATCTAACAATAAGAGCCCTTATTGATATATCCAGTAAAGCATTGTTAAGGTTACATTTAATGACTTAATCCAGTCCCATAAGTGTCTTTTTCGCATTTTCTAATCTAAATAGCAAGGAGATGGGTAAGGGAGGAAGGAGAGGGGGAATAAGGAAGAGGAATGGGAGGGTGATGGACCAAAAAGGAAAAATAGGAGCTGTATGGGAAGAAAAAAGAAAAAAGCGATGTATGGTAATCATTCACTTAAAGACAAGTCAGGTGAGCAGGAAGTTTTCCAGCTACAAAGGGCAAGAAAAAAAAAGAAGACGACGATCATACACGACCCCTTAGCGTGGAGGGCGGCGAATCTCTTGGAGCTCTTGGCGACGTCGGTTGGCTCCTCCTAATCTCTGAGGTCCGTCTGCCTGTCTCAGCGGAAAGTCTGGCCAATCATTTATTAAGACTGGCGGGATCTCCAGAGCTGAAGTAAAGGCTTGGATGTCTGCTGGCGAACGTAGGATATGGATTCGGCCCTCTTTTCTGACCTGAAGCTTAAAAGGGAAACCCCAGCTGTAGGTCAAGTTGTAGTCTTTAAGCATATCCAGTAAGGGGCGCAATACTCTTCGTTTTTGTAAAGTTAGTCTAGACAGATCAGGAAGTATGACCAACCTTTTATCTCCAAATCTACAGGGTGTACCGTTCCGTATTCTTGTCATTATGGCCTCTTTGACGACATAGCGGTGAACCCTGCAGATAACATCACGTGGCCAATCAGGGTCTGTTGGTCTAGGACCCAGCGCCCTATGAGCACGGTCAAGTTCAATAACTGTAGCAGGAGGGTCTCCCAAGATCTCGTTAAAAAGGGACTGGAGAACTGTTGGCAAGTCTCTAGATTCCACTGACTCGGGTAGTCCTCTGATGCGTATGTTGTTACGCCTTCCTCTGTTCTCTCCATCATCAAGCGCATCGACCAAATGTGTAATCTGATTAGACTGGGTCTGCAAAAGGGCCTGCTGGGATCTGCACATCTCCTCCAGAGCTGTAATTCTATGGGCATGATCCTGACCCTGAGCATCCACTCTAGTCACCTCTCCCCTCAGGCAGGACAGTTCGCTTCGATATGCATGTTCAAGACGGGCTATATATGATTCCATATCCTCTCTGGTAGGTATGGAAGCCATGCGAGCCCTCAGATCTCCCAATTCACCTAGGACGCTGTTAATATGCGGCATGTCCTCCTGTATAAATGAGATGCCAGAGTCCTGTCTGGGGCGTTGGAGATATAAGCTCTGGGGGGTGATGGAAGGTCCAGCCACCGACTCACTGGTCCGGGGTTCCACAGGGGCACGCTGTATTGGGGCACTGTCCATTTTTCCCCTCTGTATCTGTGGGGTGTTTGGGCTAGAGTCCCTCTGTGCTGGGGGGTTCACCATGCTGCCAGAACCCGTCTCCCGGCTCCCTGAAGTGCTCCCCGTCGGGTGCTGCAGCCCACCAGTCTCTCCCTCCTCCAGGTACCTTACATGCGATTCTGCTTCCTCTGCCATGATTGCAGCCTGTCTGCTGCTTGCACCTCTCGTCTTCACCCCCGTCGCGTGTCCCGCGCCTCCGTGTATCAGCGGGTGGTCCGGGGAGCGGGAAGTGCTGTCCTGGGAGACCGCCGCTGCCGCCCTCACTGCGTCTCCTCGTGCTGGCGCCGCGGCCATCTTAAGTGCAGGGCTTCTGGCGGGAGAGCGCACTCCTTGAGAGAAAAATTGCTTAATGGAGCCTCTGGGGGTAATTGAGGCCGGCGAGACGGTGCCCAAGGATTTCCCTTGCTTCCCCCTTCGCATAGTACTCTCTTTTCTGCCGGTGTCTGTTCTCCGTCAGCAGTTATTAGGGTCCAGGCACGGGAGCTAGTTCTTCTAGCTTCTGCTCTCCTCCATAGCTAGGCCACGCCCTCCCCAACTCTAATTTTGAAGATAATCTCCTCACCTTTCTGTCATCTTGTATTGCATATATCCTTGAGGTGCTGGAGCTGGACTGATTCTTCCTGGTCTGCAGCTTCGTGCCGGATACTCAGAGCCTCCAGCCGGTAGGCTCGTCAGCAAAATTCAAATTAGAAAAAACGTCCGGTAAAAATCACAAGCGCTCCGAGGAAGCGATGGAAGCTTTTGTTCTTACGTCCAAATTATTTTTATTCTCATTAAAACTCATTAAAATATAGCCTTCCTCAGGTACAAATAAAATGAAAATAGACGATATAAATAACAAATCTCTGGGAGAATGGTGTCCCGATTAACCAATTACCGTATATACTCGTGTATAAGCCGACCCGTGTATAAGCCAACCCCCCTACTTTTGCCCCCAAAAACTGGGAAAACTTATTGACTCGCGTATAAGCCGAGGGTGGACTCCAGCACAGGTATACAACCCCCAGCAGTGAGGTATACAGCAGCCTCCCCAGTGGTAGTATACAGCAGCAGCCCCAGTGGTAGTATACAGCAGCCCCAGAGGTATATACAGCCCCAGAGGTATATGCAGCCCCAGAGGTATATGCAGCCCCATATGCAGCCCCAGAGGTGTATGCAGCCCCATATGCAGCCCCAGAGGTATATGCAGCCCCATATGCAGCCCCAGAGGTATATGCAGCCCCATATGCAGCCCCAGAGGTATATGCAGCCCCATATGCAGCCCCAGAGGTATATGCAGCCCCATATGTAGCCCCATATGTATATGCAGCCCCATATGTATATGCAGCCCCATATGCAGCCCCAGGGGTATATGCAGCCCCAGAGGTATATGCAGCCCCAGAGGTATATGCAGCCCCAGAGGTATATGCAGCCCCAGAGGTATATGCAGCCCCAGAGGTATATACAGCAGCCCTAGTGGTGTATACAGCAGCCCTTAGGTAGTATACAGCAGCCCCAGTGCTGTATACAGCAGCAGCCCCAGGGCTGTATACAGCAGAAGCCCCAGGGCTGTATACAGCAGAAGCCCCAGGGCCGTATACAGCAGAAGCCCCAGGGCTGTATACAGCAGAAGCCCCAGGGCTGTATACAGCAGCAGCCCCAGGGCTGTATACAGCAGAAGCCCCAGGGCTGTATACAGCAGCAGCCCCAGGGCTGTATACAGCAGAAGCCCCAGGGCTGTATACAGCAGCAGCCCCAGGGCTGTATACAGCAGCAGCCCCAGGGCTGTATACAGCAGAAGCCCCAGGGCTGTATACAGCAGAAGCCCCAGGGCTGTATACAGCAGAAGCCCCAGGGCTGTATACAGCAGAAGCCCCAGGGCTGTATACAGCCGCAGCCCCAGGGCTGTATACAGCCGCAGCCCCAGGGCTGTATACAGCCGCAGCCCCAGGGCTGTATACAGCCGCAGCCCCAGGGCTGTATACAGCAGAAGCCCCAGGGCTGTATACAGCCGCAGCCCCGGAGGTATACAGGCCCCCCCCATCAAGCTCCAGGGCCCCCCCCCTTGAGGTCTGAAAAATAAAAAAGAATCAATACTTCACCTGTCCGACGCCTTCTGCCGCTGTGCGATCCCCAGTTCCAAGTGAGCTCTCTTCTGACAGGACCTGTGGTGATGTCAGAGGGGCGTTCCCGGGCACTCGCGGTCATGTGATACATATCACATGACCGCGAACAGCCAATCAGCGCTGGGAACGCCCCCCCTCTGACGTCACCACAGGTCTTCTCACTGAACTCACCTCTCACTGAATGAAGCCCGGGATCGCGTGTCGGCAGCTGCGGACGGCGCGACAGGAGACTGGTAAGTATGATATTCCTTTACAGGACGCCGCTCAAGGGGGGTGCCCTGGAGCTTGATGGGGGGGGCCTGTATACCTCCGGGGCTGCGGCTGTATATATACATATACTCG